>JBAMHW010000004.1:11336686-11351736 GCA_037177495.1 Rhadinocentrus ornatus
CACACACACACACACACACACACACACACACACACACACACACACACACACACACACACACACACACACACACGCATCCTTTCCTGAAGGCATCAGCACCTAACTCATTCTACCTGAGGCATCCTATATCCAATCTCAGCCTTGCCCTCCATCCAGTACTAAATCAAGTCCTGGAAATGTTCCCATCTCCCCACAGCTGACGACAGTCAAGTCTATTATGAAGCCGGTCAGAAGGATGGAGAGATAGACGGGAGAAATTGAGAGGAGATAGACTAAACCTGGCAATGACATCATGTTTGTGCTCCTTTAACACACACACTCACACACAAAGGCTCTCCTGATACCCGCCTCTCATTGCAACACCTCCACATCTTCTATCTCCCAGCTGTTATTTGGAGACCTGATAATAGTTTTAGTGACATACTGTGATCCACAAGAGTTTTTAAAGATGAGATTCTCCTAAAGGTTTCCCCCAAAGTATGCATTAATATTTGACTCAACAATTTGTTTGTGATTTAAACGGCAGAAAGGAGTGATGCCATTAAAATCAAGGGAGGGTTTGAAGATCACATTATCATTGTCATTGGCTTTGAAATCATATGAAATTAGCCTAAAGGCAAAGTAAGACTGCAGCAGCTGTTTAAGCATTTTAGATGCCATCTCTAAATCTCACGGGTCATTCTGTAATAAAACAGCCCCAATGAGTCTCAAAGTAAGATGTCAAAAACATCTACCTTGAGGTTTCTCATGCTCAGGGTATTTCTCGTAAAACTGGTGACAGTGAATAAAATCAGACTTTTATTGGTGATCAAAATCATCTTTGAGTTGTTTCAAAAGCCTTTAAGATATTATGATTTTAGGACTCAGTGATTGAATAAATAATTTATCAATATGATGTTGTTTATTCCAGTTCACAGACTTTCCGCTAAAGACTAGAGCACCTCCAGCAGACTTGCTGCGCCAATTAAAGGATTAGCCGGTATGCTGCCAGCCGTGAAGTTGGGATTGAAGACATTAGTTATTGGTGTACTCAGCTGCTTCATTCTTAATAGCAAAATGGACCTCCAGTGGCCCTTAGCGATAAAGTAAGCACACTAAGAGTGAAAGTCTTTGAATATGGATTATATATATAAAAAACGTACTGTTAGAAGTGTAGGGTTTTTTTCTACACCCAGCCATTTTATGACCCCCCTCACAAATATTTAGTCTTAGTAAAATGGTTTTATATGATTGTTCTCAGTGCAGATAAATGAAATTAATCAATAAATTCACAAACCCACTCATCGTCCTCCACTTTGCACACAATTCAGCTGTTTTCCAGCATTTGTCGTACAAAGAGCTGAGCTGAATAAATTTTTAATGCGCTGCAACGTCATGGCTGCATTCCAGCTTTTTATCACTGACCATGATGAGAGATGACATGCTAAACCATAAAAACCTGCTTAAAGACATTATCAAAGTCCAAGTTTGATACTTTTTATGGCTGGCATTTTTCTTTTGATAGCTGCTTAACGTGTTTAGGTTCAGTAATTACTTCTTTATTTAGTTGTTACTGCCCTGAATTAAGATGAACTGAGCACAAGGGATTCACAACGAAGATCTGCATGTCTGCATGTCACATACACAATATGGCTTGTCGTGGTTGCTTCTTGGCTGAGCCTCCAGCTCCTCATCAAGCTCATCTGCTCCACCTGCCCTCATTACGCACTCTCCTCACCTGCTCCCCGCCCTCCTTAAACACTCTCCAGTCTCTGCTTCCCTGCCAGATGGTCAACATTACTAACCTTGTTGAGATCCAGCATTTTCTAGAGTTTCAGACCTCCTGCTATCGACCCTGTCTTGTCCTTGGATTTCCCTTGCCTGACCCACGCTGGATTTATTCTTGTCAAGTGCCTTTCTGGATATTGACCCCTGCTCGGAACGACCACTGAGTTTTGCCTGCCCCTGATTAGTCTGTTCTCTGCCTCTCTGTGTATGACCATTGCCTGCCCTCATGACCACGCTTGTGGATATTGGATTCATGCTTTAACGTCTGGTGTTTTTGCATATTCCTGCGACACATAGTCAGTCCAGATCCTCCCGCCATATTCTATCAGACGGCTCCAAGCTCTCTCTACCACTCCTCTTGCTTCAATAAACCATACTCTGTTCAAACCTTAAAATCTGTGTGAGGCTAAATTTCCGGGTCTTCAGGAGAAACCGTTACAATGGCTAGCAAGCAATCCAACATTTACTGCATACAAGACAGTGCATACCATATTTCATTAGATTGGTTTCAATCTTCAGAGCATTACACACTATTTTTGTACTTTTTTTTTTTTTTTAATTAATCAAAAATCATAGGTAATGCAACAATCTATTGAACACTCAGCACTTACACAGGCAGCCCAGCATAATCACAAAGCCCATCATTTTTGTTCACCTTTGCATAACATAGTAGGGGATTGCAGTGCACCAACATCAGTTTGTTAGCTTTGGAAAACTAAAGTGCATATGACTTGTAACCTGATCAATTTCACTCAACTTCCCCAAAAGCCCATAGCCTAAACTCCTCCTGTCATCCCCTACTTTGTTTTTACTAACTTTTGTAGTCACACAATACTAGTGAAACACTGAAACAGGTCTGGAGACTTAAAAAATCAGTACTACCCTGCCTCTTTTCTGGTAGTTTCTGGAATAGGCTCCAGCTCCCCATGACCCTGCAGTGGAATAAGGAGGTATAGAAAATTGATGGATGGATACTGCTTTTATGCAAAGCAGCAACTCAAGTTTTTTTTCTGTTAAAAGCAACATTTGGTGCAGTCGTAATCTGACAACTCAACCAGGCCTGAAATATGAAGGATTATAACATTCAAATGTTCTTAATATAGCTAAAATCTGTACATTATAAAATGGGATTGTTAAATAGGTTGTTATGACGAACATGCCAGCAAACATCGCTCAAATCTGCTGCACATCGTTGCTGTAATGAAGCTTTATTGGTTTCAGCTCATTGCTCATCTGACCGTCCCACAATCTCACGCTTTTGATTAACTCTCACCACTTTCATAGCATAATTTCTGTCTGCAAATGGAAGTTGTGATTGCAGAAAACAGATTTGATAGCCAGCTGTACAGAGTCTGCTCGGTAGCAAATGGCAGTCAGGCAGAATTTGCAGCTGGTGGGTAAAGAGCCAGAGCCGGACGTTTGTTTTCAGCAGCTGGTAGAGGCCACACAAAGCAGCACTAATCAAATAAACACTGGACTTGTATTCATCAAGGTTCCAGAACATAAAAGCAATCCTAATCTGTTTAAACCTTGTTTAACTTAAACAAAGTAACTTCAAACTTGATGATGTCAAGTTAAAAATGCTTGGATAAAAAAATTGGATAGGCATAATTTTTGTTCTGAGATGATAAACCTTTCTAGTATACTGGAGCTGACAGCTTTGGTCCATTTTAACAATAAACTCTGACCTGTTCAGGCCTTCAGGGAGGCTGAACAGTCCTGTTTATCTGTGCACAAAGCACAGGGATCAAAGAGTACAAGATCCCCTCCTCTGCACCCTGCTGTGACCAGCACGGCTAGACGCAGCCAGGCTTGACCCACTGAGTAAACATCTCCCTGGGGATCCCTCTCACTTTCTCCTTTCTCTTGCCTCTTTCTGAAGAGTGATGACTACAAAGTTGTTTAACGATCTGAGGTATTGTACTGGTGAACACATCCAGAGGGAACTCAAACACACTTTCTACCTATCTTTATCTCTATGTGGCTGTCGCTTGCTTTAGCCCCCCCCCCAATGCCTTCAGAGAGCATGTTATTCACGCCAGCTCAATTCTCTGTCTCCCATTTTCTCACTGCCCTTCTTTTTCTTTTCTTTTTTGGCTTCTCTTTGAGTAAAATCCTCCTATCAACCTCTCTTTTATCTCAGCTAACTGAATTTTCTCATTCATCACTTCATTCATGAAATGAACAACCCTCTCTGCCAATCTCTTTCTTTCTTTCAATGGACCCTTGGATTCTCTCCATCCTCCCATTCTGTCATCTTCTTCAGACTTGGCTTCTCTCTTTTCCTCCTCCATGCCTTCTTATTTGTCACTCAGCATCATGTGCACTTTTCCTCCTAAATTTTTGTCTTGGCAGCCACCTTCCTGCCTCTTCGTCTCTGGCGTGACACCAATCACACTCCAGCTCCTCTTCCTCATTTTGGCATCTCAGACTTCCCATGCTGGCTTGTGACTGAACAGTGTCCTTGAGCAGAGGTTAGGAGGGTTTCCACTATTTTAAGGGGTTCTCTCCACAAGTTCATTTTGGTGTGTTTGGAGGAGGAGAGAGAATGTTATTTCTGAACATGTCTGGTTCAAGGACGTGTGGTTTACAAATGTGTGTATTTTTCTACATTAAGAGGAGGAGCCACACATGTTCTTTACTGCCAGTGATTGCCCTTGATGTGCACACAGGAGGATAGGCACACACCTGACGGCCTGTATTTGTGTGCAGCGATGATATCTTTGTATGTGTGTGTGTGTGTGCATGTGTGTGTGCATATCTTTAGCATTGCATTTCTTCAGGATAAACATCCAGCCCTATTATGAATCCGCCAAGCAAACTGACACTGATTGCACTCAGTGCGCACATCCAAAAACAAAACACATGTGTAGCTCTGTCTCTGAGTCAACTGCCCACTAACAGAACAGTAGCCATGCAGGATGACACAAGCATGTCAGTTTTTGGGCCAAGATGGCTACATTTGACCTCAATCACTCCACATGGAGAGCACTGTGGGAAAGAGGGGGTGGAGAGTCACAGCACGACCAACACCTGATCAGTTACTGCAGTAACAGCAAGTGGAGCAGTCGGTGGTGCTGCCTGCTTGTGATAATAAATTATAGTACCTGGAAAAGCCCAATGGGAAGCACAGAGTGCTGCTTGGGTTAGAAGTATGAATCCTCATCTCCCAAGTAATGAACTACTCATTTGGTTCTCTGGGGGAATTGTGCTAATTGCTGGCCAGAGACAAATTCAGAGCCAAGAACCTACCTGAGTGTTTTGGTGGTCATGTCGGCTCCCGTAATGCCGTGATAGACCAGCGTTTCATTCCACACTGGGTTCAGAGTATTTTTTAGGGTTTTTGTGCGTAGCTTGTTTGCCTGCAGGAAAGGAAGTGAAAGAGACATGAAAGTCAGAAAAGAATTTTAAAAAAAGGGACATTTAAAGGGCAAGGGATCACTTGTAAGATCTTAATGAGAGAAAAGTTCATGAATGTGCTGTGAAAACAAGTGAGAAAATATCAAGTAAGAAGGGGGCAGTGAAGATGAAGAACAGTGGGGGAAGCATCTTTTATCTGTGTCCCTCAGGAAATCGCTGGCATCTGCTGCCAGAAAGTGAGGGGCTGTAATGTTTTCCTCGTCTCACCTGTTCGACTGTCTCCTCCCCAACATCACAACCAAGTGCTACAGTACCAGCAAGACATCAAAAACAAGTAATGCGTATCAAATACAGCACAACATAGCAGCCAGTTAAACTGTTCAACACAATCAGCATGAAAATCCAAGGCTCTCCAGAAGACAAAAAGCCCTCTAGTAACCTAAAGAAGCTCCATTGTTCCATTAAAATGTGTCTTTTTTACTGATTCACATTAAATGATTTATGTAAATATCAGCCTGAAATGCTTAAACTCTACAAATATGTAATCAGAAAATTAAGGGTTCATAACACCTAAACATTTCAAGAAAATGCATTTTATAAGTGGAATACTTCTTTCAGCAGTGAATTTGCATAAAAGCACCAAATGCATATTAATTCACTGCTTTAAGCACTAACACAGGGTCTGCATGTACAAAGATCTTCTCCACTTATTAGTGCATTAGTAATAGGCATCAACAAGTTACATAATTCCATTTTCAGTTTCATATTATGTATATATTTTATGTTTGATAACATTTTAAATGCAGGTCTTGAAGTATTTTTAAATTGTGCTGTTAAAGTCACAACTCAATTTGCTGTTAATGCTGCAGCTGTGCTAAAATATATCGTATACAGCCAGAGAAGTGTGTACCCTCCTGTCTTAATAAGACTCTAGCTTATGTTTGAGGCTTCAAAGCCAAGTGCCTCAGCTCCCTTTTTTCTTTCTCTCTACCACTGTCAACCTTCTAGTACAATGCCTCAGGGCCAGCTGCGACCCCCCCGGTCTGTTTTTGTCATCAGATACCATAGTTCTTTCAATGCCACATTTCCTTTTTCTTTCCCATTCTTTGATCTCTGTCCCCATTCCAGCTCTTTTTCTGCTGGAAACTTCTTTGCCTACCAGTTGAGAACTAGTCCCTCAGAGCTTGCTACATCAACAAAGCAAGCATCATCTGATTGATTAATGCTGAGAGGGGACGACATGACTTGGAGCTGTGTTGCACAGTTCATGTGTACAAACTCAATATTTGCCTCCCCCTGAAAATCTTCACTCCTGTTTGGCGGAGTTGGGTTGGATTTTTAAACGCATATCTTATCACCTGCTCCACCTAAAAATATTCATAACACCAGTTCCCTCTCCCTGCCCTGTCACTTACTGCTCCCTATCAACGGGTGGTTTTGCATCTGTTTCTAAATGTTTTATCTCAAACCCTCCATCTGTCCATCACACTCTTCCTCCATTCTCTCCATCTGTCTGCATGATTTTTTTTCTTGTCTCAAACTCCCTCTCATTCAGTCCCTCCTTCCCAGAGCTGTGATGAACAGAGCCTGGCTGTGAGCAAATTGTCCATGCATCTCAGCTTGGAATGGGTACATGAAAATACCAGTGACCGTTGGGGCGCCAAGATCCACTGTGTCACTGCATGTTTGTGTGTGAGAAGAAGGGAAGCAGTGATCGAAAAGAAGGGAGGAGGGAGCTTCTCTGTGTGGCTGTGACTAAATACTTAGCATGTGTCTGCACAAACACAAGGTCATGTGCCGTATGTGTTGCAGTGTGTGTTGTACATCGCACACCAGCACGCTTGATTGTATCTTAAATAAAGAGCGTATGCTGGGAGACATAAGCAAAAGGTGCAGGACAGAGAAGACATGTCTGAAATTTTCTTGAGTGCTTTTGTGTGCTGGATTAGTCATCACAAAGTGCCCACATAGAGTGAACGAGAGTGGATGTGAGAGTGCGCGTCCGTCATCCTCACTTCAGCACACTCCCACTTTTTCGAGTGATGTGCCTCCCCCCGTCTGGTTGCTATTTAGCAAACAGTGGTTCACGGGCACTTACCTACTCATTGACGCTTTCTCTGCGCTCCCCTAACCACCAACGAACCCCCCCTCAACACTCGCTTGTTGACGTGAGCCGTGTAACAATCCTCCTTGTTTCCATGACAACCACCTGCTGCTGTCCTCCCCTCATCTGTCTTCCTCTCCTGCTCTCCCCTCCCTCTCGGTTGTCTCCCCCACTCTCTCTTTCTCTCTTTCTCTCTGAGCACTGGTGGTATTTCAAGGTCAGAGAGGGGCACAGGCAGTACGAAAGAGACAGAGATCTGGGTGAAAAGTGGGGACAAGAGACTGATAACAGTGGAAGGGAAGATGGACAGAGGAATACTAGAGGTCAAAAATCCCCAAATCCCTAACACTTTGTCACTGTTAGCCCCTTGGACTTCTGACATGTGCCCCGCTCAACCTATCTTGACTCAGTGTCTTACCCTCTTGCAGCCCTCATAACCCAATTTCGTGCCAACCTTGAGCGGAAATGGCCGACAACAGGTTGTATTCTGCCGTAGGTCTGTGTATGTGAGTGTTGTTGGTGCTGTTTTGGGCAAGCTTTATCTTCCCCACTGTTTCAGCTGAAAATGAGACAAGAGTGGTGCAGCCGACCAGAACGTGTTTGTGCTCGATAAAGCGGCAGGACTAGATGAGCCACATTAAGCAGCGGCCAAGTGAAATGCTCAACGGCTTGAAAAAACACACTAAATTAGTCCGATGCCTTGTTTTTGCAAGAGTGTCTTGACCTTTGTCTGTGTATCAGGTAAATAAGAATCAACAAGGGGGATTTTTATTCACGAAAAAGTAAACAACAACAGTCAAAATTACCTGTGTTTTCAGTTATCTGTCAACTTTTAAAAAAATGACTATGTTCGAGTCACAATCAAAAATCCACTCAAATTTCATAACCTTAACAGCTCTAATTGTAGGTGTTGGTGTGTGGGGAAGCCCAGTGTGGAAGCATGTTGCACTAATTGCAATTGAGGTAAGGTTGGAGCAGTGACCTTGCTAGCTCCTGGGAGAAGATGGAGCTTGACGTATGGATCGGCCAGCCCGTTGGAGTCCATGGCTTTCAGACCCTGAGGACACAAGCAGACACACAGACACACACATACTGTAGTGTCAGAGGTGACATCATTGTGCCTTTAAACCATGTCACACAACTGACAGGGTCAGAAAAAGACAGTGAATATGGCAGACCACTTCTACTGTAGTTAATTCTCTGTTTGGCTTTGGGGTCTTTCCTTCCCCGACTGTGTTTTTCTCCCTCCTCAACTGCTTTTTTTCTCCTGTGCTGTCCTCAGAGGAACTCTTCAATGAGATTTACATAATTAAAATCATGGAAGGAAATACGTACTGGAAGGCTTGTGTCCGTGCACAATGGGCATTATCTGACAATTCATTGTACCATGATTTTGTTTTTAACTGACAAGCTGATGCATCGAGAGATGTGGACATATTTCTAAAAAAATCATTCAGAGATAGCAGTATGACGTCTTGTGCAATCTGAAAGAATCACTTTCAATGGGCTTTCAAGGATGCTTACACAACAAATGCAGATGGTCTGTTTATATAGAGAGCATATTGAACATTGTGTGTACCTTCGCCTTGTGAATAGTACAATGAAGGCAGTTGTTCTCTTGATCAAAGAGTAGGGTGAACTCCAGCGTTCCCAGGTAAGCTAAAAAAAAGCAACACAATCACAGCAATTACCGTCACTAAGAGGCACAGACGCATTCAGTCAAACTCAGACACACTCAAAAACCCTGAGTCATGTTTGCAGCAGATGGGCTCTTAAAAACATGTTGCTGCCCCATATGAATTGATCTGTCTTGCTTGATTACTGTTTGGGAATGAGCAGAAACTGGAGTTCCACTATTGCAACACTGTGTAATAAATCATCTGAGCTGCGCTGTCACACAAAGCCGGAGTGACAAACAGTGTCGGAAAATGCTTGACTCCACAATTACTCTGCAAACATGTGTTGTGCTTGCTGAGGAAAAACACAAAACAGAAACTGAGCTAAACTAGACGACACTCCCTCAAAGTTGCAGAATTAGCAGTGTTGTGTTTATGCTAAATTGCTTAATAATCTTCACATGAATGAATACACGCAACTTTGTGTAAAAACTGACAAGACAACAACTTTCCCCCGTAAAACCTTTCTCTCCCTCCTCAGAACTTACTGTCATCATCATCAGAGTCAAACACCTCCTCCCTGTCGCCATCGTTCTCCCCTCCTTTCTCCCCATCCTTGAATCCTCCACCCGTCTCCCCATTGAAAGTCTCCTCCTTCAGGATCTTCTTCTCCCTGGGGGGAGGTGGCGTGCAAGGGTAGTCGTGGAAACGTGGGAAGAAGTCCGAGATTTGTGGGATGGGGAGAATGGGCCCCGGGCACACGTTAATGGCAAAGTGCTCCTGCATAGAGATCTTGACTGGGGAAGGTGGGGGATGAGCGGTGGAGTGGGGCGTGGCCGAGGGGGAGGAAGCGGTTGAGGAAGGGGTGGAGGTGGAAGAAGGGGGGATGGCCAGGTGGGAGGTGGAGGGTGGTGGTGGGGGCTTGGAGACACTCATGTGGACTGTCAAACGGGGCTGGAGGATGAGGAGGAGGAGAGGAAGAAATAAATGATGTCAGGTAGAACAAAGCAAATAAAAACACGTCCACGTCCTTAAGTTCCTGCAAGCAGCAGTGGCCAGTTCATCTCCTGGTGAAATGCCAAATTTCACCACAGCTCTGAAACATCCTGGACACAACTTCAAACAAGCTGCTGTGTTTGTTTTGTTGTTTAATCCACTGATTCAGTCCTTACTTCTCAAAAGCGAAAATAGAATTTGCCAGAACCTTTGGCACTTCAAGTGTGACTCACACAATGTGTCAGCACCTCAAGTCTGCTCTCTGAGTGGATATTCAAATGCAGTGCTGTAAATTATGAACAACTGATGTCACTTGTGCATTTGCACTTCACTCTAATCCCTCTTTTTTCTTTCACTTGCTTCTTTCTCATCTGCAAACCCCGTGAGCATTTTTTACATAATACTGTTTAATACTTTCACAGCCTCATATATTTGTCACTAAATGAAGCCATACAACCGCTGCCAAATTTCATCCTCTTAAAACCACCCTATTTTTTTTGCAGATACAAAAAAATAAAAAATAGGTCTGGACATTTTCACTCGTATGCTCCTACAGTTTCGCTTAAGATTTCTAGAGCTTGTTTGATTATATTGGTGACAAAAAAAAAAAAGAAAAAAGAAAGAAAACCATTTCAAAATTGAGTGGGTGTCTTTGTTTTCTGCTGCTGTCCCAGATTAAATGATACCAGATAAAAATAGTATGATTCTAAAAACTGATTTGATCTTTATATTAGATGTAAAGAGAAATCCAGGTCCTGCTAATGAACAAGCCATCACCAGCATAGTTTAGCAAAAGCAAGTCATTTGGGAATCCATGTCACTTTTCATCCTTCCCTGCATTGCATATACCCATCGCTTCACCTGTAAATAGTTGGCACCTTGTGACTTTTGGTTCGAAATGTCCATGCAGGTGATATCATCATTTTTTTATACTGTTTTATGCTTCAGTTTTTTGACAGATGCACATTAGATAAACATAGCTCATTGGCCTTTGTGGGAAAATATTATTGACCTTGCTTATATTAGAAAGTTCAAAATTAACTAATCTAAGCACTAAATTTAGTTCTATACTAACTGTCATGAAAGATTAATTAAAATATAAGTGAAGTTACCCAGTTTTCTCTTATAGAAGTATGTGAAGTACTAAAAGCTGTATACAGGCATGTGATTTATAAGAAGCTTCTTCTCCTTTGCCATAGTGACAAGGTCATAAGTCCTTCTCAGGAGGTGATAAAGAAACCACCACCTTTGTGGAAGGGTTGCACAGACTACAAGCTCTTCATGGACATGACTACTCTTCTCATTTATCTGATGAAGTATGATTTTCGTAAACCTTAACAAGTTATTTTAGTGCCAAAACCTGACTGAACAGGAACTGAAAAGGAAAGCAATGATCATTTAAAGAACAATTGATGATAAGGCAATAATTATCCTGCAAACCTTAGTCTCCTGTGTGAAAGTCACAGAGTTTAGCTCCTGTTGTCAAATACAGACTTTTGTTGGTCTTCATGCTGCATAACCTCCAACAAGGAATTTGCTTCTGGTTCATTTTACATTGGCAATGACTCTTTGGCAACAGCATGTCGTTTTAAGTCATAAAGTCCCACTGATCTGTAATGTTTGCAGTTAGTCTTCAAGCTCATATTGCTTCACTTTTTTATTGTCTGTCCAACCTCTTTAACCCCCCCAAAGCAAATCTCCTGGCATTATGTTTAAAAGATTGCTTATAGTGGTAATTAATTGCTTTGCCGTTTCACCTATTGTTAAGGTGGAGTTTTCATTCACGGCTGAAAAACAGTGTTAACCCTGTATGATGTGTCATTTTTGAGAAATTATGTAATTTTATTTCATTTTACACTTTGAGCTGTCAAAAACAAAACAAACAAACAAACAAAAAATAACAGAGAAAGAAAACAATGATTGAAAAAAACTACAGATTTATCGTGTTACTTGATTTTCTATTGTATTTCCATAAATCTTTTCTGATGCTAAATAAAACATAGTGCCTCGCTCACATTCACAATTCAAAACTTGCGTTTGTCAAAGCATGACTCACCCTCTCCACTATACTGAGTTACAATTCAAAATCACACTCACATAGACACATGTCTTAAGACTCAACAAAGGCAAAGACCCCAAACTGCTTTTCTCCATCTTTAACACTCATACAGCTCCACTTATGTAATGAAATCCAAATCCACTGCTCCGGTCCACATGGACATTTGCATGTTGCCTACAAACTTACTAAAATCCATTCTCACTGCTTAGAGACAAGCAAGCACATGCGTACCCGCACTTACAGACATTCACACATCCATGCACAAATATAGACACACAAAAACCTACCCAGGGACAGTCTTCATCTGTGCCAGCACTCCATCTTGCCTGCTCTCACGTCCTCAGTCTCTTACACTCTGTGGAGCATGCAGACCAGCTTTGAGTCAATATATCCCTCCGTACTCTCCCTCCCTCTTTCTCTCCCTGTCTCTGCTCATCGTTCGCTCTCGTCTTCTTCTCTCCTCTGTCCCTCCCTCTTTCCCTTTCTCTGTAGTTGTGACGTACCCTGTTAAAATCCCCATCAGTTGTCTTCAGGCTGTGCACATAGCATTGTCACTCACTTTCTCACCAGTAAGGACATTTAAGAAAAGCCAGAAAAAAAGGGGGTAGGTGCGGGGTGGTGAGGGTATGTGTTTTAGTGGTGGATGAGGTGCGTATGGGAGGTGCAAAGAGAGTGCAAGAAAGAGAGACAGACAGACAAGCAGAGCAAGAAAGAGGAAAAGACGAGAAGACAGAACAGCTTTAAGTAGACAAACGCAGAGAGACAACAGCATAGACAAACACACTGACATGCAGACACAATGCACAATGGGTGAAGGGGAGAGTGGATGTGAAAACACTGACGGCACACAATAGGAAATACTGTATTGCTCTGGGGTAAAAGAAAAAGAAAAACACTAACTGAAGGACAGAAAGGGGAAATTAAATCCGTCATGTTGACTGAGATGAAGAAAAAAAACTGCTATCTATGAAATCACACTGCAAGGCTACTTTATATTTGCTATTATTACATGCCCAAAACAAGACAAGCTTATTTATGTATTGTGTATGACAGTGTTTGTCTGCCTGTGTCCAATTGTAGCAGCCTTCATAGCCACAGCTACCACCTGCTACACTAATTAAATGAATCAAAGACGTAGACAGATCACTATCAGAGGGTTTATGTAGGATGTGTTACAGCCTGCTCTTTTGTTTGAGGTTTCAAAACAGAAGAAACGTACATGATGAGATTCACCAGTTTTTGTGAGAGAGTCCAATAAATATTCCGATGCTCAACCACTGTAGCCCTGTCTTTGAATGTCATACATGTGTTTTATAGATTTTCATACTTCTCTGCCCCGACAACCTTGTTGAATCTTTCACAGCAGAAAAGGCAACTTTTTGCTCCACGCTTTTCTGCATTTAACACTTCAAATTCTAACCTATGGTTCTCGGACATCAGACTAGAAAAAACCTCTGCCCAGACCAAACCAGCGCTGTGAGAACAAAATGATGACATTTTGTTGATGACATTTTGTGCTCACCACCTCAAGAACAAGATTAAATGTATCTGTTTTTGCCGAGTTTGTAACAGCCTCAACAGAGGCTGAAAGCAGCCATATTAGAAATAATTTCTAGCATAATTTATGTCTAACTTGAGGTAAAAATGATTTCCTCGAGTTAATGGGCTAAGAAAGATTCTAGTTGAGGTCTTTTCTCTGGTAGACTTCGGCAAAGCTGCTAGAAGAAAAAATAACAGTATAAGGATGAAATTATACTTGTTTTTAATAACACCTGTGCATGTTTTCACGCATTTGTTTGAGGTACGGTCTCTGCGCATGTTGACAAATTAACTATGTGCTCTGCAATATGCAGTAATCCCAGTGGGGGCAGTGTAGAGACCAATTTGACTGGATGTAAAGTCTGACGACAGACAGCTATTGAAATGATGGAAGTTTCTAAGAGAAGACACATTGTGCTTGTTTTAGGGACATTACATTAATTACATTGTAATTTAATAGCACTTGTCGTTATGACAATGAAGTTCTATTCTACATCTAGGATAACATTATTATTACTTTTTTTTTCTCTGCCATGATTTCAAATGTAACCAAAAACTTCCTGAATTGTTGCCATGTTTATTATTTTGTTTACATCTACAAATTCAGCAACTCTATCTGGACTAAGTTCCCTAATGTGCCCCCTTGTGGAAAACCTTAGATAACAAGCTTAGTACACAAGCAATATCTGAATGATTACGCCCACAATGGAGCTGATTGTCTGCACAAATGTGGGTATAAAAAGCGAGTATTTGTCTTCCCAGTTGCCATATAAAAACAATTGAATTAGGTGCTAAGTAGCCAGAGTAGAACCCACAGTGCAGGAAAAACATAAAAACTCCAAACCAAGGACCTTCTTGCTGTGAGAGAACACAGCTAACCATCACACCACCATATAGTCATTTATTAAAATAAATGTGTTTTAATAAATGTGTCCTTGGAGGATCATATTAGGGGTCTATTAAGGGTGTAAGAATAAACTGAAACAATTGTATTAATGATGTAATTAGATCAATATGTGGGCCCCTTGGATCAATTTCAAAACCATAACCCAGTGGAACGGGTGGAGTGGACTTTATTGATCAGGTAGGCACTAAACTTGTAATTCAGATCCTACACAGAGTTAATACGACGAGTAAAAAGTCAGTGTGAGATCCCACCTTTATACCACCACCTTGCATCTCTGGTGGTCAGAAGAGCAGACTCTGCACATCATTAAAGGAGTGTATCAGTCAGCCTGCTTGCTGGGTGCACTGCTCAAATCTAGTTCTGGAAGCAGAATTTATAGCAGGGCTACTTAATTTGATCCCACAGGGGCCGCAGTCCAAGCTTTCAATAGTTCAATTTTCAACCCTGATACGGAATTTTTCCTATCACAGTTTAGCCACAATTTACCTGAGTCAAAGGTGATAAAAACACTGTAATTGTTTGATTTATACCACGTAGACTCTGTGACACTGAGAACTGCACACCAGACTTGTATATCAGAACTAAGAAGGATATCATACAAGTCCTATCACATAAACACAAAAAAGAAAGAGAGGGAAGAATAAAAAGAAGGTGGTTTGGATTAAGTGTATCTACATGAGGAGGTGTTAAAGGGTAGAATGA
>JBAMHW010000004.1:11394805-11406567 GCA_037177495.1 Rhadinocentrus ornatus
TCTGCAATAGGGTCCTGCCCCAAGTGGAGAAGTTCACGTATCTCGGGGTCTTGTTCACGAGTGAGGGAAGGATGGAGAGGGAGATGGAGAGGGAGATCGACAGGTGGATCGGTGCCGCCTCTGCTGTGATGCGGACGCTGCATCGGTCTGTCATGGTGAAGAGGGAGCTGAGTCAAAAGGCAAAGCTCTCGATTTAGCGGTCGATCTACGTTCCTACCATCACCTATGGTCACGAGCTGTGGGTAGTGACCAAAAGAACAAGATCCCGAATACAAGCGGCCAAAATGAGTTTTCTCCGCAGGGTGGCTGGGCTCTCCCTTAGAGATAGGGTGAGAAGCTCAGTGATCTGGGAGGGGCTCAGAGTAGAGTCGCTGCTCCTTCGCATCGAGAGAAGCCAGATGAGGTGACTTGGGCATTTGGTCAGGATGCCTCCTGGACACCTCCCTGGTGAGGTGTTCCAAGCACGTCCCACCAGAAAGAGGCCCCGGGGAAAACCCAATACACACTGGATGGATTACATCTCTCGGCTGGCCTGGGAACACCTCGGGATCCTTCCGGATGAGCTGGTGAATGTGGCCGGGGAAAGGGAAGTCTGGGTTTCCCTGCTTACGCAGCTGCCCCCACGACCCGACTCTGGATAAGCGGCAGAAAATGGATGGATGGAATATAACAATTTTGAGCCCAATACCATAAAGAGTAGGACATAGAAATTCCTCAGTGTGCCTTAATGTTGTTGTTTATTTTCTTCTCTTTTGTATTTTTTAAATAAGCTCATTCAATTCTAGTCTATGTTGTCAACACACCATGACTAACTCCTAAATTATTCACCAGATTTATATTTTATAATGTTTTCATTCCCTCCCAAAGACTCTGAGGAGATGTACAGGGAAAAGAATCTAAGGGGAAGAAAAAAATTTTTATTTTGGAATGAATCTGTTTTCTATGAACCAGCATCTGATATCTGATGCCTGTTACTCATTGGAACATTACAGCTTGATCAGCTGATTTGAGCTGCATTAAGACATTAATCAGTTTAGATTTTGTTGTTGCTCATACCTGCAATATTCAAATTCTCCAGCTCTGTTTTAATACATACTGTTTACATGCGATTTGAACAGTAAGTTCCAGCAGAGGTTTGATATTCTCATACTGGTGTTAAAAACAAAAAAACTGGGCCTATAGCCTGCCAGCTACTGTCAATAGTAAAATCTAATATTTTACAAAGACCAAAACTCTCACTTGACTTTCAGTTTGTGTTACACATGTTCCCTCTAAGAATTTCTATAAATTGATATTGAGACAGATTAATAATCGATTATAAAGGGTAAAATAAAATATCTAAACAGTAACCCATTGGTGAAAAAAAAAACAAAAAACATTCTGAATTCTACATAAAGAAAAGCAAACAAAATAAAACCAAACAGTAGAAAACCTAAACCCTTTTTCCACTATCTTCTGTTGCAATGGAAGAGTCCAGTTAAGCCTCAGCCCCATCAAAGGTGATCCACAGCAACTGGGACTCTTTTTCTTATGTGAGGGACCGAGGCCAAAGACAAAGAGAGCACAGGAGGGTTTTTTTTTTAAGAAAAGTCTTTTTACATTTAATTAAACAAAAAACAACAAAAATACAAATTCCAAAGTAAAGGTTTTGGGCCCATAAAAGAGGTTAAACAGAACATCAACATAAGGAACTGAAAACTAACTGACCAAAAAAACTGACACACAAGGGAAGCTATATTCTGGCTGATCAGACCATTTTGACAAAAGAGAGAAAACATAACATAACTATCTTCAACTAACTTAATAAACTTAACTAATTCACAACAAAACTTAAACAATTTAGACTCTTAACTCATTACGGAAACAAAAATCTAAATAATCATAATTCTACATAAACAAATCCTATTAAATGTTAATAAATAATATTTAATATTAAATCCAAAATCTAAACCCCTCTCCCACAATCCTGTTGTACAATGGATGAGTCCAATTAGGCAGCAGCCTCTTAAAGGGAGATTCACCTCAGCTGGGACTCTCTTAGCAGGCTTGGGCCTCCCACACACAGCAACTTCCCCAGGAACTAGTAACTCAAAGGACATACATATTAACTGAAAGTAAACCAAATTAACCAGGTGACAAGAATGAGTTAACTAAAAGTGTGCACCCAATCAGTTAACCACCCCGCCCAACTAATAAAAGTGTTTGATATTAAACAAATGGAAAGTATTACAAGTGTCCATTGAATTAACTGAAAGAAAAAAGGTTACCAGACCGGGCTCAGTGTGTGGCTGCCTAGGCGGCCATCACACTTAGCTGGCTTGGGCCTCCCTCACACAGCAACTTCCCCAGGAACTGGTAACTCAAAGAAAACACACATTAACTGAAAGTAAACCAAATTAACAAGGTGACAAAATAAGTAAACTAAATGTGTGCACCCAGTTAGTCAACCACACTGCCAAACTTGCTAATAAAAATGAAATATAAAACAAATAGTAAGTATTACAGATAAAGTGTCTGTTTAATTAACTGAAATTTAAAAAAATGGTTTCCACTAACTGATGTTAGAATCAACTAGATATTGTTGCCCAATTAGAGTAAAAAACCAAGTAGTTATTGCTATGACCTAAAATGTATTGAAAGAAATTGGCCAGCAAACACCGAAACTGTTTGTGGAATCATTGTTAGCACTGTAGATAAAAGAAAGCAAAACATATTCACGAATTTAAACATTGTACATGTGCATGAGGAGAATGGCGATCATCCAACAGTTTTTGTTCTTTCTTCTTGGCAGTGCTTCGTAATTCCATTTTAAAAGGAGATTTAATCAACAACAACAAAAAAAAATGTTGCTCTAAACAAGAAGCCATTCCTTCTTTGTTTTTATGCCGGGTCACACGTGAAGTGACTTTTTTTCCTCAACCAATAAACAAATTGCAGTGTATCAAGCTCCACCTTTTTAGGTCGGATCGGTTAGATTGGTACCCAACGGAAGGCTAACAAAAAAGTACAACGGGTCTGATTAGATATTAGGGTACCCATCCCAGTTTTCGCATGTGGAAACACTAAAAAATGCGTCTCAACCAACTTCGCCCCGACACGCACCTGTCGACGGAAACAGCACAAAAGGGGTCTGGTAGGTTCATACTGTGTCAGGAGGTTATCTTAAACCATTCAGAGCATTATGGACCAGCAGAAGAACTTTAAAGTCCATCTTCTGACAGAGCAGAACGCACGTCGTTGATGTAGCAACCTTGAACCACATCATGGGAAAGTGTAAATTCACCAAAAATTGGCAGTCCAACCAAGATTTTTCTTCTTGGCTGAAAGCGGTACCATGTTGTGCAAGAAATGTTTCAAACTTGGCACGATGGGAGTCAAGGCAGTGGAGTCTCACATGCACAGTGCAAAACACAAAGCGTCAAAATTGAGCTGCCAACTGCAAATGCCAGGTATTTCCCTGTTTTGTTCTTCTCTCGTCTCCACCATGCCTCCAACCCCACTCCGAATATCAACAATCGGGACAGCAGCACTGCATATCCGTACAATGTTCAGGTGTACGCCTACACTGAAAGCAGAGGTACTGTGGTCTCTGAACACCGTGACAAAACACCAATCATTCAAGTCTAATGAGGGAGTTGGAGACTTATTCTGTGCAATGTTTCCAGACTCCGACATTGCCCACTCATTTGCATGTGGTTCTGACAAGACGGTCTACATCAGCAAGTTTGGATTAGCCCCGTACATTTCAGAGCAGCTTGTTGCGGATGCTAACAAGGACGCTTTTGTTTTAAAATTTGATGAGAGCCTCAACCAAACCACGAAAACAAAACAACTGGATTTGCATGTCCGTTATTGGTGCGAGGATCATGTCCATTCAAGATTTTGGGGGTCGCAGTTAATGGGACATGTAACAGCCCAGGATTTACTACGCCATTTCAAAGTAAGTAGGCAGCAAACATAGACTATAATGGTAGCAGAAAATTAGAAACACTATTCAGCCCATCTCATGCATGTAAATGTGGTGACCAAAACTTTTACATTTAATGCAGTCCACTTCAACACCATTGCAAATTACAACATCAGTGATTAAGTTAATGTCTTTTCTAAAAGTGTTAATCAAAACTGAACAATATTATATTTGTGAAGGTAGAAGTTATGGCTGTTGTATTGGATCACATGAGAGAATAGAGCAGTTTAGGTTTTATTTCTGCATTCACTATGATGTCTGTCTCTAAATGTAAAAGAAACTAAGGGTGATTTAAATAACATCTAAAGAAGTGTTAGGTATCCACATAGCACATGTTATTACTATGACTTTGCCTGATTTTGATCTAGTACTAAATGTGACTGAAATAAAGTGTTTGAATTTTTTATTGATTTTGCCTGTGCCTTTTGTATTGTTTCTTGCAGGTGACATGATTACACAGCAGTTTTGCGACTTCTTATCTGTTGAGGCTTGAAATTACACTTTTTACTACTACCGACCCGCTGAGACAAGGGTGGATGTCTTCTTCCATCATACTTTCCTTCCTTTTCACATGTAAATTATTCATTTATGGTCTATATAAAGTAGAACCGCAATGCTTTGGTCTGAATTCCAGGTTATTCTAGCTCCACACACCCCTTGTTAACCCTTGTTCTGAGGCGCGTCTTTAGAGCAACTCGTTTTGGTGCGGTCTCTTTAAATGTAAATAAGGTTTTCCATGCCCCGCCTCCCTTCAGGTCGCAGAGAGTTCCACTCCACCCCATTCAGCCAGATTAGTAGTTTTTATAGCAGCAATACGATTATCTACCAGCAGAGCAACTTTTTATCGGCAAATTTATTAGAGATGTCAACAATGTAAAACGTGTCCGTCCAGCCGTATATGTTCGAGCCAGAGTCTGACCCTGAGCAGGAGAATGAAGACGATGAACCAGCAGAACCACGGCTTCAAATGAATGCCTCGCAATGTTGTGTTATCACAGTATGTACATCCTCTCCATCCATAACCACTACTACAATATGGAGCGTAGTTTAACTATGGTGTCCATACATTATAAACTTTTTAACACCCAACCCCCAACGACCAGACAGGGATCATCAAAAGGATTTATTTACAGGATCAAAATATGATAAAAAAAAATGTTGCAACTGTCTCCGCCGTGGTCCACCCGAGTTCTGAGTAAAAACCCCAGTTTTGGCCTCCTCTTTCTCTTTCTGTTCATCCCTCACTGATAAGTTCCCCAGACACTTCGTGTATTTTTCATCATCCATGCCGTCTCTATCAGCTGTTGTCCCCCCACCCCCAACACTACTTTTTCCACACTGCTACAATATGAATAAATAAACACGGCTACAACATTGTAAAGGAGGTAGCTAACGCGAGCGTCAAAAACGTAACTGAATGCATTTGGATCATGTGTTTCCCTACACAAAACGGCAAAAACAAAGCCAAATAATTTTACTGAAAGCACACGGTACAGTTATATCCTCGGGTAGCTAAAAGTTAGCACACAGCACTAACAAGCAGAACGCACAACGCTAATACTATCAAAACACTGACCGGTACATCATATCAACACACAAAATGCATGCCTAACATAAAGCTTGACGTAATTTTAGCGTTATTTGGAGCTTACCGCTTTGCTGTGTCCGTCGTTTCCATAGAGAGAAGGAACTGACCCCCATTCATACAAAGTCTTTCTGCAAATCCATCTTGATACTGGCGGAGGTTGCTGAAGCACTTGTCCTTGAAGTGCTTCGCGCAAACAAAAAGGACTTTTCCCACTGATGTCGGTACATTTCTGTGAAAAATTTTATTCAAACAGGCACTTTGAAGAGGCTCTGATGCCGGGAGCGATGTAAGGAATTGTGTGGATTGATACACCCAACAACCGCACATTTTGACTTGTCTCCTGGTAACTTCGGCATAACTAAACTTGGACTACAAAATCGCTTTGAGAAAAAAATATGCCGCATTCACAAAATTGGATACCCGGAAGTCCATGACCTTATTTAGCAGACCCACAGCAAATACTGTGATGTAATAGAAAACGAAACGTAATAGTGAATTGGGAAAACTAAACAGACTAAAAAATATGACCCACAAAGAATAAAAGGATATTTACACAGCATCAGGAGAGAATGTATTTCACATTTCTGCATTGATCACCACAAATAGTGCACAAAAACATGGATTTAAGAGGTAAAAAAGTGGATTTTTCATGATATATCCCCTTTAAATTTAATTTCAAATGGCATTAAAAAGCCTTAAAAAGTCTAAAATTTAACTTGCCTTCAGCTGTATAAAACTTGCTCTCCTCCCTCCCCCTCGGAGAGTTTCACTCAGGTTGCTGGTTTGTGAGAGGATGGCTCTTTTATATAGACCCTTTCAAAGTTTGCAAACATTGTGCCGTATTTTGTTGGCGGAGCTTAGCCTGGAGGCTAGAAGCTATGTTATCAAGTGGCAGCTAATACTTTTCGGTGGCATTTTAGTAAATGGAGGGTTTTTAAGCAAGTGGTTGAGTCTTGTAACTGTTGGAATATGTACAGACACTCACTCTACGGGACCGTGACAGTTGTTTTAGAAAATTAGATGGAAGCAGGCCGGCTGATCCTTACATCTTACGGGAGTGACAAGAAGATCTTTGGGACTGGCGACGGTGGAGTGCCCAGACACCTAATGTACCTAATCGAGACACCATGTGTGTACAACAAAAAGAAACTCAAAGCGTGTAAATTGCTGGATGATTACAACTATGTCACAAAGGGCCACGTTCTAATAATAAAATACAACCATTTATGTCCCGATCTTTGTGTGCTGCGGTCTAAAGATTAGCATTTATGCGATTGCTAATGCGCTGACAAAGGTAACGTCCAACATGTTTCTTTGTTATGAACAATTTTGTTAATTTAGACTCGATAACAATCACTTAACATTACATTTATTTTTTAAACACGAGAATTGTTGATTATCGTCTCTGTCCAGTCCTTTCGTCTTATTGCATTCAGCTATAACTGTCTTCATTTTTTTTTGAGCAGGTTTCCTAAAAAACTTTAATTTACTGCCAGGAATGTTGTTCCTCCTATTCTGACACCCAAACACACAACAAGATGACATTTATAAGTCGTAATAACACTTGAGATAGCTCGTTTCTACAGTATTTTTGCCTCCAGATACAGTAGTGACGGCACTGATTACGTAGGTCGTGAAAGGGTCTATACAGTCTATAAAGGACGGAGAACATTGCACAAGCAAACATCATGATGGCAAGCAAAGATGATTCACACACAGTTAGTTGCTATGCTTTGCAATGCTAGTGCTAATTTCATGCGCTAATTTACGTTAGCATAAAATAGAGTGTAAACAAAAGCTACATTAACCAGCAAGTGCCACGCAGCGGCTATTTTCCCTTAGTCTCACTTAATAAATTAATTTGATAGTATTTTCAGAAGTTTATAAGGACAAACACACTAATCACTTGGCCAAAACATTATTACTGCAGGCTCTTTTGCAGACATAAAATACCAAAAAGGTTGCGCTGTTTGGAAAATTGGGGAGTTGCTTATGATTGGTTAACGAACCAGGAAGTAGGAAAGAGCTACACAGTGCACTGAAGTTATTCTATCACGTAACCCTTATTTTGAAAGGAGAAAAGCTTGACAAAGACATTGTTGATGTAGAGGACAGATTGTTTATAGGGAAGCTTCCTTGTGTAGATTGACCCTGTTTAGCAGAGGCTTGATTACAGCTGTTTTTAGAAGCTGTTTTTAGAAGTTCACAATCTGTAACAGATCTTGCTCCAGAGTCTTTGAGACCTTTTGGAAAAACCTGTGGGCAGGATGACCAAACAGCAAGAGGAAGAGTTCAGCTGACATAAAATGTCAACCATATCTTTGCTGTTAATTGGATTAAACTGCAATGGTGTTTAAACTGATAATCAATTAACACAATATGTCTCTTTAAACTTGTTAACAGTAGCGAATAAGACCTGATCATTGTGACCAGTGCTTCATTTGTAAAGCGGGAGGTCCAGGAACGCAGAGGGGGGTGGTTCCGGCGACTCAAAAGGGGGGCTTGAAGTAAAGGAACACACACACGCATGTACACACACACACGGCCAAGGTACTAACCCCTTTAAGTAAATCCAAACATCACTGTGTGCATAACAGGGCAATATTTATTTTAATTTCCGAAAGCTGGCCTGACAAAAAAAAAACAAAAAAACATGACCAACACATCAGCGTTTACTGGTTGCGCAATGTAAAAAGATAAAACAAAATTAAAACTACGCCGAAACCGTAACATTTCTTTTATAAGCAGCAATAGCAATAGTATTCTTCGGACTACAAGGTTTTTCCGTCTGAGTGAAAGCTAACTGCAATCTCATAATCACTGGTGCCAGTGTAACCTGATCCTCTCCTTCCCTCCGTTTCTGTAGCCTAAAATTCACCTTAGAATACCTCTAAATTATGGAAACACGATTTTTTTTTGTGTAACCTCAACGGGGAATATCCAGTAACAAAACAGAAAACTATTCTAAACACGAAACAAACAGTTTTTTATTTAGGCTATATTTTTAAATAGTGACACAGCAGGTGCCGGATCCAATAAAATAGGTTCCGGATCCAACATCAGAGGTGCCGGAACGCATTCCGGCTAGATCCGGCTCAAATTAAGCCCTGATTGTGACAGTATTGGCTAATAATGTCAGAGAAAAAGGACTTCCTTGCATTCCTCAGCAGTAAATTATAAGAATGAAGTTTCTCTTTATACATGTCATAATAAACTTGTAGATTTGTTTATTTCCATCTGCTTCTGGCTTTACTTTTTTTGTTTTTTGTTTTATTTTAGTGTGGAATATCTCGATGGAGACTTTTTTCTACATGGTTACAGCCACTCAGCCAAAATTCTTAATCTACCTTGAAGCTGGTGTGAAAATTCTTTCTTACCTTGAAAATCAGAGAGTCAATTACGAGAAGAGGCATTTAATTTGAGAATACTACAGCTGCCTTACCAGTACATGACAGTTTGAGCCATTACTTACATTATTCTGTACCACTGAAATTGCTTTATGTCCACATCAGTTTGACTCTCTCAGCAGTCCAAAGACTCAAAGCCCTGATTACATTTCTGAACCATTAAATGACCATGTGGCCTCATTGAAGTAGTCTTTCATTTCTACAAAGGCCCAGATAATGAAAACAGAACAAGCTTATTTGGCTGCACACTATTAAATAAGGCTGCCTTTTGTCAAACTAATAACATGAGTCATCCCATAGTATCAGCCTGTTTTAATAATTACCATGGGGATCAAACAAAACAAAACTGGTTCCAACTAGCTTGAAGGAAACATAATGAGAACATGGATGAATTCATGCATAGCCTATGATTTATAATGGATACAGCAAGCTGCAAGTCAGGCTAGATGGGTATTCTGTGTTTTCTCCAATGTTTAAATGGCTATTCCTATTTAAAGATATTTAATTAAGATGTGCACATTTTGCAGCACTAAAGGGAAAAAACAATCAGAATTTTTGGAGGAGTTGGTGGAGACCAAAGCAGTGCAGAAAGGATACTGAATAATGAGTCCAAGTTACTCAGTTTTTTTTTAAATTTGTCACAAAATTTACCTTTTAATTGTTGCCAACCAAAAATAAATCTATGATTTCAGCGAAAGAGCCGAAAAATTCATCAAGTTTTGTTGCTGGATAGAAAAATCAATAGAACATTTAACTTTATGCGTCAATATCCACTATATGTAGAAAACAGATTGCAAAGGGAAGAAAAAATGTTGCTATTTCAGCCTGTGCATGTCCTCTGCTCTTCTGCAGGGGGTGGTCATGTAGACTTTGATGATTTCTGTGAGTTAATGGGGCCAAGGATGCTTGCAGAAACAGCTCATATGGTCGGTCTGAAGGAGCTCCGCTGTGCCTTTAAACAGGTAAGGGAATCTCAGCTAGAGCCTATTAAGTGATCTTAACCTTTTCCTGTGCATAGATTTAAGTGTGTAACAGGACTTTTGTTTAGAATGTACCAAGGGTGTAAAAAAGTCTGGGTGAGAAGGTAGAGCCACTTTGCCAGTGTCTGGTAGGTCCAACCTGGTACTTTTGACAGAGAGGAAATTTATTATGATATTCAGCAAAAATCCAGGCATCACCAAGGTAGAGCCTGGTTATTAACTAAAAAGAAAACATCAGAATCACTATCTACAAGGGATTTTTGTATCACAATTGACCACAATACTCCCCAAGAAAGAGACTGCTGTTTCAAAACCAACACATTTAAGTTTAAATAAAGTTTGCAACTGGCCACCTGCTCAAAGAAAATAATACCTATAGATGAAGGTTTCATGGTCACACGCGACAAATATTCTATTGTTTGCCCAAAATGTCCAGTTTTGATCATAGGAGTAAAGCTAAGCATTCAGCCCTCATAACAAGAACCAACTGTTAACTATGGTGACAGCAGCATCAGCCTCTGGGACTGTTCAATGGAATTAATAACATCCCAAAAGCTCATCAAACCTTGCTCTTGAATGGATAAAACTGGACAAACATTAAAATTTTTTAATGTTTTTCCCAAAGTCATCGTTTCAAAAATTATGTGGACTGTGCTTAAAAGTCTCCAGGAAACCAAAAAAGTTATTAAACTCCATCAGTTCTGCTAAGAGGTGTGCTTAAAGATCCAACCAGAACTCTGTCGGAGACTAGCAGATGCAACAAATATTATCTAGTAAACATACAGCTGCCTGGGAGACACAAATGTGCTGTTTGCGCAGTACTTTTGAGCTTGTCTGCATCACAATAACCCTGTGTTCTCAATGACAGCAACTAAAAACATATAAGAGTTTGGTTATTAATAATCTCACCATTCTGTTTATTGTGCTTATGTCTGCTGTTTAAGTATTTCTAACTTTACACACAACTTACAAACAGGCGTATTGTTTATATGGTGATCTGTAGCTGCACCTTCTTCCCACATTCAGCATCATAAAGCAGATAAATGCCGGCGGTTTACGTCTTGTGTTTGAATTAATTTTGAATAATGATTCAGCTGCTTCTGAACAGAAACATCTGCAACTTCAAAGCACCATCTACTTTTTGGTCAAAGGAGAATTCATTTTAACTCATTTCAACAAATGACTTCCGCAGACTTTTTCACATAACACATCATGAGTCGCAGTAAACCATCTGCTGATGCAAGCTGTTTTCACACTCACAAGGAGCTTATATTGCTTTTCTGTAACTCAGTTTTGACTTGTGGCAAAATATTCCTCGCCTCCCCGTTATAGTCTGCTTTGTATTGCAATTGCATTTCTGCACTTTTCTTATTGTCCCGTAAAAATTGTGCTGTTTTATTTTTCTTTCTCTGCTTTTTCTCACCTTTAATTCTCCTTACCGATGATCTATTTATTTGTCTCCTTGCTCACTGCATGATTGTGTTCCCACCATCATGCTCTCAACCAACCCGCCACATGGCAGTTTGACTGTGACGGCGACGGAAAGATCACATTGGAAGAGTTAAAGGAGGGCACGAAAACCCTCCTTGGAGAAAAGCTGAAAAAAGGGGAGCTGGAGGAAATCCTTGGCGATATTGACCTCAACAAAGATGGAAGCATTGACTTTGATGGTGAGTGGATGGAAAGAATATTTGGTCCAGGCACATTTTGACAGGGAGTTAAAATCCTGTTGGAAAAAAAAAAGGGGGGGGGGGGGGGGGGGGGGGTGGAAAAAATACAAAACTTAAAGGAAAAAAAGGTGCACGAAAAAGGAAGGCTTT
>JBAMHW010000004.1:11427163-11496969 GCA_037177495.1 Rhadinocentrus ornatus
TTTCTTTCTTTCTTTCTTTCTTTCTTTCTTTCTTTCTTTCTTTCTTTCTTTCTTTCTTTCTTTCTTTCTTTCATTTAATTTTTTTTTAACCTTTTGTGTCCAGCATCAAAACAGCAGAATATTGGTCTGGCTGTCATGTTGTTTCAAACTAATTTAAACTTTGAAAATTCATAAAAAAAATAAATATTTACATATTTGTCCTGCAACAACACTCAAACAAGCCTGTCCATCACAACCCTCACCCACTTAGGAGACACTGCACCAACTCATTCATGCAGAAGCACGAGCCAGCTGATGTTACAGTAATGTGGCCTGAATAAAACAGTTGCTTTTTTCACATCCACCTGCAGCTGCCAGTCCCAGGCTGTTTGGAGGATTGTTGGTGTTTGTGAGTGGGTGTCATGGCTGCCTTAAAACCATGACGAATAAAGGAAGGCTTAAAGGAGGCCTTTAATATTGGGAACACTTGGCACAGGTGTTATTGTAGTGGCATGATTTTTCCTGGTGCTGATGGGTGTGACTTGACTGTTAGCTTTTGCCTTCAACACCTGGTCATGGCACTATCGAGAGTGGTTGTCTGTCAGAGCATTTAGACAGCTGCTGAGATGGGGGGGGGATATGTCAGAGAAAGGGGGCAGGAAGGTGTTTTACTCTTTCTCCCACACATTTGATGGGCTGGGCTGAACAACAGAGACTACTGGCACCAAGAATTGATCTACTGGAAGTCTCCCTGCATAATGTTTGCCCAGGTGATCCTGGGCTGGAGCATACCCTCCCGTCTTGGCTCCTTACCGCCAGTCTCACTGCTCTGCTCTCTTGCAGACTTGCAATCTTGAGGCAATCTCCTCAATTTTGGTGAGCCATATTCCAAGTTCTACGTTTAACTTCTGGCTGATTGGCTGCTCCATGATGGGTAGGGTCACTTTTACTGAGATTAAAAAGTGAAATGTTCACTTTCCACTTCTTCAGCACTGCAGACCTTAACTTACAGAGTTTAAAACTCATTCTGGCATCATTTTGATGTCATTGTGACAGTGAGGTCATAGGCTCTTAGGAAAGGCTGCTAAACAACACACTTGGCCTGGGGCAACTTATACAGTACCTTGAAAAAAGTATTCTATCTTTTTGACATTTTCACAGGGAACTGTAGATGTAGATAAAAACTTCTGAGACTATTAAAAGCAGTATTTACAACTGATTACAAGGATGGTTAAACATGTAAGAACAACATAAATTATATACAATAAGGCACAATCGTGATATTATTTATCTTTACATATTTAGTAGAATACCTCTTTTTGAATAGGTCTATTTTTTCAGCCTCCTATATGAAATGACATACCCAGAATAAAGGAAATGTGTTTTAACTGCAAGGGCTGTATGTATATTTTTGGTCTCAAAAGAATCAAAATATGTGTTACTGTGTTAGAGTAATTCCACCTGGAATACAATTTTAAAAATTGTAAATGGTTTTCTCTTCCTAAAGGAGAAGGTTTAAAGTGAAAGCCAGAGAACAGCAGCCCAATTAATCTAGGACTTAGTAAAGTAAAAGTATCGTGCAAAAGTAGAAGCTAAAAAAGTTAACCCGAGTAGTTTCACAGATGCTTTAATAGAGGTGTTAAGCATGGGAAATATTCCAGAAACCCATCAGCAGATGTTGATGATATACAACTCTATCAGTTGTAAGAAGGGAGGCACAAAATAGTATGTGAAGTGAAGAGTGAATAGTGAATAATTCAATATAAAACCTTCTTTATATTCATGGGAACCACAAGCTAATTTTAAATTATTTCATTAAAGGTGATCATATCACATTACATTAGCAGAGTTTTTTGAGGTGGAATAAAGATCAGTGATAGCGATGAGACAGAATCTAAGGAGGTGTGTTATGCTCCAGGCAGATTAACACAGCAAATATTTTATAGAGGACAAACAGGGACTTACACAATGGAATGGTGTCAGAGATTCAGTAACTGAGAAAATCAGGAGAGAAAAAAACACACCCAGTACCATAATATTGCACATGAACAATTTATTTAAATGCTTCCCAAGTAAACATAAAATACCACCTTTGTTTCCATTTATATGTGAATTAAGCATCTTGTATCCCAACTGTTTCCTTAACTTCTCTGTCACACATCCACATTAGGGCATGCGCACCAGCAGCACACATTCTGATTGTACATGGGGCCAACCTGATTTTTTTTTCTTTTTGCAAGACAAACAGCTAAATCCATTTTCCATTTTTCTTGGCTCAAACTTTCATGCCAGCCTTTGCAATTTCTGAAATATCGAGCCATGTTGAGGGCATGATATGACGTCAGCCGTGGAAACGCTGTGACTAAACTCTCATCCTTTTCTATGTTGACTCCTAAAATATAATCTTATCGCAATGACATACTGTTTCTGTTGCCACAACAGTACTACAAGTTATCCAACAGAACCTTCTGGTCCACATGGAGATACGTAATGAGACTCACATATCTTTGATTGTTGTCATGTTTCTGGGATTAATAATAAATTAAGTGGGTTAGCTTGTATAAAGTTGCAAGGTAAGTTTATGGTTTTTATTTACCTTAAAGTGCTGATCTGTTTAAGGAAAACAACAAAAATGGAGCTTCAGGGACATGAGGAATTTAAAGTCAAACCTGATATAGACAGAGCACTTGTATATTGTTAGGTTACAAAACCAAGGACATCATTTTGATAAATGCTTGACAAAGAGGAAGAGCACAAACGCTAAGGAATGCACACGTTCATATTCATTTATCATTGTGGGAAAGCTTCTGAGTTGGATTCTCAAACAGAGGTGCGGGAATGCAGCCCTGGTGCTGACTCCGTTATCTGGCCCTGCGTAATCTCTTTGAGGTGTTTGGGGCCCTCAGGAAAAACACATACACAAGCACATGGAAAAATGCGCTGATGTGAAATATACAAGCAAACACACACTAAGGAGAAAATAGAAAGGAAGGCAGAGAAAGACAGAAAGCTCGTCTGAAGATGTTTGTTATTCAAACAGGGAGTGAGGATAAATCAGAGCAATTCAAAGGCGGGCGCATGGAAACGTCTTTGGCTACGCGTGTGATGCTCAAAAGGTTTTGGATAATGTCTAGTTCTGTGCTGCTCTATATGAAGTGTGAGTACGCCAGCATAAAATGCATCAAGTTAACACTTGTCGCACAATACATACATGGAAAATACCCACTCGAGTTACAGGAAAACAAAGCCCAGGTTCATGGTTTGTAATAATTTAAGTATTTGGATAATTTAAAAAAAAACATGAACAAAACAAGCGCAGAGCATGCAGTAAAGATATTTTCCTGCCACAGATGAGAACCTATTCCTCTGCTAAGTGATTAAAGTATGAAGAGCTACATTGGTACCCATTTGGATCCCTGAACTCCCTCTTCTAGACCAGACCAACTGTGGTACAATGGATCCCATTCTCTTGGAGAAACACAGGGACATCAAATCACCTTCTTCCAGGACTCTCTGGTTTAATCATACATGTATTGGTGTGGAATGGAGTAAAGACATGGAGCAATGTTTTGATAAGTGGAAGTGCAGATGGAAATCCACTGAAAGACTGGGTGTGAGTGGGTGTAATTTTTTAAAACAAACTGTAGTGTAAACAAGTACAAGTACAGATTCAAAGGGGTTCGATGGGCAAAACCAGAACGAGGCACCTTTCTGGTCCAAAAAGTAGTCTGTATAGTGGTTGATCGCAACAGAAAACCTGCACAAATAATATTTTAATAGTTTTAATAGTGCACTTTGATTAACCTGTACAGAAATAATATTAATAAAAAAGATAAAACATTTTTTTTCATTTCTGTAACACAAAGCTTAACATGTACAATAAAATAAAATGATACAAAACAAACATATATCTGAGGTATAAATATATTTGTTTAAATTATCTGTCATTGTCATGCGTTATTTGGCAGAGACGCAGTTACAGGTACAAACATTTATGATATGAACAATGGCTTAGTGATTTAATTATACACTCAACATGAACGACGCACACCGTCAGACCGAAGTGTTACGAGTGAAGAAGGTCAACCGGTTACAAGGACCCAAATCTCCAACTTCTTTTTAAACACTGGCAAGACAGGGCAGAGAAAGAAGCTTACACAAACATATTTATTTTTCCTTTAACACCACACATCAAATCAGACCTCTTCTTTACAGTAAAACCTGTAAAATCCCTACCTTTATAAAAGGACCTTCTTTTTTTTTCCTTTTTAGTGTTTTAACTTGTTTTTCTTTAAGAGGATCCTGCTGCAAGCTAGAACAGTGTGTTGCGTTTCCTGTTCTTGTGTACACGAAAATAATAAGAAATTGTACTATTTTATAAGTCTATTATGTATATAAGTGATGTCTGGCCACAACAATATAAAGTGTGAAATGTGCTGTGCTCTAAACAAAACAACTACTGACTGCTCTAATATTAAGTTTAATACTGGAAAGCTTTCAGCTTTTTCTTTATTTGGTCCATTAAATCTGTTCGTTGGTCATCGATTTTACCACTTCAGAGCTTTTTTATGGCTTCTTTCTGTTCTTTGTCACTAAAACACTTGTTTTTGGCACTATGTTGCTTTACTAGCACAGAAAATAACCCTGCCTGTGTGTTTTTAACAAATAAAAATCAACTTCCATTTCAAGCTCATGACTCAGGCTGAGAGAACACAATTCTTCTTGAGGGATTGAAGCGACTTATTTACTTGTCAGTAAATGAAACCCTTTCTTTGATCAGTCTATTTTTTTTGGTGAGCCAGCCACCAGTTCCCATCCGTCTCTACCATGAAACACTAAAACCCTGTGTGCTATTGGCCACCTGTCATCTCACTATATATCCTGTCTATTGTCTCCATTCAGTCTGCATATTACCAGCACATTTGCATCTTTCTTCACCCATAGATTCATCAATCAGCTCATCATAATAACGTCTACTATTCCTCCTGTGCTTTGCCGTAACAAAAAAGGGGACAAAGGTAAAACTGGGCAGGCACCAACTGTTACTGTGCGACCAGAATACTATATGTACACATCATTCTCCACCTAAAAACCAACACGACAAATATGAATTAACCGCTTGTTGCTTTGGACACACGGTCACACGCTCACACATACCAGGAATCTCCCTTGCTTCTCAGAAGCAATAGCACCCTTTAGATCGAGTCTAAGCCATACATCCTGTATCAGCAACACAATGTCCTCAGGCCTAGATAAATCTGTTTTGAAGTCCTCTCTGGGGTTCCAACAGAACGGTTTTAAAGACAGCATTAGTCTGTATGGATGTAGGGAAAGCAAGTCCTTCAATCAATGCTTAAGGGTTTGTCCTTTACTGTGAGCATAACAATGCTTTTAATCCATCTACACTCAGGTGGAATTAATTCATTTTGATCCAAGAAACTGTTGTGAGCCAAATTGGATGCCGTTTTCTTATTTTTCCATGGGTACAGTGAATGAGTCTCGTATCCGAGCCACTTCAGCAGCGCACAAGTGTCCGTAAAGTTTATTGTACCACTCCGGGAAGCGACCCCTGGTAAAAGAAGGAGATGCCATGTTAGTTCATTAGCTCATTTGGCTATGGTTCTACAGACCACGTGTGGCCTGGAGCAGCTAGTTTTACTGATTACTTAACAAAATGTCACAGGAAACATAAACGCCACAGAGCTGCTACTATGCCAAATTTATATTTGGTCCTGGCTAATGCACCCACCTGCAGTCGATTCTGGAAATGTGTGTGAGTCTGGTTTTGTTGGCTCCACAGGGTTCTATGAAGTAGCGTGAAATAAGGACATTGGTGCGGACACCCACCACTGGTGCCCCTTCATGGTCCACAGATGAACACACCAGTGCACATGCTCCCTTCGGCAGGTCTGTTATCCATGTTCTGGTGGAATGGATTAACATAGGTTGAGTTGAGAACACTATCAAAGTATGGGAAGAGATGAACACAAATAAAAAAAATAAAAATAAAAAGACAGGTAAGGTGAAGGAAAACCATCTACCTAAGCACCAGGTGGTCTCTAGTGGGATGTGGAGCCATGGTGTTGCGGACATACTGGTAGACATCCGTCCTCTCATCAAGGGTCTCCACTACTCGGCTCTCGAGCAGGTCCTCATCCCAGTGCCCCTGCTCCCTCAGTAGCCGCATCAGAACCTCCTCAGGACTTGCAGGAACTTCTACAGTCACTTTCCACAGCCGCAGTGGAAACCCATCATGCACCTGGAGAAACAGACGCAGTTCGGTTATCTGAACTAAATTATTAACATTATTATCTGAAGCCTTTTATGTTTTTTTATTTATTTTTTTTTAAGGGCAGAGACATAACAGAAGAACTTGAGTGTTCTGTAGCTTCATGTAGGATATTTAGCGACCAGCATTCATCTTTTAAAAATTAAAAGTGGTAAACCAGACATAATTTTCATGCACAACAGTCCAGTTCCGTTTCAAAACCTTGTGCTGCCCTTTAGCCATGTCAGTTGCTTAATTCAGCCATTTGACGATGAACACACACACTCTCCGTCTTGTGACGTTCGAACTAGAAAACAAATAAATTTATCCAGGCTCCTTGCACACTAGACACAGGAAATGTTGGCCTCGGATAGTGGGAAAGCTGTGTTTGTTTGTTTGTGATTGTGTGTGTGTGCGTGTCTCCATTTCAAGCTGATGTCATTCCGGGAAAGATTTCAGAGTCCAAGAATGGGAATGAGAAGCCAAGAGCTGGGCAGTTTCCGCACGAATGTCTTTCTGTACAGGAAACTCCTAAATGCTGTTTTTCCACTAACTATATAGAGAAGAAGTAGAGTCAAGACCAACATTTAGACTAAAAATGAAGGTGGGAAACTGACTCAAGATGGTCAGTTTGCTTCATGAATGGCTGCTTGTTTACACGCTGAAAACAGGCTGATGTGCTTTCTCATTTAATCTGTCCTTAATCTCATTACTTTCACTTGTAGAAAATCAATCCTGGCTCACCTTCCGGTAGGAGAGCTCAGCATGCTCAGGCGTAGAGAAGCTGTCGTAACCTTTGAACTTGTCTTTGGCCTCTTTCAGAAAAGCATCTAAGCTGTCCTGCAGGTAGGCCCTGTAGCCTCCTTGTCGGTCCTCTTCACCTGCAAGCTCCTCTAAGCGCTGTGGCAGTAATGCCTGCTCCACGTAAGAGTTCCTACAGCGGTTCATTTCTTCAGGGATCTGTAAGAAAAGAAAGAAAAAGAGGGTCAGATATTTTACTCACTCACACACACACACACACATGTTTGTATGATATCTAAAGTAGTTTGGTTTAAAGATGCAGTTAACTGTCTCCTTTGTCAAAATAAAAAACCAAATATGTACTTTAATAGTGTTTCAATTAATACTAGAACAAAAGAATGGCAACTTAAATTAAAAGCTTGAAATGTTATTGCACTGGAACATGTGAGCATTAATCAAAGCAGGTCAATTACTATCAAGTATCCCTTTCCTTATTACAGTAATTCCAGGTATGCAACTTGGGTTAGGAAGTGTCACATTTGAAGGTTGAATCCTGTTGTGATCTCCATGTTTATGTAGCTCATTCTCATTGTTTACTTCCTTTATTTGTACCTTCCATCTTTTAATTGAATCCTGACAACATTACGGTCCAAGATTCTTATGAGATGAGAAACGGCCAGCTCAAATTAAGTTCATTACGTTAGTTTTTTTCATACCACGTTTTCCTTTTACAAACCTCCATGAGCAAATACAAATGTGATTAAAGTGAATAAATAAGGGGGTAATTGAGTTTACTAGTGTGATATGACATGCCAGGAAGCCAGGAAGCCGGGAAGAGCCACCACAATTTAATAAAAACTCGGAATGATATTAATGACCCACAGTGTGTGGCCTTTTAGCATTTACTGCAGCATGTCAGAGAAGAGCGCACAATGCAGAGCACATTTGAGGCCGAATGTCGTTCTAACGAGATTTGTAACGCTGATTATTTCCTGTTTATTGAGTCAAGAGCTTTCTTTGTGGAGACACCGAACATAACTCGTTGACAGGATTCATTAATTTACCTTTCTCCACAAATGCATGGAGAAGGATTTAAATTAACACAGACACAGGAAGTTCAAAACGATGGAGGTAGTCCAAGCACACATTTACTTTATGTATTTGTAAAGTGACTGGGATCAACTTGTATGTAACAGGGACTATGTTTACAGGACAAATGTTGGGACACAAGGTGTGCAGAGGTGACACGGTACACTGAGCTGGAGGTGACATTTATTTATCAAATCACCAAAATATCTTCACTGACTCAAATGGGCAATTTTCAGTGAGAATATCAGTATTAAACTATTCTGGGTCTTCGTCTGCATGTTCTTTTAAAATGAGTCCATTTTTATTATGATACAATTACAGCTTCAGAACTTTTTACTGACCCTGAAGAGTTTTCTGCACTCCTGGATCATATGTGCCAAGCCATGTGTGGCAGCCAAGTTCTCATTTAGATCCCTCTGGTCCGGTTTTCCTAGCATCTGCTTCCGGTTCATAACCCTGTCACCAAGGAAGAGGGGAGAAACAAACAAGTAGATGTTAAAATATTATTAACAGGGGGAAGGTTTGAGTGTGGAGCAGCAGAGGAGGAGGCTGCATACAGGTGATAAACTCTCTCATAGAAGTGCCAAATGTGGAACAATAAGTGTCTTAGGTTAATATATTTATGTAACATCTCCATTTCCTCAGTCTCTTTCCCTTCCTCTTCTCTCCAGCTTTGCTCCCTTGCTCTCTCATCTCTGCCCTCCATCTCCAGCATCCTACTCTTTTGTTTCCTTGGCATGACCCTTTTCCTGTTTTCAAAACATACAGCTTACTAGCTGTTATGTAATCTCAAATAACAATAACTATGTCAGTCAAAAGCTATGAGATCACATGAGTGGACGGAAGACTTGGGCCCACACACCTTGGCGAGGAGCTTTCTTTGCGGCGCAGGGTGTTGAGGTGGAAAAGCGACGGGGCCAGACAAACAGCCAAGTTGGTAGGGGTCATCTGGTTCTCGGCCACGGCTGCCGTCACGTCACTGAGCAGACACAGCAGCGTCCGCAGTGCCTCGCGGTTTTCATCCGGCAGCAGCAACACAGCAGCGCGTGTCGCCTGAAGACGGAGCTCTGTAGGCATGTCTAAAGGAGAAAATGGCATTTGTCATGGCTCCTCTTCAACGCCATTAACCACTGTCATGCTACACCATGTTAGCTATTTATGCACAAACTGATTGATTCAGGAAGGAAATTTGGTATGGGTGGCTTTTCCTGCCAAGAATGAGCTTTTGTGGGATCTGAGCTGATTTAAGTGTGTTATATAAGCCCATGAATGTGTACATTGTATGCTTCATTCATAGAGCTGGCTTGGGTTCACCTTATACAAGCTAATGCTAATGCAGTAAGAATCAAACTTGAGGATGCACTTGTAACAGGAAGCACCTGAAGGATAACCAGTGATAATGTTCCCTGTATGAAGCTGGTAGCTACTGCACTAAATTATGTTATGTATTATGCATGCAGAGATGCTGACATTTTTAAATGTATTCTTACACTGATAGATCTGAAGGAAGGTCTCAGACAGTTTGCTTGTAAGAAGGGGTTCTGGTAAGTCTCTGAAATACTGTTTCAGCATGTCGGCAACGTCATAAGCCGTTTGGCCCTCATAGTTGACTCCTCCTCCGTCTGCGCCGCTCGCCTCGTTCATCAGACGAAGAGCTTGGATTCGAGATTTAACTCCCGATTTCCTAAAAAGACCCACCTAATGAGGAGAAATGGAGACAGTTAATTCATGCAGAAACAAAAGCCTAATGGTAAACTTTGAGCTTCAAGTCCCTTATTAGTCTCAGTGTTAGCTTGGGTGCAACATTTGATCCTATTAATAGTGTCTAAAACGGTGCATATATTTAAATCACGCATCTTTTAACGTGACATGCTGCTATGTTTGACATATTCCCAAAATATCAAGAAATTCAGAGCTGGAAGTGAGACAAGAAGCTCCTCACTCTTCCACAAAATGCTGTGTACAATCATGTCGGTGTTTTCAGCTCCAAACAGAGCTACCTTGTTTCGCTTTGGGGAGAAAGCTGCATTAATTTTTCTATTTTGCTCTTTATTAGCAGGGATTTTCTACGTATTACTCCCTTCTCTGCATATTCTTTAAAAACACTTTGATTCTCCACAGGCCTCCCTGTTTCAGAGTATGTGTGACAGGGAGATGAGAAAAAGGGGAAAGAGAGAAACTGTATACACACACTGGGTAAGTGGGTATCAGATTTTTTCCTATTCACAAGTCGGTCTTATGTAACATGCAGTGAGACAAAGAGAAGAAAAATCAAGAGAAAGTTAAACTGACTGGATAAATCTTAAAACAGATATTATGCACATCAAGCATATTAAAGAAAAAACTTCTGCTAAAAATAGAAAAATACAACAAAAAAACCCTAGATCATGTAACTTTAAGGTTGGGTGGAAATATAAGCATTTTCTTGGGTTTAGTTTACAATCTGTTCTTAGGAGTATACTGGTGTGCTTAATGTTACCTGATCGAGACACTGGTTGCGTAAATAGCGCATGGCTTGCTGGATTCCCTGAGGGAGAGGCTGGCCGGTCCGCTGGACGATGACTTGTAGTGGCACACCAAACACGTTCCTGTCTTTGTAATCGCGCACTTTGATCCGCTTCATAAACTTTGGCACAGCCCTGCAACATACACAGAATGGAAGAAACCATATGGTAAACTGTAACCTTTTAACCAAGAAGAAGAAAGTTTCTGATTTCAGTAACATGAAGAATGTGTACTGATTGCTACAGAAGTACTCGTTCTGCTTAACAGTGTTTGTGTGTGTTTTTATGAGAGAGGCTGCACATGCGTGTCGCCATGTTTATGAGAGGCGAGGACAAAGAAGGTGAGGGCAGACCAAACTGGGGAAGCATGATGTTAGGCAAAGTAACAGAAAGGGAAAAAACCAAGTGCTTTACACATCTGCACACAGTGGGGATGTGTAAAGCACTTGGTTTCTCACCATTTCTTACTCTGTGAGCATGTATGCACAGGAGAGGGAGCGGAAAACAAGTCTATAATCACAAAGCCTGAGCTGAAATATGCAACACCAACGAGAACGTGCCCACGGATTTATGGATTTGCTTCTATATGCATGGGTGTGAGTGTGTTTAGTAGAAGGACCGCTGTGTGTGACTCGAGACAAGCATGTCTTTGTAAGAGCTGCTGTTCACAAGACTCAGATTACTTCTCAGAACCACGGTTTGGGAAAAATGAAAAAGAGCATTTTATGATCGTGGACGGAATTCTGAATATGCACAGGCCTCAGATGGCCAACAATCAGACTCTGTCTTTCAGTGAGCCCAAACCTGTCATAAGACTGTCATGGTGCCTTCAGTTTATGTGCAAGAAAGGCCTCCAGCAGGAGAAAAACACAAAAATATGATGTGATTTTTCACTTTTAGTTAAATTTTCTTATCAGACCTTGGCAGGAATCTTAACATGGGAAGTGTAATTGTGGGTTAAATGTGTCCCAAAAATAATGCAGTATAATGCTTAAAAGCTTGACAGTGATGCTTTGTGGATAAAACAAAATTGAATAAAAAATACATTTAATCTTGTGTTCCACTTGTATTTTGTGCTGTTTTTGAATTTGGGCTTCTCTTACAACTGATTTTAACACAAATGCAGTTGGGTGCTAGCGGATAATCAAACACAGCATATTAAGTAAGGTTAGACCAATTGCCTACAAGTGGCGTAGAAAACTTTAGGAAGACAATTAGAGGGGAGGGCAGCTTTTTCCAGCCTCCAGCGCAGCACCTTGCGTGTGAACAGCCATGATTGCACCGTTGAGAAGAAGACAATGTACACCCTTTCTCGGCAATTATGGGCCTGGGAAAAGAATGTGAAACCCAACCTCTGCGGACAGCCGTCACAGAGCTATTCAACAACTTGCAGATGGAGTGGATGGGTTGGCTAAAGGGGCAGTGGAAGGCTGAAAGGATAATATTTGGGGGCATCACTTGCAGAAACACTCAGAAAGATGTAGCAGCCATTTCACACGAGAAAAAACTTTAAGAAAAAAAAAAATGAATAAATAAATCTGTATGCCAAGCTGTTGCTATTACCAATGTCTGCTCCTTACATGTGCACACTCTGTATTTCCACTCACCAACTGAAGCCGTGTTTATTTGTCGGGGTGTGTTTCTCCAGTAGAGCTGTGAGCTGCAGAAGGGAAAGTTTCTGAAGCAGATTCATCTGCAGCACAGACTGGCAGCTAATCTGGAGCTGGGCGGAGGCCAAGCTGGGCCGATGGGAGTTCTGAAAGCTCGGCCAGCGGAGTTTCTGTGGTCTGCAGTAACATCGGAGGAGAAGGCAGAAAGCACAAATTGAGATGTGAGGAGAGCAATCATGAAAAAAAGGAAGGAACAGTGTGACTCTTATGATCCGCGCCATGCTGTTGTGTGTGTACATAAATGTGGGACACCAATACTGTGTGTGGCCGAGTGATAGGTTAAGGGATTACAAAGACGTATGTACACATCAATCAACAGATTATCTAAAAGACACCAAGTTTAATTCCAACAGTGAATTCCTAACAGCACAGAAACAGTCTCCATGGCGACCATGCAGCATTCCTGAGTGCCCAACATCATTATGTAAGAAAGGAGTCTTAACCTGTCCCTCGGTTTATCGTTTGTTTTTTGTCCCCACTTTTGGGGGATTTTGTCCTTTTGTAATCACCTCAGTGTTTGTGTTTCCCTTTACTTTCATGTGTTTGCTTCTATTTTAAAGAATCACTCCAATTCATTAGAAAATAAACACTAATAAAAAAATGTTTTAGTACAGGCAAAAAAAGTTTTCTTTGGCAATTCTTCCTACTGGTAGTCCACCGCTTGGCTTCTGATCAATTTAAGCAAAGGTGTTTTTTTTTAAAATAATACCAATAAAAACCATCAAGAGACCAAAGATAAAAGGCTCAGTTAAACTGATGAAAACAACCTATAGTACCTGTAATGTATTGGTAAGAAGAGAGTTTAAATGTTCTTCACCAACCTGCTGGTTCGAGTTAACGAAGCTCCAACTCCCGAATCTCTTCTCTCCCTCATCCCTTCTTCTCCTTCGCCCAGGGGGTTTCCTGTGCTGTCTTGGTCACTTCCGTTCTCAGCCTCTTCCAGTCGGTTCTGCAGAGGAGATGATGGGCACGGGGATGCCGAATCCAGTGCTGAATCAGAGTCTCCTTCCTCATCTTCCTCTTCTTCACCGGCCATGGCCTCCGACCAGGCATTAACAAAGCGCTGCAGGCCACTGACGTGTTGCAGCACTTCTTCCAATTTGTGTTCATCCACCTCTTCCTCCTCTCTCTCAGTGTAGGGGACGTTGTCATAAAAACTAAGCCGGCTGTCGACTGAGCCTGAAGAGGTGCGACGCTGGCCTCTACTCTGACGTCCCCTAAGGATCACCAAGTTTCCATTATCATTCCCGTTGTTATTACGTGAACTCCCATCCTGCAGGGCTTTGGGGAATGTTCCCGGCTTGTGTCCTTCTGGTAAGTAAAAGAAGATCATTCCCTCTTCTTCATCGTCATCTTCTTCTTGTTTGCTTTTGTCTTGGACACTGCAGTTGTTCCTGTGGTTCTGCTCATCAATCGATATTCCATTACTAGCTTGGCAGGGGATGGGCGGAGCAGATTTTGGAGGAGGTGGCTGTCGATCTGCAGGCTGCTGGAGAATGCTGAAAGGATCAAAACCCTCCAGATACATTCCTCCTCTTTTACTTGAAGCTGCTGCTGTGCTGTGGCTGCGAGCACGAGTCACTGGGCTTGGTGTGCTCACTGCACTTCCACTGCTGGCTTCAGACTGGCTGCTCCCAGTACTTCCAGTGCTTCCGTTGCTGGTCTGAGTAGAGTAGGATACAGAGCGAACCCGGTTAAGAGTCATAGTCTGAGTGGGATTACGATGGTGATTGAGGTTGATACTTGAGATGTCAACACAGTTAAGCTGTCGCAGTTTGTCATCATCTAGACCCTCTTTGATGACTGGCCCACTGATTTCTAATTTTCCTCCACTGGTGCTCCCCTTCTTCTTTCTCTTGGAGGAGGTGCCACTGCGAAGCCGCAGACTTTCCATCCTCTTAAGGAAGCTTTTAGCTCTTGAACGAGTACTTTTGCCACTGCCTTCTCCTCGGTCCAGACTTCCTCCAGCCATTCCTGTTTTGCCATCAAAGGTGAATTGCCTGAGTGTCTCTAGGGGAGACGGAGGCAACCCATCAGACAGAGAGTCCTCATTGGCACCCGCTGATCCGCCTGTACCTGAGGATGAACACATGCTAGCTACTGAGCTGGCACGGGTGGCACCGGCAGGTATGGTTTCATTTACCAATGCAGCACTGTGGTTCTTCTCCTCTCCTCTTCCTCCACTGCCACTGCTATGGATGGAGCCCACCTCAGGCTGCTCACTGAGGTCAGTCAGCACGCTTTCTGAACTGTTACCTTCATGCAGGGCCAGTTTGCCTTTCTGAGATACTTGGTCTTTGGTAAAGGAGGGCTGGGTGGCATCTGTAGACAACGTGGAGAAAACCTCCAGCTCCTCCATCCGGGACCAACGCTTGCTGTCCCTCTGGAAGGTCCACCGGCCACTGATGGCACAAGGCTCGTCCTCATCTGAGTCTTCACTCTGAAAAAGGGGGGAAGGAGGGAACAAGGGAGAGAGGAAATGGGAGAACAGAAAGGGGGGTTGGGGGAAACAGGCGGGAGAGAAACAGTTAGATGACATTATGCACTGCTACTATTTCCACTTCTTTCCAACATTCCTAACCCTGATCCAGGAAACTTGCTGGAGTTATGGATTTATTTTTTTTTTAGCAAATTTGTTCTAATTTTAAACTACATGAAATATAACTGTATACAGCAGCTGTCAAATCCTTTCAAAACAGAAGATCATTACTAAGGTGTGAGAATATGTATCACAAGGCAATGACATAATAAGACAAATGTTTTGGATATCTTAATCTGAGGTTAAGAGATGATGAATTAAATCTATTTAAGATTAGCTACTTAACATGTTGCTCTCACTTCCTGAATGCAGGAACAGTCAGGAAAGATTAGTCCCTTAGTGAGTTGCAATTAATGTACAGGAATTTAACCAAAATGCCTATGTCTTCTAGTTTGGTTAATCCATTGCAGAACCTGAAGTTAGTTCAAGTAATTCCATTATGACCCCCAAAGGTCCCCATGCAGCCAGCCAGACTGGGGTCACCATGCCAGACACACCCCCATCTAATAGTCTTTATCTCCTCTGTCTGTGCATATGCACACACACACTTTGTGTATGAGTGAAAGGCAGACATACACTGGTACAACGCGTTATTCTTCATCCCAGCAATATCCACCCATAACCATCTTTCATGTTTAAAAAACATGGTTCCACAACTTAACCACCTGCCTCTTTTTACACCCTATCTTTTGGTAAATCTCAACTCAGCAAGATATAAAAAACTTTTCTTAAAGTGAAAAATAATTATTTGATAGAATCTCAAGTAATAACAGCACAATTGGAGTAAGGAAAAAAAATATATATAAAAAAAAAAAGGATTTTTTTTCCATCATGTTTATAGTTTACCACTGTGGCTCATTTCTCCAGTCATACTGGCTGGAATGTGAGATAACACTAGTATTGTATTTGTTGCATACAAAGAGCAGCGATTGGCCAACAGAGCTGGGACCATTTGTCAACATTCTGGAGAGATCTTATCAACCCATCAAACCACCAAAGCATTCACTGCAGTGGTGGCCACTTTGAAGGCCACGGTAAGGAGCGTGGGGAACTAAAATAATTTCTTCTTAGAATAAAGTCGACAGAGAGAACACAGCATAGATGAGATGATGTTAAAAGAGAGGGAATGCGAAGACGTGAGGAGATCAATGCATTCCTAAGTTGTCTGCAAGGGAGGTGGGGGGTGCATGGTTGGCTGTTGTCAAGGAAGAGTAGAGAAGTCAAAGAGGCGAATAACCTCTTTGACTCTTCTACCTCTCTCTGCTGACTTCTGAAATGAAAGGTGACACAGAGAGGGTCATCCTAATGAATACCACCACCCGCAGAACAAGGATGTAACTATGCAGCCCTGAAGGCTGTTAGGGTTGATTTAGATAAAGTCGAGTAATTCTTATCACAAAGTGACACCGTTTCAGTCAAGACTTTCCAGTTTACTAGACACATGCACTGTCGAAAACTGAGATTTTCAGATAACTGTCCAGTCTTAAAAAAGACTTTCCATAAAGCTGGCTTCCTTAAAAGAGACATTTAAGAGTTGGCACTGACCTGAGTTAACTCACGCTTTAAAAACAAACCTACCATCATTACACCATAAAATTGCTCAAAGACCCTTACATGCATGACTGTGCACAAGATGTATTTGTTTATTTAGAGTCACAATTACACGGAAATATGTGAAAGAGGGGCAGGGTGACTTTAATGAGGGGAGGTTGCCATGAATGCAATCCCTCGGAGACCCCCCCCTTTCCTAAGGAGTCTCACAGTCTGCTTGATCTGGAAATAAACTCAACAGGTGTCTGCTCATTAAACAAAATGAGAGAAAAAGCAGCTTTGCTCTCTGGAAGATGGGTCTGAGTGTGCACTTACTCTTTTTCTTTGTGGTGCTATCTCCAGTCTCATTAGAGCGCACTTGTTGAGGGTGTTCAGTCTCCTGTAACACATACACACAAAACATATTACATTTAAAAAATGGATTAGACACATTCCAGCTCACTGACCTTTTAAAAATTCTATTATGAAAAGGAAAGGATGGATAACATAACTGGAGAAGAGAAAGACAGAGGGGAAGCCAGGGTGCAACCAGTCTAGCTAATTAGCTGCTGAGGGATAATCCCCTACATGAGCAGGGAGAGAATGGGACAGATAAGGAGAGAAAGAGGTGAATAAATCTGCTAGAGTGGTGGAGAAAACATGGGGAGGGGACAGAAAGCTTATCCCCCCTGCCACCTGGAGAAGGGTAGGAAAGGGTGGCGTTGGGGTCCACCCTCTTGTGAGCACTTAGAGCATATCATATAACAATGGAGAGATGAAGTGATGGGAACTGAGGGATAGTAGGGGTTTGGGGAAAGGGTGAAAGGGTGCAAAGAGAAAAGACACAGAGATGATAGCTTCCAGATGTATGGTGGGACACCTGTTGAGGTCCATTATGAAAGAACTCACTCCATTAAAAAGGGCCATTTATTCTCTTATATGCTAAATAAAATGACAGGGACAAACCCTGTAAAGATTTTACTCACAAATTACACTACCAAATGGGGCTAAATATTTTATGTCTACAATATGAGAGCAATAAGAAAACTTTAAGGCTTTGAAAGACTTTGGCATCCAGCAGAGAAAGGTAGAGTGAGATAAGTGCATGGTACAATGATAGAAAAACTCAGGGTACAGTGTGCTTCCATGATGCCTATCGTGTAATTCCTTTATCTAATCTTTAACTTTCTAAAGCATTCCTCTTTTTGAAGTCATGTTTTCATGGCTTCATGTGGGGGCCAAGAAGAGATAACGCACCAAAGAAAAGAAGAATGGCATATACCATCAAAAGAAAGGCTGAGAGTGCCGTGTTGTCTCACCTGCAGAGAGCCTCAATAGCATCCCGATCGAGGAAGTCATGGTCTCTGGTGACTGAAGAAATGTCAATAGGAAACTGGGCATCTAAAAAGAGGGACAGTCAGGTTAGTGATGGCATTCCTCTGCAGTGCAGCAGATGTGTGTGTTCGGATAAAACTAAAGTCCAACACTAGCCCTAAGCACGCCCACCAGCTCAAACCCTTACCCCCCATACAACCTTGATGAAAAGCTAAAAGAGGAAGTGGCGTCTTAGCCGACCAAACAAACACAGCTGCAGCTTTCAAACTGATCAGGCAGGGGGGATATGGAGCACAGAGGGAGTGAACAGGGGATTGATTGAAGAATGACAATAGGTACTCCACTGCTGCTTAGAGGTCCAGCTTCCTTTTCTGCTTCTCTCTCTCTCTAGTCTACCTCACTAACAGGACCACTCCCCCCCCCAGTCACTGCAATGGTATGGTATTGTATGGTTAATGTGACTTTAAAAAAATATATATCTAGATGCTCTTTTCTGGTTTGAATACAAACCAAAAGGTTTTCTGGAATGTGCTGAACCTACCCAATATGGGAATCTTACATCTATACCCTCAGGTGTGATGATAAGAAATGCTATTCTTATCAGTCTACTTATCTTTAGTGGTGCAATAGAGATGCTCCCAAGGATATAAGGCGGCAAAAATGTGTCTTGCATAAGGACAGTAATTCCCTCCAGAGTATAAATGACAGCAAGATATGAGGTGGCTCTACTGTAAAGTGTGTGGAGTGATTGGCTGGTTTGGGCTTCATGAATGTACAAGATGTCCCATCACCTGTGCAGAAACACAATGACTGTTCAGTTCAAATGGGAAACCTTTCACGGTTAAGTGGAAACAAGCAATGACCTGTTGATAGTGGTCGCTTGATCGTGCTGTCATCGTCCTGTAATTACATAAAGGCAACTGGTATGCTAATGGAATGCTATAGTATAGTTAGAAAAGCAACATGGAGTGTAAAGAATGCTCCATGTTTTTAAGTGAGTGTGTATTTAAAGCTCAAGTGTTGACAAAAGCATATGTTGTTGACCATCTGTGATTGTAGAATTACATTTAGAGCCAACAGAAAATATGTTTAGGATTTGTTGAACTGGCTTGCTTTTGGTTCCAAATATGCTTAAACAACATGTTATAATTCAAAGCATGTTAAAATGGTTGTAATACAGCACAATGCACTACTTCCCTCACATCAGTATAAAAAGGCTAAATGCTGGTGATAAGAAACACCCCCACATCCTATCTCATGAGAAATTTATGTATTGCTGTGCAAGGTGCACGTGTATAAACAGGTGTGCCTGGTGACCTCAAAATAACTTCCCATTTATATATTTTTAATAAAGTGAAAACAGATTTTGGATACTTTTAATCTCAGTTTAATTACTGTTCGAGTAATTTGCTTTCTTATAAACTATTACTATGGTATTGCTTTGAAAGTTTCTGCACACTCTTAATGGGTTAAGGTGTCTCATGGTGTTCTGTACCTTCATAAAGCTGGGCATACTGTGGGAACCCTGCAGCTCGGAGCCAGGTACAGGCCTCTTTGGCTTCAATCTCTACATGGGACAAAGTAAGGAACAGGACAAAAGCATGTCAGGTTGCGGAACAATCAACAAAACAGAAAATATGGTTGTTTTTTTAAATAAATTATTTACAAACATCTTTGTGAAAGAAGCAAATAATGAAGCAATAGTTATTATGAATAAAACACTGCTTGATAAATTTATTCTGTCAAAGCAACAGAGTTCTGGAGGATTCTGGAACTGTGCACTACAGTGTGTTAGGTGCTTATCACATGTGAACTCTTTGACCTCATTAGCCATCTCATCCTTGGTCCTTCTCCTCTCACATGTCTTTAAAGCTGGAGCTCAGAGCATCATTCCAGCAAATTGCATTAACGCCCTCACATGCCAAGTATGTGCTGCTTAGGTCCCTCAGAAATGCAAGGCGGCAGTTTTCATTGCTCACACAGACACCTCCTAAAGCCTGAATGTGTTAATAATCTTGAGCTTTTGTTTCCCCGTGATGACAAGACTGAAAATTTAAGGAATCTCTGAAGGCGCTGTTGCCTACAGGAAAGGATGCTTTGCATGTAAGATGAGACATTCTTTGCACCCTCTGTGTTTGGCACTTTCACAAACACGACCAAACAAACTGTTTCATAACTTCTTTTAAACACAAGTTGTGACATTCGGGCCTATGATGTTAAGTACTGTGACTGGATGTGGAGGTTCACAGTGTGTCAGGGAAGCCATAGGGATGTCTCCCAACTATGTGCGAACGTCTTTTAGATGACATATGGCAAATGGCAGCCAACACCCCGACCTGCTCCACACAACTAGTAAGACGAGACAGAAACATGTCTGATGGCCTTAAAGAGCTGACTTTACAATGTCCTCAATGCCCTGATGTGACAGCAAGTACAAATGTAGCACAACCCTGAGAAAAACAAACCAGCAGGACAAAACCAGGAAAAGACACTGGTAAACTATAGATGAAAGTGACAACAAAAGAAAGTCAGATAATCATCCTTGAATTTAGACCTAATAATACATTTTACTCTTTTAACTGAGCTGCTATTTAGTGTTTGTTTGTTTTTTACCCTGAATAATAATAATAGGTTTGCAGTTCTGCCTCATCTCCAAGCTAAAGTGCATTGTTGTATCATTCTCTTAAACACAAAAAAACAACACAAAAAGGAGACTTAGTACTGGGAGAAAACCAAAACAAAGATAAGCAAGTAGAAAATAATGGCAAACAGGTACCACGTTATTGGCTCAGGACTAAGTTTCTTTTCCGTTAAGCAAACTCAAGTTGGCCATAAAACACTGTCAAGTCAGACAGAGAGGACTGCGGCTGTGAGGGGTCTGGTTTACATTATATGCCAGCATTTACATAGCAACAAGAAGCCTAGACGGCAGATAAACCCTCTAACAACAAGGTGTGACACGACCAGAACAGGGTCTCCGCCTTTGCCACTGCAGGGGCAGGCAGGTAACATGAAGCTAGCATGCTCAAAATGTCACATAACGCATCAACAATAATTACTTTATTTGACAAATGAGTTCTATTTTTCCCAGCAGACATGCATGTTTGAGAAAAAGTCTCTTTAAGACTGGAGTGTTGTGAACCCAGAGGAACTCTAAAAACCAAAGGGTAATTATACCAACATTCCTGAAAACAAGCACACATGTAGGGATAGAGATTCTTGAGCTAGCTTGCTGTGTGTAGGTGTATGTGTGCACAAGCAAGTTTCTGTGTTTGCAAAGACCAACCTCATGTTTAAAGACAAATCACTCAAAAGACAGTGAAGCCATTGAAATGCAAATTAGACATACAAACACATTGATAGCTTTCCGCCCCCAAAAAACCCAGAATAACAGCGATGGGATCCAATAATCTCCTTTAGTGGGAAGCGATCCAGAGACACACCCCATTGGGCTAGAATGTGTGTCAAATCTCCTTTACAGTAACATAATGTGAACTTAATGGGCGAAGGAAATGAAAAATAGACAACAGCATTCACTGTGCAGACACATAAAACTGAATAATATGTGTTGCAGCATCACACAGAGTCTCCAATCACGGCGGAGCAGGAATATTTGTGCCTTTTGTTTGGCTGCAGGAAGTGGACAGAGACATGGGGCATCTGGCACAAACAACCTGACAATAGACGCACAAATACATTCATACACATCTGAGGAAAAAACAACTGGTTTAACAAAGGGAATTTAAAAGAATATCCTTTGCAGTGGTTATTACAATCTGACTGTACAACACTGCTTCCAATCATTCAGAATTTGTTGTGCTTGTATTTTATCTGTTTATTTCTTATTCCTTTCCTTAGAGTCCAATCCAACTCCTTAACCCTCACCAGCAAACTCCCTTGCTTCCTCTTCCTGCGTCCCTCACAGGAAGAGAGCTGAGCGGCGCTGCGGTGACCACTGACCACTTGGCTGGAGGGCCCTGCCTTCATTTGTTCCTTGTCAGATAATAGGCATAGAATCAGCCAAGACAAACACAGGCTCCGGTGATTGTGTGTGCTAAGCAAACGCCCCCTTGGTTAAAGACAGATACAAAGCCACATTGGACAAATGTTGTACAGCACGCACTTACAGCTTAAATATGATAACAAAGGCCAACCACAAGAAGAAAAGAGTGCTCCCACTTTTATGATGGTGATATATGTACTAGGTTGGTGTCATAGAAAACAAGAACTGGGTGAGTCAGGCCAGCACCAACGTTTCAAAGCTGACAACGGCACTAAAAATACCATCTGCCATTGCGAATGACCACATTTTTCATTATTTACATAGCACACTCAGGGTATCTTCTTCTTTATGGTTTAAATGTGTAATTTTGTAATAAGAAAAATAGAAATGAACACCCTGAAACCACCTTTTAAGATTGGACACAGATCTACAGGTATGTGGCTAAATTTAAGCTGGTCTCAGCAGGTCAAGAATTACATCACTATGGTAACTAGAGTTACTTTTTCTGGTTTATCTAGCCACATTGTAAGATAAATGTACAAAGTTATGGGAAGACATGGAGAGAGATCCTCTTCAAGTTAGTTTGGGTTCATATTTATCAACAGAAATAACAGTACAGTGAGACACAGTGGCTCTCAGTGAGAAAGAAAGCTAGGAGTGATTTTCAAGCTGATACTAATAGATGTCAGAGATCACGAGTGGCATTACTTCTAGACTTTGTCAAAAGTTCTTGAGCTGCAATTCAAGGTCACGCTTCAACTGTTGCCAGCTGAAGCAACTTCTAAAATGATCCATTATAGTCATTATTTGCTTTCCTTTTACCTTCTTTCACTCTCATCACCAACACTGTCTCTGCTTATTTCAACCCTGCTTGTCACTTCTCTTCTCTCTCTTCCGGAGGCAGGAAATTCTCACAATTGCCGGCTATAGCTTCCCTCCATCACAGGAGGCAGTGGGGTTCGGCTAGACTTGAGTCTGAATGCTCAGCTCCAGTGGGAGTTTGTCAGCAGCTAGCAAACAAAGGATGCTGCTCCCCACCTCAAAGGCTCTGCTACGGCAAACTGGAGGTCAAGAGTCTGAATACAGTTATCTGTAACGCTGGGTCTTTGAAGTTGGCAGATTGAGAAGAATGCTTCACTGATGTCTGTTGTGGACTGAGGTAGCTTATCTGGAGTCACTCGATCACTGGTGGGCTTCGAAGGGCCGACTGTAAAACAATCCAAAAGGTGGTCATAAGGTTTTTATCTACTCCAGGACTGAGTGGGTCATTCTGAAGGAGCTGGAAAGTGGGTCTAGACAGGTGGGGGTGATTAACCAGGCCAGACTCTGTGAGTCAACAGTGACCTACAATAAGCAAAGCCAGATAACTGAAAGATGGTGGTCTTTGTTCTTCACCTGATGTGTTAATGAACTTTCAAACAGACAGGAAAATAAACTATTTCAGGAATGACCAAGCTTTAAATCTCAAACTGCACTGGTATGAAAACACACAGAACAACTGGACGGAGAGTTGATTTTAGCATGACCAGTACTGGAATGTAAAGATGGCTGATAACAGATATTTCTTTCTTGATGGGTATCATGTTTGTGATTCCATTGCTGGGACAGCTGGTGTTCACTGAGATGGTCTAGCTGTTAGCTAAGTGATATGGTGCCAGCAGAATCACCATCTGGCTGGCCTCAAGCAAACAACCCCATTGATGCAGATACACACAAAAGAAGAAAAAAAAACTAAAAACTTACTAACATGGTCCATTCCAGTTATCTACCACCAGCTGGTGTAGGCATGCAGGAATGAATACATGCAAACACACAGCTGGTCCAGATGGATCATTGCTTGGCTAACCCCACAGGCCCCTGTGCCCCCCTGATGACAGATTTATGCTCACATGGAGAGGACCCTATCCCTGGATCAGGTGACGAGCAATATTCAAAACCTCTGAGAAGCTTTCTACAGCCAGATGACGGGCAATACCTGCCAGGAGCCCCCCCTCATCCATCCCCAACACAGTCCAACCTGTAGTAAATTAACAAACAAATTAAAGAACAACCCCATCCCTTCAGCACAAGGAAAATAAAAGCAAAACTGAACATGTGGCTCTCTTAACAGGACATGCAGAAACCAGCTGGATGTAAATCTCACAGATAAGACCACAGTTCACTTCCTGTTTTACACAGAGAGCAGATGAGGCCTGTTTCCTTCATTAGTTCTCATCAGAGAAAAATCTCCACAAGACTTAATTACCTCATCATTTATAAGGGAAAGAAAAGTAGAGACAGTGAGGGTAAAGATACTGCTTCTGAAGTGTTATCTCCAGGTTGGATTTAACTGTATGTTATGATCGGTGTCCCTGCATCATGATGGCTGGGTGACTTTGAGGACCTTCTTTAATGGTTTTATGGCTTAACTGAAGCTCAGTGTGCTCATATCTGTTCCAGACCTTAGGTAACTGATAAGGAGCCATGTGCTGGAACAGACAAAACCAATGCACAGATAGCCAAAAAAAAAATAATAAAAAAAAAAAAGCCCACAAATTAATGCAAGCCTGCAAGAGAAAAACTGAAAACATGAGTTTATATAGTCATAGCATAACCACAGCAGTCAGGCAAAAGGCACAAGCAAATAATCATTGGAGGCACTAAGGTGTGACTGGTACCAGCCTATAAATTCTGATAATCTTAGAATACACTAAATACGATTTAGGCTAAACATTCCAGTTCAGGGCTGATTATTTCCAACAGGGATCAAAGACTTACTCAGTCTGGAAACTTCCTTTGGCTCAAGTGTGTGAAAAGGGGGTAACCACATATATATATTTATATATTTTTTTTTAATTCAGATGTGGAAAAGCATTCATCAGTGTGAGTAAATTGGGAAAGGTTATCCAGTAAACAAAACCCGGGGATATTCAGTGAATTGTAAACGGGAATGGGGACGTGGAGGTATGCGACAAGCGGGGGGGATTTCTTATCTGACAGCCTGCAGCGTTGCGCCTTCAAGGCGACTCAAACGAATCTTATATGTGACAATATAATTCACAACTTTAACTATTAAAAGCTGCTTTAAAAAATTGGGTTTTAAAACTATATTAATCCTCTTTATGAATGTGCTATGCGTCTCCCTTAAAACAGGAGACAGACCTACAAAACGCTTCATGTATTTTTTACAGAATAAACCAAACTTACGTGTTAAAATCATATTCAAATGTCACGGTCGCGAGCAGCTTCAACATAAAACTCCCGGCTGCGCCTCGGCAGGCTTTGACTAACCGATCACAACTCCGCCGACTCCAATGTTAGGACGAATTCCTCATGATAAAATCCAGTGTGAAGAAAAACTATACAGAGGGTCGCCAGTGTCCACGGGTCGTTGCGCAGGTCGTTAAATCCATGTTTTCTAGTTTGGTACACAGGCAATAGGCAGAATTCCGCAAACTTATGCTCCAACCAACACTATGATGCAGTCCCCAGCAGGAATGTGAATGGAGGGCAGTGTGATTCAAGATTTAGGAATGAGTGACTCTGCCGTGGCTCCACCCCCACCCATTCGACTGTTCCCCACCTGATAACGAATTGGAGACACACACACACTCAAAAGACTCCGGACAATCTCAGTAGTACTGATGAAGTTTATGAAGCCTAATGATTAGATCATATATTTGTCAAAGCGCCCTAAGCATGGCCCAGAAACTGATGCAAGCTCCGAGCTTCACGTGGGACCTTCCATCAATCCTGTATGCTTACCATTTTTCACTTTTTTTCATTTACAGTGTTTACGTAAAAATGTTTCCTGCCCAACTGGCCTCCACGGGAATCCTGAGTGGTCCCTTCAGCTGCGGGCTTTCAACGGAACTACCACTCCCCTAAAAGGCGTTTGACTTGTGGGTTGGTGCTCAGTTTGCATATCATTAGAAACTGGTGAAGACAACTGTGAGACGCCCTTTTGTGACGCCAGATTAGTCTAAAAAGCGCAAGTGGTGCTGTGAAAAGACAACTGTTGCAGGTATGGTAATGCCTTTGCTCCTGTCCGTCCTTGTCCGTGGCGTGCCTGGCGCACGGGTCACTTCTACTTGCCCAGACTGGCAATTATTAAGTCTTGAATGTTGGCGTAGTCTTAGCTTTTCTAATTTTTATTCAGATCAAAAAAATAAAAAAAGGGGGAAATTCCATTCCCAACTTTTGGCCACAATGTCATCTCTAATCCTGTCCTTTCCACAATTCCCCAGCTTTTCCTCAACGACGTCAGCCATCTTTTTGTTATTGTCATGGTTACAGGCAGAGGTGAGGTGGTGCAAGAAAAGGAAAGCATGAGGAGTTGCAATGTGGCAGGGAAATATGTGCAATCCAAAGCTTGGATGGAGAGCGGGGCGGGGTGATGCAGGAAATTCTGGCAAGCTGCGTAGTTTAAATTTGGCTGCTGTACCTGCTCCAGTTGATGGTGAGTCGACCGAAAGAACAGATCCTGCTCACTTTTTAGGTGAGCATTTATTCCCGAAAGTCTGAGAATCATCTGGAGCTTGCACCAGGTGTTTTCAGCAACACGCAATAAAACGTTTTTTTTAAGACCACAGCCTCGGAAAAATTCTTGGTTTTAAAAAGAGACTGTTTTTTGTTTGTTTTATCCCAAATAATGTGGGTTTTTTGACGAGCTATATTTAAGAGTAAGATTTTTTATGACTTAGGCTTCACTAATGGGTGATAAAAGTCATCGTCACCAGGGTGAAATATAGAAATATTTACCTGCTTAATTAAAAGCTTAATCCGTTTTGTGTTGTTTTCCTTGTTAAAGGCATCTTTCTGTGTCTTCAATCACACACACAGTGGATTCAATTAAAATGCACACCACAAAATTTTACACCAAAAAAATAAAAATGCAAGCTTTGCTTGTTATGATAATGTGCATGCCAGGCTAACTTTGTTAGCTTGTTACTTACATCGTTTGCAACTTCCCGACACACACAGTGTCGGGAAGTTGTATTCATGCTGTACACTACACGCTGTGCACATATTCTTGACTGCTGTATGTATGTCATTAATGTTTGTGATTGACATGTACAAAGTGCATGATGCACAAGGTGGTACACTTCAGCTTACACATTAAATTAAACTGTCTTGTTTGATATGGTAGAACAGTAAAAAAAAATTAAAAAAATGCACTGCCTGGCCCAAAAAATACACTACCTAGATTTAACTAAACAAATAAGTATGAGCCTCCTAATGGATAGTTGCTGCATAGGTGTTTATTTTTCAACTGGGAAGAAGTTATTTAACTCCAAATGAGTAGCTTCTCATTTCTTAAACGACCATGTGGAAAGGCACATTTGTGATCATGGAAAAGAAGTCAGTTTAAGAAGGGTCAACTCATTGGCATGCATCAAGCAGAAAAAACATCGAAGGAGGTTACAGAAACTACGAAAATTAGATTAAGAACTGTCCAATGCATAATTAAAAACTGGAAGGATAGTGGGGAACCATCATCTTAGAGCAAGACATGTGGTCAGAAAAAATTCTGAATGATCGCAATTAGCAATCACTTAAATGTTTGGCAAAATCAAATCGAAGAAAAAACCCAGTAGAACTCAGGGCTGTGTTTAATAGTAGATGAGCATTTCCACACACACAATGTAAGGGGACTCAAGGGATCGGGCCTGAACAGCTGTGTCGTCATAAGAAAACAACCAATCAGTGAGGCTAACTAGAAAAAAAGGCTTCAGTTTGCTAGGAAGTATAAAGATTGGACTCTGGAGCAATGGAAAGAAGTCATTTGGCCTGATGAGTCCAGATTTACCCTGTTCCAGAGGGACGGGCCTATCAGGGTAAGAAGAGAGGCAGATAAAGTCATGCAGCCATCATGCCTAGTTAGCTTATAGCTAAACCTTTATTTTTTTTTGTATAAGTATATTTTATTTTATTTATTGTATCATTATTTTTTAGATATTTTTCTTTCTTTCTGTAATTATAAACTTTTCTGTTTAGTTTAAATAACTAATATTTCTGTTTGTATTGTATTGTTTTACCCAAGTACATTGTTTTTATGAAATCATTTATTAATATTTTATTCCTGTTGCTTTTTTGATCTTATGTCTAACATTTTTAACTCCAGTGTTTTCCTCATGGGGATCCGTCATGCCAGAGGCTATGCGTGTTCAGTCTGCTGGGTTGTTGCCTCGGTGATCACCCTTGTCTCTGTGGCTGTAGGGGTCCTGCAGTGCATTCCTATGGCTGTGGTGTGGTCTCCGGCCTGCCATGATCTGTGTGGTTTCCAGTGGCAGTGGCCTCTGTAGTCATGAGTGGACTGGCTCCCGGTGTGATCAGATCCCCAAGATATCGTTTCCTTGCAGCAGCATCAAGCCAGATGTTTATTTCCTTATTAATATACAGTTAAAGAGACAGAAACTAGATGTTTGAGTGCAAAATATGATGGACATGTGGTGCATGCATGTTGTGGTTGCATGAGGGCATTTGAGAGAGCGATTATGATATTTATATTTGAGATTTGATATTGTACAAGCCTGTTGAGGCAGTGCTATGATCTGGGTTTGCTGCAGTTCGTCAGGTCTAGGTTCAGTAACATTATGAGCCCAAAGAGTGAGGTCAGCTGATACCTGAATATGCTGAATGACCAGGTTATTTCATCAACAGATTTTATTCTTTCCTGATGGCACGTGTATATTCCCATAAGACAATGTCAGGATTTAGATGGTGAAAGAGTGGTCCGGAGAGTACGAGACATCATTTTCACACGTGGATTGGCCACTACAGAGACCAGACGTGAACCCCATTGAAAATCTTTGAGATGTGCTGGTGAAGGCTTTGTGCAATGGTCGGACTCTCCCATCATTAATGCAAGATGTTGTCGAAAAATGAATGCAACACTGGATGAAAATAAATCTTGTGACATTGCAAAAGCTTATCAGAGTATGTGACCTTTTTTTTTTCAGGCAGTGTAATCGTCCTGGTTCCAGTTATTTCATCATATCAGCACATGCCCTGCTAAAAAAAAGGGTCTGGTGGCAACTTTGCATGAAGTACACTTTTTTTTTTTTTTTTTGTCATGTCTTTGCTGAAAGTAGATGATTTTCAGACTAAATCTCAAAAGTTATATCAGACCGATTTTTGTTTTTATCCAATGGTGCAGCAGGTTTTAATCTGCAGCAAAACAGGACAAGATAAAATATGTCAACAATGCTTGGATTTAGTAAGACAAAGCTTCCTTCGGAGAATGACAGAGAAACGTCCTGTTCGATTCCTGTGTACGATTCCAGTACCAGTAAGAGGGGCTGCAATGAGTAAAACTGTACCGCTTGTTATAAGGTCTAAACAAGAAAACAAATCTATGGGCCACATTTTTCTTTCTTGTCCCACAAGAAGTGGCATAGATGATTTTCAGATCAGGTCTCAACATCAGACGATTTAACATTCGTAAAGGCTTATATTCTCTTTGTAAACTTAATATATCATATAACTGTTAAATCATAAAAATGTTGCATTTTGGCCACAGTGGAGATCTGGGTTGTTAGGGTGCCCATATAAACCATTTCAGATTTAGTAGGATTTATATATTTATTTTTTGATAGAGACACTTCATATACAGATATCTTAACATTGGGTATAGTTATTTCTTAAATGTTTCTGCCTTACAATTTTATGGTAAACTGATGGAATTACTATTATGATCAATACTTATATAGCATCTGTTCTGTGGAAGCTCAAAAGAATGGGAAGTGAAGCTAATGGCTGCAAAACACTGAGGTTGACACATGCAAACAAGAAAAATTGTCATGCATTCCACAACCCTGACTGAGATTTAGCGATAAATGATCAAAGACTAAGTAAACAGTAAGAAAGTGACACAACATTTGACATTAACTTTCCATCATTTGAAGCTTTCTGTACTTGCAGCATTAGGCATGTTTTGGCCATTACTCAAAAGGTAATGACCAAAACGTTGTTGAGCTAAAGCATTATCACTGCATAAACATCACATCTTATGAGCTCATTAATCCCTCGTGATTTCTTTACTAAATCTGTAACCTGCAGGGAGGGAGAAAGATAATTATGGTCTGTTAGGGTGTGTGCAACAGAGATTGAGAGAGAGAGAGAAAGCACAGGGAGGAAGCAGAGATGAAGAGAGATTACCAAACAAGGCCAAATCCCCGATCCACAAAACCCGACCACCCAGAGGCTGCACCCAAAACACCAACCAGAAGCCATTCTCCTCTGAGGCGGTTCAACAACCCTGCTCAGCAGCGAGGGGGTTCACCCTCTCGAGTCGTGTTGTGGTGATAAATACACAATGATGCTGGTGACTGTTGATGAATGTGTGTGGTAAAGTGCGAAAGATCAGACGAGCAGACTGCCGCGGCTGCCAGTAGCTCCGGGGCAAATGAATGTGTCTCGTTAGAGCCTCTACAATTTTCATTCATCAAAGCTCATCAAAGTCAGGCGCTTGTTTGGTTTGTGATTTAGATACAAATCAAATACATACAGGTAAAATCAGGGCTTTTGACATAAGAAAGGAAATGAGAATCATTTCATCAGTGTTAAAGCGGATAGACACAAGGGATTAGAACCAGCATTACATTTGACTATACGAAAAGGGGAAGAAAAAAAAAAAGACTATTTAAGCCATAGATGTTTAAGGGGATTCCCTTGTTTCATAGTAAATTTTACTCGTGTGTCATTAGTCTTAATTATCAACTTTTACGTTGAGACGACAAAAATCTTGGGTGTAGAAACAAAACACATTGCAGACATTTGATTCAATTGAAAATGCTCTTGTTTGGCCCGTCAACCGCTGAATTGTTGGTGACATTACTCTTGTAGGTTGTAAACTTTACAGTGTCACCTCTGACCCTGACACACAGAGGGAGGGGCTCAGAGTGTAAAAAAAGAGTAAATGTGCAGTGAATATGATAAAACAATGATTTGAAAAGTGCTTTCCTGAGACAGTAACAGGCAGAAATAAAGAAAAGAGGATGTAAGATTAGAAGTGAGAAAAACCCCATCAACAGCAACAGAAAGATGCATAATGAGAATTGTTCTCTGGGTGTAGCTTGGGGTTTACACCCCCTCTCTTCTAATTGTAAACAGTGGGGCCAAGTGAGGGTCACTGGATGGACATGTCACTCCAACAACCAAACACAACACCCAAGGCCATGTCAACAAAAACTCATGAGATAACCAAATTATAGATCTACAAGTTGTAGCAGTAATTTTTTAATAAAATATGTGGGAATTTCAGATGGTAAGGCCAGAAAAATGCATTTCTTAACCAACATCATGATTGAAATATTTAGAACTTGAATCTACAGGCCTCCAATGACAAGCATTAGTCCGATGGAGGCTGCAATAATAGGTTTAACTGCGATGATGTGTGAGACATAAACAGATAGGGCGGAGGTGGAGTGGATAATCTTTTCATAACAGGAATCTCCAGAAATAGCTCATCCATAGTCTTGGGAATCAGCCTAATAAGACACCGATTACAGAGAGAGAGAGAGAAAGAGAGAGAGAGCAAACGCTGTCATGGACACAATGGCGAAGAGGAAGTGTAAGGAGACAGAGGCTTGGACCAGCTCTCACACAAACACACACACAAATAAAGGAAGTGTCAAGCAGACAGTGGACCAAATGCCTCTCCGATACCCTCTCCAGGTTGTAACAGACTGACCATGATCACAATAAAAGGCAGGAGCCTGACGCACACATAAACAATGGATCCGTGCTGTACTACTAAAGTACATAGTTTTTGAGTGGGTTTAAATCACTTCACAAGTATAAAAAAAAAGCAACAAATAATTAACTGTAGAGGGAGGTACTGAAGCACACAGCAGAACAACATCAGCAGGGAGGATGAGCTTTACAGTGATTTTATCTGCACGTCTACATCATTCATGTAAATGTATACATTATTCCAAAGTGGATTTTCATTGTCTCACAACAACCGGTGAAGCAGTTGACGGTCGTCCGGATGAAGTAGTAACCTTTCACTCTGGTTCTGGTTAGCTGTTGGAACACAGGCTGGTTCACCAGATAGTGCTAAGATTATGAGAGTCCAGAACAAAGCTGGACCACTAATTAAATATATTTAATTAAATTAAATAAAACAAACAATATAGCACAATGCAACCAAACTACTGCACAAGTTAAGTTTAAAATAATCTATAGATTGGTCTTTACTGGATAATAGGCTTTGCATACTTGCATACTTATTCTACAAATCTGTTCATATATGAGCCTGACTAAAATTTCAGAAATCATTTCATACACACATCCATGTCCCAGTCCTTTATTTTACATATTGCCATATTCTTTGGTAGAGAGCATGTATTTCAAGATACATAAAGAGCAAATTCACTTTATAAGATCTGTGTGGGTAATATGCATAACACACATAATGTAGTGTAGTTTTTTTTAAATACATTATACTTTGATCCACTGATCAGCAGATCTAGAGCTCTGATCACAACAATAACAAAAAAAGAACACTAGATCATTGCTCATATTTTTCTCATTAGTCATGGTTGGGGAAAGCAGATGAGAGACGGTTTGCTTTAGGGCAAGAGACAGATGACAGAGGAAGGGCGGGGTGAAACATTTAAAAAAAGTCTTAGAAAACAAGGTAGAGGGCTATTACAAAAAAACCAAATAACTGATACAAATCTGGAGAACAGATGAAGACGGCGTAATCAGCTTGGAGGTCTGTGCTGGAGAGAAAAAGTTTAAATAAAAATAATTATTTGTCATTCTCTTTGAAAGCTCTAGTGTGTGTTTTCTTCCAAGCACTGGTTGATGATTGCCATTCTTCTTACAAAGACTGAAAACTATGTATTATGGTAAAGTTTTGTTGTTACTGGCTTTAACTGAATGAAACAATTTGGTTTAATTAGCTTCTACAGGCTCTATGACTGGGGGAAAAGCTTTTAATTGTAGATAGTTACTGTCTAAGAGACCACATTTTCTAACAATTACAAAAGGTGGCGGTCTGCTTGGGAAACCAACATGAATACTTGGGAGTGGGTAATGATGCCAACCATATGACTGTGAATGAACACACATTCGAAGCTGTGCCGTGATGCCTGGAAACTTCCAGAAAAGCAATCCAAATAAGAATTAATCCTTTATGACATTTAATGTTCACAAAGTACTAGAAAATGGAAAAAAGAAGGAAAAACTAAACTGCTTTACAAAAATGACTTTTGTTTCTTTGGCTACTTAACCTTAAAGGCTCTAGAACCTTTGTTATCATAAATAGTATTTCCTGTTTTGGTTCGGAGATTTAAAGTTCAGAGTGCAGTTATTTAAAAAGGACAGTTCATGAGAAGACGTCACATGTGAACATCTTTCGGCAGATCAGGCAAGACTTCAGAATGGCTACTAAATGGTCCTTCAGGTAGTATTGTCAGTGAGAGCTTCCCTCCTTTAATGGCAACCATCTGTGTATGCCCAGAGGCTGTTCTGTGGATCTGTCCTCATTAAAGCTGTTTTTTGGGGCAAGAAAAATCCATAATAACCCTTTAGCATGTTGTAATTGAAGTGGTCTGAGGGGAAACCAGACTTGTTTCCGGGCTTTAGATCATTTAGCTTGTGATGGGTGCTCTTCAGAAAGAGAGCGCTCCTATTGGCTTGCATGTCTCAGATGGTGAAATAAAGCCTGTTTTAATGGTGGAAATTTCCCCATGTGAAGTTGATTTTTTCCAGCACTGGTAACAAATGTGTACATTAAAAGATAACCAGAAAAAGAGGATGTACTAGAAAGTCAAGAGAAAGACTACAAACACATAAAAATGCAAGTCATTCACAGCTTGCTATTCTCCTGAGCCCGTAAGCAGCTAAATTCAGCTTCCAGAAATATCTAAATAGGGTAGGCAATGTAGGTAGTTATACCCTTCAAGCTGACTGAATGCTGCTAATATTTTAACCTTTCACTAGCTGTGACTAAAGACTTTTGGACTATGATTCATTCAAGTTCATGTTTATTTATATAAACATGAGTATATGAAAATAGGCATTAAATAGTCTGGTGGTTATGACAGAGAGGACAGGTTATAAAAGTGGTTTAACTTAAAAAAAAGCCTTCCATCCAATCCAGCTTAAAGCAAATAAAACCGTAAGACGCTAATTTTTCTGCACCTCATAAATGTAGTGACAAGGTTCCATAAGAATGCGAGGCCTGCTGATCCCATCTGACATAGTGATAAAGTGTTTGGGATGGAGGGGGAGTTGGCATTCACTTGCTGAATGCTAATGGCATGCGTGTAAAATGTACGCCAATTAGCTTTCAGCACAGATGAATCATGGGGCATTGGGTACAAGGTGTAAGCTGCGATTAGATAGAAATTAACCCTGTGGGGACACCTAAGTAAATGTAAGTGTAGCTGTAGGTGGGTGTGAATGGATGCTAGCAATGCAAGGAAGATGAAGAAATATGACTTAAAAAAAAAAAAAAGCACAACAGTGTGTCGACAAGCCTATTTTTTATGTTTGTGCAAGTATGAGTATGTAATTATCTTTTTAACATATCACTGTGCATGACTATGCTGAGGTGTCTAAAAGCAAAGCTTTTAGAGAAATTCTCTTTCCCTCTGTGTGCATAATCTGTCAGTGAGTAACGCAGGAAGTCTTCTCTGCTCTGACCCGTGACCTTCCCCAAACCCTGACCTCCAGTGGGCCACGTGACAAACCACGCAGACGTGAAGGTTGCCACGAAAAACACAAACCAGGTTCAGCTGGGAGATCATCACTGATCCAGAGACTTTCTTAGCCAACGCAAACCAAGGTTTGAATTTCAGAACGATTTTCTGCCAGCTGCTAACATCTTAATGCTCATGTGTCATTTCTTTACTGGATAGTAAGTGGAGGTTGTACAGCAGATCAAAGACAGGTGGGATGAAGGACTTACCCTTACAGAAATATTAATGCCAGAGATTATTTTCCTATTAGGAAACATTACTTTATTGTACTGAAATTCACATGCTACACCATGATGATAACTGTAGCTGCTATAATGATAAAAATTTCTTCTATATTTGATACTTGACACTTTCATTTCTGTTATCTTTGACTTCTAGCATCTGGATTATTGTACATTTCTGAGTATGGCAATGATTGCAGAGCCAAACAGACAACAATTAACAGTTACAACTTTTTTTACTGTGGTGTTTATTAAACAAAGATACTGGAGATGTAATTAAAAAGGTTATGTAACTCAAACCTCGTAATGGTATAAATGTATGTAAGGGTCCAGGGAATGTGCATAGTTACAAATATTTGCTTGTCTCCTCCTCTTCCCAGTGAAACACTAGACATTCAAGGGCTGTTCTTCTCTCTTGGTTTTGCTTTGCCTTTCAGCTCCAGGTTGCCAAATCAAAACAGGAAGGCAGGGATCAGCCATTGGATATTAGCTCATTTCTCATGTGACAACATTGACCTACTAAACTATAGACGGACATGATATTCACAAGACAAATCTCTCACACCAGCAGGAATCATGGGAACACAGGCAAAATCTGCATCCAATCTACATTTGGATGGTTTATTTGTACTTTATTTAGCATATTTTTCAGGTAGCCTTCTGTGAGCCAATAATGACGTGGTTGGTGTGGTTATGAAGGGCCGTCATTTTGTTGAGAAATCTAAATGTTTATCTGTGTGCATTGCTGACCCAAATCCAGCTCGAAGGAATCTGAGGAAACTGGTGTATTATGGTAAATAAATAAAATGAATAAATAAAAGATAAATAAAGAGAAGGAAGTTAGCTTTGTTTATTGGTGTATAAGGAGAGGACAACACCTCTGTAGATACATGGTGGACATATACTGTTATAAATTAAGCATGACTTGTGTTTTCTTAAAAATATCATAATGTGGTAGCTAAGAATCAGAGCACTTCATCAGCCAAACTTATTTTTCAACATCAAGTCTGTAGATTCTTAATGTTTCATTTTGAATCATTAATATTTATCCTTAAGTTTGTCCCTCAGAGACACTTTTAAGCTGAACTTTTGATTATTAGAGCCAAACATTTTATATGATTAGCTCTAATACCCTTATCCCTCATTCAGCTATTCTTTCCCCGACACCCAGCCACATTTGGTTTATTTACTTTAGAAACTAATGGATGACCTAGACTTGTCTCAGGTTGGGGAATTTGGGTGATGAACAGGAACCACAGTCAGACCTGTGACTTTCCCCTCGTTCCTCTGCTCCTTATTGGTCCCAGGAGGATGAAAGCTCAGCTCCTGAGTATGGAGGAGGACTAATACTGTCCAGCTGGAGTTTGGCAGCAGTGACAGAGCCTCCATATGTCCAAGAGACTGAGTTCTGGGTCTCATCATTAACTTTCCTCTGCTTTCCCAGCACCCTTATCTCTTCAAGAGTGAAGGAGCATGCATGGAAGGGGAACTTGGAGGAATACTCTGTCACACTGTCAACAAAGATTTAATGTTTACATCAAGAGAGTTGATGCATAATAATAAAATGTAACGTAAAGCACTAATATGTAGTCATTTTTAACCACACAAGTGATGGAGAGGTTACCAAAAGAGCCATACCAGTGTGACCACTTGCTTTTCCTCCATCACATCTCTCTGCCTTCTTCAGTGGAGGCAGCAACACATTCAGCTGATTGCATGACAGTGAGCAAGAAAGCTAATTAACTTCAAAGTCAGTATTTATCTTATTATTACAGTCAAAATCAGAGGTCAGCAGCTCATGTTAATGATGCATAACAAATGTAGCCTTTAATATTGAAGCTTGGACTTGCATGGTCTGATTGACAATTAAAATTAATGTAATTTATATTAAATATAGTAAATATGAGCACAGAGTGGGAGAGAAGAAAACTGTTGAAAGCTAACACTGGCAGAATACCAATACTTATTCTGTTTGACATTATTGAGATATTACTTTCTTTTGGCCGTATTGCTCAGCTTTATTCTCAGGAAATTAAAAGTGTACACTTGCTCCACCTCAGATCCACAGATGTAGGTACAGATATGCATCTCTGTCCTCTTTCTTAAAACAACCATGAGCTGGCAGCAGATTGTTCTCTGTGCACTGCACTTAAACTCTGCTGGCATCCTGTTGATAATAATTACCATTGCAATCTGAAGATGATGGTGGTAAGGGTGATGTTGAACACCAGAATAAAGGAGCTGTGACTGCTAATACAAACTGTTTAAACCTTTGATTGTGTCTCGTTTTAAAGCCTCGTTAAAATATGAACAGAAAAACTGTAGAAACGACAATTGTTGGAAAGAAAATGGTTCCCGTTCTTATAACAACAGAAAACAAGACACAATTTCCTTCTCATTTTTACTGTTGATGACAATGAGATGAGATAGAAAAGAAGCACATGAAGGGCTTATGTCCTTAGATTTTGAATTAAAAAAGGTTGTGAACGTCAGGTCTCAAACAGCCAGGATTTTCCAGCTCACGTTTCAGTGTGTGCACATTGTAAGAGCCACTTAAGTGTTTCACATGACAGCTATACTGACCCTGCAGAAAGACAGACAGACAGACGGTAAAAGACCCAGCATGTTTACCAGTCATTAAGTTTCAAATGGAAGCTATCTGAGAAAGGGACAGACATGCTTAAACAATTTGTGTGCAAATAACTTCAGGTCCAGAGTCACCTTTGGCTAACTCCAACAAATCCTTGTTTTCATGGCATTTCGACACTAAACAGACCTGCTACTTTGCTTTATACCAAATTAATGATGGTATTAATGTTCCAGATTGCAAGATCTATCAGGACCTTTAGGAGAAGAAATGCTGGACTTGCATAATGTCTCTGACCCTCACTCCAATCACACATGCACAAAAAACATTAAGTTGTCAAAGTGTCACTTAGCTAGCAAGCCTATTGCTATGTGCCCCAGTGCTTCTATTATTACCAGCTGTAAAGAGTTAAATTAGGGGTTGGCTTGGACATGGAGGGTGACAACACTTAGCCAGTGGCCTTGTATTCAACCATTGAAGGTGCCAAGGGGTTAGGATCCCAGAGTGACTACAGGGTGAAAGGTCACTGGAAACACCTCTTCATCGGGGGGGAAAGAGGGAAATTTAGTGGTTGATCAGTTGAAACCAAAATAACGGTTTCCACTGGGTAAAAGAGGCAGCAAGAGAGAAAAAGAAGGTAAGGCTGCATTTCAACTAATTTTATGAAGGATATAAGTAAAGTAGTTTACAGCCTCATGAGCAATAATGCTTTTTCAGACATTTAAAGGGGTAACGTCATAGCTCTCAGCAGATTGGAATTTTTTTAAAAGCAGGTGGACAAAAGAGCTGCACTGTACAATCTTTACTTGTAACAATTAGTTTCACTCGTCCACAAAGCAGATCTTTGCACACTTTCAATTCTGAAGAGCAAAGGTAAAGCACCAAAAAAAGCGCCGACCCAATGAAGAGCAGCCCTCAGCTCTGACTGATCCTTACATTTCTGATACTGCCTCCAAGAGGTGAGATGTTCATTTCCAAAGCCCTAGAGTAAAGAACACAGAGAGCTTAATTCAGAATATTTGGTCTGCTCTTTTGTTGGAGGACACTGAGTTGGAGAGAATAATACATCTGTGAAACCATGATGAAAAGGAAGAAATGCACGCAAATATGGCACTTTAGCACCAACAGACTTAACGCATGTTAGCAAAGCAGAGACAGAGAGACAGTTATAAGCTCAACTTTCCAGTTTTTGATGCTGTGTCATGGTGGTCCAGGTGGTTCAATATGAGAGTAAATGACCACGTAATGTACTACAAGGTCCTACATCTTACATACATCCTACATGGCTTAGTTTTTTATTCCTTTTTTTGTTTGTTTTTCTTCATCACATGAGAAAAGAAAACCTGTCAACATCATCATCATTTATGGCACCGTTAGCTTCAAACCACTTAAATTCCATGCAGACCAAGTCATAACGGTTTTGTCAAACAAGCACATTTTAGGAAAACTATTGACAGTCCTACAACATTAAGTGCTTGTGTTAACTCAAACAGAGCATCAGGAAGAAAATGTAAATCCAAGACAGGGCTCTCCAAGTCCTCTAATGACAGATACAAGATGGAAAGTATGAAGATTGGAAAAAGATTGCACTTGTTTAAGGACTGTGTCTGTCAGCCTTCTCGCAAACTAAAATAAAGCAGATATTTTACAGCATACAGAAACTAAAAAACCAAGAACCAGGTCCAACCCAAAACAGAGAAATATGTCAACTTTGCTTCCGTAAATGCTATTCCGGATTCAGGAAACTTAACTGTAATCTATTTCCGTTCCAATGTATTGGTCCATCCTCGCTCTCATATCACTCCTACCAACACTCCTATTTCCTTTTGGATACCACCAGTAGCTTTATTGGACACCACAAAGAAATACAGACTAAAATACTGGCAGTGGAAAACAAGGAAGTCTAGGAACAAACCTTTCTGTATCTTTTACATTAGCATGTCTAAAGGAAGGGTTAACAGTCTTAAGCATAAGACAAATATAAACAGCCATGCATTTACGGACCTCGAACCAACTATCAACAAACTATGTGGCAACAATTTTTAGTGAAAAATTAAACTTTAAATTAGAATAGATGATAATTAATGCAAAAAAAAAATACATTTGCTATTAATTTTTGAGAAGTTAATGTAAATTATGGGGCTAAATTAAGAGCCGTTTGGGAGCCACAAGAACCAGCTCACTAAAAAGAGTCGAACATCCCATCAATAGTATGTGTAGTTGTAATGAATGCTACTGTGGAGATGGATGTCATGAGAAAGGCAAAAATTTATGAAAAGACAACCTAAAAATGTTTAGAATAGCAAAAAAACAAAACAAAAACAAACAAACAAATAAATAAATAAATAATTAATTAAATTCTTTAGTCAACCTTTTTTTTTTTTAAGTATAATTTTTTTAGGTTTAATTTGTTTTGTTTTTTAAATTAGGAGTCTGGATCATGTCACAGCACTTTTTGAATATTTATGTCCACACTCTTCATTAATAAAGATTAATATCTGACAGTAAGCCAGCGCGGGATCATCCAGCAGCAGCTTTGTACGTTTCATTTTCAGCCTGGTCATGGAACAAAGGCGATTATCTCCTGCTCTGAATGCAGCTCTGCTGCGAGGACCAAGCCTCTTCTGAGAGCTTTTGGACGGGGGTGGGGTCTGCACAGCATCCACTCCTCACTGAGAAAAGTAAACTACGTTCCTTTACGTCAGTCTCCAAAAGTCTCCAATATCACCAGAGAAAGTCCCTAGATTTGTTGTTAGTCGCTTTTTTGAAAAAGAGCCGAGCGACGAAGTGGCTAAGTTGGCAGCCCTGATGACAACTAGCTGCCGACTGTAAAAGGTGTGCGCCCTTGTTAATTAGGCAGCTTCATGAAGCCTTAGCCTTGCATTCGCCCCCTGGTGGTTGGGAGACTACTGGTTGGAAATGTGTGTGATTAGAGATGCATGCAGCAGAGCTCGCATTTTGAATGTAAATATCGTTGACGATCAGGTTAATTTAATTGTGGCTACCAAAATCATGATCACGATCAAAGTCCGATTAACTGTGCAGCCCTATATTTTAATGAATAAAAGTAAGGCTGTATGTTGTTTGTTCTGACTCCTGTCAGTAGTCAGCCAGTGCAAGGGACCTCTGGTGGTGACTTGTGTCATTACACCATGCAGAGCAGGATTGAACCCCAGCACATGCAGGCTGAGTGCTCCACCACAGTTATTTGTCTGATTCTTGGAGTAGATCTGTCATTTTACTATTCTGTCCTGGCAGACACATCACCAGTATTGCTAGACAGATAGCTAACCTTGGAAGAACTCAGTAAAATCAGTTCAACCTGGAGTCGTTTGTGTTAGCTATCTGTCTAGCAATACTGGTGACGTATCTGCCAGGACAGAATATTGTTCATTTAACTTTGGCTTTATCAAAGTACAGGACTCAACCAGAATACATTATATATGGTGAGAATCTCACTTTTAAAAGGCTAAAACCAAGCATGGTTCAAGCACAGGGCGGAGCAAGGGTCCATGGCATTTTAGTATATGCAAGAAGGGGGTCCCCAAGGAAAAAGGTTGGGAACCACTCTGTTACACAAAAAAGGAGATGAATGGAAACAGTTGATAAACTGCTATATAGCAAACAGAGAGTAGGAGCAAGAGCTGCAGCTGAAATGCTTTCTTGTTACTGCAAAACACATTGAGGTGCGACAGCTAGTTGTTGCAGGTCAAAGTGTCAAAAGCAAGGTTTTGAATCTTCTCTTCTTTTTTCATTTATTGACACGATCGGCTGGATTCCTGCATGTAACTAGGTCCAAGCTTCTCAAATTGTAGCCTTAATTTGGTACAGAAAAGCAGCAACGTTCTTGTTCAATCATGATAGATATGTATTGTAGTCATCAGATTAGATGTTCGAAAGTCAAATCTCTGGTATTTGGTTTATCTGGTGACTTTTTAGCAAAAGGGATTTATTCAAAAAAGCAATAAGGGTCAATGTGTTCATGTTTTTTTGACGTTGGGATTATCCTAACTGGTGTCGATCATTTCTATTGACATTTTACTACCAATGTTATTATTATCAAGCTCCTCTGTACTTTTAATAAGCCATCCTCACTTAGCTCCTACAGAGCTTACCATCCTCTAACTGTGAGACACTCAGGGACATCTGCCTGTCTTTTTTTCAAGTATTTTGAAATGACAGATTTCCAGGCCAATATAAATTTGTATTCCTCACAGATAACGTGATTTACTCTTAAAAAAACATCTATTCAGCATTTTATTTTTTGAGTTGGTGCCACTGATTCTTTCTGCCTTTCAGATAAATGGCCAAATCTTTGATTAGCCCAAAATCTCCTGCCGACTGACTCAGTGAATTAAAAATGTTTAACCCACTGAGACTGGTTAGAGCCGCTAAAAGCAGCAGAGACGCAGGAAATGAAGGCCCACTGGACAGTAAACAAACAACATACCATCAGATCACGAACCCCAAGAGGCAGTTAAGTCACAGTGATGAGACTGTTTTAATGGGGCACTAAAACTTGTTTTAAGTACCCATCTGGAATAGATTCCTCTAGAATGTGGCTGTTTCACAGCTAATGATGAGTGACGAGTCACGCCATCCTCCTCCTTGTCTCATGTATTTTTAGACTGGGCCTTACTATTATAGACATCCACTAAAAACCTGAGATTCTGAATTAAAGAGCTTTGCATAGTGACTATTAGAAAGCTCAATATGCCTTTGTAATTAAAATATATGTAGAACCATCTTTCCATGATGTGCATACCAAATGCACATCAATGTCAGTTCAATGTTACTAAATATAATACTTTTATTTATAAATTCCCTTTTTTTCCTCATAGCACAAGGTAATGTCCTACAAATCTGGCAAAACCCTCTTAAATTAACTCAATCACACTCACTAATTGATTAGTTGTTTCTTTCTTTTTTTCTTTAAATGGCAAAAGTATTATTCAGAAAGTCCCAATTTGGTCAACGTGTACTCAAATTTGCTCTTAGTATTTTTTTTATTGACAAACCTGAAAATAAACTTTAATGACCCTAAGTCTCTGAGGACTTTTGGTTCCTTCATTGCTTTTCTGATTCCCATTAATTTATCAGAAGTGATCTGAATCCCTGTATTCCATTTTCAAGGAACCAGTTCAAAGAAATTACAAAGCCACAAAAAATTTGTTTCACCTTTCAAATCTATCAAATTTATCATTAAAGACATAATGTTGCTTTTATGTACTTACATTCAACAAAACTTCTGTTTGTTTTTGGATCTTTCCAGGGCTTTTTCTGACAGCACATGACTCCTCTGCAACACAGCACCACAGATCAACCCTGCAGTATTGATTAAAGCTGGATGGTCACCTGTTTCAGAATGGCTCAGACCAATAAGGACAGCTCTGTCTCTGCCAACAAAGCGATACTGCTCCAAACAGCACTCACATTTCTAGCAATGGGGGGTGAAGGGGTGTAGCAGTGGACTGATCCGAGAGACCGCGTTGAGAAATAAGGCTTTCCAACGTGCCAAGGGAGGACTGCATTTTATAATTTGTGTAAATATTTGTATATACCACTTTGGGAATCCAAAGTTGGGCTAAATCTGAAATTCAATGAGTGTTAGCACTTAAAAAGAAATCAATGCTCTGTCATTTGAAATAGTAACTAAATGCTCCAGCTAAGTTTCATCCTGCTGTTTGAGTCCAAGAGGGAGACAAGTGTAGGGGGGCTGTAAGAGTGAAGTATGGGCAGTGAATGGTACAATGAAAAGTCAAGAGGGCTACTAGGTCCTGCAGAAAAGTGCTACTTGAGTCATTACCAGAGGAAGACAAATCATTAAAAAAAAGGCTGATAAGGATTCTTCTTACAAAAGGAATAAAACTTTTCCTTTACCCGTAAGAGAATAATAAATACAGAGAATCCTCTACAGATTGTGTGGGACACTAGTACTTCGGTAGTAATGATTTGGCATCCTACACTTCTATTTTACAAGCTCAAGACCTATTCCTATCATCAAACATCTTTTCCTCAGACTCAACGAGACACTCAATTGATCAATTAAGCAGTAAGGAGTCTTTTAAACGGCAGGGTCGGAAAAGCTACAGAATAATTTTGTGTCAAGTGGAGAAAGTGAGGAAAAAAAGGAAGGCAAGGGAGCAAGGTACAACAAGCAAAGTAAACAAGTTTTGGCGTGAGCTTGCTGGAGTCACGGAGTTTAGCAAAACATTCCAGAGTCTTTGAAACAAGTGGCCTTGTGAGGCAGACACAAGAGGGCTTTAAATCACTGAACAAGAACAGCGTTGAAGGACTAATTCAATAATAAATATCTCAAGAGCGTTCACCTACATGTCAAGTTGAATGGCTACCAGTCACCTACAGAACAGCGGGAAAATTAGTCAGGACATCTTTTACTAAACCTAATAAACTGAGATAACGTCAACTGATGCTACAGTAACGGAAGTTCTCCAGTCTGTGTGCTCACTACACCAAATTCTCATGGTAAAACTAATAGTTTGTTATTAATGATGTTGACATAAGCTGTGATTAATATAAAAATCCCATCATTTACACATCTGCAGCAGATGAAGTATTATCCAGCATCACTCATGCAATGGCTGAGCCAACAAACACACGTATTATCTCATAATAAAGTAAAACAAAACAAGCACCAATACACTTGAATCATTTCCATTAACCACTGGAATGTAGGTAGTTCTTCTCAGAATTAAAAAAGAAGACATTGAAATTTTATATAAAGTGCTAAATAATAGATGTGATATATGTTGATGAAAATAAAGAAGATAAAAGTGCCAGAAATGGGAGAAATAAAGACCTTTAAGTGAAACTGTTTTGTTAAACTGCTATTAATAGTTTAAAAATGGACTGAAACATTACGCCATGGACAGGAAGAACTTACAATGGATGAAATCATAACAATCACTAAGAAAGCTCAGGGGAACAGTAGTAAATTAACCTTGAGGGGAGAAAGATTAATGAGGTAAAAAGAAAATCACAATGAATTTTTTCCTGCTGATTTCTTATAGTAAGAAAATATTTCTTTTGTTACAAATTTACAGAAATTTTATGTTTAAATCTTCAAATAAGGTAACTAAGTGTTAATATTCTCCAGAAAACAAATCTGAACATCTGATGCAGCCAAAATAAAGCAGCACTAAAAAGATTTTCACACTTTGGTGCGCCTGAAAAGGCTAATTTGACATTTATTTGTGACCAGTCTCTTCTCTGAGCTCTCACCAGCTAAAATAACAATCCAATGTGCAGTCAAATCTTTGGATCTTTTTCTCTTTCTTTTCCTCACTTCCATGATGCGGTCGGAAACAGCCAGCGAGTTGACATTGAGTTGCTGGCGAGTGGCAATGCTGTAAAGCAGAAAACTGCTGCAATGTGATGCTCTGGGAGGAATATGTTGTGAAGTTCAGTTTCTCAGCCGCAGGACAATCACAGCTTCAGGATTGTACATAAAGAATATCACTGTGCCAACTAAACAAGTCAGAAGCACAAAGTTCTGAAAGTTATGTAGTATTGCCTTCAATTTTTTTGTTACAATTGGTTGAAAAGCTAGTCTAAGGTTTAAAAGGAAGAATCTAAGAACGGTCTCCTCATCAGGCTGTTTATAAAAAAAACCAACAGAAATATCACCACTAATAGAAAAAGAGTACTTGGGTGTAAGAGATGGTATTCCTCTGGTGCTCTTCAGTTATGGGATTCTCAAGAAGGTAGAAAATAAAAAGCCTTTATTATTTCATGGCTAATCTATTAAAAAATACCAAAGCCAACACGTTTCAGCCTAAAGGGCCTTCGTCAGGGCAAGTGGCCTGAAATAATAAAGGTTTTCTATTTTCTACCTTCTTGGGTGCCTCAGCAATCTTTTCATGAGAAAAATCACCATGTTTTAAGGCACAGATGTTGTATAAATCATAAACAGGCTATACCTGGATTTTTTAACAACTTGGTTGTGCACAGATGCATTCAAACTGTAATTCAAAATGTTTTATGCAGCAAAACTTATACATCAAATATGGGCAACTGCATTAAATTAAGAACATTTACATATGATCCTAATGTGAATTTTAATTCAGCATTTTAAAACGCTGACTGACACTTATAAACACCAGAGCTTACAAAGTATATATATGCATAGTTTCTATCCAAACTTTGAACAGATGGTGTATTGAATAAAAAAAGACAAAAGACATGAAAAATTTCTCCCAAGGGCCAAATAAGGTACTTTGGTTTTGACTTTGTAAAAGCAGCTGCAAATGCTGCTTTCCAACACAGCTGCAAATGGTGCGCATGCTAGAATTTACAAAAACAGAATGGCATTATTCAAACAGCTAGCTCATGGGCTTATTGGACAAAGGCAGACCATCATACTGGCTCTGATTAGTCACCATAATCCTACTCAGCCTCTGATGTAAGTGGTTCTGAGATTAAGACCCAGAATTAGTTGGTGCCACTCTGTAACCTGTCCAAAAGATTGGCTAAATACAAAATACAAGCAAAATAAATAAATAAATAAAGATTAAGCACTGTAATCAGTATAAAAAGGGTGAAGATTCAAATTTAAAATGCCAACAAAATAACATACAGTTATTGGAAAAGAAGATAGATGATGACATAGTATTGAAAGGCATTTCCAACATCCAACGGAGCCTGACTGCAACATTAATAGTGCACAGAGGGCATGCCTTTAGGTATACTATGAATTACTCACATGCTTTTACACACACATAAAGAAAGTGTTTTAATTAATCATTTCAGCTGCTCAAATGCACCACACTTCACTCGCAAGAAACACATGGTCTTTAATAAAATTTCTGGCACAAACAGAGGTGACAGAAAATGATGCTCTTGGCCTACTTTTTTCAAGCCTCATGACTAGGCTGTGATGCAGGCACAGTAGTGAAGACAGTGGAGCAGTTGATAAAATAATAAGGATGTGCTATTTATAGACGCACGAAATGAGCAGCTTGACCTAAATGTCAAGACATACTGAAACAAGACATCCTAACAGGGGAAATGGAGCCTACGAGGAACAACACAGGCTGTTCTACAGAAGGAATGAGGTAAACACTCAAAATACAAACAGAATGACAAGAAGATACACTGGTCAGCCACAGTTTTTGACACATAACGAGCAAAACATTGACTGACACCTGCCGAGCAATGGAATATGTTAGGCTGCAAGTAAACAACCAGTTCTGGAATTTGTTTTTTTCGAAGCACGGAAAAACGAGCAACATCTGGATTTGAGGGATTACGACAAGAGCCAAAACTATGAAAGTTAGAAGACAGACCAGAACATCTGCAAATGGGTAGGTCTTGTGGGATATTCCAAGTATGTGGTGGTACACCACAACAAATAATACAACCAAAATATCTATGAAAAATAGGTAATAACTACTTATAGTACGCATTCTCTCCACTTTCATTATGCTGCTATTGTGAGCCCTTAAAATCGATTCTTTAACTGTGCTTTTAGATATTGCAGTCCCAAACTGCTGGATTCCCAATCAAACCATTCTTGTTTACAGTTGTTTTTGTTTGTATTCATCCAACAGAAAGCGTCTGAAATAGTGACTGAAACACAGTCCATTAGGATTAAATGTTAATCAGTAATCACTAATTTAAATTAATTTTAATTGAACTGTTTTGTCACAAAGTCATCATAGCTGTGCTTTGAATTTCATCCGTTTTTACACTGACAAAGATCAGTGACCGAAAGTTAAATAACCTACCCAGCTGACCAACACAGCATCAGACAACTTAGTTATCAATTTGCCCAAATCTCAGTCCGATTGGACATCTGTGGCAAGTACAAGGATACATAGAATTCTGATTCATAGAGGCCCCAAATCTGTGAAGGCCTCCACTTGGCAATGGCTGTGTCAGTGATTCTGGTGTAGAGTGCATAAAGTGCATAATGGCATATTGAATACAAAACCAGGGCAGGATATGAATGTTTTGTTCATAACTGATTTTTTTTTTAAAAAAACAAAGGAAAGCACTATGAGCTGCACATCTTCTGTATGAAAAGTACTTCACAAATAAAGTTTGACCGATTTATGGACCGAATGCAGATTAAAAAAAAGAAAGGCTTTTACAAAACTAAGGAATGCAACAGTGAATTTCAGCTAAATGCAACCAAAGCCAAAGCCTGCATCACATAGTTAGCTAACTGACTAGCTTGACTATTGTCAATGCAAGAAAAACAAACTCTATCACATTCTTTTTGGGGGTTTACTGCTGCTACCATGATTTCTGCTCCATGTGAGAGGAGAGCTTTCAGCTCAACTAAAACTTGGTACTAAAAGATCAGTTTTGTTTTCCTTCCCCGTTCATTTGGTTCAGGCGGAGAAAACCATTGACCAGCACCTTGGCCTTAGCTTTCATTTTGGCAACACACCTTTCTTATTTGTCCTTAAGTCTCCTCTTTTCAAACTAAATTAGTGATTCTACTCTCTACTCCTGCTGTGAAAGTATCTTGTTAAAGCTCATTTGCTACATAGTTGTTTGCTGCCTTTTCATTCAAACAGATCTCTGCTGATGTCACAGTGGTGTGCCCCTTCTGACTTCCTCTTTGAGCATCCTTCAACCATGAAATGGCTATGTTGAGTCTCTGTAGAGGTCTTTAAGACCACAATAGAGCCACAACATCTGTTTAGCTTAACAGAAGCAGAGCCTGGGTAGACCGGAACATGTATGGACCTCCCATCAGTCTACCCTTAAGTCCAGTACAAAAGCCTGGATACCACTTAACAATTACACATTCAAACACAAGTGGGGGCACAAAAACAAAAATACACACTCACACTCAAACACTGCCAATCTAATCCCTGTCCCTGAAATATTCATTGTATTAACTGTTATCAAGTTTGTTCTGGAAATGAGCATATTCAGACAGAAAGGTTCCTCTCAGCATATATACAGACATGTTTAATAACTGATTCTAAGCAACCACTTCAGCCATTTGGTTTCCCAGTGGAAACTAGGACACTTACAGTGGGTCAACATGTAACCGGACATGTTATCAACCAGTGCTTGAGTTGTCATTTTCTCGTACAGAAAGACTTTGCAAAGATTGTTAACGTTGAGAGTTGTAGCAGGACCTTTCAAACATGTCTGCTGTGTGGAAATTTAATTAAAATTTATTTTATTTAATTAATTTAAAGTGGGAAAACAAGAGCAGCCAAATGACCACTTGAATTGTCTGCAATGTGAGCACTCTAAGAGACATAAGAGACAGAGCTATATTCAATGCTCCAGCTCAGTTTTAAACAATTAGCTCACTCAGCTAAATCAGACTCCAAAGGAGCATCACACTGGAGAAAAATTTAAAACAATTTCTGGATGACCAGTCCATTGTTGTCATCTCGCAAAGTCAAAGATGTCCCATCCTCTCCATACTACCACCACCAGCACTACCTAAGCTATACAAGAAACTGACACCACCAACAGTGTGTTTTATAAGTGGTCTGATGCAACTGCTACTGACGAGTACAGACAGTGAGGTTCTGATATTTATCTGATGTTGTTGTTTAGCCTCACTGAACACTGGATTGAACACAAGATGTGAATTTCCCTATGAATATTTAATCTAATAGAAACAGAAACACAAATTCCAGGTCACAAAATAGGGTTTAGAGCAAAGTGAGTGTCAACTGTATGTGTCTTGCATGTGTCTTATTGTTTACTCCCTGCATTCATTAGAAACTCCTTCATTTCATACCATGGAAATCAATTTATACTTGAGTTCCAGTTAAGAGGGTTATGGATGTAAATGTAGTGTGACATTCCAAATGATTGGTGATTTTGTCATAGAGGTTACTTTATTGCACGGTATCTATTGACAAAAGTGGCTTAACTAATTCTGTTTTCTATACAACTACAATATAATATCAGTGTAATCAATATACACTGTTCTTACCCCTCAGGGAGCTGAAATATTTGGAGCTATTCATAGGCTGATAAAAGATCTGGATGTCTACTTTTCTTGCAATGCATCTGTGAGTATCTTGTTGGAATGTCACACCCTTGGCCTAAAGGAACGTTGTTAGAACAAGATATCTACAGGAAGCTTTGGTCTCCTTAAAGTTCAATTTATGAACCCCCACTCCCTGAAGAGACCCTGTTTTGAAAAAGGATAGTTAAGGACAATTGGCCGATCTTTTTCATGACGTAGAGTGAACAAAGACTGCAGCTGGGCTTTGTTAGTGAATAAACTCCGGGTGCCTCACTACATCTCTGTCCCTTTGGCTGTAAACATACTTAAATAAGTGATGTAATCATTGAAGAGACAAGGGTGAGAAAAGGTAATTAAGCTATTAGGTTTCAGAACAAGTAAAGCTGCACACTAACATGAAGTCCTTGAGAGAATGCCTTAAGTGTTATTAGCTAATGCTCATGCGTCATCAAGGATCACATGCCAAATACATGTCATTGTCATGAGTTCAAGTAAATAAATATTAAGTTACAGCATTTTTGCTTTTTTTGTTTTTTTAAAGCAAGGCTAGCAAGGCTAGTCCAGACCAGAGACCAGAATAAACATAGAGAGAAGCAGCATTTAGCTGTTATGCCTCGAACAAGTGGAACAAACCTGACTGCGGATTGACTGCAATCAATCTATCACCAAATGTAGACACGTTTAAATCCAGGTTAAAAACATTACTTTTCTCATGAGCATATGCATGAAATCTGCATGCTATCTTTGCACTACACAAATAAACTTGCCTTGCCTTTTCAAGGCAGCTCAATCTGTAGGACTCTGCCATGTTGATGAAATGTGTCCACAGACAGAGAGATATGACCACCTGCCAAAGCACTTAATCCCATTTGTCCCACAGGGGGTGTTTCCAGAATGACACATATGTACAGAGGTTCTATATGAGAGCTGTAACTGGATCCTTTCATGATTATGTGAGCTGTACCTCTTCCTGCTTTCATGTGCGGCAGTGAGCTATGTGGCAACAGACTGAAAGATCCAGGACAGAATTAGACTGTTAGTATTTATTAGCTGGTCTTCAGTGCTAGGGAGTTCACTGCTGTGGTGTAGTGACCACTGGATTCATTAGGAAAACTGTGTGAACTTCCTCTTAAAAAAGCCATACTTGTGCTGGAGACTTAAAGATCAAACAACCAGTTGTGCTGCCACGTGTAACAACCAAATGATAATCATACCTTTTTTTGGCCAACATTCCTAAAGAGTATCTCTGTTAATATCTAGCTGCTGCTCTTACAGTATGTATTATTTAGAGGCAAGCTTGCTGGAAGGTTGGGATTTTGGTCTGATGGATGCAGTCTAGTGTGTATAACTTGCCCATTAGTTATACATGGGGCAACCCAAACCTCAAAGTGTCTGTAGAAGAAGCTGGTTGGAGGGAAAAAAACTGCATTCTACTTGTCAAAATGATGTCACTGACAGAAAAAGAAAGCTCTAAAAATGTTTTCAGCCTAAAAAAAATGGGCCTACAAAAACTAGTTTTTTTCTGGGCTTCAGCATCCCCACCCATCCATTAAATGTTAGTGAGCTGCAGAGCTATTGATCTGTTTGTCAGAAACAAAACTGACAGTACAGATGCCTTGCAGTCCATCCTGTCTTCTCTTTCAGACAATGACAATGCAGTTTTGTTGTACTATTTTTTCATTTTTTTTCAAAGGAAGTGAAACTTCACATACTGCATTATACTCAGGAACAAAAAATGCACGTTTGCAAACAATTCCAGACAAGACACACGCAAGGCAACATAGACACACTAGCTAATGATCTTTACAAATACACATGCTCTCTCAGTTGATGCATTCACCACCCACCTGCCAGTCGATTCTCTCGAGCGGGCTTGCTGAGCCGATCTAGAGCTTTGGAGGTAGAGGACCTGATGTGATCGCTGAAAGATCTCTGCAGCAACAGCAGCCTCATAGAGTGAGACATATTGATGTGCATCCACCTAAACTTACCTATGCCAGGCTGTTGCTAACAACCGTTCCTGATCGGTTTCTTGATGAGTCTACTTTTTTGTAAATGATCAAACATTTAATTATTATCTGACTAATTTCTCTCATGTATCTGTTAGCTATGTGTATCTGGCTCTGCAGTGGGCTGGTTTCTGCCTCTCTCTCATCCTCACTCTGCTCTGTTTTGAGTCCGGACTGTACACCCCCGTCTGCTGCAGCAAGCATCAGTGCGGTAACTGCTGGGACACATCCAGCTGGTGCTGCAATGCCTTCATATTCTATTCTGCCAGTGTGTGTATGCGTGTGTTTGTGTAAGTCTAAGTAAGTGCTTTCTGACACAAGCTCCAGTGCACCCTGAATGGTGCCTAAGTGCTTACAGTCACAGCTAACATTTTATCTCACACTTCTCTTTTTCATTGGCATGTCTTCTTTGACCCCCTCCTCATCACATTCACTCTGCTTACCTGCCCCACCCTGTCTAGACACAAGCAGCATCAATGCCACTTATATAACTCATTTCCAAGGCAGCCTGCTTGTATTAAAGTGTCATATTTGCTGCTAAAGACATTACAAAAGTGAGATGAAGCAGTCAGAGCACATCAAAATGATGAAAAATCAAAATAACATTTTCCAAAAGACCAAGTTTTAGCTTGTTCTCAATAATCCAAACCATAACATCAGTTTATTAAAGACACTTTAATCTTGGAACAGAACATGAAGTTCTGACAAACATACAAACATAGGCTCAAGCGTAATTACTTATTGCAAAATACATTCATACTGTAATCATTATGTAACAAAACATTAAGCTATGGAGATGGACAAAAACAGCACAATGGAATCCATTACTGCCGCTAAGTTTATCGGATAATGCTGATTTAGTTTCTATTGAGCAAGCACAGCTCTCTTGGGTCTGTAAGGAGGCTTAGTAATTGGCTCCTGAAGAAAAAGTGAAGCCCAGGAATTTCAGAGTTGCTAGAGTAACGCTGTAATTGTTTCACATTATTATACATTAAATAATTTAACGTTAAAGATGTTGAAGAAATTAGACTATATGAATTTATTAATTATTTTTTGAATAAATGATCTACATTCTCAAAGCTTCACTGAGAAGTGATGAGTGCTGAGATCATCATTAGTGAGATTTAAGGTTTCCTTCAAGTCTGTAGGGCTTTTAAGTTTTGTGAGTTGATTGTTTTTGGTTTAACAGACTGCAACTTTAAACCCTGTTTTGGTTCACTGCTTTCATCCACTAATTTCCAGCCACAACAGGAAGTGAGCTTAGGCAACAAAAACTCTACTCAACTCTAATAAACATGGGGCTGGCTACTAAACAACAGATGGAAAAAGTTAGTGACCAGCTAGTGGTCATGGTGGAGTGTTCGGCATCTAAAGAGCAATATAGTTTTCTCAGGAGTTGGTGGATACCATGTAAACTAAAGAAGAGATTAAATGTGTAACTTCCTCTGGGGACCCAGACATGTAACTAAAGCTAAAAATAATATCTACTACATGAGTAAATAAATACATAATGGGTTAGTATTCTTTATAATGTGAAAATGAGTTATATTGTATGCACAATACAAGCTAAAACAAGCGACTTTGTACCTTTGAAGCTCATATGACTTTGCACAGGTTAAGCAACACACTACAAGAGTTTGTTTTACAATGTGCAATGGTAATCAACCTTCATTCCATTCCATACTGAGCTTACACTTGAGAAAATTAGCCAATCACGCTGATTGCCCCAGCAAGTGAAGGTAATGTACCCTGCATAGGCTTATTTAAGCTTACTGATAGCATTGTGTTCATCACAGCCAATTAACCTTTTGGTCTCCCAAGGTTTGCTGAGAATGAGGCTAGATGCCCTCATTTTTACTTTGTCTTTACCCTTTATTTCGTGCTTCTGCAATGGATGATTGACCTTTCAGACAGTGTAAAGGAGGTTCAGGATATGACACAGAAAAAAAGTTTATAAAAGTACCATGTTTTCCGGTCCTCATTCACACACCTGTTGGATTTGCAGGACTTCGGAATAAAATTGTTTTCATGCAGGACTGTTTTAATGCGTTTAATCTCAGACAATGAAATGCAAGCCTCTGGGTCAGTATCAGCGTGATTTCCTTCTTAGTCTCCTGTTTACCTGTAGTAAGAGGGGCAATAGACAGACTGTAACCTGGATATGAAATGAAAATGCCCAGGAGTAGGGAGGAAGAGGGATGGTCAGAAGAAACAATGGAATTCTCATACCTCAGGAAGGGAAGTCCCTCCACCATCAAGTAAGTGCTCAACAAGTCAGGAACATGTATGTACAGCTATGTCGGTGGTATGGGAGGGTAACCTGACGACATACTGACCCACATGTGGAGACAGGACAGGCAGTGTGGGGGTTCTGGGTGGACTTCAAACACTGTATATAAACAGTATTTGAGGGCCTTACATCAAAATGTCTGTGAAAGACAATGCAATCTGTGTTTTTCCTTTTTCTTTCTTTTAACTGCATGGCCAAAAACGTGTCAGTAAGTTGAAGTATGAATGTTTGGGTGTGCCTGAGCATGAATGTAATTGTGTGCAGACCTTTTGAAGTGACCGTCAACTTGTCCTTTTGCTCTGCTTGTCATACACTCCCTCTTACTTTATGTCCAACTTTCCTAGCGCTACATTCTCAATATTTGATGAATTTGCACAGGTGAAACTAATTGGATATCATAAAAAATGTGTAAAATATTGATAAAAGCACAATGCAGTGATTTACAGATAATTTTAACCTTACATTTAATTTTAAAAATAGTATAAAATGTTAAATCAGAAAAAATACACGCATATTTTATATGCTCACATATTTACACTGATTAAGTTAAATTGCAACACTGAGTGACAGATTGAAGTGAAATAATATATTAAAAGAACTGTAGAGAGGATGAAGTTAAATTATTTGATATTCTCTCTCTACAAACAACTTATTATATTAACCAAAACAAGTTTTTATTGGCTAAGCATGCAATTAGGCTCATCTGCTCCACCTGAATCTCATTAACACTCACACTCATCATCTACTGGACTTTATCCTCAGACCTTCCCGGACTCTGTTACCACCTCCACCAGAGAGTTGCTTCTGCCCTGCCTCCACCCAACCAGCACTCAATAAAACTGTTAAAACTTACCTCTGTGTGTTGGCTGAATTCCCGGGTCCTCCTGAGAAATCTATTACATTTTTCCATAGACGATCTTGTTTATTTAACGTATTAAACCAGCATTATTCTGCAGCAAGAGTCCAAGAGAGTAAATGAGTATGCATACTATGCTGTGTATAAGTTTTGAGCCAACCTTCATTTCTTTATCACTGACAGGAATATGAGACAGAGGTGATGTGATTTAAGAGGCAATGGTAATAAAGTGCTTCTTTTGGATGTTGACTGCCTTTTGTTTTGTTGTCCAGACCAGAAGTTCAGACCAGATTTTGTGTAATTACCTCCACTAATGCTGATGTGTTTTTAGTGGCGTATATTTGTTTGCCTGTTAGCAACATAACTCAAAGTAATGGACATATTAATTTTCAGGAGATCATCATAGTGGATTAAGGAACTGCTTAGATTTTGGGGTGGTCTGGATCACCGCCTAAATCTAGCAATTTCTTTTAACACTAAAATTGGCAACATTTCAATACCCCCTATAACCTCCAGAAGGGGTCATTTTGACACCATGCCGATGCAGCTTAAAAACTATAAAGGTGGCATTTACAGAGGCAACTTTTTTCCCCCTTTTTTTTTTTTTCCTTTAGAAGTAGACAAAGCTTATATAATGAATTGATTAGCATGTTGGGTTACTTTGGGGTTTTTAATTCAAATAGAAAATGTCATATGTACATGCTTACAACATTTACCAATCAGCTAACATATGATCAAATTATATCTCTTTCTTAATGTTTTCATATATTTTTCAATTATTTGAGGAGGAACAATTGGAAAAAAAAAAAAAACATATAGTGCAGCGATGTCCAAAACATTATAAAACACCACACTGTTACCATCTGGATGCAGAAATTTCTTTAAGGAATCTTTACCACTGGTAGACTGGGGTAATTTTTCCATTAGATCTTCAAACTCAACAGATAATGCCCAGAAAAATAAATAAATAAAAATTACAAGATGACATCAATGAGAGAGGTTATAATCTAATTGTTTGACCCTGTTGATATTCTGGATCTGGTGATCCAGGTTATAAATATAGGGAGTACTGGGTGGGCTGTTGGGCCTTTTGGGATTTTTCTCAGGTGAGTGACCCTATGACTTGGTGGAGGTTTGTGCTCACTGAGTGCTTCTCTGCATTTTTTTTCCCCATTTCCCTGAGTCTTTGACATCCATCCCTTCTGTGGACACCAGTTCTAATGAGGCTCAGTGAATAGATCAACTTGATCTCACAGAAATACGTGAAATAACCACAAGGTCTCAACAAGGATTTGCAATCACTAAAGAAAATGGTCAGGTTTAAAAAGGGTATAGCACATGTCAAAATCACGAGAAGCAAAGGACATGTGCAAAAAGTACTAATTGCTAATGCTTCCTAACATTTGCTCGTATGCAAAAGAGTTGGATGTGTAATTCCCATGGCTTTTCCCTTGTGGGTTCCTACATAAGGAACAGCTTTAGAACCCTTTGACCTAAATGACCCCATAGATTACTAAGTTGTAACTCTCTAAGGACTTTATGCCCTGATACAATTTTATAGTTGACGACTCATATCCATGATCAGTGTTAGGTATCATTGCAGGAAATAGCGTATCCTTAAAGTATTCAAGCAGAAAATAAGAGAGTGGAGGTCTGGATGGCAATTTTAAACAACAATGATTGTTAAATCACATAGCAATCTGCTGAAACAGTAAACTAAGAATGATTACACAATGCCTGCTCAGGCAGGGAAGGGAAGACGTGTGTTGTTGTAACTCAGGGAGTTCAGTAAGCTGAGTTCCTGTTGTAAATTTCCCTTCATATCATGGTTTCCTGTTCAAAGTACCACAGCTAAAGAAATTGACGCCCCAAGAAAAAGCTCGGAAAACGGATCTATGTAGGCTTGCAGAATTGTTCTTTTTTTAAATGACTCGTTCACTTGGAAAAAGTATTTTTGGAATAAGCAAAATACTCACGGTCATAAGAGATGATTCAGCATGAAATCTGAGCTTTTAGTACATCACAGCACATTGATTAATTGAAGCCATTTAATCTAGATATCTTTGTTTGATATCAAACATTAGAAAGTTTTTTTACACTGTAGAGGTAGAATATCTAAGTTACAGGTGTGGAAAAAAAACCCAACTTCAGTACCTTCTGTTTGTTACAGTACTGGTCTCCGCACAGGAAACAAGAGGGAATGTTTCAAAAGGGAAGGGGAGAAGAAGGGCAAGTTAGGGCTGTGGGAGTCAAGTATGGTGTAGATGGACAGATGAAGCCAGGAATGTGACCTTGCACAAACTTAATGACTCCTGTAGTGGGTTTGGAAGCATGGTGAAAAAGAGATAATGTGAGATAAGGTAGACTCAATCTAAGAGCACGAAGAAGTAGAAAAACAGACACTGGCCAGGAGCTATTATTGACTAAACTCAAGACAAAAGTAGTTTCACTGCATCTGTCAAAGAACCCACTCAGAAGAGGTCAATGTCCTCAGACGGTATGTAGAGACAGGAAAAATGACAGAGCAAGTCATTCAGTGTGAGTAGCTGATTCCACTGTGACATTCTCTGAATTATGTGAAAAGTGGCGTGGAAATGTGGTCAAGTTAAAGGATGAGAATGTGGTCTGTTGTGTGCAAAAAGTAGTCACAAGATTTGTAGAGGAGGAGAGAATCTCAGGCACCATCTGTGCAAAAAGTACAATATATGTATAGAAGATAAATCACAGCTTGGCATTTGGAGGTTTTACTCCCAGGACACATTCAACTGTGTGGGAAATACGCTTGCATGTATTTATGACCAAAGTTAATGACAGTTACATGGCAAGATCTATGCAACTCATTGCCGTACATAGACTTGCAAATTTTTTATTTTTTGGGTGAGAAAAATTTGAATTTATAGTATATAATAAATAAAATGTAAAGTTTTTACCAACTACAATTTGTTTCCATCCACCTGCAGTCTTCATGTCAAGAATAAAGAGATTATAGACTACAATTAATTAAAAAGTAAAGGCCTCATAACTCTTCCCATACTGATGGCTGCAACTGGTTATTTATTTATGCTTTTCCTTAGTACACACCTGGATGTTCTGCAAACTGCTTACACTTCCGCTTTTATAGAGGTACTGACCACTACCAATCAAAAAATAATCAATTTTACTAACAGCGCCTTGCTGCTGCCACGATTTCCTTTGAAGGAAGTAGAGGTTTACTTACGTTTGTACAGTCACTGTTTCTGCATTTGTTCATAGTTTTGGTTAAATAAATAATTACAGAAATTTTGCATGTGTTCATCTGAAGTTGTATTTGCACATTTTCATTTCTCAGTCTGATGCACAATCAAAGGTCTTTCTTATTTATTTTTTTTAAAGAGTATAAGAATAGAATGACTAATTCTAGGATCCACTGAAGTGAAAGTTTAGGTAAAATGAAGTTTTGCTTATTAAAAAATAAAGAAAATAATTAAAATAGCAACAATGCTGAAACTATAAAAAGTAACCTATGGTGACCGTGAGGAAAACAAAGGACAGAGATGATGACACAAACTATGCACAAATCAGCTCTTTAATGTCAGCAAGGCCCTCACATACAGGAGTCCACTGAGGGTTTTAAACCACATCCACAACCACAATTTTCATTTCCTCCACCTACAGCCACAGCAAGTGAAATTTTGAGTCCAGGTAAAAGGTCAGACTTTTATTCCCACTGGTTTATATTTAGATCAACGAGGCACAGCATGGTGCCTCTAACCCCAACTACAATGTAGAAGAAGAAGAAGAAAAAAAAACCAGTCTATTCTTGGAATTAGAATTTGTAAAGTGTTGTGTTTACAAGATCTAAAGCTGGCAAGGTAGTGAGAATTACAGATGTCCAACACTGATGTCAGCCACCAGATCCAGCTGGTGTCAAGGTCAATGAAAAATCTAAAATTAGATCTACAGTTGGACAAACAAGGACTGCCGATCAGTGGCCTTATGTGTGTTTAGAGAAAACACAATACATGAAATGAAACATGGCCAAGACTGTTATGTTAACAACTTTACACAAGTTCAAACTGATGGATCATCTGTTTAACTGAGGCTAAGGATACGTTCTGGTAACAGGTTCAACTTTACTGCCATTTAGAAGCCAACAAGTAGCCCATTAGATCAGGATGTAGATCTTTTTTTGCCATATAACCATTTGTGGCTGTACAAGTGAAAAGTTTGAAAGTTCGTCTGATCTGTATTTTGCTGTTCATAACTTTAAAATTAATTCTGGTGATATTTCTGGCTACTGGTGTCAGTATCAAGTATAACTGGGTGATATGTTTCAAGGCCAGTGAGTGTAAACATGCTTCATATGCCTGTCACTAAATTTCCTAAATTAAGTCACCAAAGATCAGCTGGCCTGGTAACAACCAGCTTCTTTAAACTGCTCAAATTAATCTTTAAACAACGCCACGACCCCAAGATAAATGTGCTTAGATACTCAAGATAAAAGATAATCTGTAGTCAATCGACCACAAAAGAGAGCATCTACAAATAACATGAACTCTGAACTTCTCTTTGTTGCCTTGCTTCTTAAATTTCCCTTCTTGTGTTTTCACTCACCCATGGTAAACCTGTCAACTTCCTGTATAAAAGGAAGTGGTCAGAGAACTAAACAAGCTGCCTCTGAAGATAAGCACACAGTGAACACAAGTCAATGCCCACTAAACTAAAGAATTAAAGGAGTACTTCACATCAACTGACCCAAAGTCAATCACATCACATTTTATCATCTGTTCTTGAACATGTGCCTCTTGTGGTTTTCACTTATTTTTCTTCTATTCAAGTTGAAAAGTGGTGATTCTTCAATATGGACTGAAGAAGCCAGGAAAATATCTCCCTACAATAATTGATTTTACATACTAACTTTATCCTGTTCAAGTTTGCAGCCGTGCTGGAGCCTATCCCAGAAGTCCCTTACAGAGCTAACATGCAAAAACAAGAAAAACAACCAAGCACATCCTCACTCCTATATACAACTAACAATCATCAACTAACCTCCCTTATATGCAAAGAACTCACACCAGCCTGAGCTGAGATCCAGAACATAAACTGATTTGCTGCAAGCAACACACCATCATGTGTGTTTCATTTAAGCCAAATGTATTCAATTGATAGATCATTTAATATTTCTTGAAACAGCAATGCAGGAAAAAAAATAAATAAATACTGTAATGCTGTCTTACTAAGTAGGCTTACATCTGATTTCAAATTCCATATTTCAATGAGGGCTTTCTCCTGGATGCACTTTTTCCATTATACATACAGCAGTGAAAATAAAGGGTTAAACCTGATTTGTTTTGTGCCTTCTTTACCTTTTTGTTGCAGCATCACTGACACATCACAAGATTATATTTTTGTTAATCTTATCAACCATAGCAAACAAAGACACTGTATGACCGTTCTTATCTTGAGATGGTATGACCAGGGTTATTTCTCTGCAGATCTTTTAAAGCAGAAACTCCAAAGTGGGTACATGGTCCTGGCCATGAAACTGATCACTCACTAAAGAAGGTTTACAACAGGAAGGTTGTTAACTGTTTCAGTGCAGAGTGACAGCGGAGGAAATTTCTAGTAAGTGTCCATTGTAAGTGCGATAGTAAAATTAACCATGAATGAGCTGTCTTTCATGGCATGGGAGCAGCAGCCTTCAGGGCATGCCATATGATGTAACACTGTCACAAATATGTCATTCCCAGGGGCTTAAATGGTGGAGATAGACAGAGGGCTTTGAAGTGTCACAATGAACGCAAGGCTTTGTGCTCCCCCAAAACTCCCATCACACCCCCCATGCTCCCTCCAGAGCACCGGGTTCCATCACAAAGATGCAAAGATGGAGGTTACATAACGAAGAAAAATTACCAAGAATGTGTGACCTTTTGAAGTTGGCATGTCTTTACAAAAACAAAAAAAAGTTCGGGACTTTTGCCAACGTGTAGAACTCAAATATGCACATAACACACACAGGAACAAACACACAAACCTTCTGCACATTTCCCATGAAGAATTTTCCAACAGTGCCAGTAATTAGAGGGAGAGACAGAGCGATACAGACTGAGGACTCCCATCAGGCTCTGAGACAGCAGGGGGCAATATGAAAAACCGTCCCCGTGTCGAACCACCTCGTTGGTATTGTTTACTGGCGGACTGACGACACAGGAGGGTGTTTAATGAACACTGCTCTACTGCTGTCTGTCTGAAAGTAAGTCAGTCCATCCATAGCTTCCTGATGACTATGTGCACTTTTAGCAGACTCTGACAGAGAGGCTGGAGCCAGAATAGAGGGAGCAGTCACTACAGATTGAGTCTGCTCTTCAGATCGCTCAATAAAAGAAGTGTAGAAAGTAAATGGTGACAAGCATTACAATCAAATGGCGTTCCAGCCATTGGAAGAACCCCATGAGGAACAAAGCTGTAAGACTGATTCTGAAAAAGCTAAACAGAGTTTATTGTTAAGGACTAATTTAGGTAAAATGCATGCAATGCTCTCAGCTAATCCAGAATTATTTAATATCTTGTTAATGAATTTTAAACATCAGTGCTTAACAAAAGAAAAGTTGGTTTAATTTCTCTCACGGTTAAAATAAGCTAGCAGAATCATTTTAAAACTAAATTCTGACAATATTTTTTTTTGTCTTACTATTGCTATAAAAGTCAGAATTCTGACTTTAACCTCAGAATTCGGAAAAAAGTCAGAATTCTGACTTTAATCTCACAATTCTGACTTTTTTCTCAGAATTCTGACTTTTTTCAGAATTCTGAGATCAAAGTCAGAATTCCATTTTTTGTCTTCTTCAGTGGCCCTAATCCTCTTCCGTAGACTTACTATCCATTTTCTACCTGAAAACATCGAGTTTGTTATTCATCCATTTATTTTTCATTACAGGCACTTATACCAGTATTTAAACCTCCATCCTGCGGGGGTCTAACTTGTAGTCTGTGCCCATTAGTGACCCATTACATTACATTACAGTCATTTAGCTGACGCTTTTATCCAAAGCGACTACAATAGTTAGGTAGTAGCGTTAAGGGTCTTGCCTAAGCTGTTGCTCTACCAATTGAGCCAACCAGCCTACTCCAGCAAGTCACTTACTTAAATAATACACGGAAATATTCACTTATTCTTCTCTTTTCCCCATGCCTATAATGCAATCCTGTTGACTCTTTGCAACATAGTATTTAACTGTTTCTGCCATAATATAAGGTGCTTCAGTGTCAGTAAAATCTCTTTTCGACATCTGTCTTATAACTCTGCAGTCCTCAATGTAAGGTGTTAGTTTACATAGCATTTGGAAAATATTCATAAAACTAAAGAAAAAGTGAAAATAGTGAAAATACTTGCTGTTCATTTTGCATGTAATGTATTTGAATAGCTTACATATTTTTAGAATTAAATTTATTCATTTCTGGAATATGTTTGGACTTCTGAGGAAGGTGAGCAAGAAATGAGGGCAAAGGTTAAACAAGGTAATAGTTCAAAAGTTCTGGGCACCAGACTTGACATCCAGTCTGGTGCTTATCTGGACAAGGCAGCAGGCTGAATGGTTTAAGCGATGAGTTTCAGATCTTATCCGTGCTTGCATCCAATGTCTCCTACAGAACCACAGTTTCTCCTCCTACACCCAACTATTTTTTTACTTCTGCTCTGAGTCCTCTTTGGCCCCCTCACTGCGAACGCAGACAAGGTTATTAATCAGAAACTGCCCCCAGAATTTCCTTGCATGACACCAAGTGAGACCTAGGACATATCAGCTGCAGACAGTTTTCCTTAACTCTCATACAACAGAAAGAAAAAAAGTAGAGGAGGGGGATGAGGTGAGAGGTGCTGATACTATCACACATAAGGTTTCTCATCTACCGAGCCGTAAACTATAACATAACAGCACATTTGAGAATAAAAAGAACAGCAAAGACTTACCAGTCTTTTCCTTTTCTGGAACAACAGAGGTGCTCTGGGAAAGAGATGGGAAAAACAAACAAACAAAAAAAAAAGATTATAGTTGAGATGGCTTGTAATGTTATGATGCATTGTAATATTTGATGCAATGTAATGATTCATAATGTTGCTGCAAAACATTTTCCTTCCAACTTCCTAAGTGTAATCCAAAAACAAAAAATACAGAGAAACTGTAGAAACTGTTCTGGTGTGAAAGCTACATTACACTTCTGTAATCCACACTGCTATCTTCACATAGTCTCCCTAGAGTACTGTTTTTAATTAAAACTAATGAACTGCACAGATACATAAATACATAAAACTTAAAAAATCACCAGAAACTCTAAGAGACCAGGAATGTGGTTGCATAGTTTTCTGATGCGCACACTTTTTGCTAAATGGTTGTACCAGATAATGAACCCACCAGAGACGTCTGAACAAATATCACATCATTAAAATCTGAGCAGGCAGCACACTTTCCTATGAGTCAGTGTTGAATCAACTCTCATTTAGGATAGACTGCAGAGATAGCCCTGATAAATACACCACTAATAAAATCACAACATATCCCATATGGATATATTCTCATCACAATGTACACCTAATATGCCCTTTTATGGAACTATTGCGGGTTTCTTAGAAACACTACTTCATCAACAGAGGGTGTGTAGTAAAAAATAGAGTAAATGCTTCTAATTTCAGTTGTAAAATGTGTGTTTGTGAATGTGCGTGTGTGTGAGTGTGTGAGGGGCAGCAGTCAGATGGAATGCGACGGTCTTTCTTGCCACTGACATTTGACCTCAGGGTCCTTGGCTGATCTCCACACACAAGAGCTGTTATAATCCACACTGCCCTGGATAAGAGCCGAGGGAGTGAGGAGAATTCTTATAATACACTCGCTTTGCTCACATCTGGATGTGAGCAAAATGTTTAGGTAAAAAAAAGGTTTTTATTCTAAAACTTCTGTTGCAATAAATGCATTTGTTTTCCTCTTATATTACACAGATTAACAGCATAGCTTTGAAATAAAACTTTTTCCTGATAGCAGTCACTTCACTCATGTTAGCTGAAGAGCTTTGGTATACTGAGGCAGTCAACACACACCGGTCTGCATCCTACAAAGTTTAAAAGTCTGTTGAGCAAAAAAGAAAAATTCACTCTTTACAAGAGATACAGAGCAGTCAAACCATACTGAAAATCTTTTCCAAGGTATTTTAAAAATGTATGGAATTTCATTTTTTGCTTCTCTTCTTGCCAAGAGACAGACTGACGCTGCTCCCATATCTGTGTGGTAAATTAAAAGCCGTGACAAACAGCCACGTTAGGCCGAGGTTAGCATGGCGACTAGAAAGAAGGGAAAACAGCCTTCCTAGCCTTGTACAACTGTGACTAAAGTTCCCACACACACAGTCATATTTTCCTTTCCCTTCCACTGTATGGATATTATGTGCTGAAATATTTTACACTGGTTGCCAGACAACCTGATCTTGGCAACAACACTCATAGAAGTTATTGAGCCAGCAGACACTTGGAACATGATGCGTGCCCACAACACTGCAACTTCTCATTCTTCCATACTGCTGGAATGATCTAAATGAGTTATAACAAGCAAGTTGGCTGTTTCATGCATGCGTTTACATTTGAAATCTTTCTCACTATCTCCTTTACACCTTTCCTTAGAGTATAAAAGAGATGCAAACAGAAAAGAGAACATAATGTTCTAGAAACCAGACATTAATGATAAAGTCTTCTTTTCTTTTTGGGCTGATTAGAAAGGAAATGTATGTTTAAAAACAACTTTTTAAATCACAAAGATAAAAACATGGCTTCTATAAACATTCATTGTCCACATCGGATTGTACAAGTCCACTATCTGAGTACATCACAGACAAAGATGATTACCCAGTAAGAAGCAAGAATATGTGTACAAGCACTGATTCTAAGATGTCAAGGGAGTTCAATATTTAAGGATATGTTGGCTGCTTCTGTTTTCTTTTCTTCTTTTTAAAAACCACAGGGCACACTGCACACAAACTTTATCTGTAATCCACTAAATTCCATCGTCAAAGTCATGTTTTGTGCGGCATGTAGTGAGTGTGTGCTTGAATAGAGTTGTGAAAAAGAAAGTAAATAGTTTTCCATTTTTAAGGTTTTATTAATAAATATTTTATTAATAATAAATAAAATGCATTATAAATAAATATGTGAAAAATAAATAAAATATAGACCTAATGGTTTCCAGCAAAATTAAGAAGATAAAGTACTGGTGCTGATATTAAATGCAATTATTAAATCAATCATCAAAAAGCGTGAGCAGTTTTGTAAAAGCAGAGATTTCAGTGGTGAACCATCCAGATTTGTGTTAAAGGTACTCTTTGAAGAAAAGAAAATAGATATATATGTTCTCTTGGGGCATCTTGCAGTTAGAATGAAATGAAGCCAACAGTATCTGAGAGGCAACAGAGCTGGTCAAGTTGAGGCCTTTTCCCTTCTTATTGTCACCTGGAAGTGTAGGGGAAAAAACAAACAACAAAAGTCAATATAAATAAATGAACCTTTAAAAGAAATGGCAAAAACACACCTTGTCCAGTGAAACTCTGGCTGCTACAAAATACACATTTAACACATTTCCAAGGAGGAAAGACATCTGCAATGCCTTTAAAAAAGAAATTGTTTTTTGGAATGGGTTACAAGGCCACTTCTGAATAATTTGGAGTCCATCATTCTACAGTGTGGGAGAGATTCTTCACAAGTTACTTTCTTGGGGTGGATGTCCCCACTATGACTATAGTCATACAGTGCAATGCATAGTGAAATTAGGAAAATAAATAAATACATTAAAAAAAAACCCAATCCAATACCATTTACAGGCCTAACTTAGCATATTAGATATTAGAGATAATGATTAGAATTAGAGACCAAACAAATCTTTTGTTTGAAACAGCTGCCAGCAGATCCTCTTTTCTCTTAAAAGAAAACAGCAGCACTGCTTAGGTTTTAAAGTTACATTGGAACAGCCCACAAGATTCCTCTAACAATGTCCTCTGAGAAACTAGGGGTATTTGATTATAATGGTTATAATATACAGCAACACGTTTGGTTTTCACCAAACACAATTTATAAGCACAAACCATCTGTCCAGCACAGTGGTAGGAGAGCATCATAATAAGGGCTTGTTTTGTAGCCACAGGGACTACTCGCAATTACTGAGACAACCATAAAATCCTCTGTATACAAAGCATTGAAAGAGAAATTTAGTTTTTTTTGTCTTTCATTATACTGACCGCTTAGTTTAACCATGTTCTTGGCATTAATGTTTATTTATTTCTGCATCTCAACAGTGTGAAAAAAAATAGAAGTGCATGCAAGTCACTATAGCAATTAAGAAGTGCAGTATTTTGCATCTCAAATTGTTCTTGTTGTCCAAAATGAACTGAAAATGACTTGCGAGATGACGTGTTTCTCAAAATCCTAATTAAGATTAATTCCTGCTTAGTCCATTACAGGCCGTGGGTAAGCATTTAACAGGTGAGAGGCAGAGTACACCCTGGATAGCTCACCAGTCCATCGCAGGGTCAACACAAAAAAGAACAAATACCGGTGGGGGGAAACCGGAGAACCTGGAGAGAACCCATGCATACACGGGGAGAACATGCAAAATCTACACAGAAAGGCCACCACCCTCAAGGTTCAAACCTCCCCCCCAGCTGAAGCTTGAAACCAGCGACCTTCCTGCTGTGAGGCTGCGGTGCTAACCACCATGGCACCGTGCAGCCTAAACATGATTACATAGTTTATTCAGTTACCTCGCTGTTGCATAATTGGTTACATTCCCCCTATCAGTAATGCAGGTTATCTCAGTAAACACGCACCTGCAGAGAAAGGATGCAGACTCTGCACATCCACTAAGCAAGACCAAATAAGCAGCATAATGAACAATTCAAAATAAATTATTGACAAGGTTCTGGAGAAGAGAGAGGAGATCAGGTGTGGATTATTAGAAAAATATTAAATATGCTCTATATCCTATATAGCAGAATTAAATCCATTGTAAGAGAACAAAAATAATATAGCTCAATAACATTTCCTGCCAAATGATGGTGATCTTGTTGTGACTGCCAGTTATTCCGCCGTTAAGGTAACAATGGTTGCTGCTAACATCAGCAAAGTCCTTGATGAAAACATGTTTTAGCAAACGAGACGGAGGTTCCTCTTTTATAACAATGACCACAAAATCAAAACTGGTGTCCGCACACCAAAGTTCAATGTGTTGGAATAGACTTGCTAAAGCGCAGACCTCAACCTGACTGAGAAGCTGTGGTACAATTGTAGATCTCTGTGCAACTGCAGAAACTTATTGTTTTCAGTGTGGTGGGGTAGACTGCCATTAGGAAGGTCAGTTGCCATCTTGGAAGTGTGCTTTTGCTCGCCTCAGTGTTTAGATAGATGGTAGGTGTCAAAGTAACATCTACTTAAATACCATCACAAAAAGGTAGTCAGTCGTTTTAATGTAGTGGCTAACCAACTAGCAGCTGCAAAAATGGCTATAAACAAATGCATTATTTAACACAATTAAAACGTATTTAAAAGACTGTTTAAATATTTTACTTTCTTTAAATAGCATTTAGAAAAGACAGTGCCCACCACCCCTCACGTTAAGGAAACCAGACATTTCTGCAAGTAACATAAATATTTGTGATTTTTTTACTAAAGTTGCATGTTGATTTGAAATAAATGGACTAGCATTACTGATTTTTGTCCTTGGGCTTCAACTGTTGGACATCAAACTCTACACAATGTGTTTTCATACAGATTATCTTTTAAGAATCAAGCTCCAGATCAATAGGACTGCTTCTGTGCTTTGGACTAATCTGGAGCCCTGGAAACTGAGTGTCCAAAGAAAAATGCTGCACAAACTGCTGAAAAAAATTGACAATTCTCCTGAGGAAACAACATAGTGTGTTCAGCTAGAGGATTAAAAAAATTATATACATTATATTTTCCCCTCAGGGGATTAATAAAGTAGTTTACATTTAATTTTCAACTGACACTCGGTGCAAAATAACACAGTAACATGAGCCTAATTGCTTCATTCTGCTGCAATACATTCAATACAGCACCAGTTTGTCATGTTTAAAAAATTCTTAATGTGTATTGCAACATGTGATTTCTTACATTCAATTTGTGTCTAAAACTAAAATGAAGAATTGTACTATGTGTTTCATCCCCAGAAAAAGATTTGCTTTAAATGCTGGACTCAGCTTGGGAGGTCTGTGTGTGCTGAGCACTAAAGACATTTTGTTGACCAGTGTGCACTTTTGCCTCTATGTAAACACCACGCCACAGATTCCTATCAGTGACCCATGAAGTCACTTACAGAGTGAATCTCACCGCCACATGACCACAAGTACAGATTAAAAAGTGTTAGTGAGTAAGAAATAGCAACAATGTGAACAAAAACACTGAGCACCAGTGTTTTCATAGCATCATAGACACATATTTTCTTACTGTGTGCCTGCACCCCCTCTAGCATTCCACAGTGCAGGTTGTCACAGTGTGGGGTACTCCAGGCTGTGTCAAGTGTCCACTGGGGACCTGTACGCTGCAGAGCAGAGTCAGTTGGCTCATTTAATGGGTGGTTGCGGGGCACAGGGGGTATGGCATGTGTTTGCCTTACACATATGTGTGTAGATGCCTGCAAACGTTTGAGCCAACATGATTATCTACCATATGGCTATAATTATTACTTGAGCCTGCAGTTTAATAAAGTATATTTAGCCTACATTGTTCAGTTAAAAGTACCGATAGTTCAACAATGCTACAAGGAAACCTTTTTATATCTTCACCAGAAAGCAGAGACAGTTTTTTTTAAAGTACACACCAACAGTGTCTATCTTGGGTCTTTCATAAGGACTTACAGTAAACCAAGGTAGTATATAGAGTTTACACCCAAGTTAGTTTTCTTTTACAGATTTTGTAGCCTTATTTAGTTGCATTTTTTACTGTGTGATGTTACTATGTGATGTCATTCAGCACCTGCCCTTAGTGACCAATATACTTTTGTTTTCAGTAATGGACCATTTGTTTGTGACTGAATGCACACATTTCTGTGTGCGTCAGTCAAAGATGTTAAGCAAGTCAATGGCATGTGGCCATTGCACAACAAACCCAAGAAGTCTACCAAGCCTGTTTTTACCCCACCACCAGCCTATCATCCCCATCCCCCTTCATGCACTGCTGCTGCACTATGTGTGCATGTGTGTGTCTGTGTCTGTGTATGTGCGACCACCCATGGTCTGGGCTGGCCAAGGATTAGGGGGGCTTAAGTTAACCCAAACCCTTTTCTCCACCACTTAGCGCAAATGGCTAAATTGGTGCAGATGGCCTATGTTCAGGTAAGCTAGCGTCTCGGGCACTGCATGTTTAAGGTAAGAGTGTGGTGGAGGGAAGAGAGATGTGTGTGAGTATATGTGCACTGCTGACCTTAGAGATGTTATCTGGAGCCCTTTTTTTTCTGTTTTTTTGTTTTTTGACCAGCATGAATGTGCTCTTTCTGCCCTGCATTTACAAAGGAATTTTTTCTCCATGCTCTGTCAACCCATGAGAGCACGTATAAGACAGACGTGGGAAATAATTTCATTTTTGTATTCTCCTTCAGTTAAAGTGTAACCCCATGCTACAAACCTCTCATTCTTTCTTTTTTCTTTCCACATTTTAATAGTCACACTTGAAGTGTGTCAACAGGAAGTGATTTAATGACTTGTTGTAATGATGCATTGGAACATTTCCTGCAGAAAAGGCATTATTTGTGTCCAGATGTTGGATCTAACAGTAATTTGAAATGAAAACAACTCCTTACCATATTTTGACTGACATCTAGTCTCGATAGCTGAAATGAGTCTACTTTCAGTAGTTTTTAGAGGTTAATGTGTATAACACCGCATTGTGAACTCGCTTTTACACACACACATATTTAAACTGCCAACTGAGACCTTATTCCCTCACTCAACCCTGAGTCATGAGTCATGATCTTTATGGGGTTATGCAAAAGTGTGGGACAGAGATATACAGTGAGGAAAATAAGTATTTGAACACCTTGCTATTTTGCAAGTTTTCCCACTTAGAAATCTTCGAGGGGTCTTAAATTTTCATCGTAGGTGCATGTCCACTGTGAGAGACATAATAAAAAATAAATAAAAAAAAAATCCTGAAATCACAATGTTTGATTTTGTAACAATTTATTTGTATGATACAGCTGAAAATAAGTATTTGAACACCTGTCTATCAGCTAGAATTCTGACCCTCAAAGACCTGTTAGTCCACCTGTTTGAGGTCGATAGCTGCATAAAGACACCTGTCCACCCCATACAATCAGTAAGACTTCAACTACTAACATGGCCAAGACCAAGAAGCTGCCCAAAGACACCAGAGACAAAATTGTAGTCCTCCACAGGGCTAGAAAGTAAATAAATGGTAAATGGTCCGTACTTATATAGCGCTTTTATCCAAAGCGCTTTACAGTAGACATCACATTCACACACACATTCACGCAC
>JBAMHW010000004.1:11497069-11508291 GCA_037177495.1 Rhadinocentrus ornatus
CGATGAAAATTTCAGACCCCTTCATGTTTCTAAGTGGGAGAACTTGCAAAATAGCAGGGTGTTCAAATACTTATTTTTCTCACTGTATGTGCTAGCACACACATAAAAACACACATTTTTTGTTGTTTACATGATTAAGTCAAAGCATTGGCTTCTAGTTCAAGTCAGTGTCTGGAGGGTTTAGTGCTGGACTCCTGGAGCATAAACTGTGAAGCGTTGTTGTTGTTGACTGGCTCTTGGAATCCATCTTTGCACAGGACAATAAGTCTAAACAAGTCTGGCCACAACACACAAGACTCGTCATTACCAAACCTTTTTTTAAGGGTAATTTGTAGGAAGCTCATCATGCTAAATTATCTCTAAGTACAAAAAAATAAAATAAAAATAGAAGCATCTTTGTCCAAATGATAGTCATGAATTAGATTTTGTGTTTCTATCTGGCTAAATCCTAATAATTGTGTTGCTCTACCTCAAATAATAAATATTTTAAAAAGCAAAACAAAACTTGTGTCATTTGTTGTTATGATTCCTTAAAGTCACAGTAAAGTAAATTCAAGCATTTGCATAGAAAGATGTTGTATGTGTTAGACAGTGGTTGGTTTAAACATGTGAAAAGGGCAAAACTATGTTTTACCGAATTCTGGAATCAGATCATTGTTTTTTTTATGAGGATTTTTGGGACAGGTATAAAATCACAAATCCCATGATGCAGGGGGGGCTAATATATACTATTTATTTAAATAATGTATTTATAAATACATTAGCCTTAGACCACAGCTAGCTAGCTAACGTTTCTGCTTTCATCACCGCCCACAGATTTTCTGTGAATTAATCTAATGCTGAGCTGCAGTGAGTTGAGGATCACTGCCAACACCTGTCTCATTATTTCTGAGAGGGCAAATGTAAAATGTTTATAAAGCCCAGCCCATGCTCAGAAAAAAAAGGAAAGCTTTAAAATTACAGAGCTACCAGATCGCTTCACTGCAGGGTCTTTTCCTTTTATTTGTAACTTGTCTGTACATGTTTCTGTAATTATTTGTAAAGTTAATTATAACTAAATGTAGCGAACATCAAGTTTATAAGTTTATTTTACAATATATAATAATGTTTCAGATTTTGTTCAAATGTGTCAGCTTCCAGATCCTGAAAAACTACAAACACTCCTGTAATAGTAATAGGCTACAATTTTTCTAATGGAATAAGATAAAAAAAAATTGACCACAGAATAAAAAAAAAAAAAAAAGAAAGTGAACGCAAACAAGTACCTAACAAATTCTGAGTGACACTGTCGGATATGAATGTGTTGTGAAATAGAATAACTACATTAAAGCCATGTGTTTGAACATGCAGAGGATAGACTGAGGTAACCCTCTTCCCTCTTGTTTTGTCCTCTCCAGATGGAATAGTTTGAGCTAGTATTTGATCTAAATATATTGGTTTTTTAAAAAGCAGGGTAAAAAAAATTCAAACTTTTGATAAAAATGCAAAAAAACAAAACTCAAGTTTTATTAGCATCATTCCTCCTACATTCATCAAGAGACAAAAAGTGTGACCTGTTCCTGCTCGCCAGGTTGAAAGTGTAGCTCAAAGACCAGAGTTAATAGGGATAAGCTTAAGTTCCCAAATGCAATAACAATGCTGGCCTGTGGATTAGCTGTTGACATTTTGGGGAGAAAGCAGAAAGTGGGTTAACAAGAGGGATTAGACTGTTCTCTGTCAAAAATTGTGATGACCCCATCACAGTGTTGCGGTGCCAGAAGGACCAGTCGGAGACATGCCCAGTCACGGTTTTTAAACAACTACTTATACATGCTCTTTAGATGGCACTGACCCAAAGTGGATCTGTGAAATCTTGAGTGCTAAATTGTAACTGCAGAGAAAAAAACCCAGCACAGACAGCTGTCTATGAATACAGAACAAACATCCTCAATGAGTAGGCCCCATTCCTTCCTTACACCATCAAAAACTGAATGCAAAGACGCTGAACTGAGGACTCAAATGCATCTTCACTGAGGTAACTCATAGGCACACATGAGTTGAAATGCACAATCAAAAATATGAAAAAATATGAACACATTTTCAAGCTCAAAGTCCCAGTTAAAGATGCTGGACCACATACCTGAATAAGCATGGCTTTAATTGACCCTGGTTTTATAGTTCATACCAGAGCGTGTGTGTGTGTGAGGGGGAGAGAGTGAGCGAGAGAGAGCACATTTAGTTTGTTGTTGGTTCTGTGATTTATGACACTTCATTATCAGCAGGCTGCAGGGGTGTTTCCAGATGCTTGTATTTTCCAGTCATCCTTGAGATTAACTGTCAACAAGTACCATCATCCTGTAACTATTGCTGTCCTTTTTACAAAACACACACACGCACAAAATTACTTGATTCAGTGCCAGTTTGTAACACTGCAAATGTATGTTAGCAAAAACAGAGTGAAGCTAGACAATAAATTTCATTGACGGTTAAGTTAACGTTATTTAGGTTCCATGCTATATAAACAAAGACCTGGCAGTGAGCAGACTGAAAAAAAAAAGATTTATCTGATTTTTAATTTTCATAAAAATACCAAAACAGAAAATTCATTCTGTGAAACAATTAAGTGTATCACCATACCACAAAAAAAAAAGAAAAAAAGAAAGCTGATCACGCTGTCATATGCACAACATCGGCAAATTTTGGCGTCATGCTCTGCTTTGTTTTGAACTAGATTTCTGACAATACTCATACTATTAAAAGGAGAAATGTACCATCTGTATATCTTTCTTTCATCTGTAAGAGTATTTTATGCATACATACAGCCTTGAATTGACAGGAAAAACATGATTTCCTTGTGGGGGTTGACAAGAAGTTAATTTTCCACATCCTGTTCCAAACATAAGCCTTTTCTTTTTTCTCTGATCCTTTTTTGTAAGCCACAGTTGGTCTGTGTTTGTCTCCTTGTTACAGCTGTGCTCAGCAGAGAAGTGACCTTGGGGACAATGACGCAACACAAAGCAGCCAGCGGGACCATGACCAGAGCCCCTACCAGCAACTCTTAAACTGAATGGTGGCTGGTTTCATAGCTCGCTGACCCATTTTGGTTATCTACAGTCGTTGAGGCAAAAATGTGGGTGGAATGTAGTCAAACACAATTGTGCCTGCTGTACGCTATGTTGATTATTAACTAAGGACAGTGATGACATACTAAATGTAAAGGTTAAAAAAAGTAGGCAGTAAAAGTGTCAAAATACTTTTTTTTTTTCTTTAATCTATCTGGGACATAGAGGTGTGGTTCAGATGAAGGATGTTTGGGGCCTGTGAGGCTGCCAAAGCGGAACATGGCGGAAAGACAGAGCAGAGATCTGTGAGTGACCTTAGCACGCAAACCACAGCGCTTCTATTGTCCACCAGACCTCAGACAGATAAAAAAACTATTTTCATATATAACCTACTGACAGGGAGTCAAGTCATTCTGTCACTGTAATAAAAATATCTCTCAATCAGTCATCTCAAAAACTCTCAACACAAATATGAAAACACAAGAGGTTGAAAGCAGCAAATGTATCACAGGCTGAAGTTGCATTTGGAGCAGATTTGCTATGGAGACAGAATACAGACCCAAACACAAGGTCAAAGGTTGCCCTGTAATGGAATGTTTTCAAAAGACGGAGAGGATGAAGGCTGGCATAGAGCAGCACCTTTCCTGTCAACATATGCATGAAATGCAAAACACCCCAGTGCTAAATTTAACAGCTTGCCATGTGCTTTCCTTAGCAGCCTCTTAGGTTCTTAGGTGGATTCTGTCTTCTTCAACGTGCTGGTGGAAACAGTCAGTGCTGGAGGTGACCGTTGTTTCCGACTGTATCATCTGTGGCCTGTTTCATCCTCTGCAGTACTCTAAACATAACCTTAAAACAAATGCCTCTATCACTATGCATAAATTAAATTTATCCCTATGTCTTACACTTACAAATTCATTGGAAGAATAACTAGCATTTTGATTGGTAATTAATAATGGGCTTGAATACATATCAAACCAACAGCAAAGATGCCAATCTATGAAAAAAGAAAACCCACCTGTTGCAGCACAACAATTCAAGCAAAACAACAGTGAAAGACACCTGCTACACTAAGCGAGTAATAGCACCCTGCAACAAAAACACTCAGGGGAAAGAATATCAGTTCCAGCACAAGAAAAAAAGCACCTGCTGTGGCACAACATCCGCTAGATGTTACCACCACATTCGATGCAATAATAACAGCCACCTGCTGAAGGCTAACAATAGCCACAAGCTAAGCCAAGAATAGGCCAAGAATATAATCATATGAACTCAGTGCCTTATCAACAACAGTGGGAGAAAGACAGCATCCATGCCAAGTGAATGTCAACTTATCTCAGACCCATTCAGTCACATACCACTACTTTACATTTATCACGGTTACATAAGGGATAGAACAGCATGAGAGTGTGCTTTGTACAATCACAATACAGTGTTACACTCAGTGTCACAAGGTCTAACAGGGACAGTAAGACCACAGATAACAGGTCAACACTTGCATAATCCAGCACAAGATGGTTGAACTGCACATGCTAAATGATAAACATGTTATCGTAAGCACCGTATCTCCAGATATAAGGAATGTGAAAGTGTACATGCTCATACACACATAGATGCCAGTCAACAACACATCTTTTTTCCCCTGGATTTTTATGTAGAACTGTTTTAGGGCTCCGTAGTAGTTCTTAACTATGCTCATATCAGATGCATAAAAGACACCCCACTTCAGCACAGTGGGGTATTGAGCTGTGACAAATGTGTCTCTCACGAGATATGAACACTTCAGAGAGACATTCACTGCCAAACCTGTAACTACTTCTGTAGCTGCGGTATTTTCTAGATAGCCAAGTCATTGAACAAATGCATAAAACTAGTAGAAAGGTGGAATCCTATTTTTACTAAAAAGTGAAACATTTTGACATTTTCTTGTTAAAACTGTTACAGTTTTGCTCTGTTTTGCAAAGCAAGCTGATGCTTTAAGTTGTGAGAGGGTGTTAGAAAGATGTGTCTGTCTTCCTGGAGGTGTAATCCGTAAAAACTGCTTTTCGATTGGATACTGTTGGAGGGTCATATACATGAACCCCTGGATTTCCACAACAGGGACCAAGGATTAAAATAAATTAAATAAATAAACCACTTTGGGGATATTCTATCCCCATCGACACCCCCATTGAGGAGGTACAGGATGACTTTGAGCATAGTTTTAGAAATGAATGATTATTCCTGAATAAACAGGCCCTCAAGTTTGTGTGAAACATTTACTTTCCAAACAAAGAAATCTCTCCACGTATGATCCGGCATTTGGCAGGTGATGATTTCAGCCCCTGTCATCTGTATGCTAATTAAATTTGATCGTTGTTGTTGTATTGTGAGAGTTGCTCTGTCACACCAACTGTAATCTACAAATCTTTCATATGCACAGAATAAAAAAGATTAAATTGTTTTCTATTGTACCATCAGGTTATGCCTACATAAAAACAAAATACATGTAAAACAGACACTTCTGGGAAAAAATGATCTTTGTGCTTAGTGAAATATAGATGATGTATTTTTAATATCAACTTATTATTGTGTAAAAAATGACAGTGAAGTCACTGAATTGACTCTTACTTAAACCCTGGATCTTTTCACAGCTGCTGTGTGTTTACATCATTTAGAAGATTTGTATTGTCTAGCTAAAAAGATTAAGTAGGCGTTACAACAGTAATGTCTGAAAGGACTCAACAGTCTCCTGAAACTATTAACTACTGGGAATCCCTATTCACAAAGTCATCATCTCTCTGACTTCAGCCAATCACCCCATGGGGCCTCCGCTGTTAACAAGCCTTCTTTTAGGTGCAGTGAAAGCAGTGTTTACTCAAGCTTAGTGAGTTACCTTCAGTGACTGCAGAAATGAAAGCTGAACAGTCAGCCATGGACCAAATACACCACATATAACATGTTGATCTGTGGCAATTAACTCAACTGAACCATTCCACTTTTGTGTGAAGAGTGACACTGTGCAAAAAGAGACGGCAATGTCAACACAAAGCAGCAACAATTAATTCAAGAACGTACTTTTTATCAAGTAATTTTGATGTTTAACTGGTTGGGCTGTTTTGTCTAGCTAGATAGCAGGACTCTTTTGCAACAGAAACATCATTTTGACTTTCAGGCTTATCCTCTCATACATCAGAACATTTTGAGATAAAGTGTCTTAGACCAGCTAACATCAGATTTCCACATGGCTCTATATATGTATAAAAGGCTGCTGGAGTGCAACGCTAACAAAAATCAAGAAATGAACAACTAAGAGGTTTAAAAACATGTCTCAGTTGAAGTGTGCCCCCCCCCCTACTCCCCCCTGCTTTGGCTTTTCACCTCCCAGACTCCCCTTCTGACCCCTTTGTTGGAATGAAGGGAGCTAGATCCTTGGAACTAGCTAATTAAAGAGTTTTAACGTCTGCTTGGCTAAACCCTAAGAGCAGAAGGACATTCCTACAACTGGGAGGTTCACTGCATGTACATATGTGTGTGTTTGTGTGTGCCATCTATGTTGCTCTGTTTATCGAAGTTCAACAATAACCCTTAAAGAGAAGGAAAATAAGAGCCTAAAATTTCTAAAAATCAGCAACAGTACACCTTTAAGCACACAAGTGTAACCAGAGACTAGTTTTTTTTAAGGTTTAAAAATCATATACTTCCATTTGGCTCAGGATAGCTCTCAACCTATCAAATTTCTTATACATATTTCTTGCTGCTGGGATGGGCTCCAGCTTACCCCGCGACCCATCATGGCATAAGCGGTACGGATAATGAATGAATTAATGAGGCTTATACAGTATGAGATAAAGTGCAACAGAGTGTAACTGTGGACAGGTAGTTACTAACAGGACACTTTTGATGCCTTCTCTGCACCATCTTGTTGCTTATCTGCTTTGCACACAGGTCTTGACGATGTGCTTGGAGCAACACAAGAACCAGTGGCATGCTGCATCATTGCACATGTTACTAAATTACTGTCCATGTTGCTGGCATAGCAACAAGAGGCTTAAACAAACATTGCTACGAAGATCTGGCAAAAATACAGATAAAATAAAGGAGCCTAGCCTGCTTGAGGCATTATATGTCAGCCATTTATAAAATGACGTAAGATGCAGCTGTAATGTCTGGTTTTTTATTCCATCTATTTTGCAGCCCAACCAGAACAGAATTTGTGAAAAATTTATAATAATATTAAATTATATCTGCACCAAAATTAGTTTAACAGTTTGAAGCACAGACGGATTTGTTTTGTAATATAAACTGAACGGATGCTGACTTCTTGACTTACCCCACTCTTTGGTTTTGCTCCAAGGGCCGATGCCGATTCTGTGGGGAAAGCAGCAGCACAATGTGGATGTGGAAAAGACTGTGAAGCTGCTGGCACAGATCCTACATCAACCTCCTGCACAAGTAAAATGCAAACATGTTAGACACTGCAATCCTCAGACAGATACAGGAAAATGCTTTTAATAACTTATGGTAGCTGTGTCTGACTGAGACTGTGGATGCACAGACCAAAGCAATGTTAAGACTTTGTACACCTGCACATGTAATCCGTCTATAGTCTTCTCATATTTTAATGAGGTGTTGTGGCAGTGAGGATAATGGCCATACCCCTACATTCTCTCATGTTGCTGTTCTTCAATTCCATCTACTTTATCAAGTCTGATATCCATTTTTTTCCTGAATGGATATATAAAGTTTTAAGTTGGACATGGTTGAATAGAAAGACCTGGTGGACCCAATTTATACCACAAGCCTCAAGTACAAGCAGATGCAACAACCATTAATCTTAAATCTGAATTGGTAACTGAAGAAAAAGTTAATTTCTAAATCAGTTTGTACTACAGCAGTGTCACTCCTAATGGTTTGTGTTTTCATTAACAATTTATACACAGTTAAATAAAAGAGTTGCTGTCAATACCAGATTAAATACAGTCAAATTTAACAAGGTAAAATTGTTATTTGTGTACCAGGAGATGTCGTCGGTGAGGGGTAGGAGTGCTGTCCATAGAAGAAGTAGCGCTGAGAGCATTCTCAATTTCCTGGTCCAACTGGTCCAACTTCATCAGCAGCAGCACCATTGAGTCTAACCGAGCGTGCTCACGCTGAACAAAGACACAAAATCAGTGGAGAAAAAGAGTTATTGCAAAAAGATAATTCAAGTCAGCAAATTATTTTTGTGGTCCTGAATGCCAACAAATCCCCTTCAATGAAACTTAATTTCTTTTAAAGGGAGCAAAGATGTGCCACTGACTATTATGTTTCATTTATACTTCAAGATGTGAAATATTTAGTGTATTGGCAGTTTTATTTACACACCCTTAAGCTTTGATAACAAGCCTCACACTGACCTCAGGTGGTTTTGCTCCAGTAAGACAAGCTGAATGACACAGTCCAGCCAAGCTCAACACTCCATCTACTGTACCACTCTGCGCATGATCACTCATCTGATTTGTTTCATCTGAAACCCTTCATCAAAACATGAAAAATTCCTTTCTTTAATGCTTTAAGCATCAAGTTTTAATTTCCCTTAAGCTGTTTTCTATTGTAGCAGTGGATGTGGCTCCCTGTCTATGCTTCTCTCCTCAGGAGAACCCTCAGAAATTTAATGATTAGACATTTAGTCCTCAAGAAACCTTGTTACAACCCTAACAGACCCCTTTAATGAGGGAGGGCTCATGACACAGAGCCTAGCTGTCAGACGGGTTGTTCTTCATGTGCTGCATTTGCTCCTAGGTGTGATGCCTTAAAGCAAAATTTTATTGGGTCACACAGGATTTAGACATGTCACTATGTCGTCTTAATGTATGACAGCATTGTGATAATGTGAATAATGCTGATGTATGTATCACCAGGCTACATACACACAGCATTAACAGGACACAGCCTCAGTCCTATCAACTGTTGTGCTTTTTTTTTCCCAGTTAGTGCCCAATTAGCCAGTTTGAATCAATTTCTATTGGGTTTGCTGAGAGAGCAAATAGACCTCCATGTCATGGCAATGTACCTTACACTGATGCATTCACCAACATTCCCAGCTAGAGGCTTCACACGTTGCCATTCTGTCTCCTTGGCAAAGTATCACAATGAAACATTGTACTGTGGTAAAACAATGACATCTTTACGAGGCCTCTCTCAATGAACAAAAGCATCTGTCTCGGGATGGCAACAACAGCCACAAAACAGCATCAGTGAGGCAACGTTTTTTAGGGCATAGTGGGGGTTTGAGTGTTCTCAGAAAGTTTCTTCTCTGTATTTCCCATTTTTGAGGTTTCTGTTACATTCCTTCCAACTTCCTGTCTTTTGAGATGGGAGACGTTTCCCACACTTTCTGAACTCTTAGATCCCTCCTTCCAGTTCCTTGCTCTTTTGTCCACCCCCTCTATCAACCAGTCTACCTCTTATAATTCAAACCTGTGCAGAAACTCACTTTTTCTCTTTCTGCTGAGCTTAACAGTCTTTAAACAGTTATCTAATTTAAACACTGTGCATTAAATCTAATGTGGTTATTTTGTTCATGAACAGTAACCAAAAAACACACATTTATTTAACAACCCACACAGAAAGTCAAAAAGGGAAAGAGAGCAATGAGAGATATTCTGCCAAGTCATCTGCTGCCAGATAAATGACTGAGCCAGGTTGGCCCTGGGGTTAGGATAAGGCCTTGTTGCTAAAACAAATAAACAAAGTAACAAAGCCCAATATCAGTTTAATCTCAAGCCATTATGCAAACCAGATGGCTTCATTTTACAAAACCTATCTGCAACAACAACATGGTCCATTGGGGTTACAGTCATTAGTACAATATCTAACCAGAGATCATTCCAGACTGGTGTTGCTATTGTCCACTAGGAGATAATAACAATAAAAATGCTCTGTAATTCTTGAATTTCCCTCCATTTGAAGGTTAAAGCCTCTTGTTTTTTTCTGCTGCAAAATGTCCATGTTGTAAGTAAGCTCTTCTTCTTCTACTGTCAAAGAAGTGGAAAGGCTATTATCAGCTGGTAGAAAGATTACCTTTTCCTCCATTTTAATGGTTGAAATCATTCTTTTATCATTTTATCTTAGAAGCAACTTTTCTTTGGAAAATCTTTTTGGATTTGAAGTCATCTGGAACAAAAGCTGTTTTTTCCATGATATTTCACTGGACAGCAACCCTTCAGATTTGGCAGACAATGAGTAACATCACTAAAAGTCTTAATAAGACGGGCTCCAAAGTTTCTATACAGTTTTTGTGTAAATAATGCATCCCAACGCAGACATACACAACAGTCACTTAACGCCAGCTAATTTAAGGCTTTCATTTTAAGATGAAAAGGCACATTTTTCTGTTTAAACGATTAGATGAAATGTGATAGACTGTATTGCAACAGTGGAAGACTCTGTACATATAAAACTGTGAAAGTGGTAAAACTTTGGGGGCAAGTTAGAAATTATGCTTACAGTTTAAAATGAAAAAACAGTCCCACAAGGTAACGTGTGATTGGGAAAATGTAGCAGAGGAAGTGATGTTTTGACAACTCGGGATCTTGGAAACGTTCTGTTCCACATACCAAACCAGTTGGTGGCAGCAATTCACCAATTCATTTTTCCAATTGCAAAACACCATCAAGAAGAAGAAGAAAAACAAAACTGTTAAATAATCGTGGAAACAGGGATCAGAGTTTACCGGACCAAACCATCTCGTACCAATCCGGGCTTAAAAACACACTATGTAACTTTCCAAACTTAAAACTCCACCCCAAGCTGAGAAACTGGACTATACAACTTTTTATCTGGGATGTCGCGTGTAGCTGAGTTTCCGCATCACACGCTAGCAAATGGATATAACACACCAGCCGTTTTGAACCCACATCAGGACTGATTAAGCAAAGAAACGCAAGAAGACAATATTGGAAGAGAAAAAAAGAAAGAGACTGAACAAGAGACAAGACTAAAGTCAAGATAGCCAGTAAAAGACACTGTCTTTTCCTGGCTGGAGAGTATATGAGCCATAATGGATGCCAAAAAGCGATGCTGATGTCGTCGACAGGGGACGTGTCACTGTGAAAATCTGCAATGTTCTGTAGTGCATCTTTAAGACACTGCTCAGACTATATATATATATACACACATATATATATATATATATACACATACATATATGTGTATATA
>JBAMHW010000004.1:11509597-11553391 GCA_037177495.1 Rhadinocentrus ornatus
TACAAAATATATGCAAAAAACAGATGTGTTCAATTAATGTGTTAAACCTTTACAACTGGTGTAAAACTAGTATATTAAGTATCAACTATGTATGTGATTTTCTTTCCAAAAAAGTCTCAGCAGAGTCATCATTTACAAGTGTGTTGTTCAATTTGAATAACTACAATATTGCACAAGAACTTCTCACTCCACAATCTTTTCTGAATAACATGCCTGCTAAAGGGCCTTGTGTTGCAAACACTGTGTATGTTGTCATTACAAATGAAATAATGCAATGATTACTAACAGAAAATACCTCATCAGTTCTATGACCACTGATTTGCCCCATACATCTCAGCTCCATGAAGAGCTTATTAAATGTTCACACTGCACCAAATGAGCACATGAGTGTTTAAATTTCACACTATATAATACTTGCAAAGAAAAGTAGTTTAAGGATTTCACTCTGGAGATTACTTGAGTGACAACACTCTCTACATTTACAGTCCTCATGCCTTTATAGGAACTTGTTTTGCAATGAGTGGTTAAGAAAGAGTAAAACATTTTGCAGCCCCCCCTCACAGATCTGTAAGCATGTGAGAGTGAAGTCATTGTTTTCTAAGACACTTGCCAGAGTGTGGGACAAATTATTTGTCAGGCATTTATGTCCAGTGAGGATTTCTTCAATTTGAAAAATGTTAGTTTAAGAAGCTGAAGTGGCAAAATCACGTTTCCGTAAACTAGAATGACTATGATTTAAACATCTACATGTCTACATAATATAGTACGTTATCTTACCTTTCTCATGCGCACTTTGACCACATTGTGCTCCTTCTGATCTACAGTATCATTTGTTCCACTGAAACTTAAACTGGACTGTTGATCCTCGCTGCAAACAACTGCGTCTGTGGCCTCATTCAACTCCCTCATTGTAGGGACTGTGCCTCCTGGTCGATGGTGTTCCCTCTGACCATCTGCCACCTCAGAGACAGGTGACTCATTGAAGCAACAACCAGAGGTTTGGTTGCCATAGAGTCCCTCACTGACTTCTTTAGAGGATGGTGGCAGGTTTTGCATGTCTTCTTCAATAGCTTTATGTGTATCATCTAAAATGGAGTCCTTATCTGGATTGTGGGTAATATTAACAGTATTTTTTTGTTGTTTCAGCAGACTTGTGTCATCTGTCCCAACAAAGCTGATCTCTGAAATTATGTCCAGTTTTGAACAGTTGTTTTCCATATGATGAGGTATTTCTAGGTCCTCAGCAGCAGTCAGCTCTTCAGGTAATAAGCTCTGATCAGAATTTCCAGTTGCCTGACTTACAGATGTTCGCTCAGAATGATCTGCACACAGTGTAGCGTTTGTCTTCGTGGGATCGCCCCCTGAGCAACCAGCATTTTGTTGTTCAGAAGAAATGTTTTGGTTTGTTTTCAAAGAGCTACATTGACTTTTGAATCCGGTATCAGATGATTCGGTGGGTCCATGCCTGACATGTGTTCCTTCTTTACTGCTCTCTCCTTGTGGACATTCCTCTTCATGAGGCCCAGCCATCATTTTAACATTATGCTGTTTTATTAGTGACTGATAAAGCATTTCACCACCGCAACCTTGATCCAGCACTCCAGTACAGCCATCGCAATCTTGTTCTCCTTGAACTTTTCCCTTGAGATGGTTAAGTCCTGTTTTTTCATTTGGAGTTTCTAAATCATTCAGTCCAGGTAGTTCGGAAGAAGAATCTGTACTCCAGTTTTCAGATAATCCTCCATCACAGTCGTCATTTACTGTCAAAATCACAATTGGTTCCACAGCTTTGTTTGCCAGTGACACTGCATCCCCAGTCTCCATCATGTCAGCTGAAATGTGCGGCACAACAACAGGTCCACTCACCAAAGCTTTGTCAGAGGTGGAAATCATCCCTTCAACAACATCTGGGCAGTCAGTTTGAGGTTTCAGTTCAGCAACAGAAGACTGGTTTAGCACGGCCTCAAACTGTGTATGGCTCTCCTTTGTTTCCTGGTGATTTGGAAGTTTGCCAGGTTGTTCACCAGTACATTCACACAATGGAGGTCCATTGTCTGAAAAAATAGAAATGTATTGTTGCTCTTCATGAGAGATATGTGGACTTTTAAAGACATTATCGTCATTGTAGATGTGATTCAGGCTACTATCTGAGCCACTCTCACAATACAGAGTTTTTTCTTTCTGGCTGTTGGTATCAGTTGCACAAGAAACATTTGCACAGGACGTATAACCGTTATGGCAAAAAGCTCCAGAATTCCCAGTGGCTATGGTTAGAAGATGCTCTGATTCTGAGGCACTTTGAGGAAAGTCAGCACACCCCACCTCATCTGAGCCACGAACTGACTCTTGCAAATCCAGAGGTGCTTTTCCACTGTTTCTAGTAAGCATCGAGTGTTCTGATTCAGTAACACCATCAACAGCAGAAACTGTCCCTACAAGTGCCTGAGTAAAGTCCTCTGTGGACATTTGGTGGCAGCCCTCTGGCATGGAGGCACATCTAGTCTGTCGACCTTGTTTTACAGCCCCCGAGCCCATCCAAAGTCCCTCGCTGTTGACTCCATGACAGCAGACCAGATCCAGATCATCATAGCTGTACTGTAATCCTGACGGGTGAGTCACATGCTCTTCCCAACTTCTTTTCCTTATGGCTACCGGCATGATGGAAAGCCAGTTTTATCCCATAGAGCTGCTTTTACTCCCGGCTAAAATCCGAGAGGCAGACCTGCTGCAACTGAAGAACAGAAATGGAAGTAAGAAACATTTAGTGCTCCAAAGCTCTAAGTTTACAGTAACTAAACATGTAGATGACAATATGGTAAATAATTCTTCGCTTAAAGTAAACAGGAAGTCATGAGTGAAAGTTCAAGATGGATGCAATTACACTTCTTTCACAATTCCATGGGAAATATAAACTCAGATGAATCAGTATAAGACGTCAGAAAGCTTCATTATGTTTATCTAACTGGGGAAACTGACACGTTTTCCGGCAAAGTTGTTCTGAATTTCACTTAGCGACTCGCCAACTACAGTCCGTTCCTCTTAGCTGTAACAGCTGGGTTTGCTTTAAGTTCAAACAATCTTTCAGGGCAAAAAAATTGACAAAGCAAAAATATTAAGATCACAATTAAGATATACGAAGATGCAGCTTTCTTTGTTTTCTTAGTAAAATCTAAGAGGAAGTTTAACTAAACCAGTGTGTCATAAAAATCCTGGGTGTTGGTTAACAGTCATCTTTTCTACCCACAAATATGACAATGATGTAACTGAAGGGAAGTAAAACAGCAAATGACAGCGAGTGGCCCCTCAGCTGCTGGATTAAAATACACTCAGAGCTTTCTTAAATAAATCGTATTAAGAAAATATTGTAATTATAATCTGATTTTCTTTTCAATTTTTCTGTTATTAGTCTGAAAACACATTAAAAAATAAATACAGATTCTCAATGTACTGTTTTCTATTGATGCTCCACAACTGCAGTTATAAGAAATTTGGTTGGTATGAAATCCTGAACATGCCTTCTATAATGAACTTTTACCTTGTTATAAGCAGAGTGATAAATCAACAAGTATGATATACAAGAAATATTAAGGTAGTTACTCCCAACTAATCTTAAATCAGCAGTTGACTATGAAACTTACATTTCAATTCAACTGAGAAGCTTCACAGTGGAATAATAATGTTTACACCATGTAAATTAACCAGTGAAGACACAATTTCTTACAGTATAATCCGATATCTGAGTATTGCGATTATCCAGTAGCTTTATATATAATCCAACGAGCGAGTAGCAGATCCAGTATTAGCTTTGGGATAATTTATCCAGAGATGGTTCATGAGCTGCTTTTTCATTCATCCACCAAAAGCAATTCCTCCATGTTTGGTAAATATGAATCCAAGTTTTTCAGAGTGACTTGTCATATATTACTCTGCGAGGATTTCTCAGTCTAAGATTGTGGGAGCCTTTATCAAAACTTGAGTCAGTGTGGCCGCTGTAAAGCTGCTGGACAGGCGGTGAAGCCCCCACAGGCAAGCAGAAAGCCGGGAATGTGTGAAAAGTCCGTAGACAACTTCCATCTTGATCACATTAGGTTTCCTGCTGAGGCTGAATGCCGAAGAGTTGGGGTGGTGTAAGAGGGGCTGGGTTTTCTTTTCCCCTCTCCACCCCTTCTCTCCTCCAAGCTATCCTTCTTCTCATCAGGTCCCCTCCCCATTGGTTTTGACAAGAAGTATGAATCACATCCTAAGAGCCCCATCCCCCGTCTCAAAGCTCACCAAGCACACTATACACATTTATTCACCCCACCCTTCTCTAATGTACGCTCTTTACTAGCCATTTCAGAAAGCACCATTTATCCTCTTCTCAGAACAGTTCTCTTTCCTCTCCTCAGCCTTCTTTTTTCCTATTTTCTGCAGCTCGCAAACTGGGCAACACGCCCACCAGTTGGTTTTGATTAGTAACAGACTGGCTGCATCGTAAGACTCGTGGCTGCGAGCCAAGAGAGACTGCTCTAATGTTTTGGCAGTTATAACTGCAGCCTGTTTTTTTTTTTCTTCTTCTTTTTTGTTCAATTTGTCATCTTGTAATGCTACAAGCATTCTTAACTAAACACGCTGGCAGCCATGAAAAAATGAAAATCTTTAGATAATCTAAGGATATGTTTAAAAATGTTCTCAAACACATTTATATGTCACAAAATGTTGTTGGACCAAAGGAACAACTTTACAAGTATGGTCAACCTGATATCATGTTTTTTAAGGGAGACAAAGGGGAAAAAGAAAAAAAATTATTCAAGACCAAAATACTGGAGAAGATTTTCCTAATATAGTCATTTCTCAGAGGCATTTAGCTGAGACAAACTGCAAAGCTGTAGATAAATACACTTGCAGTAACAAAAAATATCATACCATCAGATCTGAACTCCTCCTTAAATTAGTGTTATTAGAATCTTCAGTCACTTTTTTCAGCCATAAAAAATTTATTTAAAATGCACTTTAGGATATTAGAACATATAAAAAAAAAATAACGCCTTCTTAAACACTCGAATCAGGATGGTTGCACTAAAAAAGCAATGCACCAAACCAAATGGGACACTCAGCCACAAGAGAAAACTGAAAAGAAGCCCTCTCCAGTGTCCTGACAACTCTGGCCTCTAACCTCTGGGTTATCCAGATGTGAGGTTAGGCTGTGGGTGAGTCTTTTCTTAGGGTCTGCAGTGGGAAACTGCGCCTTGCCATAAATGTTGGCTCCCCAGGGACACAGATGGGTTCTAGTGGTATTGGAAGGGAAGCATCCAAGTTCAACAAGACTCCTCTGTATCATGTCACATGCTGCGGTCGGTGTAATGTAATGAAACACAGATTTTCTTCAGTCACAGTAGCTTCCATGTGAATAAAGCTGGTGATTGAGGTACAGAGACCGGCACAGGGTAGGACTCAGGCTATCCACTAATTATTTCATGTGGACATTATCATTTAAAAGGCAATGCCTCTCCATGCCAATCAAGCCGTCTTGACCAACCACAGGGCAGCTGGCCTACATTACTTTCTGGTCCATCGGTAAAGCATTAAAGTGAACGTTAAAGCAAAATTAAGCTGTAACAACACTGATTACTTATCAACATAGTAAATAAGTAACCTACAGTTATTTACAGTCATTTAAGCGGCACTGCGCTTCCAGCTAAAAACATAATATGCCCATAATGACAATACTTCTGATGTCTGGCAAGAAAACTGCTCACAATGTTCTGTATAGGTTTATTATCATGTTTGTTATTAAGCACAAAAGTGGGGCAAATAATTATGTTTATTCTTGTGTAGATATTTGGTCACAGGTCAACACAATAATGACAACAATGGAGGGACAGTTAAATGATTATAAAAATGATTAAAATTCAGTAAAAGGAAAGACGAGACACTTCAATCGAAATTACAAAGCACATGGTGACAGAAGAGAAACATTACATATCTGACCTAAATTTTATTCTATCTAATAGATGCTGAAAAATCTCACATGTACTAAAAAAAAAAAAAGAAAAAAAAAACTGTGGCAGAAAGAAAAGGAAAATACACAGTGTCATTTCACTGATATCAGTATGGGATGACCAACAAGTCATCTATCAGAATATCTATCAGATTCTAACTACCATATTAGAAAGGATGAGCATAAACTGTCTCAAAGCCATGCAAAATTGTAGGTCACATGTCTAGAGCAGTCACACAAGAAAGAACCATTCATGACCCTCTTTAAAATCCCCCACTGTTGAATCCGTCAAATTCTTATGAGGAGCAGTGCAGGCCCAAAGGAAACAACCTCACATTCCTCGCTGATATAGTTTATTATTGGAAAAATAACCCAGTTTAAAATCAAGGGCATTGAAGAACACAGTTTTTGCCCATGAAGGAAAATGTTGGTGACGCTAGCAAAATAAAAAAAAATCCCTCCCTTAACTGAGTCATTGTAAGTCTTACATATACAAAGAGTGCTTTGAGTACATTTTGTTGCACCCTTTTAAAGTCTTCTCTAAATAACTTTTTTTCCCCTTCCTTATGCAGTTGCCCAGTAGTTATAAGTTGTAAAAAACGGTTCTAGGAGTCATTTACACTGAAAAGAAAACTAAACAAAATGGCAGATTCGCATCTGAGTGTCTAAAAATAACTTCAACAGATCTCACCAAGATCACTGCAGTTCTTTCCTGTCACTTGCTGTGCCCTGTGGTTAACAACCTCTTTCCAAAAGCCTGGAGTCATGTTGGTTAATAACTGTGTTCGTGGCCTGGGTGGGGACTTGAGCGACTGCAATATTGTTGAATAAGACATCTCAGCATAGATGATGCCACTTAAGAGCAAACAGAAGCTCTCTTAATTAAAAAAACAAAAAGCCTTTAATCTTTTTGATTTCTACTCACTTTGCTTGTGCAGGTCTACCCACAAGAAGTCATCGTGGGAGACTCAGAGGGGGCCTTGGCCGCTCATCATGGACTGATCATGGGTCATAGTTGGTATGTTACCGTGGGAACAGGAAGTACATGTTATGAAGGATAATTAACTACTACAGACTAAAATAATAAAATCTTTTTTGGAAAAGGATCTGTGTGCATGTGCACATGCACAGTTTAATATAAGACATGGCATTTCTGTTTAATATTTCATGTCTGAATAAACAATATTTTTGCATTGCAATTTTAGCATCACTCTCTTGCACACTCTGATATTTAAAAGCAACTTGCCAAGACTATCGGGCACAACCAATTTTCACTTGTCACTACTCAGGTGACAAGTAGCCTATAGGTTGGGAATTACTATGATTGCTGCATTGAATTCTAATCAACAGATGAACTGAAGGCATAAAAATAAAATTATATAAAAAATTATGACATAGTCATTTGGAGTTTTTTTTCCTGAAAATCCTCCAATAAGTTGAAATGACCAAACGCCAAAAGAATGGAGGAAAATACCTCTGTTTTGGCATCAACTCAATAGGAAAAGTTAACAGCAGGCTAATTCTGATATGGTGCAGACTGAAGAGGTACTTGGACCCCGGTGATCCCATCCACATTCAGTTAGTTAGGGTTCAGAAAAACTTGGTGTTCTTTACAAGCACTTAAAAGTGTCTAATGATGGCATCTGGCAAAGGAAATGAGCACTAGCTGAAATGACTGAAAAACCAGAAAAATCTTAGTGTAAATAGTCACTTTTCCAAATGTAAAAATAATAAAAATAGCTGTTAAGTTAAAGCACCATCATAAGAGTCCCAAATAAAGCAAAAAATGTACATTAGCTTTGTCACTCCTGCTGTAGCCTACAGAATGAGTACTGTACCATGTAAATGTCTATTTACTACAATCTTTACTGCCCTTTTTACGACCCTAGTGACAATATTACAACCCTTGTTCTGTTACAAAAAATGTATTAATTGGAAATGACCATTACACCTACAGTCTCACATTTCGGGATTTCTGCTGTGTACTGTAGAAGCTAATGTGTCAACATCCTGTTTTGGGAGTAATGTTGGACTATAACATACCATTTATGATACGTCTTACCTAACGCATTTAGGATACATCCACCCCATTGTCAGATAATTTACCTGTATTTCAGATGGATCGCATGTCTCAAGGTCTTGCAAAATTATAACAGCTGGATTGCATTTATACATGCATTTTAACTGTAAAACCATCTGCACCTGAGCACATTTGCACTTTTTTTGGCCCTAAAATCTGTGCAGGCATGCAGAGAGACACATGATCTTCATTCATTCAAATGTTCATTTCATAGCAAAATGACAAAAAGTAGAATAACTAAATGTATCTTACTTTTGTGATACTTTTAGGATTCACAGCTGCAAAGTAACCCATCACTGCTCTGTTACAAAATAGCACATTTGCTTGCAACTTGCAGTCTTGGAAGTTTCTGAGAAAAGACAAACATAATTATTCTATCGTTTTCGTGTTTATCAGGAATGGCTCTGGATCTTGTGCTAGACCCGGAGCAGGCCAAGACAGTGACGCACTACACCTCCTCACCCAGAATTCTGCTGGACACTTGCTGCGCTGGCATTATTTCCTCTTGTACAGACCCAGAAAATCATGTTTTGTCAATGTTGTCTTGGACACTGTTGCTAAAGCAGCATCAGCAGGGAACATCTGGAAACCAAGATTCGGGAGATGAGAGGGCCAGGAACTGTTCCATCATATGATGAAAGAGACCTCTGAGCAGTTGTTCCCATCCATGTTCACTAACACTTTATTCATGATGTAACCTAACACAACATCTGTCCCATTACTCTGTCAGAGTCAGAACTGCTAATAAAATGTTTTGGTTTTGAATTAAGATCTGTAATATATTTGAGGATGGTTTTAAAGAAATTATTTTCCAACTAAAATTGATTTCTGCTTCTAAAATCCAAAAAGTAATTTTCATCAATATACATTTCCCTTCATACAAAGCTGTAACCTTTTTAGTCTCATGAGACATTGGTTGCTGGACGAGAGTAAATGAAGTCATGCCACACCTCAGGTGAATCGATGTGACATAAATTCAAAAGCAGATGTCTGGAAGCATTTTTATCTTTAAATGAAAATTAAAGTGAAAGTGAAAAGCTGGAGTAAAAACATGTGTAGGTCACTAAACATGTACGTAAAACACTTTTGAAATGACACAAATCTGGAATAATTTAACATGAAATCACCCAGCTATGCTATCTGTTAAAACCACAGATCATAAACAAACCCACTGGAGACAATGATTTAGTTAAATGATCATCTGCGTTGTAATACAAAACAATATTTTAACAGATATATAACAGACAGAGATGCCTGACATTTGACCGTCCAGAGAAAAGTATTCATGCCAGATATTTAGTTAACATTATATTGACATATGAGGTCAAGTGAAATCAGCCACATAGCAAATAATTTTCCTGAAATACTGTCCAGAGGCACTCCAAGAGTTGGAGTTTACCAGAGAATGTTAAAAACAAGCTGCTGTTGATTTGATGAATGAGCTACAGTATAAATTCAACTCATTTCACACTGGATATTGTTGTCCAGTAGTTGGACACGTTGTTGGCTAAACAACTGTTTCACTTTCTCATATAACAAAAAAAAACACAAAAAAACTGCTGGATCTGTCTGCACATGTGTAGGGGATTTATGTGGTGACCTGACAGAAAGTTGCACTAGAGATGTTGGGAAAATTCCTTGAGCAGCTAGCAAGTGCTGATCCTGCCATCGATCAGCTGAAGCCGACAAGCGTTTGGTCAGACTTTTGGGTGGCTTACTGTTGGGCATTACCTTTACAAAAATGTAGAGGATAGTTATTGTAAAGATGTTTTTGCTTTTCCAGGCTTATTACTTAGTTTCACAGTCTCATAGTTACAATTTGAGCAGATTTTTCAGTTATGCTTGACCAGTTGCAGGTGAATAAAAGCCATATGTGTATGCACTGGCGCAAAGAAATTTTCAGTTTATTGCAATTATATCGTCATTTACAATCTAACATAAGCAGGAATCAATAACCTTTTGAATCGATTCCTTCTGAATCGGGGTACAGTATGTATGCTTCCTGGAAATAAAAAAAAATCACAGGTCAAGGGTATGGTTTGGGCTAGCAAAGATAGATCTGACCTTTTTTTTTTGTAAAGAACAGACCTTGTTTTGGTCATTGAGGTCAACTGAGAGCTTCTAAAATCCACAAAATCATCTCTCGTTCAACCTCGCTTTGACACTCTGAAGCTGAACAAATAATTTGAAAATACAAAATAAAATTATGGAGTCCAACCATGCTGATGGTGAGCAAGCACCACCAAAAATATAAAAAGGACAAATATCCATTGATGCTCAAGAGATCAATAGACATCCCACATCTTTTTGCAGAGTTGACGTCTAAGGTGCCTATGTTCTGCAATTTTAACTGCAAACCTTTACAATATTCTGCAGGCGATTTCTTTTAACTGAAAGTAACAATGCGACACCTCGGTTAAATCAATGAGCACAAATCTTCACACACTCGAGTAAAAACATGCAAGTTCAAGAACTGCACACCTGAACATTACACCTTTTGCTGATTTTGTAAGTTAGGTGCCTTATAAATAAAGTTTGGTTTGCTTTACATTAATAATGTTTTGTTTCATTCAGCTGTGTTATCTCACCTGTTCGTTGAATGGCTCGCCTTAATGGTTAAGTGGTGAGCGCGAGCAGCAGCACGCGTATTGTGCTGATTACTCTTCAGCATTACATTTATTTCGCTTATTTATACTAACTTTAACTACCAGGCTTGTGAAACACATTGCCACAACTATTTTCTTCCTATTTTCTTCCCGTTATTCAAAATCAACAGTTCGTCTTTATTCCAGCAAACGGCGCCAAACTCCACACGTGCGTCTTAACCGCGTGCGAACAGCGCCCTGCTTTTCATTGTGCTGCATTCAAGGCACTATGTTCAACTTGGAAAACAACAAAAACATATTAGCTCATAATAAATTTACCCATGCAGAAGCTGCTGACCCTGTTACGAGATTTACTTAAAATGGTACATCATTCGTTATTTTATATCCAACACAGATCGCCGTCTTATGAGATCCTGCTAAAGAATTATTCCTGAATAGTTTTAGTGATGTTCCGCTTTCGTATTCCTCTGTGATTGAACGTTTCCACAGAGGCCGTATTTTACTAATGAGGGCGATAGCTCGATAAAAAGTTTATCTCTGAAATTTATGTAAAAATAAAAAAATTACTTTGTATTGTAAAACAGCGCTGCTCTTGTCCACTTTTAAAACGCGAGAAGTGAAATATTGGATATTTCCTTTGCAGTCTACTACCGGCTGTTACACTTTTCTGATGGTCCCTGAAGGAATCCTACATTTTTTGGTGGTGGGGTGGGAAGGTAATTTGAGATCTTCCGCGTTTACCTGAAGCTGCAAAGACTTTTTATGTTGTTGATTTCCAATGAAAAAAACAGGGCACAAACAAATCTGGCCTTATGTTACTTGCAAAATAGATTAAGAGACGGGGAAATTAGCGGAAGCATCAAGGCTTAAAAAAGTAAAGACTCGTTAAGTTTTGTTTTCGCTTAAGTTGTGTTCTAGGTCACAATGGGATGTTGTAACAGCGCAGAGGTAAGTTAGCTAAAAGTCTTGTGATGATAATGGTTCCTTCCAGTGCTTTAAGATCACAGATTGTGTACAACGTAACGTCACGTCTTCACCAGCAGCAGCTTCTTGGTTTTACGGCAACTCACTTATTTGTTTGTCTGCGCTGTTTGGAGTCGCACTTGGGCAGCTACTTCAGACTTTCAACAAAAACCAAGTCGAGGATAACAGCTCCTGTGTGTTATTTATGCCTTGGCAGAGCAAACGTGACTGGAAACCGCTGGAGAAGCGCAGCTGCACAGATATCCCATGGCTCATCATATTTACGCTGTTTTGTATTGGGATGGTAAGTTTAGTGTGTTTTTGTTCTGTTTAGGTGTCCATGTTTTGAACCTGTTTTTCAAGTTGTGTTTCTTCTTGTTTGTCGTTGAAAAGCTAAATTAAACACAAACGTAGCAATGTTGGGGTTTACTGTTCTGCTGCTGTTTGGCTGTATTTGACTAAACTAACCACCTATTCCTTGCTTCATGTTGCATTAGTCAGCTGATGTGCACCCAAGTTTTGCTGAAACGGTCTTAAACAGCTATCAATTAAACTTTTATTTAGTTTTTATGCCGTTTTTTTTAGAGTTTTGTATTGCACTAAGCAATGTTTTAACACAACTACAATAAATAGGGTGCGCATACTCAACACGTGTCATAACAGTGCCAAAAATTCACCAAATTCAAAACAGTTTGGATGCATAGTAGAATGCAAATGAGAACAAAATATAATTGTCAAACAATGCAAATCAATGTTTTATTCACAGTTAAACACTGAAAGCATTGAATGTTGAAACACAGTTGTTGTGACGGGTCATCCTGCAGCTGAGGAGGCCAGATGCTGGACCAAAACAGGAGTTGAGTCCTCTTTCACTTTGCCATTCAAATTGGTTTAAAACTATTAGAATATGGTGAGTCATTGACTGGAAAACTTCTCAGATTTATATTCTATGGATGGAATTTCCTAACTTAAGAGGAACTGCTGTGTTAGATGTGCGTTTGGTGTTATTTTAGCCTACGGACATTTCAAGAAGAACTTTTATAAAGGAGTTAAAATAGCAGCAGCAGTGTCTGTATTGCACAAGTTAGGAAAAGCAGCAAGGACGTAATGGTTCATGTGCCTGTAATGGACATTTTTCCAATTATGAGCAAACTAGCCTCTATTTTTAGAACTATGGAAACTTGAAATGAAAGATTCAGGTACTGCATATTTGAGAATGTTCAGCGTGTGCAGAAGTCATACTTCAGTCAAGGACAACCTGGCAAGTGTGCAACTCCCCCTCTACCATGTTACTACAGCAGCCCAGAAGGGTCTTTTTGGGATCTTTTCTAGAAGTCACATTATGCTTTAATGTTTTCTCACTATCAGTTGTTTGAATGAAGCTCACATGCTCATCATTACTTACTCAGATGTTGTTTTTTAGAAATATAGCTGTCTGTATGCTTTTAGATTTTCATCTACAAAACTTTAGGTCACCATAAACAAACCTAATACTATCATTAAAAAAGAAAGTGAAGACACGCTGTGAAAAGCTGTTGCTTTCAAGAGAAACTGGAGACTTAGTGGTAATTTTTTTTATCTTCTTAGTTACTTAGGTATCTGCTTAATCCTGCTAGCTGACAGCATAAACGGTATTGCAATCTATCATGACATGGTCACCCAAAGAAGAATTTAAGTCTTTGTACAGTTAATTTAATATTTAATCTGTGTGATTTGCAGGCATGTATTTGTGGCTTTGCCATTGCCATAGGAGGTGCCACCAGGCTTATCTCAGGATATGACAGTTATGGCAACACCTGTGGTCGCAACAACACCAAAATAGAAGGCGTACCCCTCAGTGGCCGGGACATGAGGGAAAAAAAGTAAGTTTTTTCAGATGAGGTGGCACAGAAGTCTGTTTACATTTTAGTCATACTTCCTCAGATTCTCAGCCTAATGGCTGCACTGTGATCTGCAGCTAAAGCTTTTCACGTTTTCAGATGCAAAACAGATGTCACTGTATATGCTTTTATATAACTGAAGAAAATCTTAGTTGATGTGATTTACCATTTGTTTTCCTTCTGGTCTGAAGCTAGCCATCAGCAGAGTCCGAAGGCTCAGTTTTGCTGAAACAATGGGTCATGCTTCATTGATGGGCTGATTGCCCATGGCGGCTTTGAATAAAAGGCGTTTCGGCAACAAAGAAGGATTTGTCCGACGATGGTAGCAAATGTCACCATTTTAAGATTTCTGCCCAGGCTAAAACGTCCTCATTGACAACACACAAACACTGATTTTTTTCATGGGGTTTCTTATTTTTGATTGTATGGGTGTGGTGGTTTAGAACCATAAATCTGAAATTGAAATGTTGTCCTTTACTATTTTCTTCTTTGTTTAGGTATGTGTTTTTTCTAGACCCTTGCAACCTTGACTTCATCAACAGGAAGATAAAATCCATTGCCCTCTGTGTCTCCACATGTCCAGCTACTGAACTGACGACATATAATGATTTGAAGCAGTTTGCTCTTAATAATGGTGAGAAAACCTCACAGGTGGGAACATTTCCAAGAAAAAATGATCTTGTGTAGTTTAACTGCTACTGTTACTAAGCTTACACATTAAATATCATAATCCTAAAACTAGCCCTGTCCACATTGTTATACCAAAGACAGCTTTGATGTATCAGGACATGGACAAGGGAACATGTAGAAGTTTCCGGTGGTGTCATTTAGCTGCTTTAGGCTGTAGGATGGCGCTTTCTCGGACACATCCCAGGAATGTTCCACTGGACTGAGAGTCTGGGAATTGTTCCGCTTGTGGGTTCTTTGTCATCTTCCTTTAGCTGATACTGGTCAGTTTTTACAGTGTAACAGGTGACGTAGTTGTTGTTGCTGATCTCAGGGACTTCTGTTACCACCTGATAATGTTTGTCCAGGGTTTCCCAGCAGAATATTGCTACAAATGAGATGATCAAGGTTATCCACTGAACTCATATGTGACCTAAGTGTTGTGTTTTAACATGTATTTGTTAAAACAATAAGAATATAAACAACTGAGGTTTAAAAACTATTTTAGTACCACTCTGCTGCTTTGGGACCTGTAGTTGTTATAGATGCACCATCAGCCTTCAATCTGTAGCTTTTTAATATTGTTAGCATCCATATAGCAATATTTGTCAAGTTTAGCTATGATGCCTTCATGAGCCTAAACAATAACTTTGTTTTTATAGGATAAATGAATCACATTCACATTGCACGAGGAGCTAAATGTTCATCTATAGGATACGGGTAAGAACAAGGAGTGATTGACTAATGGATCCAATGTAAAGAGCTTTGGGAGCCTTGAAAAGTTCTTTAGAAATCTAATTTATTGTTATATAAAGGGGATTTGAGCCAAATGTTCGTCGTTATGGACCATTGGCAGGTTTATTTCACCCATCAGGGTGATGGATGCTGATGTGGTAGAGATCATGCCAGTCAGTAATTGCTGGCACGTGAGTTGATATGGTTGAATCAAAAGTCTCCTGCTCGGCATGATGGCGATCTGAACCCATAATGAAGGGATTTCTCAGCCCAGCAAAACTAAATGAATTTAAAAGAAACCTTTTGGTCAGTTATTCTCTAAATGAAACTGTGGTTGTGACCAGAAGCTTTGTATTTTGGGGCAGTACCATAGGATGTGAACTAGTGTGTTCTGGTTTGCTTTTTAACCTTAGCATTGAATACACACACCGCCAGTGTGTAACCTAACGTAAAGGGAAATTAATCCTATGTACTAATCTGTGTTTTTTTCAGATTATTAGGTTCTTATGTTTAATCAAATTTTTGCTTTTTCTTTCTGCTGTTAGGCTCTGACCTCTGCTCCTATGACATTTCTCCCACAAGATATGTAAGCCATTCAGACAGATTCACCAAATGTCCAAAACTTCCTTCTCCACCAAGGTAACTAATACATTTCATCCATTTATTGGTTTGAGTCTAGTGCAGGACTTTAACCCAGGACAGGAGGTTACAAGTAATGTCTAGTGCCATTTAAATACAAACATGTCCCTCACTTCTCAGTAAAGCGCATCTAGCTGTCTATTAGGACTTCAGAAGGTTGTAGTAAAATCACAGTAGCGTGTTTATATCTTGTATTTACAGGAAGAACTTGCCTTTTTTATTTTCCTTTTAATTTTTATTAGTTTTGAATTCATATTAGTGTATATTAACCAATTTTTTTCTCATTGTTTCAGAGATTGCTCTGTAGGACTTAAAGGGCAATCTGCATAAATCCACATGTAGTCTTTTATACATCCGTTGTGTCCTGCTTCAGAGACGTTTCATACAAAATAAGCATCATTTCTCTTTTCACTGTTTCAGTAAGCCTGTGCCGGTGTTCCACCGCTGTATTCCCACGGATATCGGCTGCTATGCCGAGTTTGCGCAGGCCTTCATCACGTTTGTCAGTGACGACACCGTGTTGCGTCGGGTCATCGCAGGAGTGATGGCCAGCAAGGAGATCATCATGGGTCTTTGTGTTCTAGCTTTAGGTATTTCACTTTCTTCACACCTACTATATGTCACGCAAACGGCATGTATCATAAGATATTCACACATTTTTCTGTTATTGCTTGTTTGCATATAAAGAAAACAATACTGCTCTCTGATTTGATTTCTGCTGCCCCACTGCAGAGCTGCAATCGCTCATGAGGATTCAGTAGGAAGGAAACTGTGAAGGGGAGCTATTTTTGTCATTTGAATGGAAAAACAAAAAATAAAACAGGAAATGTCTGAGTGGTTACAGACATCATATCCTCTGAAGTTACAGCCTGCAGGCAATTATTTGAGGTCTGCTCCAAGCCCCCTCCCCCTCATTGGTACAGCAGAAGAGAAACAACAGATCCCAGCTTTAAACATCTTTAATCTTAGTTATTTAATCCAGCTGGTTTGGCTTTAATGATTGATTTATTCTTGGAAAGGCAGATATTTTTCTTTTCTTTGTTTCAGGGATGCGAGAGATGTTTGCCATTCACTCTTTTATGTTTATCTTTTCCAAAGATATGAATATCAAACTAATACAACAGTACACACACACTGCATGTGGTAATTTTTTTTATCTAGAAATGTTTTACCTGGCCATAGAATAACACAAGTACAGCAGCTTGACTTGACTGTTTCCACGCCTATATAATGTTTGATATAGTACTATGATGCACTGTGGGTTTTATTTCTGTGTTGCAGTTCTCTCTCTGATCATGATGGTTGTTATTCGGTACATCTCCCAAGTACTGGTGTGGATTCTCACAGTTTTGGTAATCATCGGCTCTTTAGGTAACGTGTTGTTTTCTGTCACGTTCCACAGAGAGAAGGCTGCAGTACACTGTTGTTCTTAGAAATATGACTTTTTTTCTTTAGGTGGGACGGGAGTTCTCTGGTGGCTCTACGCAGATCACAGGAAAGCCCTGGAAAATAATGCCACATCAGTATTTGGAAAGGAAGTGGCCACAGACAATGTTAAAGCCTTGCTTGTGTACGCAATTGGTGCTACCGTTTTCACGGTATGTCTGCATGCCCAGGGGCCGTATGTACGGATGAGCAGATCCTCATTATCTGCACATATGACTAACATAGAATAATAACAAAAAGAATTAAATATCTTGTTTCTCTGGCATGTCAAGAAATGCAAAATGAGTGTATTGAAGCTTGTTTAATCTTTCAGGTCATACTCCTCCTGGTGATGTTCTTCATGAGAAAGCGTGTGGCTCTCACCATCTCCCTGTTCCATGTGGCTGGTAAAGTCTTCATCCACCTTCCCCTGCTCGTCCTGCAGCCTTTCTGGACCTTCCTCTGCCTCATGCTCTTCTGGGTTTACTGGATAGCTGTGCTTCTCTTCCTCGGGACCTCAGGTTAGGAGGAAACCTTGTGGAGAACTGTGGTATTGCCATGTTGTTTGTGTGGATGTTTGGCTTTATTCACCACTCTGAATGCTCATCAGTGTGTATCTGCTTCAACAGATCTGATCAGTGGTACAAAACCCAAACAAACAGAATAATTAAGTATGTGACATTTTGTCTGGGTTTCATGGCATGACAGAACTCCCACATGCATTCAGAATCTTGTGCCAGTCTTGTGATGTGGAGGATGTGGTATAAGAAGCACTTCTCTTTTCATCTCCCTCTTTTTTTGATTATGAAGTAGTATTCAACAAAAGGACAGGGTTTCTTATTTTTTCTCCCCACTTATCTTCCTTGTTTGGGTGTATTGAGCCTTACTGAAAATGTCTCATAATGATTTATAATCTCTTTCTTTAAATAATTCCCAGCAATAAAAACTAATTGTTGCTAATTTTTCCATTAAATTATTCAGTCCAAGTAAATTTGCTCAATTGCAAATGTGATTATCTCTTCTATTTAATGAGTTGGAAAAACCTCTATTAAAAAGGAAACGCTACACAATTTAGATTTAAAACATGAGCTCAGCATGAGAAGGGAACTCATAAATTGTGCTGCCACATTTTAAGCTCATGAAGGCACAAAGTAGTAAATAAATGGCAAAAGAATGTTATTTTGCATGCATGGTGCAAAACAAAACGAAAGAACAGCGATTGTTTTGTTTATTTATTTTTCTTGTTAAGCACCCAACAGAAACATGCGACCCAAGCTCTTGCTTGTTTGTCGTTGCAGGGACACCAGTAAAGAACAACGCCACAGGTGTAGTTGAATATGAAATGCAAGGGCCTCTTCAGTATATGGTGTGGTATCACGCCGTTGGCCTCATCTGGGTGAGCGAGTTCATTCTTGCTTTCCAGCAGATGACCATCGCTGGAGCTGTGGTCACTTACTATTTTACCAGGTAACAATAAAGTAGCCCAGTGCTTGTCTTTCCATGTTAAATTTGCTCTTATGTTTATTCTTATGCCATGTTGTTTTTTTAATGTCTTCTCTTCCTGCATGATTGACTTAAAGGAACAAGTCCCAGATGCCAGTTACCCCCATCCTTTCTTCCACTGTACGGACCATCCGCTACCACCTGGGTACTCTGGCCAAGGGCTCCTTCATCATCACACTTGTCAAGATCCCTCGTCTCATCCTAACATACATTCACAGCCAACTCAAAGGAAAAGTGAGCTGTGAATTAAGAGTTTAAGTCTAAAAATCCACCAACTTTGTTGTTGAGATTGTTCAATTTGTGTAAATTTCTGTATTTCTGACAGGAAAATGCCTGTGCCCGATGCATGCTCAAAGCCTGTGTCTGCTGTTTGTGGTGCCTGGAGAAGTGTTTAGCATACTTAAATCAAGTAAGTATTCACATCTAAGGGTTGTGAATACAGTGTGTACAAGTTTCCAAACATTTTCCATGTCTAACTCCAAGATTTTCATTTTGTCTTCTTATCGCTATGAAATAAAAAGGTTGTTTTTTTTCTCCTGTTCAGACACTAATAGTAGGATGTTGTAACATACCTGAGATGTTTCAGCTGTCACAACATTTTCCATGTCTGTTAATTCTTTCAGAATGCTTACACAGCAACGGCCATCAACAGCACTAGTTTCTGTACCTCGGCCCGCGATGCTTTTGTTATTCTGGTGGAGAATGCACTCCGAGTGGCAGCCATTAACACCGTGGGCGACTTTGTCCTCTTCCTGGGAAAGGTATAAACTCTTCCAGTTCCTACTGTGTTCTGTTGAGATGTTCAAAGGATAAACTGGAAAAATATACTGGAACTAGCAAATCTACTAACTAAACTTGAACAGCGTGAAATGTGAAAAGGTGATACAGTTAGTCAGGATTGTGTTTACAGCTTACTGCGTCCTCCAAGTGACCATTCTATATATATTTTTCCTGTTTATGTTGCCACTTTAAGCACTTTTTAATGTTTTATAAGAGGTGTTGTGTCTATGTCCACAGGTTCTCATAGTGTCGTGCACAGCTTTTGCTGGCGTTTTGGCTTTAAACTACCAGAGGGACTATACTGTGTGGGTGCTACCTCTCCTCATCGTCTGTCTCTTCGCTTTCCTTGTGGCCCATTGTTTCCTTTCTGTGTTTGAAAACGTGGTTGATGTCCTCTTCCTCTGCTTCGCTGTGGACACGAAGTATAATGATGGCAGTCCTGGACACGAGTACTACATGGACAAGACCTTAATGGTGAGATGGGAGATGTATTGACATCGTTGTCATGGTAATTCCAGGCTTTAGTGGAAAGACATACTTAAGGAGAAGCTTCCAGCTAAACAGTGTCTATAAGAATTTATGGGGAGAATTTATTTATGAATAATTGAGTTTTTGTAGGGAAAAAAAATACAAATATTTAATTTTTAATACAAACGTGGCGATAATTTTGACTCCAAGTCCTAGTCTTACTCTTTACAATTAGTCTTATTACATGTGTACAAGGAGTATTTTAAAATAATTAAACAAATAACTCAAACAAGTAAATATATTCTAAAATAACTGTTAACTCTCTCAGGAATTTGTCGAGAACAGTAAGAAAATGGTTCGGTACCAGCCAAATGACGGAGACGGTCGGGAAATGAAATCCATGGTGAGTTGAAAAGTCTTTCACGCCTACAGTCTACTGTGGTTTAAAACGTTTAGGTGGGCAAAGAAAGTAAAATAATACTTGTGTGTGATTGTATCAAGGTGGATTTTGAGTTATTTAATTTTTTCTATCTTGCAGAAGGGTGGAGGAACTGTAGCTTGACCAAGCGTCAGAGAGAAACTGCTAAAAACTGCTTAAAAACACTCAATGTAACTCAGTTTACCAGCATTAAACACAAGAATATCAGTAATAACAGAATTTACTATGTACAGATGTTTTGAACGGTTACAGCATATGAGTCTCACTTAGCTTTCAGTTTCTTAGAGAAAATGTTTTTAAATTTAGACACTAACAGATTATAGTGAAAAATGTATAGCAGTTATTTTGTTGTTTATTGTTTTCTTTTTTTTGGTTTATCTGAAACTTTTATTTAATTGCATTGTTAATAATTCTTGCAGTTTAAACATTTTTAAAGGTGTGCGATTTGATTGGTTCTGTGTATATTTTAAAAGAAGTGGCTAACCATTTATTTCATGTCTGTTTTTAAAAAAAAACAAGAAGTTGTAAATGACTTATTAAAGTTTTTTGTATCTAAATAGTATTTAGAGATTTTTTTTCTCCTGCATGTATAAAAAGCATCTGTCAAACATACTTTTGTCACATTTGGTTCCTACATTTTACAGGATAAAATTGTAACCTTGGATTTGAGACAGTTTGGTCTGTTGGATGTTGTGTTTTGGTGGCATTTTTGGGAAACTAGATACAACAGATTATGTCCAGCTACATGTATAATTTTGGTCAAAGTTGAGTTTACTGATAACAGTCTGAAGTATTCTGAAAACAAGTTTTGAAGACGTCACTGGTACTATTCGCTGGTATTGTTTTATGTATACATAGATTTTATCCTGCTTGCTGGGTTGCTAGGTAAGATAAAAATAAATCTTTTTTAATTACACATCAATGAAAAATATTTAATTGAAAGTGGCACAAAGGAAATATTTAAGACATGTATTTGTAAAGCAGAAGTAAAAGCATGAGTAGAAGAACTAACATGTTTTTAGATTTTAAGTACAAAAGGTTATATCAAGCTGTTGGTTTTATCGTCCTCAAATGAAATGTATGCAATTACCGAGCCGTTGAAATCTATTGATATTTATCATAAGCTTAAAGAAAAGGGAAGAATTCAATGTTGCTTGGCTTTAAATAAATCTTCAGCTGTGTTGACTAAGTTTAACCACCTGAGGGCAGCAAATCTTCAAATGCGTTGGCACTATTTGCAACTTATCAGATTCCCTTCTGTTAAACGGCCAAAAAAAACAAAATGATGCAGACATCATAACATCTCATCATTTTTGAGCCATTCCTCCCTTAAGGACTGAATTTTTATATATATAAAAAGGGATGAAACAGTATAGTATTGATCAAAAGAGTGAGGAGACACTGATGGGAAGCAGATTTATGGGCCAGTCTTCTACTACCACAGAACATTCTCATCTACTATCTATTTCAAATAAGGGAAATGTGAATCCTACAGTTTAATCTACAGTCGTGTTTAATCTCTGCGCTATATATTAAAAGGCGCCAACAGCTTCTCATATATATGTATATATATGCCTTTTAATATATAGCGCCTTTTAATATATAGCGCAGAGATTAAGCACGACTGTAGATTAAACTGTAGGATTCACATTTCCCTTATTTAAAATACTAAAGTTTGTAGATGAACATTTTCTGTGGTAGTAGAAGACTGGCCCATAAATCTGCTTCCCATCAGTGTCTCCTCACTCATTTGATCAATACAATACTGTTTCATCCCTTCCATTCCAGTGTTGGATGGCCAAGAATTAAACCGCTAAGCAGTTAGTAGTTATTGATGGGAAGGCTCTCTGCACACTACTGTCCACCTCCATAAAACACAAGAATCCAGAGGAACACGGTTCGATGGGCAGCCAATGAGTCACCCAAAGATGATTTCTGTAAATGCAGCACATCAGCCATTACTGGAAGTTCATAGCCAGTGGATAAGAAAACAATAAGTGGGAAATAGAGATGTGGGTGCCTGGATAAGAATGTATAAGGCAATCATTTGCTTCTTTACCTTACTCAGTGGGTAATTGTCAAGTGCCTTTAGACATGTCCTGTCAACTTTCTATACTTTAATCTATTGGTTGTGCTGACACCAGAACAGCCAGCTGCTCTGTGTGTGTGTGTGTGTTAATATGTGTAGAGTATGTAATGACCAACATCAATGTGACCATTAAAGTGAACCTTTCTGCCTCTTCAGCAGCTGAAAGCTCAGCTCAAGCATTTTCAGTTTATGCCAACATTTCTTACACAAACTAGAATTAAATGATGTGAAGGGGCCACAGTAATGCCGTGTACACTGTTACAAACTAAGGCCTTTAAATTAGAAAAAAAGACTACTCCAGATCTTAATACAGCAGCAAACTGCTTGCTATGTGATGATACAATGGTGTATAGAAGCTTTTAAGCAGGCCATGTGATTTCTTCCTCTGCCTGCGTCTTATTTCCTGCCTAATGCCTGGTTTCCACACATCAATGTGTTTGATTTGTAATTCCATGTGATTTGGCCAATTGATGAAATTAATTTAATTCTGGATCACCGGAAACTTCATTGCAGTAATGGGAGCTAAATTTTAGCTTTTTATTGAAATGTGAGTGGTATAATAATGGATAATAATACAAAATAAGCTAATTGGTTTATCTGCATGATGTGTTTGGGGGCAGATAAAAATAATAACAATAATAATACAATTTGATTTTCTAAGCTAATTTTTGTTTTTATAGATTAAAAATATTAAAATAAATGGAAAACATCCCCTTGAAGTTGTAATGTTCCAGTGAGTTTTTTTTTTTGTTTTTTTTTAAATGAACAACTATTAATTAATTCATAATCAAATCTTGTTCCATTGGGTGATGGCTGTTACCTCCTGTACTCCATGCCTTGCAGCAAACTTGGACAAGCTCATCACTCTTTGTTTCTGTGTTTTGTGGAGTGTTAAGAATTTTTCATTACATAGGGCAGCATTATCTGGACAATCACTGCAGCGGCTCCAGAGGTATCCCCAGCACAGAACCAGCTCTCTTGATCAGATTGTTAAGTCTTTTTAAGTCTTCGGCTCTGATGCTGCTGCCCCAGCAGATGCTGCAAAGCTGATTGCACTTTCCTCAGCAGACTTATAGAAGATATGCAACATCTCGGTGCAGTCACAGAATGCTTCCTTAAGAAGTAGTCGGCTCTGCCCTTTCTTGCAGATGTTTCTGTGCTGCATTTCCGGTCTAGTCTGATGTCCAACTCCCAGATATTTGTATTCTTCCACCACCTCCTTCTCTTCTCTAAGAATGTAAACAGTACTTTGTTTACTCCTGTCCCTCCTGAAGTCAACAACTCTCTCGCTCTCTTTTTTTTTCATGTTCAAAATGTGGATTTTTTCCATACTTTTCCACAAACTGACTGACCAGTTCTCTGTACTCAGCTGCTTGTCCATCACTGATTCAACCTACAACTGCAGAGTCATCAGAGAGTTTTTTTTTTTTGTGTAGCTGACAAGACCACCATCTCAGACACACAACCTTTCAGTCTTACAAACTGGTTTTTAGTCGTAAATCCAAGTAGTTGTGGAGGCATCCTGGATTTAAAGCACTTGAAAAATCAAAGAATATGATTCTCACACTGCTGCATGATTTGGCCAGACAATAGTAAATTATGTGAGTACTTCACTATTAAGCTAGTAATGTGTTAGCTTTTTGCTAATGTGGTATGTTATTCTGACAAACACTTCTGTTACTTTTTTTTTTTCAATCTAATAAATTCAAGATTTTTTTTAAGAGCAATTTGCTTATTGCAGACTTTAGAAATTTCCATGAATGGACTGCTGACTTACTCAGACAAACACAGTCCGCTCAGTTCTTCTGCTTTTACAGTTTGCTGCAGCTGTGCAGGCTGTAACTACCTGTGATGGGAAATGTCTTTTGTGGTGACCTGATGGACTAAAAGGTGTTTTTTCCTCTATGTTCACTCTTTTTAAAAGCCTGTCTCATGTGATTTCAGTACTATGAAAAATTGTGCTAACAAGTCAGTGCTTATTCAATTTAAATCACCAACCCTTCTGAAATAACAATGAATCAGCTGTAAGACAGTAAATGATCTGTCACTGCCCATTAAGGTTTAGATGCAACAAAGATAAATCATTCTTTGGCCAAAACCATACGATTATCTGTCTTTATTGTCGGTGTGGAGATGGTATGATACAGTTGTTTGCATGAAATATAATACTGCATCTAAGAGTTAAAATGCAGAGAAGCAACACAGGAGGTTGCTAAACCTCATTCAACAGAGTGCGGAGATGGTGAAAGCACGTGACAGAGCTTTGCTTATCCAGCAAACCTGATTTCCAAACATGAAAAGTGCTTCCTGCATTTTGTGGCATTTCCTAGCAGCTTTCAGTCATTCTGTCTCCACATACACAGGCACATCACTTTTTATTGTTCTTGAACGGTCTCCAAGGCTGCAGGGTTTGGAAATGAGCCACAGAGATGGTATCTCTATAAATGTAAGGTCAGCACATAAGGTCAGAGAGAAAGTGTGTGAAAATGAGCATTGATATTTACCCAGTGACTTCCCTATCTGGAGCTATACTGACAGGTCTTGTTGCCAACACACACACACACACACACACACACACACACGCACACACACACACACACACACACAATTATTTCTTTTGGGAGTTCCTGCAGCCTGCTTTCACTGGGCTTTGTTAAATAAAACTTACAGGAACACACACACAATATTCTCACTGCACAAACAGGGAAACAAACTTTTCTGGTTAATTAACAAGCCTTTTTTTTACTGTACAGATTAATTTAATTTCAGCATTTTTCACTAAACGTGCATGTGTGCTTGAATGGTGTGTGTGTAGCATGTTGTACACTTTTAAACAGCTTTTTTTTCTCTCTCTTACATAATGCAGTAATATTGCTGCACACAATTCAGACAATTTGTCACTTAACGCCATCAACTTTCTCTGATTTTTACATTTATCTCTTGCATGCACACTTCCACCAATAGAAAGGCTGTTAATGGCCATTACTTCCCTCAGTGCAGCTTTACATCTAAAAAATTGTGTCTGGGGCTTGTTTTCTCACTTCCTTCCTACTCAGAAAATCTTCTACCTCTATGGGTTGCAAAGGCCAGCAACGTGTTTGTCTTTTCCTAAACGTGAGCACACATTTAATGAACCGAAACATTTAGTGTGAAACAGAAACACTTCCTTGGAAAGAAGAAGTGCTCCCCCCCCAAACACAGTAACACCTGCGATGAGAAATGTTGGTCAATATAGCTTTTATTTCAGCAAATCATACATACACTGTAAAAAAATGCATCTGTATTATAACCTAACTCTATCAGAGCTGTGATGACAGTGTGTGATTGAGTGGCTACAGTGTCCGAGGTCATCAAAATGATTTGCATGTCATCACACTTGTGTAACACTTTTAAGACTGAAATGCTTTACAGCTTATAAAGTGAAGTTAAATTCAAAATTAAAAGGAATGAGCGAAGAAAAAAAGAAAAAAAAGAAAAGAAAAGAAAATCAAAGATGGGAGAAAACTATTCCAAAACAATAACTGGACACTTAGATGGCACTTCTCAGGTCATAAACTTAAATTCTAACAAGATATTTGATTCAAAATTAAGCCAAATGGCAGATCATTTACTGCAAATTAACACACAGGCTCTCAGCTGATTCCAGGTCTGCATAAACATGACTTAACAAAGCACACATCTGAGATCAGATGGTTTTCTTTTTTTCTTTTTAACCCTGGCGGATTCACACTATAAATAGCTAGAGCAGATCAGGTACAAACTGAGGTTTTGAAACAAAATTAAAAGCAAGCACAGTAAGATAATCATCCTTTTTTCATATAAAGCTGTCTAAACCAAAGCGTCCTCTAGCCAGTGGATAATACATATAAAACATTTTCATATCCAGCATTGTCTAAGTGTTTGTATACCTTAACTGCTGAGCATCTCTGTGCTTCTCTACATTCTAGCTATCCTATGTAACAAATTAAAAGATCTGAAGTATGGCCTACATTACACTACCATAAGAGAGACCTCAAACACACAACATACTTAAGTCCAAGTAGTATGCAGGCTTTACAGTAAAGCAACTCTTATGCAGTGTAAAGAAGAGTTTATTCGATCCAGTAAGCATGCGTCTCCCTCCCTCGCCACTATCTGTCCTTACCAGCAAAAGGCACACCTTCCTTGTAAACCCTGCCCATTATTCTCAACAGGTCTGCACGACTGATTTGTTCTGTTGTGTGCTGAAATTAAAAAAAAAAGAAAAACAATCCCTTTAAGTCTGGAAATGTAAAAACACCAACACCACATTTACTTCTGAACTCTGATGAGGTTTTCTTTTAACTCATTGACCTGTTCATTTGTAGTTTGATCTGTACACGTTAGGGGGACTTTTTTTTTTTTTGTAACCACAACCTCTTTTTATATCTTGAGTTCCTCAGAGGTTTGGCTTCCGGTGCTACAGACTGAAACAACATCACGCAGAATTGGACATGCTAAGACAAATCTGTTTCATCTTCTGTGTTCATCTCGCCATGGATTAGAAAAATAGATAACAATAACACCCCCACCCTGCCCAAACACAACTGGCCAAACAGTAATTTTTCATCCTATACTTAAGCCTTTGGGATGACTTGACTTGATTTGTGTTTCATTGAAAACAGCTAGCACGTCGGCTTTGATTGTTATCCAACTCACATTAGATGTTTGTTTTTTTATCTCAGTTCTTGTGATGAAGCAAGTCTGACTCTTATCCTGTTTTTCTGCACAGTTACAGTCACAGATACAAATCAAGATAAAAAGAAACTTAAAGAGTGCAATATTTTCTTATCTACATCATCAACATCCCACCTATACACAGAAGCATTTGATAAGGATAAAAAGGGTGTGGAGAGGAGTGGAAGAAGACTGAGGAATAAAGAAGAGGGAAATCTCTTTAACATTGTGCCTAAGGCATCAACACACTCAGGTATCAGAGTGCTGCACAAGGATAGGAGACACTGAAAGACATGGAGTGTCCAATGAAAGGTAAGGTCTTTGCACATGTGACCAAATCCAACGTGATGAATGGGTTGTCAATTAATTCTTGTCATATTCTCTGGTTGGCTGACACGCAAGTGAACAAACGCTATTAACCATTCATATATATATTTTTGTACTTAAACAGGAATAAAAATGATAAACATTTTCCTGGGATATACATTTTTCTTAACTGATGAAGAAATAATACACAGAGAATAGTCCATTGACTCTTAGTACAATGAAGTATTTGCCTGGGGAGTCACCTAGAAACGTGCAATTTGACAGTTCTTTTTTTCATGTTTTTTTTGTCAATTAAGACAAATATTCATCGTTTTCATCATCATCATCCTCATCGTCATCGTCGTCCACACCTGCCTGATCATTGAGAACAAATGAATCTTCATCGTCGGTGAACAGAGAGTCACCACTGCCAAGGTCCCCAGAAGACTCTAAAATCACGCCTAAAAAACACAAAACTAATTATTAACACTTAAAGGGATAGTTTTACCTTTTCAGAAAAGAATTTAGTCACTTTCTTCCTTAAAAAGATCAATATTCCCATCTCTGTATAATTAGAAACTCCTGGCAGCAGCTGGTTATTTAAGCACAATGACGTGATAGAGAGGGAAAGAACTCATGACGTGACCCCTCCCAGACTCACTTCTAGTGAATTAAGAATTGACAATTAAGGTTAATTTGTTGATTGCAACCAATTAAATAACACTCTTCACAATCAAATTGTGTATGAAAAACTATGGTGGTCACAAAAGACATAAAAAATGCAGATCTATTTTAAACTCTGTCAGACCTTCAGAAATCTTCAAGCTACTGAATGAATAGATCCCTTTTTTTTGGTTTCCCTCCTGCAGGAACGATATTATCTGTAGTAGCTTTTTTGATGACTTTTTTCTTGGCACTGTGTTAACACACACCTGCTTGCTCCAGACTAGCAAATCTTTGTAAAGGTGCTTATGTGCATCTGATTAGCAGCACCTGGCTGCTACTTACCCACTTGATTCCTATGGAAGCATGACATGTTGTTATATATCATGTGTTGTTATTTATCATGATTTTTACTTTATTTTAAGAACTGATATAGACCAGATAATGTTTTTTTTTGTTTTTTTTTTATTTATGTCACGATACTGAAGACCTTATGACTAGGAAAGGGTGAGAGGGTTTCCTTCTTTTTCGCAAGACTGTAAACTGTCAATGTATTTTACATATTGGCCAGTTGTAAACAAAGCTGCTATAACATGCTGATTAATTAGGTTTATGAGGTAGGAGTCATAGCATTAGGTTTAAGTCAACCATTAAAGGAGCAAACTCCTTTTTTTTACAACTGTAAGCTAACCATTTCTTTATTTTGTTTTTGTATTTTATGTGGGTCATTCTACACCAATCCAGCTAAACCTCACACTTTATGCTGTACATTATTTTGCATGATTTGATATGAATTCAGTTATTAGGTATATTGGAGCTTTTTTCAGTATCCTTTTCTTAAAATCCCCCCCCAGTTTTTGGCATTCTCTAGTGAGACTCATCAGTCATTCGTATTCACTAAGTAGGATTAAAATTTGAGCTGAACCTCCATAAAACCTTCAGGATAATTTGCATTTAAACTGCACTGGCTAAACGCTTCAGCTCTAACTCTGCTGCATTTTGCCTACCACAGTCTGCAGGACCATGGGTGCGTGAGCTTGCCACCTCGTTGCCATAGCGATCCACACACCAGCACTGACCACTGCTGCTGTGACATTGGTGAGATCTGTAGTAACCCTCCTCATCACAGGATGGGAGATACTGACCTACAAATTCAAGCCAAAGCAGACAGGAGTTCCCAATGAGTTGGAGCAGCAAAATGGTGGCATGTGTGTGTGTGGTTTGTGATTATTTGTGTGTCTCACCAAGTAGCTTCTTCCCAGCTTGCTTTTTGTTGATACTGGACAGTTCTGCTTTACAAGGGGAATCTGAAAAGGAGAGAAAAGGGCTTTTGGTAACACATTCCTGAGGTCTGTTGTGGAAAAGCATCAGTAAGTGCAAACTCTCCTTCCTTTTGGTACTTTTTGATGTTTTTTCTCTTACTAGCTCAGCAGATAACTTATCTTGTAATGATCTTCTTTTCTTACAAGAGCAATCATCATTCCATGTCAAATGAAATTATATCAATCTGTCGGATATGTGACTTTTACATGTTTGTGAGGCTGTGGGCCCGTTTTAAACTTTACTTTGGTTTGTATTTGTCGACAACATACCTGTGTACCTTTGGAAGCCTGTGCACCACTCAGAGCTGGTTATAACTTTGTCAGGATGGGTATCACAAGACTTGAAGAAAGCATCGGAGCATGGTTCATTCCTGTCCAGATAGAGACTCTTGATCTCTGACTGGTCCAGCCGTTGGTCAAAGTTTGTATCCAGCCGGGAGAACATCCAGCCCAGAGGGTCCTTACAAATAGGTGATGTCCCGACTTCGAACTCTGTGGGAAAGTTTTAAGAGCAAATCAGATGTGTTAAAATATACCAGGGTAGGAATGAATACCATTATATATTAAGATGTTGAGCACTGAGACTTACTGTTCTTCTCTGGCTTCTGGATCTTTATTCTCTTGTGGTTGCCATTTTCATGCAGCACTCTGAACCAGTCTCTCAAGCGACTAACCACCTCCTTCAGATCCGACTCACTGCACACTAAAGAATGGTAATAATTATTGATGGTAAAGTGGTGCTTTAGTTCATTCCTGCTCCTTGATTTGAGGACTCAGAGTCAAATATGGAACATCAGCCTTGGATTTAATTCACATTTTTAGCAGAAGCTTTACATTACATGTAGCCTTGAGGAAAACTTTTAAATTAATAAAGGCATCTGCTGTGGGTTAATGTGTGCAGAACTGCGTACCTTTCTTCTCTGCAGGCTGAGAAGGACAAGGACACATGCCAGGACACTTCATGGTAATCTTCTTTCCTGTGATACATGCCTGGTAGTCTAGCTTACACTAAACAAGCGCAACAGAGACAGAAGGAACAAGAGAGAAGAGGAAGCAAAATCAGGTTGTGTGAGGGGGAAATGAAAGAAATGTGACTTAGGGCTTTCTTGAGATGACCTGTGCCTTGCATGGAAAGAGAACAAGAACAGGTGGGAGCAACAGGGGGGGTGGGGAAAAGAGCCGCAGTCAAGTCTGGCAGTTTTACACAAAATCCTGTCTACACATATGCATACACAAATACTCTCACAAAGCCAAATTTGAACCTGCTTAACCTTCCTTATTGTTAGTTTTCTGTTACCATCTCTTATGTTAATGGATCGGTTTTGACCCATTTCTTAAATCAGCTGTAAAATACATAAAAAACAGTTGCCTCATTAGGTTTCCTTATTCATGAAAATTTAGATTTTAATGTTGTTTGTGTTGGCCTCCGGGACATTTTTTGTCCGCATGCCCCTCGGTTTCAATTAAAAAAAAGATGGTAAAATGAACCTCAAGAGTATTATATAAATAAATTAAAGGTTGTTGTGCTCCTGACTAAAACCGAGGGGTATTAGAACACATTTATTTAATAGATGGTGTTATAAGTCAGTTTTATACATATTCATTCCTTTTAAGAAAAAGGCTAAAACGTGTTTTTTCCTTCAGTTTCTCAAAGCAACGACTCCTCTTTTTACTGACATTGGCATAAATAGCTCAAAACATATCTTGATGTCACTGACTCTTGTAACGGCAAACCTCGTGATTCCAGATGTCATTTTGATGACACTTGCGGCAGCTGACCTACCATGTGCATCATGAGGTTCTGACCTCAAACAGATTTTATCATGTTTTGATCTGAGTCTTTCAGCTGAAACAACTTCAATAACAGTAACTTCTTCATCAGACTCATCAGATGTGTCTTCTGGATGTGTCCTACTCCACTGAAAGCCACTTATCCATTTCGCTTATTTGCCTATTTTGACCAGAAATATTATCCAGAACTTGACTCACTGAAAAAGTTCTTCTCATTTTTGCTTACTGCAAATTGGAGATGTGCACTCTGCAACTCATCAGTTCCATAATGAACACTGAACATGCCCAACTTTGGTTGGTGCCGACCCTAACACAAGAGGAAGGTTAATAAACCCATGCCTTTATTTATTTATCAGCTTGTTCACAATCTCCACCAGCTTTTGATGCATGATCTCTTTTCTGGTTCAGCTTCTTTTCAAACATAGATTCTCTGAATCATTCTGCCAGGTGCACTCTTTCTAAAGTGCATTAAATAATTAAGAAATTACAAATCGCTGCCAGTGTTTATATGACCTCAGGCTGAGTCAATTTAGACAGAAACCTCCAATTCCAGGCATTGTGCATCTACCGTATACCTGTCCTGACTCATCTAAAACAAACCCACTGTGTGTTCATACGTGAGAGTACCTTGGTGGAGTAGGTATGGCCATCACTTCCACAAACAGGTGAGGGGTGAACCACTGGGCATGGTTTGCACTTTGAGCCTGGACTCTGGTACAAATTGGCATCTTTAAAACTGGAAAAGAGCAGAACACTTACACACATGGACTAACCATATGACTGATTGTGCATCTAAAATTATTTCACACTAGAAGCACTTAGCACAGACCTCCACCAAGCCATAGGGTTACTCACCTGAAAAATAACCCAAAAGGCACAACAGCCCACCCAGTACCCCTTATATTTTAATTCTTCTGGATCGATTAAAACATCTACCATGATGTCATCTTGGATTTTTTTTAATTTATTTGTTTTTTTCTTTCTTTATTTTCCCCCCTAATGATTCTGGGCATTTTATGATGAGTTAGAAGCTGTAATGGCTAAATTACCCCTGTCTCCCAGTAGTAAAGAATCTTAAAAGTAATTCCTTGAACCAGACTGTAATCCAGACCCCCCCCCCCCAAAATAAATAAATAAAAAAATAAAATAAATAAAAATAATAATAAAAAATCACTTTTTTCTTGATTCCATTTTGGAGATTTTCTGAAAATTGTATCAAAATACATCCATAACTTTTTGAGTTATGTTGCTAACAGACAGACAGACAAATGCCGAAAACAAAACCTCCGCTTTGGCGGAGGTAATAATGAATCCTTTGACTTCTACAGCACAATACCTATAAATAAACAGCAAGCATTTTGTATCTGCAATGTTATGTCGTGTTCCTACATTAATTTCAGAAATGAGACAAGGATTTGGGATTTGGTTGTGATTATTTTCTGATTTGCTTACACTGTGTACTGGGAATTGTGCTGTTTCTAAGAATAAGAAATGAGGTCAGTTTGGTGTTTCTGTCCTCTGTCCAGACTGAGACACACACACATACACATACAAAGGCCATTCATATCACTTGGCAGGACTTTGTGTTCGTTGTAAGTTAGTGCCAGTGCCTGGGTAACTGGACCAAACAGTAATGTACACAACAGTTACAAGAGAGCTGGGCAACCTGAAAACCAGCTGGAAAAAAAAAGAGAAAATTAACTGCTGCTGCACTGGTGCTGCGTGACATTTTTTATATTTAAGTAATTTAAAACAAAAAACAAACAAAAAAAAGCTGTATGCAAATCCAAGAGAAAGCAATTAAACATGGGCCTGCCTCAAAGGATAATTGTGTGTCCTTACCTAACTCTTCTCTGGCTGACGCAAGAGGGAGTCTTATAATCCTCTGCCACACACACTTTGTGGCGACCACATTTGATATTCAGACAGGGGTCTTTGGCTTGATCAAGGCCTAAAAACAGAACAAAAATGCATCAGCACTCATAATAAAAATGTGTGTTTATGTTCTCTCTGTGCCTGCATTGAAACATGACTTCAGAGTTTCCTCGACAGACTAATCCTGTAAGCAATGACAGAGAGAAAATCTTCCAGGGATGCAGTTTCCTTTTGCTCTTTTCAATTCTGGATCAATGCTTTTTATACAGACTAAAGACTTTCTTAATTTTCTTCTAAAAACCACGAATAGATGTCAGAGACCTGGTTGCACTTGTGTGATCTCACTGTTTATGCACTTGCAATGTCTCTCATGTACTGAACTCAAAGCAGTAATACTATTAAGTATCTTTAGAGCTAAAAACAGATGGAACTGTTTTTAGAGGCTACCTCTGATCTTACATCAGTCTGCTCTCAGTGTCGTGCTTATGTGCGCTCTTGCACAGATCCTCAAACTGACCTTGGGTCAGATTCCACAGCTGACAGCTATATACAGCTTTTTATATCTGAATCTTAGGCTAGATGGTAAGATCGCTGTTATTAGAAGAAATCAAGGTGCTTCTGATCCCATGTCAACCTTTGGTGAGACACCTATGAGCAAGATCAAAAGCTCATGGCTGTTCCCAAAACAGTCTGTGAATGACCTCTGCTCTAAAGAACCTTACTGTAATCCCTGAGCAGCTTTGGTGGATTATCCTGCCACCATCCTCCAACGCACTATCTATGCTATTGTTTCCCTGGCATGTTTGTGTGTACAAGTGTGTGGTAAGGATACAGTGATAAGTGAGAGGATATGCTCATGCCCTGGTGTGTCTGGATGAATGTAAGAGATTATCACTGTCTGTAATACAATGAGAAAAAAGATGATCAAAGAAAAAAAAAGGTTCTGTTTTTAGCTGCTTGATGTAGTAAAAAAGAATTGTGGATAGCTTAGAAATTACACATACACGTAACCTGCTGCCTAGTAACAACTCATTTAGCTTGTGAGCTTGTAATATTTGTCTTAGTTTTACTAATTTTGCTGACACATAATGATGAATAATAGGGATGAGGTTTTGTGGTGATCACATGTGGGAGGTTTCCAGGAACAAATGTTTTAAAGGTTAACTGGAAAATAAGAGATTTATGTTCAGATGGGACATCATAACTTTTTGAAGACCGTGTCTTTCAGGTTTCCAAAGCATGAGCAACACTAGTAGCTATTTTTCCTGAATCCTCTTGAATCTACAGTTGTTGTAGTTGTCACAACCGTTCTATAGGTGTTATCAGAACAGGGATGCTGTGCATACAGATTTACACCACGAATCTCTGTGTTGATGGATCACTAAATATACAAAAAAATGCAATATAGGAATGTAACTATAGCTTTCTGAAGAAAGTATTTTGGCCCAAATTAGTATTTCTTACAAACCTTAATCAGGTACTTTTAATTTCAAAGCCTTGTCAAATAGTTTCAGTGCCTCAACCTAATCAGGAAACTCTGTTGCCTTACTCTAACCTTGCACTTGTGAAGTTTAATCTCTGGAAAGTTTTGCCTAAAACTGTTTTTTTATGGCTATAAAACTTGTTATGGGCCAACTATTTTATGGGACTACTTTTACTGGACCCTTGCTGATGTAACAGGACCATTTTTGTAGGTTCATCTGCTACTGGATAAATTGCATTTGCAACTGGTCTGAAATAAGTGTTTTTTGAATGTACACTTCTGATTGTAGCCTGGAATGGCATATATCATCCAATACTCAAGAATCTTTACTTTCCAATGGTGTATAACATGTGTAGGTACTTGGAAGGGAGACTGAGTAAAACACATATTTATTTGTCATGTCCTTCCCACGGGATGTCTGATACCAACGGGCTAAAGAAGAAGTGAAAGCATAGAATTAAGGAAACCAAAGAAATGATAGTGCAGTTGCTGCATCATGGTCTTGAACAGGAATCCAAAGCTTGAAATTGTTACACAAATTTTCCCCCCAACTAATTTTTCTTTCTTCTTCTTGTGTGGCTTGTTAAAATAAACTCTTTATAATGATGTTTGTGCCATTATAATGAATTGTGGACAATAGAAGGCTGGTAGGGACAGTTTCTGGCTCCTGTCTATATTTTTACCAAAATAAATCTGTATCTCTGCTTTCTATTCACCTTATCTTTACCAATCAATCAGTTCGTTATAAAACATATGGCCCTGGATAATGTTTTCATGTGATTGTAAACTTGCCAGCCAAAATCTTATAAGCATGGCCTATTAAACTTAAATAAATATTTTACCTTTTTTTGATTATTAGTTTGGTTCAAAGATCTTGGTTTAAAATCCAAACTAAAGAGCTACGCCTTAGTAGTTTTATTTTGATCTTCATCTCCAGAAGTCTGGAGCAGGATTCACACAATAGCCAAAGATTATGGCCAGTGTCAGAAAGACAACTAGCTGGTGAGGATCAGTGCTTAGACTCAAAATGTTCAGGTTTTCCATTTCTATTTTTACAACAATAAATTCACACTGTTGAACAGGAACAGCTCTGGGCCCTTTAGTTGCATTCAGGTTTCTTTCTGTTATTTTTGTTAAATTCACACCCACCTTGATCGAAAGGCTTGGATGGAGTCCATGTTCCAGGCTCCTGAAGCACAGTTAAGCAATGAAGAAAAAAACAAAATAAAACATGTAAATATTATTTAAATATTACCTTAAAGTAAGTAATACGTGACTATCGGTTCTTTCAGTGCAAAACACCATTAAGTCATACAAACCTCAACTTCCTTTGTTAGAAAGCATTACAAAGACAAAGAATCACATATTAATTTAGATACTTTTTTAAATATACATGTAGCATAATAAAATAGGCACATGGCGATCTAGGAAACACACAAACACAAAGATACCAATTTTGATAAGTGCGTGGAGCAAGCCTTCATTTAATCAAGATCGTCATGATATAATGACAGCAGCTGTCTGCAGTACTGTGGATAAAAGGTGCTTGTTTGTGTGACTGCGTATTGTTCTTCCATTTAACACTCAACTTCTCGCAGCAGAGGGAGGAAATCATGTCAAACAAACAGGCTAAACAGTTTAGGCTTTAGTTTAGCAATGTAAGACAATGCAACAACTACAAGTGATTAAAATAATGTACTTGGCTGTGCAATTCAAGTGCAACATTGCTGCAATATACTAGATGCTGAATACACTCATTGTCCAATTAAACATGCTTTTACAGGTTTGCTTCATTATTCTCAACATTTAGATAAAGAGCGCAGTCACACTCCATCAGTATGTGTGGTAATCCAAACCTCTATGCTTGGTTTTAGTAGCAGGTTTAGCCATGTATAAATTTTTAGTACTTCACTTTGAATCTCCTGGCTTTTGCCATGTTTAGTACATCCACTAAAACCAGCTGATTTGCTAAACTGGTTAGTCTGCTGCATCTACGGCAATTATTGCACGTATTGTTCCCGCAAACAACTAAACTTAAACTGGGCAGAAACACTTCCTGATATTTTTCTAAAAATTAATTTTTAATACTTTTGTTAGGACAGATGGAACCAGCTTCACACGGTAAAGCATCCCGCCAGCTGCCCCGCTGGCACACTGGAGTCGTTGTCTCTTTTTATCCGCAAATTTTTATTCTTGTCAGCTTCAGAGCTTCCATATGAGACGCTTTCAGTAATAAATACGTCTTTGTGACGTGTGCTCATTCTCACAGCTCTAAGTGTAGCACATGCAATTAAAATTAACACCGTAATGTCTTGTTTACTTTTCTGCTGGTCTGATCTGCAACTCCTGAGGAGTCGTTTGAATTGTGGCTGAAAGCTGATTTTATTCTTTACCACAGAACACAAAAGACAGATGTTACTGGGGTGTTAGTGGAGGTTTTTGTCCAATGTGAAAAGGGAATTGAAAAAGTGACTTCCACATTGTGTTATAAAAGCAAGATGGCAGGATACAATCTAAGTGACTGGCTAGAAGCAAACTTTTCCTCAATAGAAAGCTAAACGTTTGGCTAAGAAAGCCTCAGACATGAGCTGAAGAAACTTAAAAGCTGCTAAAACACTTCGAGTTCAGTCTGGACACTTGTGGGACATCCACAGGCTCTGATCATTGTATTGTAGAGTAAAATGCACCTTAAACAGAAAGTAAATTATATTTAAGTGACATTATAAAAAAAAATTACAATGACAGCTTTTGCTGTCAGTTACAAATGTCTTTTAATTTGCCGCACAGGATTATCAATACACACATCATTTTGCTTTTGCTAAAGTGTTTCTAGATTGACAAATCCTGTATTTTGCCCTTAAAAACTGCACTGTTGCATATTTTCTTTCTCTACCGCTCTTTAATGTTAAACAACACAAACAAAACAAAACTCATACTAGTTATTTTTAAGTTACATAACGCTTTAAAATGTCATAGGTCTCCTGTGACAAAATGTTTTCACGTTTAAAATCCTCCCTAAGGTAGTGACTCAGTTCATTGCTTGTGAATGTGATCCCACAGTCTAAATACGGAATGCACAGAGGTGAGCGATTTGCCGGCTTTTAATAGAGAGACAAGCCGGAGAAACTCCCAGCAGGTGCGGGCTTATGATGCAAATATAAAAGGAGCTTAACAAATAGTGAGCTGTGTGTTGTTTGACTCAGTGTGAGTTTAGACATCCAGCATTGCTTTGTGTTTCCTTTAAATCTGATAACCTTTTCTTGTTGTCACACCTGTCTCTTTCTTGTTGTTTTTATCATTAACGTTCAGTCACGCTTACGCATATTGTTGTTTTCGCCTCCAGAAGAACTGATTTGCATTCATTTCCTGGATGTGTAACTGTAACCACAACATGCTTAGCCCGCAATGCATACCTCAGGTTTGTAGTGACCTGGCATTATGTAACGCCCTCTTTAATTCAGGGATTTTATTCATGCCCTCCACTCTGGCATTCCCCAAAGAATTGAATAACTGCTTTAAATACTTAGTGTGTACACCTGTACTACTCGTGGGTTTAGGAACATGATTTATTTACAAAGCCTCACTGTCTGGAAATGCTGATTTTTGACGTAAAGAACTGTCGGGTTTAGAGTCAAGTTAGGATCAGGGTTAAAGTAATCTCAAAAAATTGTGTATGTAAGTCATTTGTGTTCCTGTGTGTGTTTGTTGCCACTTTCCATTCACTGGACAGAGCAGATGTTTTGAATTATTGTTACATATTGTGAGTACAGTAGGTAATGGTATACTTGAGATTATCAAGTCAAATATTGTGTTCCGTTGTTGCATTGTTCTTATTTGTCAAGCACAGTGGTTAGGCAAACTGTACTCATCAAGGTTTGCTTAATTATTGAATAAATCCTGGGAGCAGGCTTCAACCTGAAAAGGTGCAGCAGGCTTATAATTTATTATCATAATCTACACTCCTCCATCACTAATCCAGCATGGGTCTCACATCATCTATGTGCATAAAACTTTAGATCTTTTATCCATCTTGAAGCAGAAGTTGATTATTAATGCTTTACTTTGTGGATTTTATTCAGTGGTTGGTGTGTTTCTTGAACATCTTCAGTTCTGGAATACGAAGGCACTGCTAAATCATTTGTTTCTTGATCTTGATAGTCGTCTGGACTTAATTTGGGATTTTCATTCTCCATTCATTTTTTGTGACCCTGTTTAGTATCTGCTATTCACACAAGAAAATGTGTAACAGATGCATTTGCCTACTTTTCTAAAACTTATTATGTTTATAAAATATGAGATGGTAGCATATTGGTAGTATTTTAAAAAATCCGGTAGATAATTGTCATATATGTTACTTACATATAATACTTTCATATACCAGGAATCATGACACATAAATATAAAGATGTGTATAAGATGTGTGTATAAAGATGTGCAAGTGGTAGCCATGTAGATTATTTGTGTTATGGACACCAAACCGAGTGCACTCATTTTAATCTGTACAACATACTTTCAGAAACTAACCACTGAGGCCAAAAATGCAGCCAAAAATAACATGTAACTGGGATGTAAATAGAAAAATATGATGACTGTTAATAAAGGGAAGGTGCAGTTATATTGGTTAAACAGCAATATCGGCCTTGTTGACCGGTCAACAACATGAAGCGATGGCAGTGGTAAATATTTCTCTAATATGTCCAAGAAACTAAAACAACTTGTTTACATTTAATTTAAAATTTTTATGTGCCATGTAAGCACTAAAAATGATTGTGATGGTAATGGTTTGATACTGTTTTGTTGTTGTTTTTTTTCCTGGTTAAAAAGTCATCATTCACACTATTACACACCACCCGCATCCTAAACTTTTAATATTTACTTTAATACCATGCTTTCATGTTTTTACACATAATTCTGATCATCTCTATATAGCAGTTGAAATTGAGATTTAGTTTAATCAAGAAATAATCCTGAAATCAAAATCAGACCATTTTCTCCAATCTATTGTCCAATTTATGTCCAGACCACTGCTGCTCAATGGATACCTCCCTGCAAACCCTATAGGTGCTTGTGTGTGAAAATCCCAATAGATCAGCATTTTCCAAAATATTCAGAAACAACCTCATAAGTCACTTAAATCCATTTTCTTCCCCTGTTCCCCTTTACCATGTCTACATACCTAAATGCACGGAGTTGCTGCCATATGATTAGCTGATTATAACCAGATATACCAAAGGCAGTGTAATAAAGTACTGGAATACTTGTTTAGTTATTTGTTTTAAAGTATATATTTTATCTTACCATTTAGTATTAAAAGGACATTAAATGACAAAAACAATCTGTGTCAGTTCTAAGCCAAATTTTTATCAGTGCTTGTGGCAGTATCTTTGTGGGAAGCAGAGCAAATATTGGCTATGTTAGTGCTGATTTGTGAGATCTTTCAGTTTCGGCTACAATGAAAATAAAGTAAAACATCTGATATCAGTGCAATTGATTTAGAATATAATCTCCTAACATAATGAGGCAGTGGATGAGTTTGCAAAGGATGCCCCAAAAACCTCTGAAATTTTCGAAAGAGCGTGACTGTAATTGTCAGGGCGCCTCCCTCTGAGTCACTCCCTCGCTTGAAGTGAGGTGAACAGGGTCAATTCTCACTCCTTCTCCCTCCAATTAATATCCTCTTTCTGTCCTATGCTGCTGATCTTTCTAACCCTCTGCATCATCACAGACTCCTCAGCACCCGTCAAATTCTTTCTCCATCTACCTCCCAGCCATTAAAAATGGCTACCGTAAAATGAGAGTCAGCCTATTGGTCCCTTCAAGCAGTGCATGCTGTGGAGGCTGAATAATGAGAATGTTGCATTATGGGGGCCAGGCACTCCAGACCAGAAAAGACAACAAAAGTGCTTGCGGTCTGATTCCTTAATGGAATCAACAGACGCATCCAAACACACACAAATGCACTTTTAGTCACACGCACACACACATAGACAGCTTTATAAAGAGTCTTCTCATCACAGCACTGCCTGTAGTGCATGAATCTGTCAACACAACATCAAATAACTGGATGAATGCACATAACTGCAAGTTATGTCCTCTTCTTTTATGTAAAAAACAAACAAAACAAAACAAAACAGAGAAAACACAAAATTCAACAATAAGTCCAGCAGTCTCCCACGTGCACTCTGAAATAACAGCTTTTCAACTTATCTATTCATCTTACTCCACCTTTATTTCTCTTTCTGCTCACATTTAGGGCAGTCTTTTGTCCTGATATGTGCTGCTGTGCATATAGTGTTTTTCACTCTAAATGGACAGGAGATTTCGTGATTTTTTATTTTTCATTACTGCTTATTAGCTGCTCTTTGTTTCCACCGGAATAGATCCAGGTGATTTGCTGTTTCAGAAAATCACTTTCTAACCTTTACTTCAGGTTTTCCCAGGTCTGATTTCAGCCCTCTTAACTGTCCCTTAATGGCTTTCGTCCACCACCTCGCCACTTTCCCGTCGACGTCCGACAGAGGAGATATATGCATGTTTTCACTGTACAGGCTCTGCTTGTCTTGCTCAAGCTTGTCGCATGCATGCTCTCACAAATGCACAAATCCACACAAAGGTGCTTTGAAGTGGAAATGGCCTCCAGGTCTGTACCTTCCCTTCATCATTCACGCCCCACAACACGAACAGCACAGCAAAGACACACACTATTAAAAAAGACACAAAGACTAAGGAGAGGATAAAAAGGTATAATCTCCTCTAATGAGCCTGGTCTAAACAACACATTATTTTGCTTTCACACTACATCATGCAATTAAGCGTCTGTCATCAGGGATCATTTATCGCCACTGTTAAAATAGTCTCCCTCAGCTTATCTCAGTGTTCTGCTTATGCTATAAGGTAGCCAAGGGCCAGCAATGTTTAAAAAAAATGAGATGGCACTGGCGAAGGAAAGACTGCCTTGGGCCTCTTTAGCCATCCTAACAGGACTTTCAGTAAATCAGCAGCCAAGATTTTATCTATCGCACTTAGCATGAGACCCACTTATGGCTCTTAGTGGGAGATGAAAGCTGCCGGACATGCCTAAAATATGAATTTGAAACTACACCAAAGCAAGGTTTGGCAAAGACTGTTAATAAAAAAATTGTTTTGGGAAGATTTAAAAAATCATTATGAATACAATGCATATTGTTTGCATAAATAAAATTAATAGATTTGATTGCAAATAAAGGTTTAATCCTAAACTAAAGCCTAGATGCTTAAAAAGAAAGTTTTGCTGAGCTTCAGTTGTAAGGTAGCTTCCTTTTAGATTTTGTTACTTGTTAGATGCATGAGGATGGCTGCTCTGGTATTGTAAGATCTTGCTAATGTGACTTTAACCTCTTCTTCTTCATGAGGCCTACTTTTTCTGTCTCTGACATCCCCAAACTAAATTAATCACGTCTATAAAAATACAAGGTCTGTACGTTTAATCTTAGTCTCAAAATAATGCTAGGACTTGTGAGATTGAAACAGAAGTGTCAGAATCAAGATATGCGTTACTTTGTCAGAGTAAATTCACCTGGAACATAGCAGAAAATTTTAATGGTTAGCTCCTAAAAGAATAACACCTAACATTACGCTCAGTGAAAACCAGAGGATAGCACCCCGATTAATCTAAGGTTTGAAAATGTCTGATAACTGTGTAAAAGTAGAAACTGAAAAAATGAATCTAAATGGTTTTACAGAAGTTCATTAGAAATGTCACGCAGGTAAATATCTCAGAAGCCCATCTGATGATTTGATTATTGGTACTTCTATCAATTGTCAGTCAGGAGAATTGAGGAATCGACCCCAGATTCACCTCAGAAACACCATGAGGATCCAGAAAGAAGTGAACCCCAAGATATTATACCATAGGAAGAGTGAGTACTTCACTGCACAGTCTCTTTCATCCTAATGTAAACTACCGGGACCAGCATAAATCATTTTAGAGTCAAATGAGAACACATTTGCAGAGCTTTTTTGAGTTGGAATACAACTTTTGACCACAAAACAGCTAAAGTAAAACATGCTGTATGATTTTGTGATTGTTATTTTTCATTACTGCTTCTTGGCTGCTCTTTGGCACAGACTTTTTTGTCCCACAGTGATGAAACAGACATCTTTGCAATCGGCAGAGCCTCTGCTTTCATTTGACACCTTGTTCGTGATGTTTGCTTGAAGTGGAGAAATTAGCAGAAGCTTTAAATTGGACATTGCTCTTCTTATGTTGTTGTTACATTCCAATATAATTACTAGGGATTTAAAATGTGTTTTATGTTTAGGTTGCAATGCTTAGCTGGCTTGATGCTTGTTTTGGTGTGCAAAGATAGGAGAAAAGGTTAAGAAGGCAACGAGCATTGTGAAATTGTTCTGATTTTTTGGCACATGATAAATGGTTAATGCAACACTTTAGGATTCAATATGGTAGCACGTAGGCATTCGTCAGTGTTGAGCTCACCCCACGCAGAGTGAAGGATTTTGGGTATTCAATCAAGGCAAGCTGATTTGCATGCAGTCTTCCAAAGGAAAAAAAAACAAAAAAACTAGCAGCACAAGTAGATTCATGATTTATGTCAAACTAAACTATCTGCCACATTATATTTCTATGCATATCAGCATTAATGGTAATCACGTATATATAAGAACATGTTTAATGAATTTAATCTAACTTGTAAACTCAGGTAATTAATTTTATGTGAATTAAATGGAGGGTACATCGTGTTATTTCACCAGTTTATGTTGTTATAGGGGAGAACTTTCCATATAATGTTGATGTTCTTTTAATTGTTTTACTCAGGCCAAAATTCACTTTGGTACTCCAGTTATGCAACTATGATGTAATCTTTGCAACCTAATGATAACCTAAAGGAAGCATTAACCACTTTATGTTTAACTACATGATTATCAATTGTGACAACAAACAGGTCTCTTGTGCTATAAGATCCTATTTCATATGAAATTGTTGAAAAAGGTTCTAACAAGCATTTACTCATGCAGGGGGTTTAACATTTATTCCACAAGATAGACGTCAACCTAATTGTATACAAAACATGCAAAGTAGAAGATGAGTAAGCCCTCAGTTGCTGTTATTTAGGCACTCGTATGCAATGCACTGATGCCTTGTTGCATGTAAGATTGTAAAAAAAAAATGCCCATGAACAGAGGCAATTTGAGACACAGCCCTAAAACAGGAAATGAAAGACACTTATATATAAACAGGGCCCCACCTCAATCTCTGATGCCTGAGCCTTAAGGTTAAAACACCCAAGTCAATGTGCACAAAACTGTCAGCTCACCTACAATTATCCCCCCTCTCTATCTATCTATCTATCTATCTATCTATCTATCTATCTATCTATCTATCTATCTATCTATCTATCTATCTATC
>JBAMHW010000004.1:11563967-11584255 GCA_037177495.1 Rhadinocentrus ornatus
ACCAGGAGACAGGCCAGTACATCAGGAGACGTGGAGGAGACCGTAGGAGGGCAACAACCCAGCAGCAGGACCGCTACTGCCGCCTTTATCAAGGAGGAATAAGAGAAGCACTGCCAGAGCCCTGCAATATGACCTCCAGCAGGCCACAAATGTGCATGCGTCTGCTAAAATGGTCAGAAAAAGACTCCATGAGGGTGGTATGAGGGCCTGACGTCCACAGGTGAGGGTTGTGCTTACAGTCCAACATCGTGTAGGACGTTTTGCATTTGCCAGAGAACACCAAGATTGGCAAATTCGCCACTGGCGCCCTGTGCTCTTCACAGATAAAAGCAGGTCCACACTGAGCACATGTGATATCCGTGACAGAGTCTGGAGACGCCGTGGAGAACGATCTGCTGCCTGCAACATCCTTCAGCATGACCAGTTTGGCAGTGGGTCAGTAATGGTGTGGGGTGGCATTTCTTTGTGGGGCCGCACAGCCCTCCATGTGCTCGCCAGAGATAGCCTGACTGTCATTAAGTACCGAGATGAGATCCTCAGACCCCTTGTGAGATCATATGCTGGTGCGGTTGGCCCTGGGTTCCTCCTAATGCAAGACAATGCTAGACCTCATGTGGCTGGAGTGTGTCAGCAGTTCCTGCAAGACGAAGGCATTGAGGCTATGGACTGGCCCGCCCATTCCCCAGACCTGAATCTGATTGGGCACATCTGGGACATCATGTCTCGCTCCATCCACCAACACCACGTTGCACCACAAAATGTCCAGGAGCTTTAGTCCAGTTCTGGGAGGAGATCCCTCAGGAGACCATCCACCATCTCATTAGGAGCATGCCCAGGCGTTGTAGGGAGGTCATACAGGCATATATATAAAACTATATATGCTCTTTGATGATAATATTCATAATAATCATAATTATGATCATAATAGTAATAAAACATTTTATGTATAAAGTGCTTTTCAGGACATTGAAAGTTTCTTTACAGTGGGAAAACAAGAAAAAAAAGTAAGACATCCAAAAACATCAATCAACAAAATCAAAAACATAAAAAATTCTTAGGCTCCTTCCTCACATAACATCATTTTAAATCATTCAAATCATAAAAGATATGTTTGGAGAGAATTTTTTTTTTCTTTCTTTTTCTAAATGTCAGGTCAGAGTAATCACGGATATTTTTTTGGGGAAAAAATGTCCTGTACTTGGTCATGGAGGGAATGGAAGAAAAGGCTGGTATTCAAGGAGTGACAATTGATTGAATGGCATGGATGAAGGTTTCAACTGCATGAGTTGGACAAATACGGATGATGGTCTTTATGTGGAAGGATGCTGCTCTGATGATTTGATTAATGTGTTGCTCAAAGGAGACGATATATGCTTCTCCATGGAAGCAGATTAATGTGGATTTTCTGAATCTTTAAATAACATTATGCACTGTACACAAAGAAATTACTGAAACTGGAGTCTTTCAGAGAGACGAAACCCTTCCGATCTCAACTTTGGCACCTAGAAAATGTCCCTGATAAGATTGTTTTAGCCACCCAAGTTTCTGACCTGGTGGCAATTCTGTAACCCTGCATTCAATTCTTTGGATTAAGATAAGAGTCTGTCAGCTCACTCAGGATGTAAATGTTGTTCAACTGGTAATAAAATCATAATTATTTCCTGCTGCAAGATGAATAAATGAAATTACCATTTAATTTCTTAGGCTTTAACATCAGAAATGTGCTGTAAATAGAAAAAACACTGTGAATTAAATGTGATGTTAAATGTGAATTAATTCTTGAACCTTTCAAAGCCAATGCAACATCTATGCTAAGCATTCCCTTGTTCTATAAAACATTAAAAGCCTTTCATTGTTGATGTTACATTCATGCAGGGGAGAAAAAAAACTACCACACCTTTTGTGGGAGTATCGGCCAACAACCTGGTTGAACCAGCTGTGATAAAGCAGAACACATGAGCTCAGAGAACGAGATGCACAAAGATAGAAATACTGCACAGACTGCATTTCAAGGAAAGAGCATGTTTTATCTTTCCATGTACTTTATCTTTATCGTGAATGACAGTTTGCTGCTGTAATAATATTTTAAATGTTGCATAGTGATCTTTTAATGACTTTTGGGCACTTAATCACAGAAACAAGCTTTAAACACTCTCTGAACGATGAGAGTCTCAGCTTTACTACAGCCACAAACAAGCTTATTCTCCATTGCATGAAAAATCCATTAGCAATTGTGTATTTTTCCTAAAATACTGTAAGTAACTGACATGTGCATCTATTAAAAGGTTTGGGAGGAACGGACCAACGTGTAGGCCAACAACATCTGACATACTTTGTTAGCTGTATGTGTAACTCTGCTGTTTGAATGTTGTGACTTTTTTTTTTCTTACTTGCTCTGGATTAAATTAAATTTCTTTTCTTTTTTTAAAAAAAACAACCCTCCTTCTGATCATGCAAGCCTTGCTCTCCAAAAACACTTTGGTTAACAAAACCTAGTTTCATAATAGAGACTTTACTGAGTTGAAATTAAGGAACCAGTTAATTTGGACCAAAGCTTGAAACCACTTAAGTTAAGCTTTCAACACAAAAAGAAAAGAATTGAAGTTATTTAACATGTTGCCTATTTAACAAACACTAAAACTATTTTGCAAGATGATCATATTTAATGGTTTTTAATGTATTTATTTATTTTCCATTTATGTTGATATATTTCTGTAAACCTAATGCAGACTTTTGAAAATTAGTTCAGCAATGCTTTTGTTGACGATTTAAAACACATTAATATGTGTTTTAAATCATCACTGCTCACTTCATTGCAATGCACTCATTTGTCCGCTAGATGTCAGTACAGGACAGGAAGCACAATGTAAAAATTCTTTTCACTTTGCATTAAAAATGTTTTTTTTTTTTATAGCGCTTGCTCTCTAGTTTAGTTGCATAAGGTTACAAAATAGTATATTCCAGAAAAGCAATAGTTTTTGTAGGTTTTTTTAAATATCTTTTTTTCTTCTTTTTTCTTTTTCTGGTAAAGAACCTCCACATACATCAAATTATCTGTCAATTTTATTAGCCAGCTCTAAACCCTTTGCTACAACATCATATTTTCTGACCCTTTATTCTGCCTTGCTCTTTTTCTTTCCTCACACACCAACAGAGACACAAAATGACCACTGCAACTCTCCACAGGAGGGTTTTGCCATGTTCTGTAGATTGGATGTCCCAGTGTCATAAACTATTGATATGGGGTTCAAGTAACACACCTGATATCTGAGGGGAAAGGGAATGAAGGAGGGGGAGGGGCAGGCAGAAAGACAATAGTGTCAGAATGGGAAAGGTGGGGATGTTGAAATGGAGAGACCAGAGAGAATGGAGAAAATACTCCCCAGAAGAGGATGATGAGCAAGAGTGAAGGCTGGAGCCAGATCACTGGTTCATATACAGGGCTGTAATGGATTGGAGGACTGGGCGGATGCTCAGGCCCTGTAGCCAATAGCTGAGTTGTACATTGTGATGACTCAGGGCATTGCTTAGGAAATAGGATGAAGAAGGGAGTGAATGCATCGAAAGAGATGAGCAGTGTGTGTGTGTGTGTGTGTGTGTGTGGCGATAAATGGATCACTGTCAGAGAAGAAACATCCAGTTGTCTTTAACTATGCACAGCATGGCCTCACTCTTTAATGCCTTCCACCCTCAGAACTACTTTGCATTCCCCCTTGCTTTAGTGTACTTTCATGTATGTGTTTACCATGTAAACAGAAGGACTTATTGTGTGACAGTTAAACTCCACTGTCAGCACAATGGCAACAAACTCCCCGCTTAAATTGTTAATTTCCCCCTCTTTTCTGCCTGATAGGCATCTGTCCTTTTTGACGACTTTTAGCAGGTGGGAAGTTAAACCTGCCCCCTCCACTCCCCCACCCCAAAATGCTCCAACACAACTACTTTCTCTGCTTTTTATAGTGCAGTCTGTAATGTTTTATTTGGATAAATTCATTACGGAAATGACACTGAGCTACATTATTATCATTAAAATTGGATTTTTTTTTTAATGGAAAATGCATAAGCGACATGTGGTGCAGATGGTGTGATAAAATGGTTTGGCAGAACAATCTGATAAAAATAAAAGTTAATGGAGACAGCAAAGGTGTATACATTACAGCTCCCATTCAGCAAAACGCTTTAGTAAAACAAGGTGGTACAAGTAAGAAACATTATCCTCCAACTTTCCATCATCAATTTGCACACACACAAAAGGTCAAGGGATGAAACAAATAAATAAGCCCAACAAAACTACTATTCATTCTAACAAGAGTCATTGTATAATATCTAGTCTTCTTTTTACATCACACAACTAAACAATATCTTATGATCTGTGAATATTGCAATGTAACTAAGTAATTCTACTGAAGTACTGTCATGAATAACCATATTTGTACTTAAGCTTCTTCTTTACACACATATCTGTACTAACAAGTTATCACTTTACTAATAATTTTTAATTTTTCTCCAAAATATGTTACACATAAAATGAACCAATAGCTTAAAAAGATACAGCTAAAAGGATTAATTGCTTAGCAGTAAAATTTGTTTCCACTTTTGTAATCTTTAGTGCACCTGAAGCAGGAGTCTTCACTATTTTAAGAAGCTTTAGTAACAAATCTGTTTGGCTAAATGAGAAAATACTAAGTACTGGCTTATAGATAATCGTTGCAATTAATTCCAGAATAGTTAACAATGAACTTCCCTTTAGCCTGCAATGTCAGTAACAACACAATGACATAAATGTAAAAACATGCCTACACTTGTAATAATAATAATAATAATAATTTACCATCACATTATAAATATAATGACTAGCCACAATTTAAGTCCACCTAACTTATCTTGAGTAGTTCCTCCTTATGCTGCTGAAAGATCTGTAACTTGTCAGGACATGGACAGGGGACATTTGAAGGTTTCCTGAAATGTACTGGGATGTTAGCAACAAAACCTTTGGGATCTGTGTTTTATGGGGTGTTTGTGAATTGGACTTGCTTTCTAAAGATGCCAACACACCCCATCAGATTGGTACCTGGGAAGTTTGGGGGATGGGCGAACACCTGAGACTCTTTTTCATGTTCTTTGAGGCTTGGTAGTTTGTGTAAGTCTACTGTTGTCCTGCTGGGTGGGAGCTGATACTAAATAGAAGAGCTGTTGTCATATGGGATGAAAGGTAGGTGGCATTTTGAACAGTAATGTAAATGCCAGTTTGCAGGTTTTCCCAGAAGGACGTCTATATTACAATGATGTGAATACTCTATCCAACACTGAATCTAAATATTAGAAAATATAACTGGCTGGATGATCATATAAAAAAAATGTTTATGCTAAAATATTGATTTAATACTAGTACCATAGTAATGTGCAAACATATTACATCATCACTCAATTATTTATCTATTGTTTCCACAGATCCAAGTGGGTTTCAGTAATAGTCCTCCAGACTTCCTAAAATTTCTTACATCAGTTGTTTATTTTATTTTATTCATTTATTTTCTCTCATTTTCAGTCCAGTCATTATACCTGATCATTTCAGAAGAGTGTGATTTTTTTTGTTTGCTAAGCCTGGTGATTAACAAGTGTATCTACAAATAACTCATACCTCAACAAGGAATTTATTGTAGGTAGTATCTTTGGGCATTTTGTCACTAGCAGCCTGCCAGAAAGGCACACATACCATTTAGTCTTGTTACTGTAGTTGCATCTAAAAACAATGTCAAAGATAACACAGTTTGACCTGTTATATCTCAACATGATGTGCTGTGTGTTCTCAAAAGAAACTGGATAAGTGGAGGACGTAAGAAGTGCTACATCTAAAAACTATCTACAGAAGACAAACAGTATCTGAAAGTAATGTCCTTCAGATATAAGTAAACATTCCAGCAAAGACATGAGGTAGGGTCTCACAGGTGTTCTTTTAGATGACGCACATAAGCAAGGCACACACACACACACACACACACACACACACACACACACACACACACACATATATATATATATATATCTGTATCTATAGATGAAATACTTTCATATTACAGATAATGATGACTTTGGAAAGTTCCTTAAGAAGTCTGAAGAGTTATCTCTGATATACTTATACTTATATACTGTATTTCCTTTTATTATTGCACATTTCAACAAATTGTATAACCTTTTCCCTATTTTTCTGTCCGTATATAACGCAATGGTAGGAGGCTAGAGGGATAAAGGAAATCAACACGGCTCAACCTCTGTGTGTGTTTATATCGGAAAAAGGCTCTCCAACCACCTGTACTCTAATGTGAAAATTGACTGTTTCAACACTCATGTTGTCTCAGGTAAAGCAAGCAAGCTGTTTTATGCATGCTTCCCATCCTTATGCGTTAGTCATCCAACCTTTCTATCGTTTTTTTCCCCTTGTACCACTCCCTTCCTTTCCATCTTGCAACACCTCTGGTCTGGCCCCGCCTTTCACCACTCCTGCCAAAGGGACTATGAGTTTCATGCTCCCTCGGTCGTATTTAATTCCCGGGGACCCATTTTAACTTTACACTCCTTTTTTTTTTTGTCTTCGACGTTAATTGCTTTTCTTTTTGTTTCTTTTCAATTTTACGCTTTTCGGGAAAGACAGGACATCTGCGATTTTATCTCCCATTTTCCTGCAACTCTTAAGGTAAGGTCATTTAACAGGCGGACGCGTTTCACAACAGGTGTATCACTCATCCTGAATAACCCAGCGAAATTCTTCCTTGGTAGTTTTTTCTTTAACCTGCACAGTTTCAAATAATACCCGATATTAAAATATGCCACGTTGAACTATTTTCCGCTTATTTGTTTAATTCAACCAAAAAGTTGCGTTGCGAAAGCCGAAACCTCACTGACACTAAGGTGGAACCGGGTTGGTTTGGTGCGATCATGTACTTCGCGAAATAGCCCAATCGTATTACGTCATCATGAACGATCATGGAATCCTTATGATATATTTGTCAATGGACTCAAGCAAGATTTTAGGACTTTAGCTGCGTTAAATATACCTACTATAACGATTTTTTTTGTTAGATATTATGGCACGATTCGTCACAGTCCAGTTAAATGATGGTAAGTTCCTCATGTTAATGAGATGTCCTACCCTGCTTTAAAGCCAAGACATTTCCATACTGGAACACCAGAACACCTGTTGAGGCAGTCATATTGCACCAACCTGTTTTTTTGTTTGTTTGTTTTAAACAAGCAAGCAATCAAACAGAAGAAGCAGAATAAAAACCAGTACAATATGTTTCCATTAAAAGCTAAACCACACATTAGTCTGACATGAATGTTTATTGAGATTAATTTAATTGTTTGGAAACTTTTTATGGTATTGCTTCAGACCTTAACTGTCTGCATGTGACATAAGGTGTGCCTTTACCTGAAGCCAACACTCATTATATGTGGTGAGAGGATAACCCCACCTCGAGTTCTCTGTGAAACTGCAGGCTCACATTTATAGAACTGTGAATAAGTTTTGAAATATAAACAATCAAATATTATTGCTGCATCACTTCACTGTATGAGGAAATTTAAAGCACACTTACACTTTTGCTTGCTTTTTTTTTATTTCATGCCATTTGTCAGATTTACCCATGCTGCTTATTACCAGTACATTTTGTTAATGAGACATTTCAACTGTAAACCTGCTAAAACCTTTTGCCACGGTTTTCCTCTTTATACTTGTATTTGGTATTGTAACTCCTAGAAAGATACAACCTGTTTAACCTGTTCTTGTGTTTTGGTTACTGTGGTACGTTTGAGCCAAAGAGTAGTGGTTGTAAATCGACACATGTATTAAAATTTTTTTTAAAAAAAGTGTGTGTGGGGGGGGGGGGGAGTGAATTTCTTTCTGAATAATTTCAAAAGCCAGCTCATAAAGACATGCAGAGACCATGTTGCCATTATAAACAATATCATGTGCTCTGGCATGGGAAAGTCAGGTGTTTTTTTTTTTTTAATCTTTTGTTTTTCTTTTGTCTTTTTTTCCACTTCCATTTTGTATTCAGCAAAATTCAGACTCTGAAGGCTGAAGACCTAAGCTTTCTCTTATCTTAAGACTTAAGGGTATAATTTTTAGCCCTCATTGCCCTTAAACTTTGATAAACTTTTCACTCACACATGTCGCTGGCTTATTTTTGTTACTATCACTGATATTCAGTGTCTTGCCCTCACTATGTGCTGGTATGTTAGATTTCATTATCAATGTTTAACGTCTGATATTTCCTATGATTAAGGAAAAAAAGGTTAACTGCTACAGTTAACGATGTAATCCCACTTTACATAAACCTGCCTTATATCTGCAGTCAGTAGTAGAAAGACATAAATATGTCTTTGAAGCTAACATGGCCATGATATCCAAGCCCACTTATCTGTATGCAGTCTTTGTCTTTAATCATTTAAAATTCAAGTGTTACTAACCTAGACAGGCTGACTTGCCCTTCAAGGACCCTTGTTGGATACCTTGCCACACTCAAAAGATATGAGACAAATTAAACAGACTGAGTTGACTTAATATCATATCTTAGACGTCACAAATCCCCCACTGTGAGAGCAGCGAGGCTGCTCTTCCTGCTGTGTTGAATCAAGGACAAAAGCATGCACAGATCAGAGTTTTAATGATAGTATAATGAACATTATGCAATGCTGAACTAATGGAAATTCTTTGGATTTCATTTAGATTTTCAGTGATACACAACAGAGAGCTATAATAGAAGCCAATTAATTTGAGATGATTACCAAGGGGACCAAGGGGCTTGGTGGAGTTGTGTTTTTGTTGCCATTTGTTTGTCTACCTGTCAGCAAGATTACTCAAAACTTATCCAGCTGAATTTTATGAAGCATGATTGAGGTGGAGCATGGGGAAATGAAATCCTGTTAAATTCTGGTGTGAGTCTGAATCATTGTCTTTGAAGGAACAATGGTCTGTAGATAACATCTTGTTTGTTGAAGCCAAAGTAAGGCTTGGTTATGCCAAAAACCATTAATTATTGGATTTGATTATATAGCTTCCCTATAGGAGAAAGTCAATATTATTCTGCTTTCCATAAATTCTAAATAGTAATGAGCTTTTTCTTAGCATTTGAGCCAAGTAAACCAATGTTTAAAAAAAATACAATAAAATATAATCAAAAGGCTAAAACGATTAATCAAGTAAGTCTTATTATTAAAAGTCATTGTACAGCCTACGATGCTTTCTTTAATCCACATAACATGCGTAACATAATATGTTTTGTTCAGCGGTTACGCAAACAGTTATAACTGCCGCACTACGTGCTTACGTTATGCATTACGTTAATAGCAGATTTAATTAGACGGCGCGAGAACTCTGAAGAAAACAAAAGGGAGCAAACGACAGGGGGAAAAAAATCTAACTAAAGTTTTTGACCATTATAAATTAGAGAAAATCAAAAATATTTTACAGCGTAATCCGTGTAAAACCAATAAATCTTTACCGGAAGACCACAATGTCAGAAAGTTAGTTTACACCTCCAACTCCCAGAAGAACAAGAACAAGTTTAAGTTAGCATTTTAGCACGCTAATGTAAATCAGAATACCTGTCATTTGTCATGGAGGCTAGCGAAGCGCACACGTGAACTGAGGCTTGGACTGGGCAATATATTCATTTGAAATGTTAGAACTCCCCCTATAGCGCAAGCCCTCATATTTTACTCATCTCTTTTCTGCCCATCAGTGCAGTTTAAGCCTGTAAGCTGTTAACGTCAACTAATACTCTCAGCCATTTTAAATGATATTTAACCAATTTTATTTTCTTAATTGGACGACGTTGCACTTAAAATGCAGCATTGTCTAAACAGATTATTTAGTTTTTGTCTTAAATTGCTGAGATATAACAGTATCCTCAGGAGAAGTACATGATTACAATTTGACAAAATGGCATTGCACGTAAATGCTCACAGTTTAATCATGTAGAACAGTGACACCTTGAGCTGCTTCTATCCATTGCTGTTGTTAAACAAACACCAAGCACTTGGCATGTTACTATGAATTGATATGGTGATACTATATGCTGCTGTGAGAAAAGTGTGATGCTATGAAGAATTTGCACAGTGAAGAGTCTTGTGTGAATGGCAAATACGCACATAGCTCTTTGGATCATTGTCACAGACATGCCAGAATGAAGAATGAACATTAATGCAAAAGTGACTATTGTTTGAGGAACTAAATGCCATAGTATTAACAAACTGATGAAGCCATTAATTTTGCACGTCGACTAAAAAAAGTTTTCTTATTAACCAACAGACATAATCTGACTTCATCAGTCTCTGGAAGTAGAACTGTATGGTTATTATCAGTATCAGAATAATAATATCATAAAACCTATAACACAATATGACATGTTTATATTATAATAGAAAATTGAATTACAGAGACAGTTTTTGGTAATTATCTTTGTTTACTTACAGTTAGTCAAATTCACTTTTCACCCCCGAAAAAAAAAAGATACCTAATTGATTCATACTAAAGTGATGCTGTAGACGTGCAAAAAAAACAATTTAGTTGTAGAAGTTATTCTGTCATAAATATGTCATATGCACCATTTAGTGTTACATGATTGTATAGATAATAAAAAAAAAGTGCCTTACCCTCATAAACCTTTTAAAATATGAACCTCTAGTTTGCTGCCCTTTTCATTTCCATCTAGTCCTTACACAGATTATAAAGTCGTTTTTTTTTTTTTTATCAATTAATTGTTTTAATCCACATACAGCTGTCAATGTGCACAGGGTAACCAGACTCCATTGTTAGTAATGTAAGTCATCAGAGTCCTCCGCAGACAGTGGCTGGTTTCTATGGCTACCATCAACAGTCTGGACTTTGAAGTGTTTGTAACAATATACTCCAGACAGTGCTAAACAAAATGGCAGCCACCTAGAATCCCCTTTGTCACAGGCCCCAGTTGTTTGCAGAGAGAAACTCCACCCTGTGAACTAACAGGTGGCAGACTCATTTTATAACCCTGTTGAGATGCTATCAGTAAATGGTCAGCAGAAACAAGAAGGGCCCTGCCATTTGATATAGATTCAAGCAAAATGGTTATGCTATCAAGAGATTCTTACACGTCCACTTAAGAAAAGTTTTGAAGGTGATATGTGACCCACAGGAGGTAACTATTTACAGTGTCTGCTCTGGGCAGGTTACTAGTTTCACACATAAAGATAGAGAATCACACTTGCAATAGCAGACAGATTAAATAGCTGGTGGGAAAATATGTAACTTCTCAAATATTCTAAAAAGAAGAACTTTATGAGATGTTGATAAATTTATATGCTGGAAGATTGCAGTAGTGCTGCATAAAAAATTAAGAAATCATCCTTTTATTTTGGCCATGATTTTGTTGTGGGCTTTTTTCCCTCCTCCCTCACCTAGTCCGAAGCCATAAACAAGTTGCTACTTAAATAGTGTACTGCATATTTCCCTACAAAATGTCAGCACATTCCCTATGGTGTAACAACCTATGGAAGGACAGCATAAGCTAGTCAGTGCATATTGGAAAGAAAAACCCCCAAAACTGGGTTATTGATGGCTCTTCACAAAAAAATGGGTTTTCACTGTTGATAATTAATCCAAGTGAGAGTGGAAGGGGATGAGAGTAGGCATATAGGGCACAGGCTATGACATGGTGGCACAATAATGGCTCTTTGTGTTTGTGAATAGAACAGCAGAAGGTTTACAGTGACGTTGGTACAGCCCACGCCATGTCAGGGATGGTCGTCCACATAGTGAGGATGTATTAAAGGATGGGATCGAAAGACTTCCAAAGAAAGTAGAGGTTAAAATGTATTTCTAAACAAATACTGAGACTTTGTGTTCTCTACTTAACATATATCAAGGTTCTGAGACTAATTTTAAAGTGAGGAGACATTTGACACAGAATACAATTCTCAACTTTGTGAGCTTGGTTTCTCTTTGTACTCTTTGTTAGACTGAGTTCTTGGAACAAATAAAAGTTTAAGAGCCTTTTTTTTTTGGTTTACCAAATCAAGGATATTTTTTCTCTTTAAGAGGCCTGTTCTGTAAACAACCCTGACTGAGGACTGTTTTACGTCTGGTAATATACGAGGCGGCACCAACACAAGACTGTGGATATTTGTGTTATTGTTTGATCTCAGTTAAGAAGAGATTTACTCACATATTGGCATTTTTTCATATTGTTATATGTTGACAGAAATAAGAAGTCGCCTGTGTGTTTATTATAATACACTGTTTTGGTTAATACTTTTATTTAAGGCAGCTTACAGCCGAGTAGCATAGAGTGAGTAGTTATTGCCCTGAATGAGTTTGTGACAAGTTTTTATACTAACATATTTTTTCTTTTCACTGTTATTTCAGCCATGTTACTACCATCATCACTGCTGCTCTTCCTCGGCCTCCTCACATGTGGCCCCAGTTCAACATGGGCTGCTAAAGTGGTTGTGGTCCCACCTATCATGTTTGAATCACACCTCTACATCTTCAAGACGCTGGCAACGGCTCTTCACCAAGAGGGCCACGAGACCCACCTTTTAGTTTCCGAGGGTCGTGAGGTTCCTTCTTCTCCTTACTACCATTTGCAGCGCTACCCAGGGATCTTTAACAGTAGCACAGCTGACAGTTTCCTTCAGTCTAAAGTCAGCAACATCTTCTCAGGCCGTTTGACATTTCTGGAACTGTTTGACATTCTTGACCACTACTCTCAGAACTGTGATGCTGTTGTCGGCAGTTCAGAAGTAATGAATCGCCTGAAAGAAGCCAAGTTTGACCTGCTGCTTGTGGACCCTAATGAAATGTGTGGTTTTGTAATAGCTCATATTCTGGGTGTGCAATACGCTGTGTTTAGCACAGGCCTGTGGTATCCTGCAGAAGTGGGAGCCCCAGCGCCGTTATCATACGTACCTGAATTCAACTCATTGCTGACAGACCGCATGTCCTTAATGCAAAGGATCACAAACACAGCTGTTTACCTAGTGCAGCGCTTTGGAGTCCATTATATTGCATTACCCAAATATGACCGGATTATGAAGAAACATGGAGTAAAGCCTCAAGTGGCCATGGCTGACCTGGTGCAGGGGAGTAGGCTGTGGATGCTATGCACTGATATGGCTCTGGAGTTCCCCAGGCCCACCCTTCCACATGTGGTCTATATAGGAGGCATCCTCACGAAACCCCCCAGCCCCTTACCACAGGTAAGTACCAAGAGTTGGCAAGCACTTGGTAAAATTAACATTTAACAAATGTGTCCTTAAGGACCACTTACAGGTGCCACTGAGTGTCCAAATCTACAGAGATCTTTAGATTTGGACACACACTAAAACGCAATGCTGAAGTCAAGGTAACAGAGTTTGACAATGCCATTATGCAAATGTGTGGTCTCCTGAGCAGGACAGGGAGTAAGAAATTCTCTTACTTCAAAGAAAGAAAACTTTAAAGAGCTTTTTTATTCCTTATATATATTTTTTTTGCAGCAGCTTTTGTGTCTATATGGATAGTCTTATTAGCACATTTCTCATCTCATTCAAGGGTGCAAATGACGACAGAAACAACTGATTTCCTATTTTGTTTATCCTTGCTGCATAAAAGCAGTTTTATATTCCAGGGTTGTCAGGGATATAAAATAATGTAATATGTCACAAAACCACGACATGTCATTTAGTTAACAAATAGGATAAAGATTTAAAAAAAACAACTGATGTCAACATTAAACAATTACTCTATAATCAAAACCATTTCAGTCTTGATTAGTTTGTTAAGCTGCTTTTTTATCTTTAAATTTTATAAGAACTACTGTCCCTTCAGTTTAAGTTTCAGTGTCTTTTGTACACTCTTCCTCATTCCCATTGTCTTTTATCATTCTCTACATCTTATTATGGCGTCCTGCTACAAAGCGTGCCTTTTATAGGCGAGGCTGTGGTGAGGATGGGTTTAGGCTGAATGGGTAGATTTTAAGCAGACGGGGAGGGGAGTCATGAAGAGCAGAGGCGGGTAGTGATGGGGGTTAGTCGAGTGTTTGGACACTGAGAGCGCGGGCTGTCGGTATCTGCTGCTGGAGGTTTTAGGAATGCCAGTCCAGCCAATAGGGAGCATTGTACCATGTTGTGTGGAGGGAGTTATAATGGAAGTGGATGGAGAAGGAGGTCATTGTTCTGGATAAAACTCTGGGGACACTGGGACTCTTTTATGGGGTCACTAAGGGTGCGTTGTAGGGACAGTAGTGCTGTGCTCTTGAGACACAGAGCCCTGTGTGCCCATGGGAGTGCTCTGTGCCAGGTTCAACCTTAACTGCTGCAGCTGGACCATCAGCTTCTCTCTGCTTGTCCTGTGCTCCTGTCCTGTCTAAGTTTTCATTCAGTATAACCTCACTTAATATTTTTAACTAAATATTTTACTATGAAACCCAATCTTGACACCCTTGGCATATATTTGAGACTTCCAGAGATTCCTATTCTTCAAAAAAGAAGCGCTCAAAACCAGTTTGTAATGACCTCGTTTACATCTGCCAAGTGAGAAGCATTTTGGATCATGTTACCATTGTGCTTTGATCCAACAGCCATGTTTCCTAGTAACAGGTTTGCTGGGCAATATTAATAACTCCTCAGTGTCTTGCTCCCAGGAACATGTCCCTGGATGCTGTCTTTTTCTTATTTTGATTATGTTAGCATTGCTTTCTATTAAGAGAAACAAATTATTGCTGCAGGATTTCTCCTTTTGTTTCCCTCTAGGTTAATTATTCTTACATGTTATATTTAAATGCCAACACCAAAAGATGGTTTTAACAAACCAGTTAATAAATGCAAGTTAACACTAACGTGCAAAGGAAAACATTTACCTACACTGATAAAAGCATGAGGCTTAATCAGTTATCTAAAATACATATTGAAGATTTAATGCTTACAATAAAAAAAAATGTACGTCCCTAGTTTAATCAGAGGCTGAGAATTAGATTAATTTAGTGGAGTGGAATTTATTCATTTCAAGTTTTAGCAGAAAACCCTTAGGATCAATGAACTTTTTAAAATAAAAGGAAATGACTAACTGACTGACTGACATGAAGTAAAAATTTGTCCTGTGGTCTGATGAATCAAACATCCTTTAGAAAATCATTTTAGCTTGTTTTGGTATTAGCACACATGGCCTGTGTAAACTGCACATTTGTGAAGATATGATTGAAGCTGAACAACATGTACAAGTTTTGGAGCAAAACATGCTGCCATCTGAATGATATCTTTAATGAAAGTTTATTTCAGTAAAACAATGTGCTAAACCACGTTCTAACAGTGTGGCTGTAGTGAAAGAGTTAAGGTGCTAAACTAGCCTGCTAACAGTGATCCTGAGGTTTTTTTTCCAATGAGATGGTTACTATTTCCTTGCTAACCTTTCCTGCCTCTGTAATCTAACCTCAACAAGGAAACAATAACACACTGTTTGTGTATTGTATTTTGTTGTTTCACACTTGTGAATGCTGCTGTTAATATGTCAATATTCAAGAAGTAATTTCATTATTGAATTCTAAAAAAAGGCTTAATAATACAGAGATTAAAGTTGGATATTATAGATAACTTATTTCCCCTCCAGTCTGTTATTGAAAGTGCAATATAATATATGAAAATTCTCCTGATTTCCTACCACTATATCGCCAGCTGTAGAACACAGATTATTTCCAGTAGGGCTGCAACTAATGACTATTCTGATAGTCGATAAGTCACCGACTATAAACCGAGTAGTCGACCAATCGGATTATGTATTTCATAATTATTAAATGGCTTTGAAATCTTGCATGAGGTTGTTATGTAAGTCCGACGTGCCTCCTCTTTATGTTCGAGCATTGCAGACATACTTCTTAGTACGCAAAGTCCGCTTTACAAATCTCACATGTATTTAATTTATTTTGTAATATTAACGTGAAGTTCTCCCTGACTTTTGACTTCCTCTGCCGCCGTTTTGTTACGGGTCGGCCGCCATATTTTCCCCTGGCGGACTTTATGTGGATGTGCAACTCTCAGCAGAGATAGAAAAAGAAGATGATGTCTCACTCTGTAGTAAAAGAAACCAGGAAAACAGACTTCCTCTATGAGTAGATACTAAAGGAGAGATATTGTTTCTGATAATTTAGGTGAACTTTGTCCCTTTTGTTTTTCTGTATGTGTTGATCAATGTGTTTTAGGGCAGTTACACATTCTGTTTTCAGGGTGATACAGTAACCTCTGTTCAAACACTGCTGATAAAAAATATCCTTTTAGGTAACACTGGCACATTTACCATAATGTTTATTAAATTTATTTACACAGACCTTATCAGATAAACTAATAAATCACATATTATATGCACACTAAACCTGAACTTAGAGAAACGGTGACCTCCTGGCAAAAGTAGATTTCTTTTTTATTACATAGAAGTGTTAAACATTAAATTTATGCTCATAGAAATATTTCTATAGTTTGCACCTCCTTGGATACATTTACTGGAGACTGTATTTGTCATTGCATTTTAACATTGTTTATTGCTGATTAGCTCTTTCTGGAGGTTTCAGTGGAAGCTCAGAGGGGACAGAGCCTTTGCAGTTGCTGGAAGCTTGAAACTATTTACTGCTGTACATTAGAGATTATCCATTACTGTCCATTTTTAAAACCTGTCTGAAAACAAATTTTTATTCCTTGGCCTTCGACCCAACATGACACTCTTATCTTATTGCTATTATTGTCCTTTTTACTCGTTTATATTAACTTGTATTGTACCTGTTATTACATTCAGTGTTTTTAAAGTTTTAGTTATTTTAAAACTGTTATGTTTCGTGTTCAGCACTTTGTTTCAGCTCTTGTCATGTTAAATGTTAAAGTGCACTTACAAATAAAGTTGAGCTGAGATAATTATCGCAGCATCAGCATTAAAGCATTACAGTGAACAGTATGCTATTTGGTAAAGTTATTTTGCAACGTTTAGATCAGCTGTGATTTATCTGTAAACCTGTAAATCACACAGAACATGAGTGGGAAAGGAGCTCTGCTGAATCAGTGCCACAAGTTGTCCAATGAAGTGAAACAGATGACAAAAACATCTTTTGAAATTAATGTAAAGGGCCTTTTGTATTAATCTAAAGTATTTATTATTAAAACATTAGAGATCATTTTAAGGTAAAATGTTAAAAGACAGGCATTCTGTTTTTGTGCAAGCTCCTCTACAAACTATCATGTACATTTGAAGAAGTGGAATGCGGCCCTTATTAATGCACCTGGGATCATATATTGACACATTTGTTTATACTTTGGAAGTTGCATTATAACTGCTTATTACTTGTTTTTTTACAACTTGAATGATTATGATAAAGCTACAGCTTAGGAGCAAATCTTGTGTCCCAAATAAGTATGCCATCTCTGAGATAAATTTTTATAACCTTAACTCTCTTTCTGTTTTGTTTAGGATTTTGAGGCCTGGGTCAATGACACAGCAGAGCATGGCTTTGTTATTGTGTCATTTGGAGCGGGAGTTAAGTACCTTTCCCATGACATTGCTCACAAATTGGCAGGAGCTCTTGCCAGGCTGCCTCAGCGTGTCGTCTGGAGGTAACTCACGCATTCATACAGTTGTTGCTCTGACTAATGTGAAAAAGCCCAGACTAAGAAAATATACAGCTCAACTTTCGTAGGGATCTTATTGTCACAGTGCACATGCTCCATAATTGGCTATTCTGCTGCTGTGGAACACTGTCAAATAAATGCTACACATTGTCTTGTTGAGGCAGACTGTTGAGGTCAGAGTCCAACCCCACCCACATGTGCTTCAGAGGGTTATCTAAGGTCATCCCTAATGTCAAGAGACCTGGTTCAGGAAAACGTGATGACTTTTTATGAAGGAAATACTATTTCACTTAATGTACAATTACAGATTTAGAAAAGATAACTATTTCATCCAGATAATTTCTCAGTTAAATTTCCTTTCCCTTTTTTTGTGTTTTATTAATAAAGATTGAGACAAATCCCTGCAGTAAATCCCAGCATCACCTTGTCGGTTCATTTGTAACTATCATTTGACAGCCAAAGTTGATGTGTACAGGGTAAATTATAACAACTTGAGGCCTTTTGCAGACTTATCTAGTTAGATGTGAAATAAAATCTCACCTGCCATTACCTGGGCTGCAAATGCTAAAACAAATTAAAGGAAAGGAAGTTGGCAAGATGCAAAGACTAGTTTCACAATGCTTTTTAAAATCCATCATTCCACCTGTTAATCCTTAACTTTTATCTTTGTATGGGTAAGAGCTTGTGATTCATTTACCAAAGTGACCCACATTGTTTTGTAAAATTAGGATCCTGTATATAAAATTGCATAGTGTGTCCAAGCACTTTGCAACTGATATGTAGTATCCTAAAAGTGTAGGTCACATTGCTATGTTATAGTTAATGAACAGCAGGAAAACGTGTTTACCCAAACACAGTTTTTGGCCCTACACCTTACTTCTTTTGGCATACAATGCAGTTGGGTTAATATTTGAAAGTGAATTTGTGTGCTGAGGTGAATCTTTGCCAACACAAACACACTAAACAGTTAAAAATTGAGGTCATTATTGGGGGAAAAATAAAGGTTAGCTGAACTTTATATGGTGTTCTAAATAAAAGCTGGGAAAGTATGTTCAATGCCAACTTTTCAGATTTTAGTTAAAGTTGTCAAACTACAAATTTAAATCTTAAGGCTTCTTCTTTCTCCCCTCAAGTGTATTCTGTGTTTTGTTTTTGTTTTTTTGCATCAAACACTGTGTTTTAATATGTATAACATCTTTGTTTTGCTGTTTTGCTGTAGCCATCAACTCTTAGTAACAAAAATGGCAAATTATGACATTACTCCCTGCCTTATCTTCCCCTATCTTAAATTAATCTTATTGGGTGCTGTTGTCATCATTATGACTAACAAAATGTAGTGACGAGTACCTGTGAATCTGAATACTGCTCTCTTGACTTTATGAGGATATGACATCAGGGAAGCAAGATTGATTAATGGTTGACAAAGAAAGTGGAAAGCAGAGATACATGTTAAAACAAACAGAATTCTATTATTTGTAAAATATGGAATCCATATATTTTATGAACACTAATACAAACACAACATATTAGATGTTGAAAAGCAGAAAAACTATTTTGGAAATTTTATTTTGATGCTAATAACATATTTCAATGGGGTTGAGACAGTTTATTACACCGTTACACAATAAATTTTTGGAAGCGTCTCTTTATGCAGTCATGTTATTCAAATGCATTTTTTTTTTTTATTATTTAAAACAATAAATATTTATGTAATTATCTGGCATGGGGTCTTTTGACTTTTTTCAAATTATAAACACCATTTTGGATATTGGAAATTTTAAAATTTCAACAAACATTTAACTTTTTAATTGGAACCTGCCTATTTAGCTAAGAATAGAGAATATTATTTTAACTCTTTATTGATTTAAATAAATTAGAATTTGATGACAAAAAGTACAGCAACATTGTATAAAGAGCTGATCAGTTTGTGGTAGGTAAGTTTCTTAAGATTGGATATTAAAGCAACTTTCACTAAAGGCTCAGTCTTTTTATGCAAAGATGGGCTGTGGTTTACCGCTTTGGGGTTAAGATCCATTAGAGAATTATTGGTCAGTTGGTAAAAACAAAAGAATAAATAAAAAGTCTCAGTGCAAAATAAAAAATAAAAAACGAAAAGAAAAAAAAACTTGTGGAAATTGCAAAATTGATTCTGTAGTTGTAGAGTTTATGTGTTCTGGGATACAGTGTTGTAATAAAATAAAGAGAAGCTGATATGAATCATATCACTGAGGGGGAGGTTATGGCTTTCATATAAGGATGACAAAAACAGATTTATTGTCGGCTAAGAGAGGAAGATCAAAGCTCAAGGTAGAATGTGACATCTTTTATTACACACATAACTAAAATGTTGCCACGGTCGACCTATTTACTCAGTAATAAGGCTTTAAAGGGACAGTACACCCTAAAATGTGTTTTTTGAGCTGTAAACTCTGAAAGAATAGAAATCTTAAAATAGAAAATCTACAACATGCAAGTTCACATCCATAGATATGCATTGGTGGGCGTGGCTTTCTGTGGCTGCAAGGGGAGGACTCGCCTATTTGCATTGGGAGGGACATAGAGAAGCACCAAGTACAGCTCAAGTACAGCTCTACATCAGTGATTCCCAACCCTGGTCCTCAAGGACCACTATCCTGCAGGTCTTAGATGTCTCCCTGCTACAACAC
>JBAMHW010000004.1:11584355-11594507 GCA_037177495.1 Rhadinocentrus ornatus
CCACCAATGCATATCTATGGATGTGAACTTGCATGTTGTAGATTTTCTATTTTAAGATTTCTATTCTTTCAGAGTTTCTAATGAAATATTGCTACAGTTGCACAGATTTGTGTTTTTGAGGGGTGTAAAAGTAACAATAGACTTTATTCTTTACCTGCTGATCCTCATCTGGCAACGGACAGCAGCTCAAATCGTAGCAGCGGCAGCTGCCACAACGTGCCACAAGTCACCACAGCTTTCCAGAGCCTGCCAGAGCTGTTGACAGGCCAGCGCAACAGTGCTAACTGCTCAGACTGATACGGTTGAGGACTGCCGTGTTCTTGTGTAGTTGAGGAGATTCTTGAGGGGAAACATCTTCCACCTCAAAGACCGCGCTGTGTCGTAGGTGCTTTGTGAATCTCACTTTCCATTCACTAATGGCCGCTGATCTGCTGTCTGTAATTTAATCATATCTTCCTTTGTACTGATGTCGCGCTCAATCTCTGCCCCCTGATCACTCCCTATCTCACACCCCAACCCTTGCAGTTTCTGGCATTTTTCAAAATTTGGCAGTGGGTGAAGTTATACAAAAAGTAGAGGGTATAGTTACACTTTAAGTCGTCATATTGACCGTCTTTACCATCACTAACATGAAGACAAATAGAAGCTGGTGTATAGGAGGCAAAGAATTAGGTGCAACTTTCTGAGTATTGGCATACTGTGAGCCGAGTTTAATAACCAGCAGGCAGTAATGTATAAACTTTGAGAAGTAAGACAATGGTCTGTGCTGTGTGTCGAGTTTCACTTTCCTCAATTCACAAAGATGGTTTTCTCATGGTGAGATTTCAGTTAAGCTTCACAAACAAGTGTCTGACCAGGTCCAAATAATTGTAGACTTGCAGATGGAGTCCTGATTCCCTTGCAGGCCTATGGATTTGTAAGGTCATCTGACTTCCTGATTCTTAAAATATACAGGATGGAAGAGGAAGGGAAGCGTGACAGGGTCCAAGTTGAATGAATTGTGTCATTGATTAATTACCTCATGAATGTAGGCTTTGAAAGCAGGACAATGAAGTGATGCTTTGTTGAGATAAGAGTTTAAATGAGGGAGGGAAGTAGACAGAGATGGACAGATGGGGGTTGTAATGAAGAAAACAATCTCTACAGACGCCATTCACACATTTACCATAACAAGTTCTAAACTCTTCATCCTTAAGTATTAAAAGTCACAGTTGATGAAATTATGTAAATGCCAAGTTGCACTAGAAAGTAGAACAGTACTTGTCACCTAAAAATTTGAAGGCCTCAAAGTAAAAATACATCTAACAGAAGCTGGATTGTTGCATTGGTAAAATCTTTTAATGAGGCAGCATGTGTAATTGCTTGTTGGATAACAGAAATCAAAAGAACAGTTTGACATATTAGAATATGTGTTTGAGAAACATGAGGGTTTTGTTTAGATTTTAGTCCTTATCAAACAATGACATTTGTTTATAAAGTTAGGTCTAGCCTTGGCCACACTGTCCCCATCAGTCACTGGTGCAGACTGAAAGCTGGTATAAGAGCCTTCAGTAACGTAGAAGTATGACAGTAATCTGAGTGTCCTGTCCTTTATATGGATAAAGTGGATATCTGACGTAAGAGATTGTTTAGGGAAAAGCTGGAATCAGTTCATCATAACCTCCAGTAGAGAAGCATGTACCTACTCAGCTTTTTTTTACTTCTGACAGTCATTATAACTTTTCATCAAACCTTTCTTATATCAGTCCTGAAATTCCTCCCCAGGTGGTTTTCCACTATCTGCATTTTAGTTCATTTAACCCAAACATCTAATTTAAGTTAAGCTAAGTTGGTAAGTGTGATATCAATGACCCACGAGGTGCTGAGGACCATAATCATTCCACTTGTTACTTGTCTGTTAGGACTCAGAAAGCCTCTTGTATGAGAGGTGAGGTGGCAGCAAGAAGTGAAAAACAAGTTAAGCTGCCTTCTGTTTATACTGTTAAGACTGATATGTGAGGAAGATGCTCATAATCAGCATCAATAAATCTTTTAGATAACCACAGAAATCAGGAATCCTTTAGACTAAACAAAGGTCTTTTTCTTTATTTACACACTCTTAAAATAATAAAGTGTATCAGCATTGTTTTGTTTCCTATCTGAGTGTTTTCTCTTCTTTCTTAAGATTTTCTGGTGTTCCACCTAGTAATCTTGGCAACAACACAAAGCTTGTTGATTGGATGCCCCAGAATGACTTATTGGGTGAGTATATCACAAGGACATCACATAACATGTATGTCACTGTGTACTTCTCTAATCATCAGTCAGATTGGCTTAGCTTAGTGTATTTTGTTACACTTGCTTATCCCTCCACACAACTCTAGATGCTTTTCTTGAAAATATACTCTAAATAACCTGATTTCTTTATACTCCTAGATCAAAGCTTGCTTTCAAACATGGCTTTTAGTTTTTGTTATATTAGATATTCTTTATTTATAGTTATAATTATGGTCTTTAGATAAACTAAAAGTAACTCTAAACTGAGCACCTCAATAACTCAAAATTTAGCAAATGATTACATCCTCTTCATTGAGATCAGCAAATCTGCATGAAATCTAACCTATCATGTACATGCCATTCATTTCAAATTTAAAGATTTCAAATCTAAATAAACGTCAGCACGTAGACAGCCATCCCAGAAACCTGCTTCACTCAGACTCCAACATTTAAGCTAACAGCTGTTAGCTTAGTTACCACGTTATTCAAAACTCAACACAAGACTTTGGAGGCCATAATTAATTTATGTGAAAGTTAAACTGCTAAGCTCTGTTCTCTTGACTACCTTGATTACCTTTTTTCACTGATGAAATCCACAAAGCTTTGCAATATGAGAGTAGCTAGCTACGTAATTGAGAAGTTTGCCACTCATTAACTCCAAGAAACAGGAAAAAAACTCAAAGAATCTACCCTTTGTACGCTTGTTTGCCCAATTCCAGATTTTTCAGCTGGGGAAATATGTTGTGTGCCGTTTGGCAGCATTTACTTCTACACCAACATGTTGACCACAGTCATGGTTGAATCTAATTGTTCTGATATTGACAGTCAGGTTTGTAAGCCCCATTGGTGTACTAACACTCAGGTGAGGCAAGACTGCAAATATTAAAAGGTTCTGCCTATCTGACTTTAAGATAGGTCAGGAGAGGTATTTAACCTGTGAGGGGAAAAATAATCTGGTGAAATTTCTTCCATCATTGGTCACTGAATCATATGATACCAACCTTCAACAGGAGGGAGAAACACAAAGATTTGCGTTGTTTGCCAAAGTTGCTTGGATCATTAAAACTACTAATAAATAGGAAAAAGTTACTAAAATTGAAAAGTGCTCTATCAACAATAACTATTGAAGAAAACACTTTACTATGCTTCCTGTCATCTAGGCCATGCTAACACTCGGGCCTTTTTGAGTCACGGGGGACTGAACAGCATTTATGAGGCCATGTATCATGGCGTGCCAGTTGTGGGTGTGCCGCTTTTTGGAGACCACTATGATACTATGACTCGTGTGTCAGCCAAGGGTATGGGCATCATGCTACACTGGAAATACATGACAGAGGAAGATCTCTTTGTTGCCCTAACGAGCATCATCAAAGACAGCAGGTTGGATTTAAGTTTTGTAATTCACATTACTTGTTTGTGTACCAGTGTTATTGTATTAGTGTCACCTGGACATAATTTATGGAAAGACTTCTCTGTGATGCAGCCTTTGCAGAATATTCAGCAGAACTTTAATGTTTTTGTTGGCTTTTCCTTAACCCTTTCTCCTCACCCCCTCTCTATACACATAGGTACCGCCAGCAGGCACGCCTTCTCTCTAACATTCATAAAGATCAGCCTGGCCACCCTGTGACCAGGGCCGTCTATTGGATCAGCTACATCCTTCGTCACAATGGTGCCAACCACTTGCGCTCAGCTGTATACGAAGTGTCCCCCTACCAGTACTTCCTGCTGGATGTGATTGTTACTGTAGCTGCTGCATTGGCTCTTACAGTCTTTGCCATCCGTAAGCTGGTAAGATTGATGAGGGGGAAGGTCGGGGACCACAGCAGAGGAGGGGTCATCAGGGATGATGGTAACATGACTAACGGACACTGCCATAGTGAGAGCATTGCCAATGGGAAACACAAACGCAATGGCTCCTTGAAATCCGAGAAGAAGATAAATTAATGTTTTGAACGGCAAAAAGGCATGAGGAAGAAGTTGCCCTAAGGACTCAGCTCTAGGTTTGGATCAGTTGTTTTATAAAAGCTTGGAGAAAAGGCTGTTCTTAGGTCTGCTTCAAGAGGCAACTGCTACTCAAAGCAAGCATTAAGCTGTAGGAGGAAACACTGCATCAAGTGGGGACAGAGCAATGCATCAGGTGCTCAAAATCTGTGTGTATGTGTGCTTGTGTAGGTGAATGTTTGTGTGTAATGAGGCAATTTTAACAAAAACATACTATAACACCAGCAGTTACAGCAATACAACATGACACTGGAAAGTATGAGGATGAAACACTGGAAAGACACAGGAGGATGCTGTTTCTATGTAAGCACCTTCTCTTCTGCACACTCTCTGGTGTCTTCCTGCCTTTCTTACAAGTGGAAGGGAAATGAAGAGGGAATCTTGACCGCCAGCCTCTCATTCTCAGAACAAAGCATGAAAACAAACAGCTTTGCAAATATTTAGAATTTTAATGTTTTTAACTGCAAACTCCAAATGTCTGGTAAACTGTAAATAGAAAATAAATCTATTTATTACTGTACACATTTACTTTAATGATGGATCTTTTAGCCTTATCTTGTTTTTAATTTATTTCATACATTAGCGGTGTAACAACATGCCTTTAGACGCACACTCTGAGCTCACATGTCCGCAACATCGTCCTTCATATTGGTGATTTGTAAAGCGTACACTAATAATTTGATTGTAAGCATGTCCCAGCTCTGATTCCCATTCTGGCATTTTGCACAGTATTCACTTAATTACTGAGAATTCATAATTTTTCTTTCCACATAAAACAAATTTGTGATTTGGGACTGCATTCAACAACATTAATTTTGATATATAATAAACTATTTTTTGCCATATCTGTGTTGATATGTGATCATATTATTAAAAGGAGATGCAGAAATGATTATAACTGGGGTTGGTGTGGGCAAGCAGAGCAGAGCCAGATGGGAAATGTACCCCCACTCTTCCAGTGAGGTATTTAAGGATAATTTGGAGAATTATTGATCTATACCTGTTGCTTCTTTAGTCCCATATCTTAAGTCTGGTCTCCCTCATTTATTTATTAAAGTAAAAAAATATTACTTATTTGCCATTTCCACAGCCTTGTGTATCATTAATCTATGATTTAGATGTTCATTATTTGTGTATACATGTTAATCCTAACATGTTGCAAATGCTAGTTTTAAATACTCTTCAGTTAGTAATTTCCACTGTTTCACTTGTGTTAGCCTGTTAGATTTTGCTGTTGAAGTCCACATACAAACTGGCAGACCTTATGTAATTTATTTCAATTTTGAGAATGAATGCTTTACTTTCTCTATGTGGCCTTTCATAATGTGTATGCAGTATGCTTGAATACATGTCTGTGTGCTTGTTGTTTCAGTACATGAGTGTTTAAGATAGCTATACTGCATTAGACTGTGCATGGGTGAAACAAAACTGATGAGATGTTTTTACCCATAGGGAAAATGCTTTAGTTTTCTGAAGTCATATATACATCCAAAACATGCAAAAAATTCCTCTGTTCTTATCTTCAAGTGAGATGAAGTTGCCTCCAGTGATTTATTTTACTTCAGAGTTTTTTTAGGGGTCCAAACCCGTGCAGCAGTGGTTCCCAGTACTCCAGCATGGTGGATCCCTATTATTTTTGTTTAGTCGATTTTATTTTTAATTTATTTTTATTTTATTTTATTTATTTTTTTTAACCTCCCCTAAAAGTCATTGGGCTGCCCAAACTGTAACACTTGTAATATAGGTATTTGCAAGGCTTGAACCATACCATGTTGGCATCGCAGGAAGAATAATTACACTTGTCCACCACTAGTGGGCACTATACTGGAGGTCAGTTCTTTTTGGCTTATAATTCCCAAACTGTATGTCACCAACAAAAGCTTTATATTGGCTTCTACCATCAATAAAGTTAATTAAATTAACCTTAAAAAAAAAACATGAAATTGTACATTATCTATATTAACTTGTACCAGGGCATTTACCCAATCATTGTGGAATTTTTGTTCCTAAAACTAGAGTCCAAGCTGAATAAATTGATGCCAAATCCTGCCAAACATTTGAATCACTCTAATTTCCACTCCACAGAGGTTTCGTAGGAGAAGTTTGCAAATTAGCTCAACATGTGTATCTCTGGAGCAGACTACACTATTCGCTAAACTTGCCACAGTCATTCTCTGAAAAGTCCTTGTCAAATCTGTGAAGTTTGGTCAAAATTCATCACAGCATCATTTTACAGGATTTTAAATTTTTTTATTTTGTCATTAAATTGTATGTATTATTAGAATATTTTTTTATTCAGCAAATATCTTTCTGAGGCCCACCCACAATATCTGTAACATTGAACACAAATTTTAGACAAACTTTTCTTGAATATTTTAAACTTTCAGCTATGAAACAAAAAATTCACGAAACAATTTTTAATTTGTCAAAAATAACTTTGAGACAGCCCAAAATAATTTCCAGCATACCCAACACCATTCTGGCCATGACACATTTTAATTGTGGATTTAAGGATCGACGACTCAGGAGTAAACATTTTTTTAAAAACTCACACACACTCCTCCACTTACCCACAGTTCCTGGTTTGCCGTGACTTAAAAAGGCAGTTTATCTTCTGCAGCAAAAACCTCTTTAAGAAAGAAATTACTAAATAAATCAGTCATTTATCCAGGAGAACTGAAACTTTGAGCTGACATTTGACAGATGAAAATGTACTAAATTTGACCTTCGACCTTTCTCAATGTTTGATGTAAAAAATTGCTTTTTCTGATGTCTCCATTAACCCTTAAACTTAGCACAATGACTTTTTTAGTAGTCCTTGTGAAGCCTAGCAAGTTTGATTAAGATTTGTCAAAATGCCAGTGCACAGGAATTTTTCATATTTTGACATAAAAAGTAAAAATTGAACAGATATCAATCAGATATCATCCCCCCAAAAATTCACAATAGTCTAAACACAGTCTGAATCACGTGTGAATATTTTTAAGAATTTTAGACAAACTTTGTATTTTTAATGAATATTTAAAAATTTCAGCTGTGACACAAATTGTTGTTTTAATTTCTCAAATATCATTTGGATGTAGTCCAAAATAATTCCCAGCATACCAGACACCTTCATGGCCATCCCACATTTATTTCGGAAGGCGCACTTGGAGATGATGGGTGGCCAGGGAAGGTGCTGCTTCTGGGGCTTGGACCCCGTTATAAGTGCTTGCAGATCTAGTTTACTTTTGTTATTTACTTACCATTCAGCTGCCATGTCTGTTAATATTAAATATAGGTTGATATGTATGAGAAAAGAAATTATGCTGTAGTTCTAACAGAAAATTAGAAACCTGCTACATTTAATTGTAGTATGAGAAGGTGACCTTGATTCCTGTGGTGGAGTTTTTCCTTTCCTTAAGAACTATCTGCAAGCTCAAAGTACATGATAAGCTGTGTGGGGATTCAGTCCTTTGCTAATCAATATTAGGCAAGGCAGGTCCTTGTGGACAATAGTGTTATGAACACAAAACAAAGTTGGATGACTTGTCAATCCACTCTGCCACATACTGTTTTTCATGTTAACTAGCACAGATAAACTTTTTAAAGATCCAAATAACAATAGCCTTTTGGCCTGGTAGCAAAGAGATTGTTTACCAACTAACCACACAGCCGTTGGACATGGTCCACTGATCTGGAGGTGCTACTTAAACTATGAACAGGGTCTGAAGCATAAAAATGGATGTAAAGAAATATGTTTTATTTTTCAGTATTAATGTAATAGTCCACACAGGTAAAACCTTCCACCATCCATTAATGTTTTGCTAATGTTGCTCATAAGTTGTTGCTCTCTGACATGTCTCTAGTCTTTTGTGATGTTTGCATGTCATCAATGTGAATACTGTCTTCACTTGTGCACTTGTTTGCCCTCCTATTTTTTAACCTCCACCTCTTTGTTGCACTCTTTTATTTCTCCTCCTTCATTATCTTTCCCAAGTTACCCAATTTATTTAATTTTATTTTACTGTAATGAAATGAAATGACACAAATCTTCACTTTTTCCTCTCGTGTGTCTACGTTGTAAATAGAATGTAAACAAAATACTAATGCTAAATAAAAATGCATATTTTGTTTGCAAAGGGGGACTGAAACTTTTTTTTTTTTTTTTTTTTTTTTTTAAATTGTGTCATGGTATATGCTGGTAAAACTGTAGAAAGTGCACCTAGAAAATTGTAAGTAAAATATAGTATCTAATTAAAACAGGAGTTCAAAAAGTTATACCTGCAATCTCAATGCTTTCCTTGCTGTCAAGCTGGGTCCAGTGTTTCCACCAACACGGAGTATATTATGTAAGAAAAAAAAATTCTTCTGTGTTTTATACTTAACAATATCACAGATTGAAAGAAGGAACTTAAATTCACCAGTTTTAGCTCTACATTAGCCCTGTTAGCCTGCTTAGTTGGAATTTAAATACATTCATATTCTCTTCTCTGCGTTCTCCACATTAACACTGGATGTTGTCAATGTAAATAAAACCGGAACTTTCCCTTTTAGCTCATGAGAATCAACCCAACATGAAGGTAAATTTGGATTTGCTAACAACACATTTTGATTTGCAGCATTTTTAGAAAAATTAAAATCTTTGTATTCACATTTTAAAAAGACAAATCAACTTTAATTGCACTGAAGCAAGTATGAGTGGTGAGTTTGTGGCTTTGCTCTAAAAAATTCTGATTGCAAACCTAAAAGATTGTAGTTCTGTAAATATGTTACATATGTCTGTTAACACATTTTTATCATTTAAACTGACAGTTGATGGTTACATATTTTTTCAGGACCTCAGAATGACAATATTAAGCAAAGACATTTAGCCTTTTTAGAAGACATGACAAGGCTCTTGTTGATTACAGCAGTCGCTGCTGCCAGTCTCAGTTTGATAGGGGATGTATAGGCTTTCTGTCAGGAATTGTTACCAAGCAGCAAAAGACTTTTCTAGGTATCAAATGGTAGAATCAACTTAAGTAGCCAAGTGCACACACACTTGCACACAAGTTGGGGGATAGATGGGGTTATCTCATGCTGTATGCTTGTGCTGAGTGAGGCTGGGGTAACAAAACACCCTGCCTGGTACCCTACTTCACTCACTGGCCCTGTTAATTATTCACTCTGGCTGCAGGGGCCTGCAAGCCTCTCTCTCTCGCTCTCTCTCACACACACACACACACACACACAGTCAAAAGCCTCTGCAGTATGTTTAATTTACATTCTTGAAGTTTTCTTTTGTTGGTGCTGGTGGTCAAATCGAGCACTGCTCTGTTAACTGAGACAAGAGGGGGCAGGAAATGTAGGGCTGGACCACTGATGAGGAATCTGATATTACTGATAACACAGTGGGCATCTTTCATGACATCTTCCATTCATTCATAGCCACACCTCCCTCCTCAGATCTTGTAAGTGCCTATTATCTACCTTTCTTGTCCATGCTGAAGGAAAAGCATCTGAAGCAAATAAGCACTTTGTGTCGAACAACATGGCCTCACCATGTGGGGACACCAAATCTTCATTCTGCAGAAGATTAGGTGATGAATTTGCCAATAATTTGAGCACAGGGTGTGCTCTAATCTTCTGCTTCCAGTATGTAAGATAGTCTAAAAAAATGTTGGGATTAGCTTATGCGTGGCTGTGTTTGTTAATGTAACACCTGGGGATGTGTGAGGGTAAATGAAGAATGGATTTACTTTGGAGTTTTTTTAATCTCTTATGCGTCATAGGAATATCTATCGGTTGATCTATAGATGTTTTTTCTAAATAGCTGGACAAGGCAAGGCAAGGCTGTTTATTTGTATAGCACATTTCATGTACAGGACAATTCAAAGTGCTTTACATAAAACAAAAGCATTACAGATATTA
>JBAMHW010000004.1:11594841-11605582 GCA_037177495.1 Rhadinocentrus ornatus
CTATCTATCTATCTATCTATCTATCTATCTATCTATCTATCTATCTATCTATCTATCTATCTATCTATCTATAATCAGTCATTTATTTTCATGTTATTAGAGGCTTGGATTAATACAGGTTTCCAAGTGTTTAAAGGAAAAAACAGGTCAATGTAACTAGTACCATGAGATGGGGATAAGTGTGTGTATGTGAAAGGACAGAGAAAGTGAGGGCAAGACAAACCTTGCAGATTACTTTTATGACCAGTAGAGGGTAGTAGCATTCCATTATAACCGCTTTGGTTGTCGCACATTTGGCACTCTTTTTCAGTCTCAAGCTCATTTAATTAATTATTTTCTGCTCCTCTGCTTTGGCCAACAGCTGATGGACCTGTTGACTAAAGTTCCAAGTCTAAAAAGTTTCTGATGCAAAGATAGCTGTCTTGAGCACGAATGTGATTTTATTAGGCTGTCATTGTCATTCTGGTCCAGTGCAGAATGACCAGCTGTAAGTCCATTTAAATATTCCCCCCTGCCAAAAGTCTTTGGACCTAAACTCAGAGTGATGGACGTGGCCGTCTGTGGGTGAGGAAAAGCCTTCATCATCAGAGGCCTTCAAGTATTGCTTTTGTGTGTATGTGTGTGTGTAAGATTTTAGATGAAAGTTAACTGATACATGTGGTGCAGCTTCAAAGATAAAGATTAAGCCAGAAGGGGGACAAGGGGAAGTAATTAATAATTGCAGCAAGCAAATATAATTAGCATGCGCCGTATTTATGCATGCAGTTTTTACATTTACGCATGCGTTTCAGTGTGTAATCATATGTGTGTGTGTGAGTTTGTGCACATATGCATGCATGTGTGTGAATTTGTGTATCAGGGTGTTTTGGATAGATGGAGCCCTGTCACTGTGTCACCATGGAGATAAGAGAAGCCCAACAGCCTGGGAGAGAGAATGACAGCTTTTATATCAATCATGTTGACTTAAAACTGCGTGTGTGTGTACAAGTGTGTCTGAGTGTTAAGGGGTTAGGAAAGGGTATTAGGATGGAATCAAAAATAAATCAATGTCATGTGGTTTGTGTGTCACCAGCTGTTGTCAGTTTGGCCTCACCTCTAGCTATAATCTCAAAACTCCAGTGACCACACGCTCACAAACGCACACATAAACAGACACAAACGCACACATAAACAGACACACACTACACCAACAGACAGATGCCAGCGTGTGTCACTCGTCTCTAAGTGCTTGGACAATGCCCAGAAGGAGATGGTTGGCCAAATGTTGCCCTGGCACAAAAATCTCCATCTTTTCAGCTTCTGTGCGATAAATCCTCTGTCTGATTTACTTTCTGTTCTGCTCATGAGATCAATCCCTCTATGTTTCGCCTCCTTTTTCCCCACAACTCTTACGATGTCTTCCCACTTTCTGTTCTTATCCTCTCCAGTCTCCATCTCCAAACATCCAGAGCCTCAGTGAGTAAGCTGATGCAGCATATCTGTGAGGAATTAGGAATTCAATTGAAGAAAATAAGGCTTTTGAGTTGTCAGCCAGATATTTAATTATGTGAGAGAATTATAACCATGTTGCTGCAGGGACAAACCAAGTAAAATATAAAAAAGCCTCTGAATAAACAAGCCAAGTCCATGCTTGAATAAAATAATAATCCTTAATGTAGCCTTTGCTAAAACATCATATAATTTCACACTTTAACCTAAATAAAGTCATACAGATGAGGTTACATTTTCTTAAGGTATTTCTCTGTGTGTGTGTGTGTGTGTTATTACATGGAGAGGTTTCACTAATTGTCTGAATTTTTTCCCCTGCAGCAAATGTCACCTGGCAGAAAGATAGAGACAGAGAGGGACTTGGAAGATAGTAAGATATAAATCTAACCTCCTCTGTGATTAGGTACTGCTCTCATAGACAGGTCTGTGCTGATAGAGACACATAAAGACACATTTACCCTTTATACTACTGCAAATTTTGAACTTGGTATATTATTTGATCTTTATCAGTTTCATTCATTTCATTTCTCTCTGGCCTCTTTTTCTCTCTTTTTTTTTTTTTTTGCCTTTCAATAATTCAGTCTATTCTCCTCAAAGTTAGGGGAAGAGATAGTTTAACAATGATCTTTTTCTCCAAATATGTTGTCTCCTTATTTATTTGCACCATTGAAAAAGTTTTTTTAAATTTATAGAATAAATTCAAACATTGTAAACTTGTCTGAACCCACAATTTTACCTCTAATTCTCATGGTAAGTTGCAGAAAGAAAACAGCAAAGAGCCTGACAGTTCAAAGGCATGTTTCATCTGAGAAGAAACAACAGTGGACTTTTACAACCAGCAACAAAAACATGTGGAATCACCACTCTAGGAGGACAGTTGGCCAGCTGTTTGACTCTGTAAGAGGTGGAAAAAATCACGAATATGATGCTAATGGAAATTTCCTTTTAGGACAAGGAGGGAGAAAAATGTGGCCTTACTAAACTGCAAGTAAGTAAATTAATAAAGGAATTTTCATTTTGCATTTCTAAAACAAATACCTGCACTGGTCTAAATATGCAAATTATTCTAAAAGAGAGTACTTTCAGACCTGCTGTTAATATAAATAATTTTAAGAATTAAGAAAAATGTTTCTTCAGGAAGGTAAATCAGCTTGGAGTGTGGTAAAAGATGTTGGTTGTCCCCCATCAGCTGTGTCTTAAATTGTGAGCAAGTACAAACAAAAAGGGAAGGTTGTAGAGGAGAAACATACAGGTAGACCAAGGAAGATGTAAAAGCATCAATCCATTTGCCATACCTGCTTATTTCAGTGCAGGCTGATTAAGGGGTGTAGCCTATCCCAGCAGCTACTTGGCAAGAGACCTGGACAGGTCACTAATCCATCCCAGGGTCAACACAGAGAGACTACCAATCAGCAATCACTCAATAGAAAATGCAGAGAAAAACAAATGGAATCGCTGTCTGTGACCAAACGGTGAGAAATTAGCTGAAGGAAATGTGATTGACATACCAAAAAGCCAAACACAAACCAACATTAAGACTTTATAGAAGAAAACAAGGTTCAGGGTTGGTGTGAGGTATACTGTAGAACCGAGTGATATGGCAGTCATTACCACTTCAGTATATGTACAAGTATACATTTCAGTTTTAGATAATTTTTCTTTTTCCACATATGTCAGTAAAATGGTGTGAAAATAGTATCTTAATATAAGAGGAAGTTTATGGTGGAAAAAAAGAAGAAAAGTCCAGGACAAAACACTGACTCGTGCAGATGATATCACAACTGATATACAAAAAAGTTGAAACCGGAATGATCCAGAATGTTGCTTTTAATTAGTGAAGTGCACACCTCAAAAGGTTAAAGCTTTGATAGAAAACAGAGAAACTACAAGGTACTTAGTGTGGTTTTTAAAATTTTGTAATTTTCTTTTCTCATGATTAAGTGATTTAATTACTTTTTCTCTACTCGATTCCAACAAACATTAAAAGATAAATGAATAAATAAACAAAAAATGCTGTTTTATTTAATGTAATGTACACCTACTTTAATTTATCCATCACTTCCAAAAACTTTTATACCAAATAAAGGGGAGCATCCTCAAAGAATGGTGACAGCATTTTTTTTTTTTTTTTTTTGGCCAGGCTTGTATGTGTTTAAAATGACTTCCTTTTTCTTTCATGAAAGTGTAAAGGCACCATCTGATGTGAAATAACCAAACCTGTGTAATATCAGCCTTTCAAACATAACTCATTTTAAAATCTGCATTAAAGCAGGAGATAACGTTGTTATCTTCTCCCATATAATCTGTTCCACCTACAAACTGATGCATGTGGGCGCATGTGCAGACAGACGTTCACACACCTCCATTGAGTCAGTCAGTGGGCTCTCCATCATTGCCAGCAGTAGCCCGGTGTTCTTTGGTTGGTTGCAGGTTGATGGATGAGTCTCCCTTGAGGAGCTCTGTTAAAGCGCCTCTCTATCAGGCTCCAGCCCGCATGGGCCCTCACATTTGATTAGATCCCAATGGAAGCTGGTTGCTCCCTGTCATCACTCATACAGCACAGGCTCGAGATGCAACAGCGACAGCCATTGGTGCACAGAACTTGACACGCTGAGGAAGCCATTTCGGTGCAAAGAGAGGATATTATGTGACTCATGTACAACTCTGTTTCACATGGGTGGCACCGCACTTGGCTGGAGAGGAAAGATATTGTGAAGGAGATGGATACTCAGAAGAGTCTACCAATTCCATTTTTCATAGTTTATAGTCAGAACCAAAAGCCTCATCCACGATTCTATCAACTAAATTTCACACCTATTCATTTAAATTACACCAGAATGAGAAAGAAGACCAATTATAGCATTTACAAACTGAAAAGGCTTCAGCTGCTTGGCTGTCTTTTTCTCTCCCTTGTTTCTCCCCCCTTTCATCTTTCATCTCCCTCTACTGGTATTTACACGTCAATGGCTTCAGTGTAAGTGCATTTCTCTTCTCTTCTCTTCTTTTCTTTTTTTTCTTTTTGTCTGCTATTTACATGTCATTGGCTTTTGCTGCTTGATGGTGGCTGCGTTGAAATGAAAGTAATTTGCTTTCTGACAGTCAGACTAATTTACCAGCTATTACTCTCATCCATTCTGGTCAGTGAATAATAATGACAATGAAACCAGGGAGCTGTGAAGAAATTTTGCAAGCTCTTGTGTTAGTGACCCTGGTGTGGCTTTCCTGTGGTGGTGCTCCCTGTACCATTCATCTGCACCAGGAAATCTAGTTTTAAATATATGCATGTCTTTGTCCCTTCAATGCACAGCTTTGTTACAAAATGCCTTGCAAGTTAAACGCCTTGGTGAAGGAGTTGAAATGTAATATTCTGTACTCTTAAACCCTGAAAGTATCTGTAAATGTGCATGGGCTTCATCATTAGATCACTGTGAATTACATGTGTGTGAATTAGACTTGTTTCCATAGAATAGTCCCAATTAAATAAATTAATACACTATATTGCTTGTGGTTTTAGTTAGGTAGCAAAAGTTAGTTGTCCTAACTGAAAGGAAACCTTAAAGAGCGAGAGATTAAAAAGAAACAGCTGTTACAGACATTCACAAAAGGAAAATAGAAAGAACTTATATACGAGACACGAGTCCGTCACGTGACTGGTGTCTCAGCCAAAGCTGGAAACATCTCATGAGTTCTGATTTGCAAATTTGTTCTCATTCCCACTCGTTTATATTAAATAGTCCTCAAAAAAAGTTAGACCAACATAAGTAAGAATTTCTTTCTTTCTTTTTGAGAAAAGCACATTTGCACAAGTTTCTCTTTGTCTTTACTTGTAAATATCTTTTAAAAGAAAATCAAAAACATCTAGGAAAAGGTTTTTCAGACCTGACTTTCTTTATTAACCTAACATTAAAGGGAAAACCATCACATTTTCAGTGAATGTCTGAAACAAAAACAAAAACAAACACACTTTTTAAAGCTTGAAACCAGAGTACTCCCCAGTGAGGGCCTGGAAAATACCAAATGATGAGGTTTAAAAATAAATACTTATTTCCTTTTAATCAGCAGAATGAACCATGCCACCTTGAGTGTTAAATCACTGTTGCAGAAGTGATTTGAGGATAGCTGCTCACAAACCATGCTGGATGAAGATGAGATAGGGTGATGAGAGGACACAAACGGGCCGAGTGTCAGCAGCTCACATGTCTGAATGAAGACACATACACATACTCACAAATCCACACCCACACTTACACACTTAGTCTCTACAGTGTTGTTTTTAAGAGTTCCATAACTCATTAATGATTTACTCTTACAGGCAGGACAGAAATAAGACTGCTTATGACTGAAATATTGATGGGCCCGTATGAATTATTAATGGTCTGATTTTTTAAATAAAGATGCAGTTGACCTACTGTTGTCAGAGGTGATGTGGAGCAGTCCAGCGTTTTAGTTCAATAGATGGCAATGGTTGTTTGTGTTTGCCTACAAATTTTCACAAATATGTATTTCATGTACATTTGACTCTGTGTGTGCGACAGAGAGAAATGTGTTTCTGTGTTCGGAAATGCATCTTTTCCACTGTGGTCGTGAGACATGCATTTATGAATAAGACTGAGTTGTACTGAGGTCATCCAGTCTATGATGTGTTTTGAGCTGTTGAATTGTTGACCAAATGTTAGATAATCAACTTACAAAGTAGTTTTGTAATACTATCTACAACATTTTTTTGACAAATCAAGCTGCGAAGTTTTAAATCTATTTGCTTTGGTTCTGCCTCCAGAAGAATCTCATTTGGCACTGAAAGCGTGAGTAGTTCTGAATCCTAATAAGCTCTTGGACTGGGAAGAAAGAATATTGAATATTCTAAGTGCATCACTTCTCCTCATCTTTAGTAGCCCAATTTAAAAATGAGACACTCTAATTTTTCTAATTACAGAGTAATTCGCCTGACCAGGAAAAAATCTAACAAATGTAATAGGGATTTCTTCCTTTTGTCCTTTCTGACTTTAAAGACTAAATAATTAGGAAGTTTTCAGTAAAAAATTATTTATAATGTTCTCATTTGTTGCGAGGGATAAAAGGAAGCTTCCCTATAAACAATCTGTCCTCTACATCAACAATGTCTTTGTCAAGCTTTTCACCTTTCAAAATAAGAGTTACGTGATGGAATAACTTTGGTGCACCGTGTAGCTCTTTCCTACTTCCTGGTTCCTTAACCAATCATGTGTGACTCCCCAAGTTGCCAAACAACAGCGCAGCGTTTGGTATTTTATGTCAGCAAAAGAACCTGCAGTAATGATGTTTTGGCCAAATGAATAGTGTGTTTGTCCTTATAAACATCTAAAAATACTATCAAATTAATTTATTAAATGATGCTAAGGGAAAACAGCCGCTGTGTGGCACTTGTTGATTAATGTAGCTTTTGTTTACACTCTAATTTATGCTAACATTGCAAAGCATAGCAACTTATTGTGTGTGAATCATCTCCGCTTGTCATCATGATGTTTGCTGGTGCAATGTTCTCCGGGGGTGTGTGTCTTTCGACTGCAGTTCTGATTTGAAACACTAGGTGTCAATGCTACGTATTCTGCCTTTAAACAAAATAAAAAGTCTTAATTTTGTCCCACATTTCTCACTCACAGAACCAAAAAAAAAAAAAAAACAGAAGAAAAAAAAGAAAAAGAAAAATTACATTTCTGCACAAAATCGTGGCTGACTGAGCCACAGAGGGACACAACCACTGGTCTGTTTGATGCTGGACTAAACAGAGGGAATATCCCTAGTGTAATAAATGCCAATCATTTTGTAGCAGCGGTGCAATGCAACTCAGACCGTTGCACATCAACTGTGTCCGGGTCAGCCACATGAGACTACCATTCTTTGCATTTGATAGGTTTGCCTTGTCTACCTGTGAAACTGATTACAGTCGATATGCTGGCAGATCTGTGACTGCTGATCTATTCTCCTTCCAGAAATGACACATGATAGTGCTGCAGCATTCATTGACAATAAAACCATGAAAAGTGAGCTAATGCAAATCTTTTGAGATGAGAAAGACACGTGTTGGAAATGAAATAACAGGTTTGCTAGTGCCTGTGATGGTGATAAAACCAATGTGTGCTCACATTGTTGGAGTTGTGGCATGTTTTTTTATGTATAGGCATACCACAGTGACAGAAAAAGCAAGCTACAATTTTATTTATCATGTCCTCATTTGCCTGACAGACATTTTGACCTAAACCCCCAGGTGTCCAACATATTCCAAAAAGCAGTTCTGGTCATCACTGGCTGTGAAATGGATGGCCAAACCTCAAAACTAGATCAGAAGATTTTTCCACTCTATTGGGTAGGTATAAAATGACCTATAAAATGAGCAAATAGACGGTATCAACAATTGCTTTCAATCACTATACAGGGATGCTTCCAAAAGGTCCTCTTGACCTTTCAGTCCATCCGTACTCTAGTAGGGTTCAAGAATTATTCCTTGAAAATAAGTACATTTTTGTATATTCTTGTCTGAAAGAACAAATGTGTACCCATGTGACAAAAATGTTCCACCATGTTCTGGTGCAAAAATGTGTCCTCTGACTAAAGTCAACATATCCAGAGTTGATTTACGATCACCAGTTAATCCAACATTAATGAGCTGGAGTACAAAGAATGAGACCATGTAAGCTACAGACAGCAATGTTACAGCTGACATTTGATACAATAACCTTCTTATTGCAAGGCAACATTGTAAACCTCTAAACTATAATGAATTTTATGTTTATGTATTATGTATTATATGTACCTTAGGTTGTAACTGATGATTTTATACCTTTAAGAAAATTTTGTGGTCAACAGTTATTACCCAATAGACTATTACAGTACCTAAGTTTCTGAGAAGAATACCACTACAGTACAGAAATAAAATCCATTATTTGTCTGTGTGTATAACTATTGGTCTTAAAAATGGCATAAAGATCTACAAGAGCTTTGCTATGAAGTAAATGTATTATCAAAACCATCCTAAATAATAGAAGTCTAAATTTTGGTAGTTTGGTTCAGTTTAGCTCGATTTCTTGTGTCTCTGTCTCTTTCCACTGTTTCCTTAAAAATTCATAAGCCTTCAGGTTGTCTTTCTTTACTTTGAATATTTACAGTTTTTTCGTCTCTGCTAGTAAACTATCACAGTTGGATTTTACTGCTGGATGAGTTCTCTGGCTTGTAATTGTCCTTTTGAAACTCCTCACTTCATCCTTACTGTGTTATATATGGGCATTGAACTGATTTTTCACCCGTCTTATTTTATGTGAACATGACCCCCTGCAGAGAGTTTTTTAAATGATTTTTCTTTTTTTTTTTTTGTAGTGATAGATAGAGTTCTGGAAATGAGTTTGAAGCTAGAAGCAAAGGAGACGGTAATACATGTTAATGAGTCGCAAAAATGAGGCCCTGGAGGTGCACAAAGAGTTTGGGTGACAGGAAAAATGTCCAATGAAGACCTGTTTCAGTAGAGGGCAAAGGACAAAAGGGGATTGTTCTCGAGCTTTCAGGCCTTGGCTGGCTTGTGCTGCTTTGTCCTTCACTAGGGTCAAGAGGATAGGGCCGAGCAGATACGATCTTTCTCCCCGAGGGATGAAAGGCGGCAGATAGGATAGAGAGGTAAGCACTGTGAGGAAAAAAAACGATGAAAGGATGGAGATAGAAGTAAGTAGAGAAAAAAATGCTATGAAGTTGCTATATAAGGAAAGCAGGGAGTTTTTCTTTTGTACCTTTTTTACTTTTGTTAAGGGATAGAGGATATAAATCTCTTATGATTTCAACAATCAGGATTCAGCACTTCAATGTATACAGTGGGAATACATGGGTTCAGGTATGGATGAAACTGGGTAAAATGCTGTAAAAAGATAGGTCACAATCTATTGCTGAATGTAACAAGATTTCAGAAACAATGAACCTCACTGGAAAAATGTAAAATCTTAAACACTGAGTAGAAATGTACGTGTGTGCATGTGAGCGGGTATGTGTGATTCAAAATGATGAGGTTGAGTCCCAAGCCACCAGCTAATGGTTTCTATAGATTTATTGGCAGCACTGGGGGTGCTTTGTTTTAGACTCATGAGACAAGTTGCAATATATCACCAACTTAGCCGGCGTACAGACATCAGACTTTACATCAGATCTCTCTGAGTGGCTGTCAGGATGTACATGGGAATGTGTGCATGACTGGAATAAAAAAAAAAAGCAGGCTAATAAAAAAGCAAAAAATGTTAAATAATGGAAGAGAGACAAAAGAGCTTTAAGTACTCCGTAACTGCAACCACAAATAATGTTTACCGCTTAATTCCCAAAGATGTTGTGAATGCCCTGCTTTTTCCACCTGTGAAATCACAGCTGTTAGCATTTGAAGTCTTTGGGTTTAGTGGTTGTCTCTCTAACAATAGTGTTTTCATAACTAGCCAACTGGGAGGAAATCTAAAAAGAGAGGCAGGAGTGCTAATCAATAGGAGAGGGCGGACCAGTGTCAAACGGCAAATAAACAAACAAGCCATTATCCTGACACACACACTCACAAACATACAAAACATAAACAACACGTACACACTCGAAAAGTCCAAATGCAAATGCGGAGACACACAAAAGTGTCACTTCCATATAATGAATACAAAGAGGGTTAATTTATGAAGTGATACACTTTGTGGGGACTCTTCTTTTACATATTGGGCTTCCATATCTGAATGCATTACTTTGAGCCTCATCCTGATCTGAAGATCACATCCAGGCATCTCTGTCTTAACACAAACAATTTAGAATTTCTGCTGGTGAACACAAATTCTGTATAATTTTCATGCCAACTAGAATCACTTTTAAAGTCATGTATTTTAATGGCACATCTGGTTTGTGTCTCTAGTATGTTTTCTGTGTACCGGAGGGAGTGGAAGTTACTAGCCAGTAATTCAGGAAAAGGGTTTTTGGTTTTGAGAAGTTATTACTGTTATCCCAACCTTAACCATATGAAGCTGACCTGTTAATGAATGCTCTAAAGCCAGACCACACCTCAACCACACCTCTAATCATCTGGTGAGCCTTCAAATAACTGGTTCATTCACTCAGCATTATTCTTATCCTACAACCCGACCCTCCCTATCCTTGTCCTCATTCATCTTCCCTCATCGATTTATTTTTCTCCCTCTCATCCATCCATCCATCCATCCATCCATCCATCCATCCATCCATCCATCCATCCATCCATACATACATACATACATAC
>JBAMHW010000004.1:11609849-11621580 GCA_037177495.1 Rhadinocentrus ornatus
CCCGTTCCAGAGAGGGTCTGCGGTCGAGACGCTCCTCACCCGCTTGTGGACCACACCACCGAGGAGATGGCTCCTTCGTGGCCACCTGTGGTCCACGCCGTTCCGGAGCCCCTGCCTGCTCTGCCTCCGGGGCCCCTGCCTGCCCAGCATGAACTGTGGTCTGCGTGGCCCCCGGGCCGGCCCCCTGAACTAAGTCTGCTGTCTCCTCTGCCACGGGGGCGACCTCCTGAACTGACTTTGTTTTCTTGGCCTCGGGGGCGTCCTCCAGAGTTACTGCCCCAGTCTTCACGACCTCCGCGTCGACCCCCTGAACTTGGTCTCCTAGCTTATGTTATTTGGGCCTGGCTTTGTCAAGCTTTTCTCCTTTCAAAATAAGAGTGACGGAATAAGTTCGGTGCACTGTGTAGCTCTTTACTACTTCCTGGTTCCTTAACCTATCATATGCGGCTTCCCAAGGTTACCAAACAACCGTGAAGTGTTTGGTATTTTATGTCGGCAAAAAAAGCAGCACCCTGCAGGTATGGAAGCTAGTAAAATAAGCTAATTTATATCAGTTGAGTAAATTGGTAGCCTATTAGTTCAAATCTAATGATGTTTTGGCTAAATGAAAAGTGTGTTTGTCCTTATAAACTTCTGAAATTACTATCAAATTAATTAAGTGAGACTGAGGGAAAACAGCCACAGCGTGGCATTTGTTGATCAATGTAGCTTTTGTTTACACTATTTTATGCTAACGTAAATTAGCGCGTGAAATTAGCGCTAGCATTGCAAAGCATAGCGACTTACTGTGTGTGAATCATCTTCACCCGTCATTATGATGTTTGCTGGTGCAATTTTCTCTGTCCTTCATAGACTGTATATAAAAGAGCAGTTTCTTTTTTTAACCCTTTTTGTTAGGACAAAAGTCTCATTGTGCAGAAACATGGTGCTGTTTACGAACGGGGTGTCGGAGAAGAGAAAGTGAGCTGTGAGAAACTTCCCATTTAGGAGCGAGTGTTTTGCTCCAAGATTTAGCAATAAACGCCACTAAGCTTTTCTAGTTACAGCAGATTCCTGTGGCTGTTTATTACTACTGGATAAAGTGAAGGGTGTTCCCCCTTAAGCTAGCTGCAACTTTTACCAGCAGCCTCAATGCCAATTTCCAGCAGGTGCGTGTGCACTGCGTTACGGCTGTGCCGCGGCCCCTGCAGCTATTTGTAGCCATTTTAGTCAATGGTTTGATTCACACCGGGCATGTTGTGGTGTGTTTCTCCGCTAAACATACTCGGCAAGTTAGTTTTTGATGGAGCAGGCATCCAGAATGCGCCAAGCTCAGCAGTTTAGATAGGGCCAGACAGGAAATCAAACACAGGAGCAGTGTAAAGGCTTCTGATAATTTTCAAAATAAAAGCCCCAGTGCAAATTTGTGCTCACTGAACCATGCAAACAATACTCAATAATTGGTCAGGGTGTCATTATGTTTTTTTTTCTTTTTTTCTTTTTTTTTTTCATGGATGAGGAGATGTTTATCCTGGAATTGGAGAATCACAAGATTCTCCAATTCTCCTGTGATTTTGTGATCTCGCAGATCCAGCTAGGCAGGCTGCAGTCGGGGGCGCGCTGCATCTGACACTCTCCCGGTGTGAATTGACCCAGAACTCGGAATAAAACTGCAGCGCAGCGGCAGTATTCTGGGTATGTATGTGGCACACACACACACCCAGTGGAAATCAGGGGTCAGCTTCCAGACTTCCGTTTGTAAGTGTAGTGGCTCGTTAGCTCAGTTGGCAGAGAATCCGTCTCCCATGTGGTCAACCCAAGTTCGATTCCCCAGGGGGACAAATATTAACACCTTCCAGTTGGGTCCTTAGGCAAGACCCTTAATGCTACTGCTTAACCCAGACCTGGGCATATTGCGGCCCGCGTAAGGTCAATCATAAATTACAACATGGATAGATTATAAAAATATCTATGCTGTGCATGCAATACAACTGTGCTGCTTTTATTTTCAAAAGCGTTACGCTACTTCCGTATTGACATATGTGTGTGATGCGAGCTTTGAGTGAAGGTCAACAGCGACAAGTGATGCTAACCAGGTTACCGTGAAGATGTCAACTCACGCTAAGAAAAGAAAAGTTGATAATGAATGTCATGTTTTTAACAAGACATGGACTGACAAGTACTTCTTCACAGAAATTAAAAGTAAAGCTGTGTGCTTAATTCGTGGTACACAGGTCGCTTTGTTAAAAGATTACAATTTGAAAATCGGTAGAAGAAGTGGGGCATTTTCGGAGAGTTTATTAAGGAGTGCTTATTGGACTCTGTTGCACTGATTTGCCCGTGGAAAAAGGATGTGTTTGAGAACGTCTCACTGTGACAAGGTGGGTTGAGGACGTCGCTGGAAATTTGGAGCTCAGCTGAAGAACGGAGCTGCAGGCTTTGACTGTTGTTCTCAGGCTTTTGATGAGAGCTGCAATGTGCGTGACACCGCCCATGTTCTCATCTTCTTACGTGGAATAACTGCAGATTTTCCAGTCACAGAGGAGCTGGCAGCCATGCAGTCAATGAAAGGGACAAACTGGTCAGGACTTATTCACAGAGGTTAAGGCATGTTTGGACAAGTTAGGACTGAAATGGGACAATCTGGCAGGTGTGACAACAGATGCTTGTCCAGATCTGACTGGAAAAATGTTCTTTGAAAGAGAATGCAGGATAAAGTGACAGAAGTTAACCCTGTGCAGAAATTGACATTTTTGCATTGTATTATACATTAGGAAGTGTTGCGTAACACAGTGTTAAAGATGAACCACGTTGCTGATGCTGCTTAAAGAAGAAAACTTTTCACACCTGTTTAGAGGATTCTAGTCCTCTTTGGATCTACTTATGTATGTGAACAGACATTCTCAGTGATGAAGTTCAGCAAATCCAAACACAAATCCTCCATCACTGATGACCACCTCTCAGCTGTCCTAGCATCGCCACCTCAGACATTCAGCAAGATTTCAGTGCCCTTGTTCAAGCACAGAACAGATTTTCTCACTGAAAAGGCAAAATGAGGAGGAAAACATGTCCTTGTATTGTTGCATTTCTATAAACTTGTTAAGTTGTTTGTTGATTTTCATTGTCTCTGGAGATTAACAAGTTAAAATGAAATTGCACTGATTCAGTGATTGTTGTTTTCTTCTTTGACCTATGCACCACACATTCACATAGCCTAATGTATATATTTACAGAATAGTTTATTCTTCTGATAACCAGTACCAGCTATTCATAATATATAATTTAGTGAATTTTACAAGGGAAGAAAGTGAGCAGAAGTAAGTTGAAGTTGTTGTTTTGGCCCTCTGACAGAATTCAGGTTTCTCATGTGGCCCCTTGTAGAAAATAATTGCCCACCCCTGGCCTAACCACTGTAAGTCGTTTTGAATAAAAGCGCCTGTTAAATGACCCTGATGTTACGGAAGCAGAAAAGTTTAACAGTTGTTTCTGTCTGAGTTTTCACTGATAGTGGAGGCAACGGACCAGAGCAGCATGTTTACTAAATCCTCAGAAACATTGAGCTTTAGGAGCAAAAAGACAACTTTCTTTTTATAAAAATAACTGGTTTTGTTGTCATGTGGCAGCAGTGTTTAGTTCACCTGGCATAGCAGCCACCCCATACACACAGCCAACCCAGGTTCAATCTGATGTTTCCTTGACCCATTTTCTCATCTACCAGCTCAACAAAAAAGGACACTAGAGCCCACAGAATGTTAAACGTATAACAAACAAAAGCACATGCATAAAAACATAAAAGCACTTGTTTACGGACACACACATTATACAAATAACAGCTCACACACTTTTTATAATTTCCCTTTGTAGTATTTTACATTTTTTATTTATGGCATCACGGCTAATCGACTAATCAATTTGATTGGCCTGATAAGTTGACTTCAACATTCACCTGAAATGCCAATCTTTAGTAGTAAGGTAAGGTCCTATTATTTTAATAAATTTGAGCCCACGGTCTTACCCATTAGTGCACCGTCACGCGATATTGCAATTGACAAGGTGCCAGGTGGAAAACTTGGCACGGCTGGTCCGCGATGTTTTAATGTTGGAGCTTATAAGCTGTGCAAAATAGTCTACAGTTGAACACTTCATTTATACTCAGACTTCCGGCTGCTGCATGCCATTGTGTTTTTCTTTTGTGTTCTGTTCATGTTGTAATGGTGACACAGTTTTTGCACATGAGCAAATTCAAAATAGACTAAATAAATCAGATCTACTGGAAAAATAGAAATGTGTTAATTCAAGTTCTCCTAATGAGATGATAAAATAAGATAAGACATAAGATAAGACTTACTTTATTCATCCCCGTATAGGGAAATTCAGGTGTCCAACAGCATACAATGTTTACCATAATCAAGCACTCTTACTACCATACAAAACCAGAACATGACAACATTTCAACATAACAACAGTAAATAAAATAATTAAAAACTATGTAATTGCTGTGTAATTTATTGTGAAGTCTTATAGCATTCATGATAAACGACCTCCTGAGCCTCTCAGTCCTGCAGCGTATGGAGTGGAGTCGGTCACCGCAGCTGCTTCTCTGGGTGTCCACAGTGTCATTCAGAGGGTGACTACTGTTCCTAAGGGTGGCCTGCAACTTGCTCATTATGTGCTTTTCCACAAGTTCTCAAACAGAGTCCGCCCTCTCTCCTGACCAGTTTGTCAAGTCATTTCCCCTCTCTGGCTGTCATGCAGTTCGCCCGGCACACAACAGAAAAAAATAAAGCACTTGCAAAAACTGACTGATAGATGATGTACAGCATTTTATTGCAGACTTCAAAGTATTTCAGCTTTTTGTATACTGCATCTGCATACACTGATCAGCGCAGTCCTTCAGAAGCCTTGGTGTTATTCCATTAGGTCACACTCTTCTCAGCTCAGCCCTCGCCTGATCCACAGTGGAAAAAATCACTGTGGGGTGCCCTGTCAGCAGAGGTGAAACAGCTGCTGGGTGGAGCAGCACAGGAGGCAGCATCAGAGATGGAATAGCTGTTGACAAACCAGAAAACTTTGGTTTAGCAGTTATCTAATAAAGGATATAGGATTATGCTGTTTTCATGACCACTTGAATTATCTGAGAACTGCATGTCAACGGGCTCATTGCTGAATCAGGTGAGAAAAGTTATAGCTACAACAAATACAATGTTAACATTAATTAATGTGCTTTTCACTCATTTATGTTGGTCTCTATGCTCTGTCTGCTGCTAGTTTGTTTGATGCTGCCAACACGGCTACTGAATTTTTTCTTTTCTGTTGACTCTTGGGCAGGGGTAGGCAGGTTCTTTCGCAGAGAGCTGCAGTCATGCAGGTTTTCGAGGTTTCCGTGCTCCAACACATGCTGCAGCACACGTCCAGTCAAAATAAAAATGCATCTTGTAAACATTTCAGCTGATCCGATTGGCCTCAATTGGAACGAATTTTCAATTTCATCGAGAGGGGTGGTTTAAACTTTATCATGATTGGATCAGCAGGAGAAAAATAAACATGTATACACTTATTCTGATTACTTTGTAATGTATGTTGTCTCTGTCCATGCTTGAACCATGTGGGGGTTATGTAACATAATGAGTTTCAGGGAAGACTTGTGTTGTGTTTAGGGACTGTGATGGATACAACGTTTGTGTTAGAAACTGAAACAGTAAATTATTATTGAACATTTTGACTGTCAAAGGGTTCAAAATAATAAAAAGAAAACACTTTTTCAAAACTAATAGGCATTGCCCATGTCAAAGCATTACAATTGTATTAAATCTCTCTCTTTATCTAGTGTCCATGTAAACATGTCACCTGAAATCTATAATCAGATGCATTTCAATCAGATAGATTAAATATTTGTCCTTGTAAACATAGCTACTGAGCAGAAGTTGATAAGCCTTTGGATTTAAATTGAATCAGGTGTGTTGGAGCAGGGAAACATCGACAGCAGGACTACAGCCCTCTAGTACCGAACTTGCCCAACCCTGCTCTAGGGAAAGCTCGAGACTGCAGTGACTTATGTCCCATTTAGTGGCACAAAGTGGGACTATAGGAAAATATGTACTGCCTTTAAAGTTCCCCAGTTAAATCTGCATAGTACATAGACAATTTTTATATGTCATATGCAAGTTTGACAGTCTTTTTTTCAGTTCAGATGTTGATATCTGTATTTTTTTATATTTTAAACATTTTTCCAATAACCTTGGAAAACATAAGGATAAAGAAAAGGGAATAAATTATTTCAATGGAAAAAACAAGACAATGCGTATCCAACTTTAACATTTCCATCATTAATTGCTGATAGTTGTGCTAAGCTAATTTTGCACAGTGTTAAAAGCAGAGTTTTTATCAGTATTTAGGCATGCTTGTGTTTGTGTGAGTGTTTATTGTCTGTTCTCCAATTAATCAGAAAACCATAACTTGTGGCTAAAGGAGATGGATTATTAAGCAGAGACGTGTCTTTAAGAAAGCTTGCTTTCTGTCTGTGTGAGTGTGTGCAACTGTGATAACCTAGTACTCGCTAGTCATGCCAGTATTACTCTGCATGACTGCTGGAACCACCTTAGTTTGTGTCACCTGTGCTTGATAAGTGAAGGTAGGGTGTGTCTGTGGAAACACTGAGGTTAAACACACTCATTTTTTGTAGGTGTGTGTATGGATATAGTTAGCCAAGACTTTGCTAGCAAGCACTTGCCACATTAATTCCCCAAACATACAAAGTTTTATGCTAGGAAACCCTGTTTAGGCTTCTTTTACATGCCCTGAGGTTGAAAAGACATTGCCACCAGCTGCAATGGAAGGCAGTAATGCCGCAGAGATACCTATATTATACTCACTCCTCAGGGTGAAATATCAGCTACATACTAATATTTCTCGCTGCTTGAAACGTTTCCTTGTAAGGCTTCCCGGGATACCTCATTGGCCTTTTTATATCTTTGAAACATTACAGGTGTAGTCAGTCCTGCACAATTACCACATCAAATTGTCACAAACTGCATTTTTCGTTAACTCAGCAGGAACATAAACTTTTATGGTTTATGTGGTGGTTTACATCTATGGTTAACATTTAATGACAATAACAGACCTCAACAAACTCCAACAAAGTCATCCTTGTGTGCACAATCCCACATTTACACGCTCTCCCAAGGAAACACACTTGTGTAAACCCATTTAACTTTCATTAAGTATCACTCAAAATGGATGAGAGCCCTCATTTCATGGGGTGCTGCCAGACTAGATATGAGTGCCTCTTTAGCATTGAGACTGTTCCACATGTGCATAAACACTCAAATAAATATTCCTCATCCTGACATCTGTGGCAGTTGAAAGAGATTGAAGGGGCATTAGGCTGACAACAGATATAAGCATTCGCATTACATGTTCTATAGATGTCATAGGAACTACATGAATCCAAATAAAATTTAAGATAAGACAACAAATGAAGAGAGAAAAGGCCAAATTCAAATTTCAGAAGATTTTGCTTTATTGGACAAAGAGTATGAAATGTCAAAAGCAGAGCGAGAGGTGATAATCTCATTTTACAATCTGCTCATGGAAGCACAGAGAGAAAAGAAATGTTTCTAATGCCATTTGAAGGTCAGTTGAAACAACAACCAAGTTTTCTGGTTTGTCAGAGAACAAAATAACTCTAAAAAGCCAAATAAAAGCCTTCTAGCTTATTGTTCTAGCGTCTTCATTCTGCTATTGATTGTCAACTGTCTTTTGGGTAGGCAGACTTGCTGATGACCTTTAAAAATCTGTGTGTGTGAGTGTTATAGCATGAGTATGTGTGTGTGTCATTAAATCCATGTCCAGCCTCAGCATGTGCTCTCTTTGTGTTCTGTCATGTTATCATATTTTCTCCTGTTCTCTTCATTGATTACCTGTCATCAGGCTGAAAAGTGGACTTTTGTTTCACCGAGTTAGCAAATCACACGCAAGCTCTCCCTCTCCCTCTCTCTGACTCTTTGTTTCATTTATTCAATTTTGTTTGTTTGCATTATTTTTTAAAGTACAGGCTTCCACTGTTATGCCAGTCTTCCCTGGCTTAGTTTTTTTTTTTATTATTTGCTTTGTGAAAAACTTAACGGTCGTGCTTCTTATTAGCCTCTCTTTAGCAGTGACGCTGTCAGATGAAGCTGAGTAACTTATTGAATACACTCATATCTGTCTTTTTTTTTTTTTTTTTTTTTTTTTAACGCACCTCACACCCTAGAAAGTGAAATCAAATCAGACCTGTCGTCACATGTCTGGTATGCATGGCTGCACTTATTTATGTCTTCGTGTGTCCACTTGTGCATGCCAAAGTGTGTGCACGTGTTTGTATCTTGCATGTGTGATTGCATCAATTGATGGCATGTGTGGCTGGGCATGGGGCAGTTCTTTTGCTCTGATGCTAAACAGCAGCAAAAAGGAAGGTTAAGTAAGAAGGTCAGTGTTGTAGACCGAGGGAGATATCCATCACAGAAACCAAAACATTTCCGTGGACACCATGGCTATTTATTTCTATTTCAATGGAAAAGAAGACAGTTTCTGCAGGTAAGCTGGCAGCCTGCCTGGGGCCAGCTTGACACATCCTCTGCAGACATTTGGAGGAGAACATAGAGTGCTGAGGTAAACAAACTGACTGGGCAAATCAGCTTAAAAAGTTGTTTGCTTGGGTCGCAAAAGCAAGTTTACTCATTCTCTCCAATAATGGGTCATTCTGTTAAAGCTAGAGGAAGTATAACTTAGACTTAAATGGGCATAAATCTGTTTTATAACTTGCATGATGTATGCAACCATTAATAGTCACATTAACCATGGAGGAATTTGTTCTATTAGCATTGTACTTTTAGTCTTGAAACCAATTAGCCAGTAATAGAAACAATGTCTAACTTGACAAGACCTTGAGTCTCAACTATCCATACACGCTAAAAACTGCTTTAGAGAAACACTTTAAACAGACAATATCTTAACATATTATACATCATACACATATTTTCACACTCTCATTTGTATAGCAGCCTACTGGTTTAGTTTTCCTTAATTTAATTATCTGATTCAGAGACAATATGACATCTTTCATGGCTTTGTGACTTGTGGGCTATGATTAGTCAATTTATCTTGAACTAAACATATCCAAGTTCTTCCAAGCCCTATAATAATCAGCAGAACAGGTGTAGCCAGGGCTAGGAGGTGAATTACCTGACAAAAAACGCAGCCAGTATGATTGCAGAAGCCAACAACTGTGGTTCACTTGTTTGGATGAAGGGTCAGTGAATCTGAAAGTGAGATAAGCTACTTGCGCATCACGAGTTCCATTACACTGAATCAGCAGCAGCAGCATCAGAACTGAAAAATAAATCTGTGTCAAAAATGCCAGAAAAATGTAAAAACTTTGGGTCTCTTGGGCCGAAAGCAGTTGATAGATTTTTACACAATGATCAGGTGATCATAAAGAATTGCAATTCCTTGTGGAAACTATAGCTAAATCGGATGGAAAATTGTCTTTCATCCAGAGTTAGAGCTAAACGGAATAGGGGAAATGATACTTTGCCATAATTGCTTGTTATATTGCCGGGTCAAAATGGGGTGGTTCCACTCAAAGTTTAAATAAAAGTTTTTTATTCAACGACTTTTGGCCAATTCAAGGATGCTTAACATGCAACACAAAAACTGATTCCACACCTTTTGAACTAGAGCTATTAAGTCTCTTATTAACTAAGCATCTCCATTAAATTGAATAACCAATAGATTATCATAGAATTTGCAAGGTTATGTTTTCAGGCTCCAATCAGCACCTCTACTGGTAGCTACATATTTTAGGTGTGATGACAATTAACAATGGTGGCACCTATTTACTAGCAGACTGCATGGTTTTCCTAGGTTTGCAAACTAATTGAACTTTACTAATGATATTCAAATATATATAAATATTTTTTAAATGCTTGTCCTTTTCCAAATGTTTCTATGGAGGACCTCATATAGTTCCATATACCAGGTTAGAATAACTAGAATTTAATGTCTCAAGCTGACAATACCTCTAAACCTAATCATGGCTTTTCTTGGCTTGCTGCCCCGAGATGCTGGGTAACCTGTTGCATGAGTTGCTAAGATACTGCATTAGTTTGTATTGGTAGTTACATGTGGAGCATCAGCTGGTAAAAGCTGTGGATCTTTTGTTATGACTTACTAAAATTGGAACAGCTGATTACAGCAGAATAGAGCGATTTTCTGATTCATTCTGGCACCAGCCTTAATCCAAAGAAAAGGTCCTAAACCCTATCAGAAAAAAAGTTATTGAAGAAAAGAAAGAAGAAAAGCCAAGACAGAAGCCAAGAAAGAAGATATGTTTATGTATCTGCAACCTGGACCCTCAGTATCCAGACTTTGTATAAGTTGTGTAGTGAATTGAAAAAGTGGGCCAGCAATTTTGCTGCAACCTTGACAATACCCTTGATTCTGTCAATTTTTTCTTCTGTCGATGGTAAATGCGCTACTGACTGATAGTAGAATGCAAGAACAAAATAAAAACAAGAATAAAACATTTTCGTTAAGCATCCACAACACACACTTGTTGTCAGTCACTGTGTCCAGATGTTTGTACCACTAAACACACTCAGCCTGGCCATCAGTAACTGCAGGATTCCTCCTGAAATATTAGCTCTTTTATTTTAGATACATTTAGGATTGATGATATTGAAAATTACCAGAGCCCTTCATTTTATAGTGGGGAAACAAAAACTCATTAGCAAACTTAAATATGTATTTTATATTGTTAGTGTACAAGCTAAACAATAGAGATGACAAGGCACATCCTTAAGGTAAGTCACTGGAGGAAAACAGAACATCTGACAAAAGACTTGAACTTCACACGCTCTGATCTTACAGGTTAAAACAACAACCCATCTGCTTAGAAATAAGTCCTGGATCAATGTTGTACTGTATGTAATGTGTAATGTATCCTTCCAAATCTTGGCAAGTAATTTCATTATCAGAGAGGTGGCACTGTAAGTCATTAAGCATAAGGGGCTTTATTTTTGAGCACAGACAGAGTCTTTTCAAAGACCAGAACCCTGTGGAGTTGGAGTGACAACCTGAGCAGGAAACAGAAAATGTTTGACTTTGATGCCACCAGACACTGAACTTTTTCTCTCCTTTATGCTTTGGAAAGTTTTGTGAACCTTATAGTAGTCTATATACATATTTAAAGAGCACAAAGAAGAAGTCAAAGTTTGCTGAAAATTAAAATGATTACCCCCCGATTAAAATGAGAATTGTCATAAAGAAAAATTGGAGGGTCCTTTGAGTGCAGGACATGACTTTCCAGTGTTAAGTATATACACCACTTTGTCTTTATATAATATTTTTTGTAATTCCTTGCACTGACAATGATGTCAAACATACTTTTTTTCTAAAAGAGTTAAGTTTTAGAAGCTTTGCTCCATCTGCTAAATTATTTTTATTTTGGCTTCATTTAACTCTTATTCAGGTATATACTGGACAGGACTTACAGCGTTTTGTGGTGGTGCAGAGATGACATTGTCAGGAGAAAACATGTTTTTCTCTAGCAAATAACTTTACTGTTTCTGTAATACAGTTATTCTGACAGATATAACACTCACTGCTCAACAAGCTTAACGATGCAGAAGAGTATTATTTTTACCTGTTTCCATCCACTGTTACTGTCATTTACAAAACTCATTTTCTGACACTTTAATATGGCAGTGTGATC
>JBAMHW010000004.1:11621661-11641053 GCA_037177495.1 Rhadinocentrus ornatus
TATATATATGCATTAATATTGTGTAGTCTTGTATAAAAGGCAAATTTTGTCACTTTCCTCAATTTTGCATGCATGCCTGAATTAAGAGTGAGAAACTTATCCAACTGATTTTACAGATTGAGAAAGCAAATGATGTTGTGTATTTCACGTCTGTATTTATGAACAAATCCGTCTGTGCAGCTGAGGCAGTCCTGGAGATTCTGGAAAGATAAGATGTGCTGTAGCCAACACATTTACTTTTTATTTTTTGCTTTAAATTTACCATTTATTCTCAAATAAAATGTATTTTCTTAAATATGTTGCAATATTAATGTTTTAATTATTTTAATTAAATAGCAGTTCTCTACCAATACCATTTTCTTCCTCAATTCTCAGTCTTTGTATGTTTCCCTCCCACATCCTCAGTGCCCTTCTATTTTAAAAAAAACCCTCCTTTCTGTTTGCTTCTCTTCTCCACGTCTGACACTTCCAATCATTATAGCTTAGCCCTGCTATGACAAATCACAGCTTGATCTATTTCTATCTCCCCTCAGAAAATGTGTTGCATATACACCGACTATGCGTACATGTGTTTGGGTTATATGGGTATGAAGTGGAGAGATCTGTAGGCATATACAGGAAAAAAAAAAGTTTAAATTAGTCCACTGCTGTTAAATGACATTTTGCCACGATTTGCAGTACACTGTCATCTTTGATCATCCCATAAATATTAAATGAGAATGAATCACAACACAAAAATGACAATGGTGAGGTCGCCACCAGCTACAGAAAGCATGTTAAATTACAGAGGAGATAACTATCACAAGTGCCCAACTTAAATTAAAAGTACCAAGTACAATTTTAATACCAACTTTTTAAATTTGCACAGATTTTTGAGGTCATTTGCATCTTCCTATAGCAATGTTCCTATTTTCAGACAAGATGAGAGATCTTAGCAATGCCAACCATGCAAAAGAATAATGTTGATGAAGAAATAAATTACATAATTTACTGATTTAAAGCTTCTGGCAATTATTTTCCACTGGATTGATGTCCCATTTCAGTGGGTTTCATTGTTATCTTAAGCTGCATTTTATTTTTAAATTCTATTTAATGATTGATGTTTTCAGTCTATAATTTACTGTCAACTCCATCCCTGTAGTGAAACTTGGTTTTGTTTTCTATTCTTAAAAACTTTAAGCTGCATTTATTATGCAAATGTTCATATAAGGTACAAGGAGTTTCCTCTTGATGAAAACAACACATAGTTAGCCAGTGTAAGCAGCTGTTATGACCTATAGATGCAAACATTCATTAGAAATGCACAGTGGACCTTTGCCCTGACTATTCCAGACTGGCAACCAGCGGTATACAGTTGTTTAGGTTTGTGCTCTTATTGGATGACATTTTTAAATAATTTAAATCAAATAAAAAAAAAATTCATGAAGCAATTCATATGGGAAACAACACAAAGTGCTTCACATATTAAAATCATACACATTTTTGCATGTTAAAAACAGAAGCCTTAACACACCAATTAGGGGTTCGGTGTCTTGCCCAAGGGTCGTGGTGAGCGCCTTGCATGGCAGCTACCGCCATGCGTGAATGTGTGTGTGAATGGATGAATGGGATAAATACTGTAAAGGATAAAAGCGCTATATAAGTACGGACCATTTACCATTTAATATGTGGTTGGCCCACATATGTTTGAACCACCACCATTCAAATTAGAGCGATCCCATGGTAACAACTCTGCAGACCAAGCAGGCATGGCTCTTGGCATGGGATACCCATGAGAATAACAGTGGAGTTAAGAAAAACAAATTATAAAGCAAAAGCAAAGATCAAATAAACCTAAAAACAAATAAAACTGTCAAGTAAAGAAGTAATCAAACAAAATGAATAAAAAGGTAATATAAGAAAAAGGTGGATCTTGAGCCTCTTTTTAAAAGCAATAATAGTCTCTGCAGCCCTGAGATTCTCTGTTTCACAGACAAGGGTTGTAGTAGTGGAATGAAAGTTTTGGTTCTAACCTTCTTTCTGGTTCTAACTCGGGGTCCACGAGGGCTCACAATTTAAAAGTCAGGTAAATAAGAAAGCCCAAAACCATTAAGACACTTACAAACTACTAAATAAAAACTTAAAATTAATTCTAAATCAGACAAGAAGCCAATGCAGTTATTTTAAAACTGGTGTAACGTGTTCTTGCCCTCTGCTTCTTATCATCACATAAGCAGCAAATTAGGCAGTATTTGTGAATTTAAATTAGTCTTTTCCAAAAGACCAGAGAGCAGTGCATTACAAATAAAAGCATGTTTCAACACCTCTACTGGGGAAAGAGAGAAAAGCTACTTTATGGCTATTGTTTTTCAAAACGATATCCTATTTTAATGTTTCTGATCTGTGGGGTAAAATCCAGCTCAGAGTCTAAAAGGACTCCCATATTTCTCACACACTGAGAAGATTGAAAGTTTAGAAGTTTTAGTTATATCATCTCTTTCTTGTCTTCGGGACTAATAATTAAAACTTCAATTTTGTCCTGGTTAGTTAAGCTCACCATAGCTTACTAGCCACAGAGTCTTCCAGTTCCTAATATACAGTATAGGTGAAAAACACCAAATCTGGCAACGCCAGCTACCCCAGAGTTGCACCGCGCATGCGTGATCCAATTGCGAAACATGAACTCAAAATCCAATGAAGGCAGCAGCGTCACCTCCACCTCAATGATCACTACAGCGTCTTCGTATCGTTACTTAAAATGTTTTTTTAAAAGGTCAGTGATAATTCAGGAGGAAGAAATCTTCATTTTCTGTGTAAACTTTGCTCGCCGGGTTTCAAGAAGCAACTCCGGACATCAACAACATCAACAGGAAACCTGAAACGGCATATTAAAATAAAGCACCCGGCTAGCCTTCCAAGATGTGTGAACTAAATGTTACTAAAAACAATCTAAAGACTTGGCAACGGCGTGCTGAAGCAGATCCTCTACCACCCAAAACTAAACCAACAGCATACAGTTGCAGCAGCTCCATTGTCTTCATCCCCCAGCCGCAGCTGCAAAACCTTTTGCAGTATGTTGTCTCAGACCTGCAGCCTTTGAGGAAAAAGGAAGCCTCAGCTTTCATAAACTTGAAAAATGCAAGACATATGGTCTTGCATTGTTTTGATTTTTACTTCATTTGGGCTGAATATTGCACTTTTATGGCCCAAGGTCTAGAACTTTTCTTTGGACAAACAAGTAAAAAAAAAAAAACATTCACAAAAAATTAGAATTATGAACTATGAACTGAACTAGTTAATTTTAAAATGTGTGAACTGAACTTTGAACTTGTTCATGTGGCAAATTAACTTTCCTAACACTGGTTATGTGATAGTAAAACAGTTATGAGTGAAACAATAAATACTCATCTTACAAGTGGAATGTGTAAATTAACTACTGTGTGAAGAAATTTACCAAAACAACAAAAAATTTCATATTGTAACAGTTGTAATTATTAATGGCTAAATAAATAAACAGGTTTTTAAATGGTTTAGCTTACTGAAGGTATTAAAGTTTTATGCAAATTCTACTTAAATAATAATTTACAATTTAAAAACATAATTTACAGTTGGATTCTTTACATTTTAGTTAACTTCTATTTAGAAAAAAAGTCATTGTCCTTTCATATTATCTTCAAGTGACCCAAACACACAACACACTGCTGATTGATCTTCAAAAATCCTGGGTAGGCAGTGTTTTTCTGTCTGCTTTGTTCTCATGCCTTTGCTGTACTCTCCATGGGGCCATCATACTTCACGATCGTCTTCCTGAGGATTTGATGTGTTTGCTGTCCCCGTTATTGTGTGTGTGTTAAGGCAGGACCCCTGTGTGGCCTTGCCAAAATATAGCATGGTTTTCTTTTTGACCTCCCTTGTACCCTTCCCTCAGGGGTAACGATCCAATCAGAAGATAAGCCTATTTCCAGACCCTGCCCTTGGGAGCAAGAGAGATCCAATCAGAAAAAGGTTCATCTTAGATCAGAATCAGCAGGGGAGGTGGATAAGGGACCACCCCGATAGATGGCCATCAAAAGAAATACAGAGAAGAAATATCCAAAACACAGACATAACAATGTCTACACAAAAGTCAATAAATAAAAAAGAAAAGTTTTTTTTCTTTTTCCTTTTTTAAAAATAAGTAAACAATTTTATTGCCTTCCTCCTTCTCTGTAAGCACGTCACACTTTGCTCCTTGTTTTTGCATGCAGCAGGTTGCATGTCCAGTATTTGAGTGGGCTGTTGACTAATATGAGTGACTTGATGTGCATTTGTCACCAGTGTCACTTTCATCTAGCAGTGCCACTCTTGATTTTATGATGCTTTGAAAAATATATTTCAATTTCCTCTTTTGCTAATAGAAATCCCCATGCTCGAAATTAAACGTTTGATCCAAGCAGCACCAGTTGTGCAAAGTTTAATTTGTTTCCATTCTTTTTTTTAGCCATACTGGAGAAATTGTGATCTATGATGCATCTTTTTTCTGTTTAATTGTTTCGCTGGTCAGAGGATGTAATAATTAATGTCAATTAATGTCAATATTTGCGTAGGAGAACATTTTTGTTCTGAGTGGGCCTGTGTGAGAAGAGAGAAAAAGGAAGATATAAAAAAAAATCCTAAAAAAAGATAATATATACATTCCTTGAAATTATTTTAGAGATGCAGGGAAGCAAAAAATCTATTTTAACACCATAAAGAGTATTTTAGTTCTATAAACTTAGTCTGTAAGAAGTTGTCTGTTATACTGAAGCATTAATGGCTATTTGCATGCATGTCTGTGTTTTTCTGCTATTTCTCAGGGTAACAAATGTCCTTTATCACTGTCAAAATGCCAAATAAGTTATCAACAACTCTTCACCTGCTGCTGTGACATCTATGCCTACACGTTTACAAGCACATAGCAAGTCAGCAAGCAGACTGTATTACTCAGACACACAAAATATGAGCTGATGCAACACAGTGTTCATCTTAGATAGCCGCGAAGGATTAGGTGTTTGTGTTAGTAAGTGCATCATTGTATTGTAAAATGTGTTTCAATGAGTGTGTGGTGAATTCTGTTTATAAATGTAAACTGTTGGCGAGGATGCTTTTGGCATTTCTTCAGCCTCAGCTAAAACTCCTCTGTGGTATTAATGCAGATTTTCACCCCTGTGACACACAAACACTCACTCAGCTGTATTGACTGGTGTCTTGGAGAGCCTAAGGCTGTTGAGTGGGTTGGATTTCAGAAAATTCTCTGGCAATTTATTATGTCTACTTTAGACAGTGATACAATGAATTAATTAGCAGTGGCAAATAAAAGGGAATTGTCATGAGATTAGACAGATTAATAAAAAAGGAGTTGTTTTTTTTGCAGACATGGACAATAAATCTTAGTAAAAAAAGATTATCATTCTGGTGTAATACACAAATGATCCAGGAGGCCTATTTTCACTTATATTGTGGCCAAGATACAGCATTTTATTGGTACGATAGTCTAAAATGGTACAAAACTGCAGTGATACATATACAGAAATTTCAGGAGGCACTGGGTCTTTTTCTTCTTACTGGGTAATTTTCTTCTTTTTAAAAATAAACCAGGATGTTTTACATGATTTTATTTTGTTCGTTTATTGATTCTAAATGCATAAAAAAATCATATACTTGACAATCAAGCACCGAAAAGGCTCTGATCAATGCACGTTCGGAAGCTGTAATCTCTGGTAGCTCTCTGTAGCCCTGAAGTCCATTTATGAATTGGTAGGAGTACAACTATTATCTGCACTTGTTTGTACAGGTACTTGAAGACAAGCTGCAGCAAAGCTTCAATTGCAAGCTTAAATCTGTAAACTTCTATAACTGAGTTAGATCGCAAGATTTTAACTTGCTCCACTACTGTTATCATTTGGTATGAATGTACCCACCTTTAATTTCTCAAGGATCAAAATAGTATTTTTTCCTCACTGGACAAATAAAGGATAAAACAAAAGGAACAAGTTATGTTTTGATACATGTATCTAGTATGTTCTCTTTTTTTTTTGGACAACATGACTGTACAGCTTTCTGATTAATGTACATTCCACGATTCTAGTGGCATACAGTGAAAAGGCTGTGAAACTGACACTTGGATGTTTTTATCATTGACAAAATGCATCCTCCATTTAGACAGGCAGTTAAGATCCCACAGCTTTCAAATAGTTGCTGCTGATGCCTCGATCATGTCTTATCGCCTGTATCCATTTTTATCTCCTTAAAAGCTCAGTTTTCTGGTTCAGCAGCTTATAAAGACAGTTCTGGTGTCTTTTTCTTTTGGCTGTATATCCGAAGAATTTTGTGCTTTCGAAATCTGGAGAAAATAATTTTTTTTAAAAATTTTTAAATATCAGTGGAATACTGTTTTTTTGTTTTGTAACTTTTTTGGTCCATGAACCACAAATGCTAGCATCTGTGGTGATAAAAGCAGGTAGCTTGGGGTCATAAATGGCAAGTGCTGGACTTTTGAGAAGCAGTGTTTTCAGGTTAATGAAGCTCTAATGTGCTGCTTTGCTCCACTGTAGTTGAGCCTGCATGTTTGTTCTTAGCAGTTGTCCCAGTGACTCAACCTGCTTGGCATAGTTTGGAAAAAATTTGCTGAACCACGACATCAAGCCCAGGAATGAACATAATGCTGCCATACAGCCTTAGCAATGGCAGTAAGGTGATCCTGGCTTGGATGTAGACCATCCTTTGAGATGACATGTCCCAGAAATGTAATGTGTGGCTGTCAGATGGAACTTTTGTCAAAGTTAAAGTGCAGGCCAGCACCTCTGAGTTGAAAAACAGTTTGCAGGTATTTCATAAACAATTATGTTGTCCAAGTAGTTCAGAACACCGGGTAGATCTTTCAGGACTGTGTGCATCATTTTCTGGAAAGCAGATGTTGCTGACGGCGGGCCAAATGGGGCACGTGTAAACTGGAACAGACCATTATGTGTATTGTAAGCAGTAAACTTCCGGCTCTCAGGATGAAAAGGTAGTTGGTGATAAGCTAAGTTCAGATCAGTTTGGCTGTAGTGTGTGACACCTGCTAGTTTAGACAGCAAGTCCTCCATAAGAAGGAGAGGACGGCAATCTGTGATGACACTCTTAATGGTTTCACAAAGATTAAAGCACAATTTCAGCCCTCCTCTGCACTTCCATGCCATGACCAGAGGACTCACACATTCAGCTGCATCAGTTTGTTCAATTATGCTTGCTTTGAGCAAGCGAGTTGGTTCTGCTGACACCTCCTTGCATACATTTAGTGGCAAAAATCTCAGCTTTTGCTTACCTGCTCCTTGTGGATGAACCCTTTCACACGTGCAAGTTGAGCTGGTGAAACAGGATCAACCTTGTATACTGTGGATTTCTGGTAAACAGAAATGGGCTCATTCGCAGTTTCATCTTGGATATGATCCATTTTGTTCCAATGATGCTGAAATTCATTGCTTAAATAAGGTCCAAGCATGGCAACGGTGAACCAGCTCTGACGATGTTGAAGGAAGCAGGGACCTTTCGACTGCATGTAGAGAAACTGATGCAGGTAGGCAGCCAACTCATCTCTAACATAAGTAACTAGCTTGACTTTAGGCTCCTCAAGTGAAAAGTCTGCAAAATGCTGTCTGTACGTCACCTCTGGCAGAATAGATACAGAAGCTCCAGTATCTACAATCAGCTCCACAGTATGAAATCTTCCCTGTAGTGTTTTGATGTTGACAGTGCAAGTGATCTTTTCCTGAGCAGTTCTTATCAGTTTAACAATCTGTATACTCAACACTGCTAATTCTGGAACCACCACTTCTCTTACTTCGCTGACTGATGTCCCTTTTTATCACAGTTATTGCATTTTTAAGAAACAGTTGGACAGTTTTTGTCATTTGCCAAGTGTTTGTGGGAACAACACCTAAAGTGTTTTTGCTGCTGAGGCTGTTGCTTCGAACCTGCATGTTTGCACCGGTCTGGAGCAGAGCACTATGTGAGGCACGGTCTTCTGTTCTCCAAAGTGTGAATTTGACACTCCAACTGTCTGAATTGGCGCAGTTGGGAGTGAGCTGGATGCTAACAGGAGTGTAGAATTCTTAACTGCAGCTTCCACCTGGCCTGCAATTGTTAGCGCTTTATCCAGTGTTAGATCCTCCTCTAGCAGCAATTTGTCTTTCATAGCACTGAGTTGAGCGTTGGAGATAGGCTAGTCTCTTATCATCTTACTTTCCATTTGTCCAAAGTGACATGATGAAGCTAAAGCTCTCAGAACAAACAGTTTAATCTGCCTGCAGAATACGTTATTGGTACGTGTGGCGGAAGGCTACTTTCAGAACAAAGTGCTTTTCAAGTGCCATCATGGCTTTAACATATGTCATACCTTGATCTGGGAACATGCAGAATAAATGCTGTCCCTCCGTGATACATCATCCCTCACATCACCGCACTCTTCTTCTCTTGTTACATTCATCTATTCAGCAACAGACCTACTGGTGAGGGAATTCAGATTCTTATTCAGTCCTCTGTATAAAAGCCCTTCACATGAATAAAAGTGTCTGTAAACACAACAGGCTGCATAACTCCTTTTAGGAGGAAGTTCGAGGTTGTCTTGTAGTTCCTCCTCAATTAAGTATAATTTAGTTTGACAGCTGAAATATTTGCTTTATTTTGGCATTTCAATATATCTGCATGATTACTTACTTTACAAGCTCTGTTTTCCTGACAGTGTCCTGTGCAATATTTATGTCTTGAAGCAACTGTCATGGTCATATCAAGCACATAACTGCTTCTTTACAGCAGTAAGTAAATCAACACTCATCATTCAAACATTCGACAGGATTTATCTAAATATTCCCATCCCCAAATTTTGCACACTGGAAGGTGAATTTTCATTAAGAGATTAAGGGAGCCTGGGCTCTTGAATAAGTTGAATGTTTAATGGGTGATCACGAGTAATCGATTCACCATGGGTGCATTTTTTAGATGCATACAAGTTCTGTTTTTCCACATTTTTCTGGCCAAAACACTTTTTCAACAACTACATCACAACCAAGTTATGGATAAGGCTGTTTTCTTAAGGCTCTATTTGAAGTGAGCATACTTGCATTAAAGAATATTTTCACTGTGCAAAACCACAGTACAAACAAGTTTAAATGTGACTTTAAGCTGCTGTGTTTGAGATATGTCTCACACATTCTGAATACACCAAGGTTAAAACCCAGCACAGTGTTGAAGTTTCATTAATTAAGCAACGTCTCAAACACTTGCTTTTCATCCTCTCCCAGCATCTACTCGTCTCCAAGTACAGGGTGTATTCATCACTCTAATATCAAATTGAGAAAGTGTATGTGCCAGGAGTGATAGGTTTGGAGCTTCATGCCTGTTGAGTACAGCTATGATGGCAATTTTATCTATGGCTTTCCTTTCTCCCCTTAAAATCTTTTTTAAGAATCAGGCTCGTATCCGCCTTTTCTCCTTTTACAAATGCAAAAAAATAAATAAATAAAAGCATAGATTTTTTTAAGAGCCTGAAATGAAGTGTGCATGGTTATTGATTAATAAATTAAGCTCTTTTGACATTTTGTAAAGGAACCCTCTGGCTTTGAAAATTATTGCTTCATTACACTTTTGTATTATTGAAAGCTTTCCATCAAGTTTTTAATATCTTCTTTTATCATATGAATTTGGTGTGAGCATCTTAATGAATTGGAATGTACTTTGTTATTCTAGCGACACAAAATCAATGTAATTCAAGCTTGAATATTTAGTGGCTGTGTGAGATGTAAAGATGTGGAAACTGCATCCTCATACACCTTTTCATTTTCTAGGTATCAGTCCTCCACAGAGGCACAGGATATTTATGAAGCATGACAGAGCTTTATTTGTGAATTTCTAACTAATTTATTTGTGTAATTTGTTGAATGTAAAAACAAAATGAAAAAAAAAAACATGTTAAAATGGTTTTTCTTTCTCTTTTAATATAGTAGTAAGTGGTTCATGTTAGTTGTAAGGCAAATGAAAAAAAGAAAAGAAAAAGAAAAACATTTCTTATGTAGTGGTGTGTAATAACAAACCAGAAAGATTCATTATAATGGCTGCAACAATTGATGGCAAAAGTACATCAATGATTTAGATATATAGGTCAGAATGGGGCTCATTAGTGGTTCATCCTAAGTACCTTAACTCTGGAGGGAATAGTAATTTTAGATAACATGTTTATGCATGAGATGTGCTGCATGTATTCTCTGTGTGGCTGGAGCAACTTGGTGTCCAACTCCTCTTGCAAATATGACATTGGTAAATTAATGACGAAGTGTTGCAGCCGGGGTGGCAGTGGTAAATAATTTAGGACTTATGAGCAAGCTTCCTTAGAGATTTCTGACTTCTGAAGGAAGGGAAGAAGAAAGGGGGCAGAGGCAGTGAGGAACGGAGAGGACTGGGGAAGATTTGAAAACACTCAGACAGATAAGAAGAAATAATTGCGACATTCTCCTCTTCTTTCTTCTTCCCCGTCTACTGCCTTTTCCTTTTCAGTTGTGTCCCTGTTATTTTTTTCTCAATTTTCCAACATTCTTCCTATCAGTCACCTCTTTTTAACTCGATGCTTCACTGTCAGCCACAGCTTGCACTCTGAGTGTGTTAGTTGTTTTTTATCAGCGTCCAGGAGATAAAAGTGGGGAGGGGGAGAAAATAGAGAAACAGAAGACAAGACACTTGAGTTTTGGCTTTCGAAATTTAATACAATTTCCAAATTTTACAATTAAATGTGTTTTCAGTAATAGTCGTTGGATCTCTGCATCTTCACTCTTAGGTAATCTAGTATTTTAGATGGCATGGGTGAAACTAGGGACATATCCGTGTTGCATGCTCATTAACAAGATTTGGAAAATCAAGCAGATTCCCACTGTCTAAAAGTCTCTGTTTTCCTCTGTAAGAGATATTCCTGATATCCACCAAAATGTTACATTATTGTTCACATAATTAAGATGACTTTTCTGAAACAACATGATGCTCACAGGTTACACTCTGCTCTCTGTACTTCCAGCACAGTGTGCTCTGTTTAAAAAGGAGAAATCTCAATGAGACTGCGCTTCATGTACACTCAAAGCTCTCTGTGCTCCTGCATGATGTTTACTCTTTTCAAGTCCACTTCAATCCAATTCCCACCACTTTATTTATTTTTTTATACACTGCTGTTCAAAAGTTTGGGATCATCTGCAAATGTTTTTCTGCTTAAAAAACAAAACAAAACAAACAAACAAAAAAACTGTTTCATGCAATGCCTAAACTATTATATCTATAATTGAATTATTTTATCCATTTGACAAACAATTAAAGAATTATCCACATTTTTGCATAATTAGAGTTACTTAATTTACAGGGCTAACTGATGATTGGAAAACCTTTATGCAATAGACTTGCACAGTTGAAAACGTTGTACTAATAAGGCAGCATGGCAATCTTTAGGTAAGCCTATTATCTGAAGTATCCGCAGTTTGTTTGTTTACAGGCTCAAAATGGGCAGAAATTTAAAAAAAACTTTCTTTCTGTCCATCCACCAATCAAGGTGGAAAGGAAACCTGTTCAATGTGAGAAATTGCAAGGAAACTTACCATACTGTTAATTACGCTCTTCAGAGAGCAGCACAAACTGGCTTTAACAAGGACAGAAAAACGAGTGCAAGACCCCGATGCACAACTGTGGAAGACAAATGTCTGAGAGTGGGCAGTTTAGGACAAAGATGCCTCACAGGTCTTCAACTGGCAGCTGCACTAAACAGACAAACTATACAATGCTTGATTGGGGCCAATTTCACCCTACAGGAAGACAATGACCCTGAATACACTTCCAAAATCTGTCAGCAATATTTAAAGAATAAGCAGTTATCCAGAATTCTGAGTGTTGTAGAGTGGCTAGCACAGTCTCTGGATCTGAACCCCACTGAGCTGTTGTGGGAGCCGCTTGACCGCATGGCACGGAGGAAGAGTCCATCAAGCCAATCCACATTGTGACGGAATGCTCTTGGAGGCATGGGGTGAAATCTCATCAGTTTACCTTAAAAAATTAACAGCTAAAATGCCTAAGGTCTGCCGCGCTGTGATTGCTGCAAAATGTGCATTTTTCATGAGGGGAAAGTTTGAAGAACACATTCATCATTTTGATGAAAATGATTATTTTTAACTCAGACAATGTTGGCATATCATGTTCATTTGCTATATTAAATATTCAGACAACTCATTACATGTAATCTAGACATAGACGTGTATATAATCTGTGAAATCATGTTAAATGTGTAGTTATGTTTTTATTTATATGCAGTATAATAACCTAAAGATTAAATTTGTTTTCTTACTTTTGTATGAGTCTGCAGAGTCTGCAGAGTTCCATTAATAAAGCAGCCCAAATTACAAAATCTATAGTGTTTATGTGTGTTATATTTTAATCATGGCTAAAGTTCTCCTGCACACTTGAGCCATTGTCACACATGAGCTCTGGAGATTTTTTGGACAATTATGTCCAGTCTTTTTCCACAGCTGCTGTTCACACAAGCACATCACAGCAGGAGACTTTCTGCTGGAGATGTGAGGGAAGGGATGCACGAGGAAAAGCTCTGTGGAGTCTGCAGGAGGCAGCACATGATGCAGAAATTATTTTTGTGGACATCACTGTGTTTTCTTTAAAACATATTGAAAATAGTGGATGAAGAGCTTTATTTTCTTAATACAAGTACTGCATGTTTTTACAATCTCAATTCCAAAAACATTGGAATGATGTGAAAATGTAAATAAAAATAAAATGTAGTGATTTGCAAACCTCACAAACCCATAATTTATTCTCAGTAGACCATAAACAACAACTGATAATGAAACTAAGACATTTTACCATTTCATGGAAACTAACTTTAATTTGTTGGCAGCAACACATTTCAAAAAAGTTGAAACAGGGACAACAAAAGGCTGGAAAAATAATTGGCACAAATAAAAAAAAACAGGTCAAGCATTTGACAACAAATTAGGTTATTTGGCAACAGGTCAGTAACATGGATGGTATAAAATGATTATTTCAGAGAAGCAGTCTCTTTGATATAAAGATGTGCAGAGGTTTACCAATCTGCAATAAACTGCATCTGAAAACTAGAAAAGTTTCAGAAAAATCTTCGTGAACTTAAAATTGCAAAGACTTTGAGGATCCTTCCATCGAGAGTTTATAACAGAATAGAAATCATTGACTATGACCACAGTTGGCAGTGCAATCCACAAATGCAGGTTGATGCTTTACCATGCAAAGCCAAATGTTAAGAAGATCCAGAAACACTGCCGTCTTCTCTGAACCAAAGCTCATTTAAAATGGTCAGAGGCAAAGTGAAAATGTTCTGTGGTCAGATGGATCAAAATTAGATTTTTTTTTTTGTTTGGACACCATTGACACAGAGTCTTATGGACAAAAGAGCAGAGGGACCATTGAGCTTGTTGTCAGCGAACAGTTCAAAGACCTGCATCTCTGATGGAATGGGGTTACATTAAGCCCTGCTTCCACTGAGCAGTTCGATTCGGGCCAGTGTGATCCAGTACGCTATTTTGTGCATTTCTATCATAAAAGGGGCCCATACAAACGAACCATACCGCACAATTTATGGACCCCCTTCAGTTGTAGGTTCATTGGAAAATGGTACAGTATGGTTAAGGCGGCGCTACTGGCATCTAAGGATAAAATCCATTGATTGGCGGACAAAACAAAACAAAACACTGCCAACGACAAAAGCAAGCACGAAACAAACACAACGTTGCCATTCAGTTCATGGTTCAGTTAATAAAATAATGATTGGACCATTCTAAAACCGGCCTGGATCAAACCTGGACCAAACCGCTCAGTGAAAACGGGGCTTTAGTGGCTATGGTATGGGCCGCTTACACATCTGTGAAGGCGCCATCAATGCTGAAAAGTTTAAGAGGCTTTAGAGCAACTTCTGCTCCCATCCAGACAACATTATTTTCAGTACAGGCCTTGTATATTTCAGCAAGACAATGCTAAGTTTGACATTGTATGTGGTTTACCACAAATGGGATTCATCAGGACAGTATGGCTTTGCAGGAGAAGAGTCTGAACAGCCCTCCCTGCAGTCCAGACCTTTCACCAATTTATCACACAGCTAGGGTGATTTTGACACTTTTGACACTTTGACACTTTAGGCTGGATGTGAAAGATACAAGTTTTTGCCAAAACTCAGAGAAGTCAGCACGGTCATTTGATCTGCGCCATTTTCTTTCTGCAGCCCTGAGTCCAGTTCTGTTATTCCTTAGAACCTCAGTGAGCCATGGACTGGGAGGATTTTGTCTAGCTGGTTTTGACTCCAGAAGACAGAGTTTGTCCAGAGAGGACGCAAGAGAGGAGCTGAGTGTTTCTGTAGCCTCATTAACAGACAGTAAGGAGAAGTCTGAGTGGGAAGGGAAGGTAGAGTAAACCTCATCAGACAGCTGCGTAGGGCTGAGAGATCTCAAATTTCTGTGGTAAGAGGCCATTTTTGAAGCCGCTTGAGTGACATGAGGAAGGAAGACAGAGAACTTAACCAGGAAATGGTCTGAGAGGTGCAGTGGGGTAATGGACAGATCGGCTGTGGAGCAGTTTCTGTTCAGCGCCAAGTCAAGAGTATTGCCAGCTTTGTGTGTTGGAGGAGTCTGTACCAGTTTGAGATTGAAAGAGTAGATCCAGAAGGTCAGTTGCCTGTGGTTTGCCTATGTGAATGTTCATGTCTCCCATGACAATTAGCAGTGAGCCATCATCAGGAATGTCAGAGAGAATCATGTCCAATTCAGAGACAAACTCATCAATACTGCCTCCAGGAGGGCGGTATTTGACAAGAATGTATGCAGTGATGGGTGTGCAGACCTTTACTGCGTGATACTCAAGTGATGAGCAGTTAGCTATTGGAGGGAGAGAGGTAAAGTTCCACTTTTTAGAGATAAGGATTCCCATACCACCTCCTCGTCCAGCAGAGCGAGGTGTTTGGGTAAATACTGCATTGACAGAAAGGGCAGCTGGGGTAGCTGTGTTTTCTGGACGGATCCAGGTCTCAGTCAGGGCTAGGACCTGAATGTCTGAGAGATGTATCAATGAGCTAATAAATTCTGTTTTGTTCACTGCGGACTGTGTAGGCGTGCATGTGTGCGTGCCTGATGAAGTGGAGGGATTTTTGTTATACTTCCCCCAAATTTTAATTTTGTTTTTATTAAGTGTCTTTTATTATTCTATTTTCTTTCTTTTATCAGGTGCTGAGCCTATGGTGGTGGATAAGTGTCCCTGGTGGTGGTGGAGGTGCCCCTTTTCTTTGTGTGTTTTTGGGTTTAAATTGGTTTGGTTTGTTTTACTTCACGTGTGGTGTTCCTGAGACGCCCTTTCTTCCTTTTGTTGTATCCTGCCAATCCAGTAGGTCTCAGCCTTGATTTACCCCCGCTGTTTTATGGTTATTTTAATTTATACCCTTTTTTAAATAAATTAATTTGTTTATTGGAACCGTTGTCTCTGCATCGTGCATATTGAACCTGGGTGCCTGGTAAGTTTACCACCTTGGTATATTTCCCTGGGTGAAAGTCCCAGGGTGGCATTGTCTGACAATTTTACGGCCCTCACCACATATGTGAAGCACTTTGAATTGTCCTTTACATGAAATGTGCTATACAAATGAACTGCCTTGCCTTAGAGGGATAGGAATATCAATTCCTTCATTGGGTTTAAAATATAAATCATTAGAATCATAATTTAGCTCAAGATAATCTTTATCTTCAGACACATCCTCCTCTATCTTACTGTTGTCATCAAAGATAACTTCCAGAGCCTCCTGGACTGTCATCTTTTTGCTTCTGTTGCTCATTTAGTAAAGGTCTGCCTGAGTGTAATGTTGGTAGGACTCCCATGCAGAGAATCTTTTATGTTTTTGCCCTTCCCCTGTTGAGTGTCCACTAAATGTGGGTGGAGTTTTCACGCAAGAACATAAATGGTTTCCATCAAAAGTAGCGACACCTGCACCTGTGTGTGTGTGTGTGATTGGGGTGAAAAATGTCTCACACTTGCAAAGAAGGAAATAGTCTGACATTACAGACACCCTTTTACCTCCAGTTTGACTACTGGGTCAAACGAACAGTATCTATGTGATATAAACATGCATGGGTTGGTTGCAAATATGTGAGATGAACCATTTTCATTGTATATGTTAATTACACCAACAAAGACAAGCAGAAGAAGTTTCATACTGAAAAAATACTTTTAACTATTTTTCCTAGATCTTCAAGATTTAAAATGGGTCAATTTGACCCGTAACATAACAGGAGGGTTAACTGGCATCCTTAACATCTATAGTTTAATTAAATTTTTCCTTGTCACCCAAACAAAAACATTAAATATAAATTGAATTATTACCTAAATAGCATTAGCTGTAGTCCATCTTGCCTCTATATTAACAGTTTTAACAGAAGCAAGAAAATTCAAACGAATGTGATGAGAATTGGGGTTTACAAATAACCCCTAACCAGAGCATGGATTGAAGACAAACACAGGGCAATATGCACATCTCTTATCTTTTTCCCCACATTGTTGAAGGTTCCCAGGTTGGTTATATGAGCCATGAGATGGCACTTTGGGTTATGAGTTTATTCTTTGCTTTCTCCACGATTGATTACTTTAATAAAGGTAGAAATTTGTTCTGCAAATGTGATTTCGGGACAAAAATGGCTTTACCCCCACAGTTTATCAGCTTGGGGCTACTATTGGATAACACAAGTATAGTGGGCCCCCTCCGTTCGAACTCTACATTGAAACACCTATAAAACAAGAACAGACACATGTATAAACACACTCCCACAAACACAGTAAATGTCCTAAGCTCTCATTACTCACGCCTCTCTTCATAATGTCAATCCTTGTCTCACTTAATCTGAACTCTGCTTTGCAGTTTTTTTTTAATCCCCTACTTTTCTTGCTTCAACAGTAAATAATAATGATAATAATAAAAAACAATGCACCACACCTGAAATGCCATGTTATATTTTCTGCAGTTATCAGCCAACTGCACCAGTTTTAAACCCATTAAACCATCATCTATGATGTCGTCTTTTGTACTTTAATCCTACTTGCCCAATGACTCTTAAAGCAGAGGCCTAGAATTTCCTCTAATTGGAGCAGAAAATTCTGACTGTCTGCCTTATAGCCCTTATTCCCCCTACCTCACACTCCCAAATCTGCACACATTCTTCTTTTGCCTTTGCCCTTTAAGCTGAAAATAGTGTGCACGAGTCTGCGTGTGTATAAATCTCTACACAAAGGTTTGATATAGTTTGTGTGTATGGATATACATCTAAAAGTGAGACTGTATGTGTGTGTGTGTGTAGAGAGAGAGAAAGAGAGAGAGAGGAAAGAAAATTGGGACATATGGTTGTGAATTCCCCAAGATCCCACCCAAAACACTGCAGTATTCAAGGAATAAATCACCCAGATTGCTGAGACACACAAGATAAGTCTGCACTTATGCTTATGTATCTCTGTGTGTTTGTGTGTGTGTATATGTGTGTTCATGCACATGGACACACACATACACCAGCACATGCTCACAAGCACCTTTGCACAAGCCTGCAAGTGTTTTCCAGTGGGCACATTTTGGCCAGTGCGATGATCACAAATGTTAATTTGCATTTACGTGCCTGCATGCTTGTAGGGACATTATGTAGCTTATACTCTATGTGTATTCACACACACACACACACACACACACACACACACACTCACACACACACACACGCATACGAACACACATTGTTTGTATGTGTGTCTAGAGATTTTGCATACCAGTGCACCATAATGGGGCTGCTCTACAAATCCTGCCCTCCAGCTGTGGTCCAGCCTACCACTGTCTTTCTTTCACTGCCTCTTTTTCAGGTTCAGCGCAGGTTCTCTAATGCTATCACTCAAACCATATGGTGGGAGCATCAGTTAAATTGCTGCTGTTTCAGCTCTGCTTGGCCTGCCCACAGATCAAACGCTTACACATATACTCCCACACACTCACATGCACACAAATACTGGCTGGCTTGTGTACAGACCCAAACAAAGCCATATGGCCATTCTATTTCTTAATTTACTGTATCTAACCCCAGTGTAGCCAGGTGATAAATTATTAATATAATCTCTCACAAATACCGCCATTTAAGGTGTTTAGAAATAGTTAAAAGTGTTGTTTTATTTTGTTCTGTAATGTTTATTGCTTGTTTAAAGGTGTATCAATTATGTAGTGATTTCAGCCACAGTGTCACTGGTGTTGATTTCTTTTCCACCACTTTGCCAGAGGTAGGGATGGACGATGCCAAAATCTTTCCACTCAGTAGGATACCATCAATACTTCTTGCCCCTAAAAGAAAATAAAGATTGTACAGTGTGCATTAACATACTTATTGCAAGGCCAATATGGAATATAACTAAAACCAGAGAACATCAATACTTGACAAAAAAGCTTTTAAACCAATAATAAATTACACTGATAAGTAGATTAAACAAAAATAAGATAGAATGAATCTTCTATAAATGATAAAATATGAAACTGAAGATTAATATAAGATTAATAACATTTATTAAATATAAAATATAATATGTAAAAGTAATAATAGATATCATAAAACATAATCTGCATTAAACCAGGAAAATATCAAAAGAATACCTCATCATCACTAACAGTGACCATCATGACATCTGATAGGCTACCTTAGTCACATGACACAGAAGAAATACTGCTGGGCTTCACAGATAATTTTATTGTCTAAAACCTTTGGACGTGAAAACAAATGGCATGTTTTGTATCAGCAGAGTAGTATCTCAATACTCAAATTAGATATTTTGACTGGCTGATATTGAAGTATAACTAGCCATCCCAATCCCTGGCCAGAAACATTTTGGACCTACATAGAGGATGCTAAAAAAACTGTTTTCTGTTGTAATTGAGACTGCTTTCTAAAGAACAGGTAAATATACAAAGCTCTTGTTAGAATGTGCACCTGAAGTTACATTGAAGATGTTTTGTGTCTGTATATTTGTGAGATGGTGTATATTGTTAAATGAATTACACGGAGAGCCAGTGTGTGGCACATATTGGAGAATGGCAAATGCTCTTATAAATAATGAGTAATAAGTGTGTGTAATTTTAAGTTTAAGTGTGTTAAAAAGGAATTGCTATGATATGTGAGTGTATGCAAAGTTATTAATTTAAAGCCGCAGTGTGTAAGAATTACTCCCATCTTGTGGTGCGCTAATATATTATAAGCAACCAAGTAGTGCTCTACTGGAGCCTCACCGTTGAAGAGCGTTATTACGACTACGGAAGCCGCGGAGATTCATAAATGTGAAGTTCGAGTGTCCCGT
>JBAMHW010000004.1:11645175-11656498 GCA_037177495.1 Rhadinocentrus ornatus
TATTACAGAACTTTAGCATTAATTATCAAAGTTATGCAGATGATACACAACTTTATGTGTCTTTGTCACCAGACGACAGCAGCCCAATAGACTTACTTTGTCAGTGTCTGGAGCAAATAAACACCTGGATGAGGGAAAATTTTCTACAGTTAAATAAAGACAAAACTGAGATTATTCTGTTTGGTAGCAAAGAGAAGAGGGTCAGCAATGGTAAACACCTGGAGACTCCCCCTGAGGCCCAGGCAGGGTCTCCCCAACCCGGAGGGAGGTAGCCCCCAGACCCGGGAGCCCCCGCTCCCCACCCGGCCCCCACCACAGCGACCTGGCCCCCCAACCCAGGCCGCCCCCCGGCAAGGTAACTTTTTAACTTCTCTTTTCAGTCATTTTAATGTAATTTATGATTTTATTGTGATTCGTGCTGTTTTATTTATTTTTTTTCTTCCTTTTACTGTTTTTTAATATCTGTAATGCTTTTGTTTAATGTAAAGCACTTTGAATTGTATTTTACATGAAATATGCTATAGAAATAAACCCCCTTGCCTATATTTTGAAAATTTAACTAACTGAATAATTGTTATAATATTGCATTTATTTTAGAGTAAATTTTGAAATCCTTGCAGGCTCTTTTAGTTTTATTATGTTCTCATGAATGTGCCTTTCCAACAAAGCAGCTGGCCCCTGCCTGGCCCCCTCTCTAATGTTGGTCTAGAACCACCACTGCCAGGAAGGACTGCAGTTGGGCATCGACAGCCTTTTCCAGGAGTTTGGACAAAAAAAGGTAGCTTGGACATGGGTCTAAAGTTAGACTAATAGTGGGGTCCAGCCCAACTCTTTTCAGCAGAGCAGCATGTTTAAAAGAGTTTTGGTATAGCTAGAGAACTATTAACAATAGTGAGAATGAAGGGACGCAAGGTAGAGAAGACCTGTTTAAGAAGTTGTGGAGGAAGAAAATCCAAAAAGGAAACAGATGGCGTCATACTAAAAGCCACCTGGTCTAACATGGAGGCTCGAAATGGTCAAACAAGATGAACAGGAAGTTAAAGCTGATTGATTGTACAAGGTTGGAGAAATTAGGGCCCTAGAGCTGTTTAGCTCATCGAGAAAGAAGTGAAAAAATTCCTCACAAAGTTCCCTAGAGGTCTCTAGATGGACGGTTTCATGTGAATTTATTACAAAATTCAGTGTTTTAAAAAGAACAAGGGGGTTATGAGAGTTAGAAATAATCATTTTTGAGAACAATTTTGTTCTTGCAGCTCTCAGCTTTTTGATAGCAATACCAACTTTCTCTCAACATCTCCAAGGAAAACTCCAACCTCTCTGGTTTCCACCTCCGTTCAGTTCTCCTGCACTAATCTAACAAATCGGTTTAGGTCATTTAAGCACAGATCTGATCTGGATTTTGGTTGTCTTATTCTCAATGGAGCAACAAAACCCAGAATTCTTTTGGCAGATAGAATAAAACCGCTCTATTACATTTTTAGTAGTAGAAGACACCGAAGGCTGAAGGTGCCTTCGTAATTAAAAGCCATGGAGAAGTGAGCAGCAGTGGAAGGTTGAAGAGCATGTCAACATCGCGCTGGAGTGCACGGTATGACAGTTTGACAGAGTGAAACAAAATAAAACACCACAGGCATATGGTCAGAAAACCCTGCATCAACAATCTCCAGATTAGGAAAAGATACACTGCAAAATAAAAGTCCAGTGTGTCCATGTTCCTGAGTGGGACCATTTACAGACTGAATTCAATTAAATCTTTTAAATGAAAAAAGTCCTTTGCAGAGTATTCTCAGGACAGAAAATGTGAATATTAGAAAACTTGATCATATCTTGGCATAATTTCAGCCAAAAAAATCAGAGAAGTCAGTCAAGGAATCCTTGTTTTAAGGCTACTTACCTACCAATTAATCATCTGGTTGTCACAGTTTTAGTTACCAAGTAACAGTTTTAATTTAATTGCAGTGATAATGATGTTATTCATCTCTCACATTGTTGTCGGTGAATTTTGGAACATTTTGGAATAAACATTCGTTTATGTTTAACTCACTAAGATCCAACACATTTAAATAATTCTTAGGTCTGGACTGGAAAAACATGCACCAGCTTTTAAACCTTTGGCAAATCCCAGCAGCAAGTTTTGAAGCAAGATTTTTATTTATTTCTTTTCAAGTAAGTTTGATACAACTCCCCTTTATTATCTTGTAGCTGATATTTTGGGCTTAGATTAGCAGAAGATTTAGTCACAGCTGATCAATGCAGGATATATTACCCAGCCAACATGCATGCTTTGACTCTTACTGAGATGGACTTTAGTGGTGGAGTCCTTTGTCATACTAAATCCCCTGCTGGTACTGCAAACTCAGAGCATGCTGATAGTTGTGTAGTGCAGGTAAGACACTAACTAATTGTAAGAAATTCTCAGACCCCTGTTTAAGAAAAAAAGAAAAGAAAAGGATAATCTTTCCATTCCAAAATATCCTCTTATGCTCTCATGGCCTCTTTTACACATGCATACACACGCTATACAGCTGTGACTTATAGTTAAGCCTGTAAGTGTTTCATAATTAGATCTTAAGGGTTGTAGCAGAGATTGGCCCTCTGAAATTTGCACTTGCACCAGGCTCAATAACAGAAATTTGCTTTTTTTTTAAAAACTTATATTTATACAGTGGAGGTCATTTTAAATGATTCATACCAGTCGGCCTAATATGTCACATCATGAAAGTCTTTATAAAACTGCTATTTTCTCACGTAAATAAGTAAGTGAACACCTTTTAACACAGTTTGCTTATCATAATGGACTTAGGGTTGAAGAGGCCACCATCTTCCTGCTTCACTGAGTGCACTCTCATCTGGACAAATTAGGCGGCACTTTGAGGATCATGTTCTTTTCTTTTTGTTTTTAAATTTCTCAAGTGGTTTCAACACAAGTCATTCTGCCCTGTTATGTGAGATGCTCCATAAATTCCAGGTGGATATCTCTACAACCACCTGGATTTATGACTACCTAACAAACAGGCCACAGTTAAGGTTGTGTGTCTTAGCTAGTGGTCAGCAGGACAGGAGCACCACAAAGGATATTGTCACAATTTCTCTACACATTGTACACCTCCGACTTCCAATACAACTCTGAGTCCTGTCATCTACAGAAATATTCTGACTATGCAGTTGTAGGGAGCATCAGTGATGGACAAGAAACTGAGTACACAGAACTGGTCAATCATAGATAATTGCTGATTTCAGGAGGAGCAGGTATGATTGAACACTGTTTATATTATGAGACAGCAGGTGGTGGTGGTGGAGAAATACAAATATCTGGGAGTTCAGCTGGGCAACAGACTAGACTGGAAATGCAACACAGAAGGATCTACAAGAAAGAACAGAGCCAACTCCACTTCTTAAGAAAGGTCTGCTCCAAGATGTTGCATATCTTTTATAAGTTTGTTGTGGAAAGTGCAATCAGCTTTGCAGCATCTGCTGGGGCAGCAGCTCCAGAGCCAGAGACTTTAGAGCCGCTGGAGCTGATTGTCCAGAGAAAAATGCTGCACAAGCTGCTGGAATTAACGGATGATTCCTCACATTCTCTACACAACACAGTAAAGAAACAACAAAATGTGTTCAGTGAGAGGCTTCGGGGAAAATAAGAGCTACTTCCATCCTTTTTAAACTAAATGTTTCTCAGAATTGTGTGTATCTGTATGCTGAAAAACAGACAGAAGAATGAAGCTGATATTTAATAAACATTATACCCTAAATGCATTTGTTTAGAGAGCGTGCAGTGTGCTGTGTGTACAAATAAAATGCAGACATGTTTGAGCAGCATGTTAAAAAATAACCCAAAGCCATGTTCTGAAACAGTCCAGTAAAAGAAGTTAGAATAAATTAATATCCCATACCTGCTTACTCAGCTTCGGGGTCACAGGGGTGTTTGAGCTGATCCAAGGGAAGTCAGGAAAACACAGTGGACAGGTTGCCTGTGCTCTGCAGGCTTTGCATAAACAGGCAAACATATTCAAACCTAAGGGCAGTTTTCAATCTTCACTTCATCTGACTTATGCATGGTGTGAGGGAGACCAAAACAAACATGTAAACTCATTAAAGAAACCAAGGTTGAGTTTCAGACATAGCTGTGAGCCACTGAACTAGTCAGCCAGGCCACAAATTATCCCCTTCACTCAGACAACTTAGAGGTTTGCTTTTGCAGGAATGATAGTGCAGGAGGACAGAAGTGTGCACTTATTGGTACACCTCGGAGTGCACCTCAGGGGTCTGACACAGATGTTTAATGTGTTCTGGAGCTCCATGAGTTCAGCTTAGAGCACAGCTTTTACTGCAGTAGAGGAAGGAATGGTTTCTGTGTTCACATGCACCTGTGAGGAATCAAACATCATATTTGTTTCTGGATTTGGTCTTAACCATCCAATTTGACAGATGTGAAACTATGAAATCCAGTATGGAAACATTAGCACTAATTTACCTCATGAGTGCAACGGGATTACCTACACCACTCCTTGGCGCAAAAACAGTTGCACAGTTAAAGACTAGAGTAACTTAGCCTGAAGGCTGGAGACTAAATGCATGAGTTTCTTTTGTAAATTGTGCTTCAACTCTTTCCACTTCTGTCTCACTTACAGTATGTGTGTACAGTGTGTGTTTGAGTGTGTTATATGTGTGAATGCATGTGCAATCTTTTACTTGCAAGTTTTTATCCATTACTCTGTCAACTCTTTCCCATGATGCTTAACAGCAACAGGAACAGTGTCTGAAGAAAATGACTTCATCCTGGAAGACAATACAACCTCATTCCTTTAATTCTCCCATATTGCTTCTCTGTGCATTGATTCTTCACTACCCCACTGTTATACTTTACTGTATAGATCATCTCTATCTCTATCAGTGTCTGGCACCCTAGCTCTCTGGATCACGTCTCTTCCTCCTATTTCAGTCTATGATTAGCCCCCCCCCCCCCCTCCTCTCGTTTCTCTCATTCTCCCTCTGCAGCTCACAGTCTGTTTTAAAAATATCCTGCATGTCTTTTTATCTCAGATACCATGGTGATGTGTATCTTGAATAAGGAATGATGGAGCCAGCAGTTTCCAGCTTTTATGTAATTGTAATAACATGACACGCTAACACAATGCAAAATGAGCTTGGTGGTCCATTTCCATGTAAAAGCTGTATAGTGATCACAGGGATCAGTAATACAGATGATGCTGACTGTGTCCAGCAGTTACACCCAATCATTATTAATCCTTGTATTTATCAGTCTAAGAGCTGATCAGCTAATTGGATACAGACAACTTTTACTTTTCTCTCTAAATCTTATATATGAAAAAAATATACATAAAAAAAAAATAGTACTTTATTATCCTATATTGCAAATAGAGTGGCAAACCTTTTGTACCCAGACAGCATCCAGATGCACATAATTTCCATGCTACTTGCAAGAGAAGTTGTTAAAGTATGGTTTAAAACGGTTTAAATGATGTGTGTATTAATGATAAACCTCTTTATCATTTTGCTCATATCTGACCTGTTAAACAGCTGTTCAGCATAAAAACAACTGTGAAAATCAATTGCCTTCTCATAAGATTGTGGTCCAAACCCCTCTCCCTGCTGCACTGCCTTTCCATGGCCTTAACATATGCTGTTATATGCAGCTCATTCCTGAGCAATAGTGTGTTATGATTTATTTTTTGTACTGTGCTTGTCTTCCGCTCAACATATAGCCCAATATCCTTATAGTGTGTCTCAACGGTTTGTCTGTATTCTCATGCTTGAAAATAGATTGACGGGTCAGAGGTTTAAACTCCTGCTTTTCCACCTCCCAAAATGTTCTTTGGCAAGACAGTCAACCCCAAGTTGACCAAGATGGGCTCAGCAGCCTGTTATTTTTACGAATTCAATTACACTATACATGTTGACATTGAATTATTTTGGTGGAATTAAAACCTGCCTGTTCTTTCAGAATTATACCTCACTCTTTGTTTCTCCCCATTAAGGTGAGTATTCAGATTTATTTTTCATAGTTTTGCATCAAAGAGTTTTGTAGTAAATCTTTGTTCTCAGATGACATGGTCCATTATTGCTGTACAGAAAAACACCATCACTGTAGAAGGCATAATAAGAACACTGGCATGCTATTATTCACAAAGGTATTCTTGTTGTGATTCTTCCATCACACATCTGTGTTTTGTTTTTGTTTTTTAAAGCTCATTGTCTTGATTCTCTCGACATATGTTTGTCATTTGTTCTCACAGCCATACAGATCAGGGAAAACTAGCAAGTCTTTTCACACAGAACTAGCCTCAGAAGTACCTACAATTAAATAAACTGATCCCATTTACTGAGTGGCTTGACTTAATGTATTCAAGTCATTTTTTATATAACTAAGAGTTAGATTCTTAAAGAAATACATTTATTTTATTAATTATTTTGCGTTGATATTTTGTGGCAACTGATGCTGATGATGCCCTGCGATGGACTGGTGACCTGTCCAGGGTGTACCCTGCCTTTCACCTGAAACACTGCTGGGATAGGCTCCAGCTTACCCCGCGACCCATAATTGGAATAAGCGGTACAGATAATGACTGACTGACTGATGCTGATGATGCTATGATGTTATGATTTCTTAATGCATTATTATAATCCAAACTCTTCCCGATTCTTATGCATGTCCGTAAGTGTGGTTGTGATGTAGCTATAATGCTGTCAGGCCCCTTATGCAAAATAGATTTTTGGTTAGATAAAATTTAAAATAACAATAACCTGTAATAATAATACAGTTTACAGTAACAATATATACAGTATATTATTTGAAACTGTTTATATGCTAAGAAAAGATAAAATGGATGTTCAATAAGTAAACCATTCTGAGAACCATAAACCTGATTTTCGTTTCACAGATCTGTTCTATTAATAACATCACAATAGAGAACAATGCTATAAATATCTTGGCTTTGCTTCGATGAAAAGTCAACTCTCGACTCGACTCGACTTCTCTGGATTTTTCTTTCCTTCATTTCTTTCACTTCAGTTTTACTCTTGAATCTCTGGATCTGTTATATTTGTCTGCTTTAAGTTTCATCATTGGAGATTGAGACATGGCATTGCCTACAAGATTAAAAAAAACAAACAAAAAAAAAAACACGAAGAAAAACTACCCTGGCAGTGAGTAGGGATTAGCATTTGTTCGTTTTTATTTATAAAGCTATTAAAATTACTCCCTCCCTCCATCTCTTGGCTGTGCTTTCATAAAATCTTAGTACCAATTGTGTAACCCTGCAGGTGCCAAAAAAAAAACAACAACTCTACTCTGTGTTGAATATCTGCTTCTTGTTAAAGCACTGTGCTTAATATACTTGGAATATGCTTCAGCAAAAGTTCAAATTGACCTCAATAGTTTCTTTGCGATAATGCAATGCTTTAATTACTATTTTCACTAGTGTAACAATTGATTTTAATGTTTTGAGTGGTCTTACTCTTATCAGATATTAAATTAGTGCACTGAAGAAGACAATCAGCATAGAATGACATATATAGCATACAAAGCCATTTCATACTTTCAAGAGCCAAAATTATCAAGCTCCAAAAGATTTCTGCTTTAGAAATACCAATTTAAAAGGAGAGGCTCAAACTGGAACACAGGACCTGTGTGTATCACAGTTTATGTGAGTGCAGGAGAACGTATTTTTACTTGCATTTGTGGAACCTCATATACACCCCACTCATTGTTTTTCTGTTGGCTGCCTTCACTCCCATCTTTGCTTCATGCCAGGTGTGCCAGGCACAAAACTACCTTTTGAATAGGCAAGCACACATCAAACTGACATAAATGCTAAGGTGCAAAAGCAAAGTAAGAATTTATGGACTGATTACCGAGGCATTGTTGATAATGATTAAATAGTAAAACATCCATCCATCCATTTTCTATATTGCTTATTTCAATTCAGGGTCATGAGAAACAAATTGTCAAATATTTAAATTATAAAATGAAAAGGTTTGTACCTTGCAATTAGTGTAGTACGTGGAATCAAAGACGTAAATGATTAGCTTTTTACCTTGATCCAATTCAAAAGGCTATTTTTTCTATACTGTCTGACCTTAGTCACTTTTTTTTACAAGGCAGCTTTAAATTAAGCAAGACATTAAAAGATTAGAGTCTTATAAGCTTTGAATTTTACGTTTCTATCCCACTAAAATATCTTGCTATACAAAACAACAAAAAGGTGGGCTAACTTTTAGTGAATTAGTTGTATTAACACATGCTCACAATCTACATGAATCTTTTGGAAATCCCCTATTTTTTTCACGGATTTATTAAGTTTGTTTCTTACTTAGGGTGTTTGTGTTTGTGTGTGTGCTTGTGTGTCGGTATAAATGTGTACACACAATGTGCAATAGCCTCTTCTTAACAGTATTTTTCCACACAATGACAGCCCATTCAAATCCAATTAATCTAACACAGTCTGCTTCACATTGTCAATCATTCAAGTGTCACTCATTCTAACCCCCCCATCTTTCTGTCTCTTCCTCCCTCTCTGCTGCCTTTGGATGACTGGCTTGTAACATACTTGTTGAGCTGTCATTTCCTCACTTAATATGCCTTCTCTTTTACTAAAGATGTTCACAAGTCCTATTTTGCAGGTCCAAGTCGAGTCTCAAGTCTTTTGCCTTCAAATCCAAGTCAAGTCTAAAATCACTTTTAGTAATCTGCCATGCAATGTCATGCCATGGTCTACTTAGATGACTGCATTATAATATCCAAGGAATTTAAAATCTGTACTCAATCTTTATCTACGAGTATTTTGTAAAAGCACTGATCTTTAGCTCTCCTGTGGACAATTTGCTTTAATGAATTTGGAAATCCTGTATATAAACATGGAAATTTATTCAGATTAGTAAATATGTTCTTAACATAAGTTATCCAAGAGTTTTAAATGTGTATCAAAATCCATCTGGATCCACAAAAAACCTTCAAAACAAATGCTGCAGTTCATAGCATTTTTTTCCTGAATGTGAAGTGGAGGGACAATTTGCTGCACTTTAGTGCAGGATCATCAACTGACATGCAGGGTTTAGATGTTTCCCTGATGCAACACACCTTCACACACATTCAAATGACTTGTTGTTAAGTTCTGCTCAAGCCTCTTAATGATCCATTTACAATTTGACTCAGCTGTAAAACCTGCAGAACAGTGGCTAAAGAAGTTCACAGTTGCTGATCCCTGCACTAGTACATCAGAAAAATTATTAAATTATTGAGTGAGTAGTGGCTGGCCACCTCTACTGACCTGCCAGCAGGAGGATGTTATGGTTAAGGGTGGAAACACCCGATGACTACTGGTAACCATCAGATGACACAACATTAAGGCTAAAGGCTGCAGTCTTTAAGCAATGACTAAAAGTAGAAGCATTCCAGGATGTACTTAACCACTTAATCTCTGGACACCCAGTGACCTCCAGGAAAGACTGGCATGGGTGTATGGGGCCAGCATTTGTGGAGGGCTCCAAGCAAGGTAAAGGACCTACATATGAGGAATACCCCATAGTGGGTGGCTTATGAAAGACTTACTGGGATGGTGTTACATCCCTAAGGTAGTTCTAGGGGAAGAAGGGAGTAATACAATTCCAGAAGATGCCAATGAGGAGACAGCGCTAAGATTATCAGCCATTTATTGTTAATATATTTATTTTATAAGAACCTACCTCCCTTCAGAAACAAAATAATACAAACTTACTTTGTAACTACCCTAATTTCAACATAAACAGGAGAAAAAAGAACCCACAAGGAAAACAAAAAGGCAGCTCTCTCCTACAAGGCCAATCTGGAAAACTAAAGATATATATATACCACCAGACATAACCAAAACCTAATCCTACACAACAGACACCCGGTCCAAGTGTCCGAAAAGCCCAGATGTGCAAATCCTCAGTCCTTTTATAGTCCACTCCCAGGCATTGATTGGCTGAAGGCAGCCACCACCTAGTGGAAGGAGCACCTAGGGAGGCAGGAAAAAATTAATTACAGGAATCAACCACATTCCTGTAACACCCCAACCCATAAGAACAAGCACGTTTGTTCACCACATCAAAATTTACATGCTGGAAAGGGCATCAGCCACCACATTATTACTTCCTTTCTTATGCTTTATGACAAGATTATAATTCTGACAAATCAATGCCCACCTCATCAGCTGCTGGTTGCTGTTATACATACGTGACAAGAAGACGAGGGGGTTTCGATCGGCAAATACTTTAACAGAAAGTATTCAGGACACAACGGTTATGGCCATCTGACCTAAACTACCTTAACTGGGAAGGCACCAGAGGTAAGGTGCTCCTGCTGTAAGATTTGTAAAGGCTTAAAGGGCCTTAAGATACATATGTCTAAGTCCAAGTGTAGAAAAGGGGAGGCACAGGTGCAGTGCACAGACCTTGAATCTGGTGAGGCACAGGAAAACTCTAGTCAGGCACCCTCACCACCCACCCAAAAGAGATTTAGGACCTGTCATCCCTGGTCAAGGAATTCAGGGTGGCACAGTGCAGAGTTGCCATTACCCTTTTGGACTCCAGTGACACCAAGCAGGAGTACAAACCTGATCCGGCCAGAAGTGGGATGCCCAAGCATCATCATCAGAGCCCCCTGCGCAGGAAGACAAGGTCAGGGATTGTCCCATTTCTAAAAGTGGAGATAAAAGCATTTATAGAGAGTGAATAAATATGGTCCAGACAGAAATAAGGAATCTTGAGGATAAGATGAAGAAGGCAAGAACAGTGGAACTAGGTTCCCAGGGCACCTGGACAAGGTAGGATCACCTGAGGAGGAAGCTCACATGGACAGACCTATAGAGACTCGAGCCTTTCTGAATTTCCTTCCTGCTGGGCATCATCTATGACACCCTACCAACTCCCTTGAACTTGCACAGATGGTGTTTAAAAGACAACCCTATATGCAAGCTCTGCGGGAAAAATGGGATTATGGCATACATACTGTTAGGATGCAACATTACACTATCCCAAAGCAGATACACGTAGAACCATGACAAAGTATTAGTCGAGCTTGCTGATATCTTAGAGCAGACAAGAACCCGCAAATGCCAACTCATGGGAAAGTCTCCACCTACAATTGCCTTTGTGAAGGAGGGTGCAAAGCCAGCAGGGCCCAACAGAAAATTTCAAAGGACCTTCTAACCTGGTGCATCACCTCATTCCCCTTATATTAGCACAAGGACTTCATCCTTCAGTCTTGGTCACATCTACAGCCTGTCCGTCCTGGGAGTGGATCTCTCTCATCATGTGGATCTCCCTAAGGTTTCTCTTTCTC
>JBAMHW010000004.1:11672107-11684773 GCA_037177495.1 Rhadinocentrus ornatus
TCGAAGATCCAGAATACACTCCCTTGAATCAGGAGTCAAGTGAGTCTGAATGTGAGTCAGAAAGTGAAGCATCTCAACCAAGTATTTCAACCATCAAACATTCAACTGGCAAAGAAAACAAGTTCACATGGAGAAAGAAACCTTTTCAAGACCCTGACTGTACCTTCAAAGGAGAGAATGTCACACCTCCAGACGAGCTTGCAACTCCCCTGCAGTACTTCAGGAGGTTTATTACAGAAGAGATGATTGAGTTAGTAATGGAGCCAACCAATCTGTACAGTGTCCAAACCTCAGACATGCACAAGAATGTGAACACCACAGTCAAGGAGCTGGAAATCCTTATTGGCATGTACCTACGCATGGGTCTTTGCCAGCTTCCAGGAAACCGTACATACTGGGAAAATTCCACAAGGTGTGCCATGGTAGCTGATAACATGTCACGCAACCGTTTTCAGACCTTCCTCGCACCTCTTCACTTCGCTGACAATACAGATTCATCAAGCAGCCAAGAAGGGGACAAATGCTGGAAGATCCGTCCATGGCTTGATATGTTCCGCAAACAATGTCTTAAGATCACCCCAGAAAAGTACAACTCTATCGATGAGCAAATGGTGTCTTTTAGAGGAACACACAGCCCAATAAGGCAGTATGTCAAAGGCAAGCCTCACCCCTGGGGATTCAAGATCTGGGCCCGTTGCACTTCCACAGGAATCCTCTGTGATTTTCAGGTGTATGAAGGTGGCACTGGGAAAAGAACCAAACTTGGCACGGGAGGAGACGTCGTGCTCAAGCTGTGTGAAACTCTTCTACCAGGCCAGAACTACAAAGTGTTTTTTTGGAATAATTTTACTTTATGAGGTAATATGTTTTTTCAATGTTCAGATGGTATTTTTCTTGTTGATTTGAGAAAATTCCTAGACTAATCCTACGAAGAGATTTTTTTCGTTATTCAGGTGGGTTTTATGTATGTATGTTGATCTGAGGATACACAAATAAAAAGACAAAGAAAAACATTTTCAGGCTGATTGATTTAAAAAAAGTGTAATTTAGGTTTAACAAATAATTGAACCATTTTACGACCGAAGTGACATCTAAGTCACTTTTGAGATCTTTTCCACCTAGTGGCAGAATTTTGAAAAAAACTTCAGAAATGTGTTCTATGTGCTCTATTTAACTAGTTTTATGCTCCTCTTAATTTTCCTTCAAGTAGAAATGGGTCCGGGTCTTTATGGGTTAAAGAATCAGTGGCAGTCACTTATTTATTGGACTGTAGAAGTATGCAGAAGGTTAGATATCCAAGAATACACTAGAAAGCACCACTCTACCTTTTGCAGATTTTTGCACTAATTCAAGGCTAATTTTGCAATCATCTAGCATCCAGTATCTTCTCTGAGCTCTCATCAATAAGTAAAACGCAGTCCAATATTGACTCGTCATATCTTTTGCTCCATCACTTTCTATTTCTTTTCCTTGCTTCCTCCAATAATGTCCTCTTGAGTTTTTTCTGCTTTATCAGTGATGGTATGCACCAAAAATGGCCAGGGTGTTGCTAAAGTTGGTGACATGTGAATGCCATAAAACACAATGCAACTGTCACTTGATGTTTCGGGCTGGAAACACAAAGCTTGAGGTGTGGTTTCTCTGCCCCCAGACGCTCCCAGCCAACAACGGTTGAATATCCAGGTGGTTTTGATCATCTATAGGAGACAGGTTAGACATTCTCTGACCGTCACTGTACTGCATTACACATCAGTGAGTTTGTCTTTTCTCTGGACCAAAATACAAAATACATACAAAAGTAAGTGCTGTGATAATGCTAGGAATGTGTGTGTAAGTTATGTCAAATCAAGTCTCCTTTATCTCTACAAAACATGTAAAACCAAGTGTGGTTAACCAAACAGCTTCACAGGATAAAAATACAACATCCAGAGAAGGAAGTCTCCACCTGCAGATACGTCTCATCTGGGTGCTCTGACGCTTTTTAAAATATTCTTCTTGAATTTTTTAGTTTTGATATTAGATGGTTTAATAATTTCTCCCTTTAAAAAAAAAAAAGTAGACAGAGATCTCCCTTTGATCCCAATTTACTGAACTCATTTCTCTTTGAAGTGTTTATTTTCTCTAGTTAGTTTAACTTTTTCACGCAGTGTATTGTTTCAGGGGATTGTTAAATAATATTTATCTCCTGCAATCAAATCAAATGTATTTTTTTAAATAACTATTAAGTGAACTTGAATGACCTAAATGACTTCTAAAGGGGACATGTTGACGTCTGAAAATATGATTAAAATGGGGCGTTTCTGGATGCAAATGAACATGAAGGGCACAAACAAGAGAACTGATTACTTACTAATGTGTGAGGACTAGTCTGCATGGTTTATAAATCTGGATGTTATTTGTACAAAAAAATCCTTATATTGGATGGGATTTAGGACAGTTTCTACAAACGACTGATAAATGTCTGTGTGTTATTCAAATGTGTCAGAAGCACAGGGTTTTAAGATTAGAAATGTATGCAGTGTTACTTTATTGCTGCATCCTTGTTTTAAAAAATGAAAAAAAAAAAACTTGACCTTTTCCATCCTCAGACAAAGGCCTTGGTTTACATATTTATGCCTTGCATTTATACAGCCTGTTAATTAAAATAATGTGACTTAAAACTGTTTTCTTATTTTATCTTCCTAACCTCTATTAAATATTAAAAACTAATATTACTAAAAAGACCTTTTCAGGGCTCATTTATGCTTAGTGTTAAATCTACACATATATGCGTGTCCATCTTCTGAGTTCATTATGTACTTATTTCACTCCATTTCAAGAGAGTTTCAGAATGCTTGTCCAGACACTGCAAACAGAGCAGTGGAAACCATGGGGATAGTATTGTGCAGAACAACAGATCTGCGACCAGTGAAACGAACAAAACAGAAAAGGCCACAATGGATTAAATGGCTGCACAGACAGCCGCCATCTACTATGTGCATTTTCATGATCTCCTGCACAGTTAAAATGTTTGCTGAGTTGATGTCAGAACTCGGACATGAACTCTGACTTCCACACTGCCCTCTAGTGGATATATTGCCTAACCACAATGCTAGTGTAGGCAGTGATGTCGGACAAAATTTGACACAGATGTATTAATTTATGTACATAATGGGAGCTTAAATGAGCTTTAAAGCCTCATTTTTGCTCGCTGAGTTAAGTGTGACAGCTTGAAAAACTACATTTACCTTCATACAAATTGATGAACATTAAATGATAACATTAAAGTGTAACTACACCCCCTACTTTTTGCGTAATTCCACCCACTGCCTAATTTGAAAAATGCCGGAAACTGCAAGATTTGCGGTGGGAGTGTTGGAATGATCAGCGAGCGGAGACTGGGCAGCTCAGCTCACTGGCAAGATGCAAACGATATTCACAAAGCACCAACACCACAGAGCGATATTTGAGGTAGAAGACTTTTTCCCTCCTGAATCTCCTCAGCTACACATGAACAAGGTAGTCCTGAACCGTATCAGTCTGAACCGTTTGCGCTGTTAAGCTGACCTGCCAGCAGCTCCAGCAAGTTCTGGAAAGCTGTGGAGTCTCACAGCAGGTTGTGGCAGCTGCAGGAAGTGCCGCTGTAAGTTGCCGCTGCTACAATTTGAACTGCTGTCTCTCCTTAGATGAGGATCAGCAGATAAAGAATGAAGTCCAGTGTTACTTTTACACCCCTCAAAAGCACAAATCCATCCCATTGCAGGAATATTTAATCAAAAACTGAAAGAATAGAAGTCTGAAACTAGCACGTCTACAACATATTAGCTCTCACATCCCTTTATATGTGTTGGTGGGCGTGGTTTTCTATGCCAGCAAGGCGAGGACCCATCTGTTTGCATCTGAAGTGAGGGGGCTGTGGGGTTTGTAAAATTTTCTTGTGACATAGATAACCTCTCTTTGTCACGAAGAACATAACTGTGTTTCACCCTGTAGAGGGCGTTATGAGCCATTTTTTATCCACAAAATCACGTTTTTAAAATTAACTAAAAATATGCTAATTTCATCAACAGTATATGGGATTTTCAACACAATTAAGTAATACTGTGCTGTTTACAGCTCAAAAAAACAAAATTTTAGGTGCACTACCCCTTTAATATCCTATGTGTCATAAATCTAAGATATTTTGGTAGGTATTCTGGTCTTTTTGTGAATTGTCATTCAGTATAGTGGCTCCCTGTGGCCATAACTTGGCACAGTAAAATAGCCTTTAATCATAATCTCTTAGTAAATCTGGTATTAATTGTATCTAATCGAATTGTTATTGATATTCAATTTAATTCAACTCCTTATTCTACTTCTTACTTTCACTCTTATTTTCCTAGTTTCTAGTAATTACTTACTACTTTTAAATAAGTTTAACTGTTTCAAGAAGCATTGTAATGCAACGATTTTCCTATGGGATTAATAATGTATTTCTGTTTCTAAATTTCTTGGTTCCTTATAGCTCATTCTTAGATTTATTTTTTGTTTTGACAATTTTTTATTATTCCATATGCCAAGACCTGAAAAACCTTGTAAAGGACAGGAAACTTGTGTTTATACACCATTTACTGATACCTTTGAAACTAAAGTCACTGTAAAATGCTGGCATATAAAATCATCTGATGTGCAGCATTCTTTTATCATCTCTTCACTTTGCTTGACTTGCGCGTCCTTCCCGTTCTCCTCCAAAGCTATCAATACCACATTTCCAGTTCTTTTCAATATCAAATGAAGTCTAGAAATGTTTTTATCTTTCTGTATTATCATGTTACACCAGCACTGCATTACACAATGGCTCATCTCACTTCCTTGTCATTGGCAAATCACTCATAACATTAACCTTCATATCAATGTTTTGAAGCTGTGTTTAAGATAAAAATATTTCTGGTTCAGTTCGTCACTTGGCCTTTAAATCTGATGTAAAGTTTAACAGTAAAATCTTTTGACTGTTTCACACCCATCAAACATGTTGCAATGAGAATGAAAATTTATCTAACAATCAATATAATGCCTATAAGAAATATAGATAAAACCAAAGACAAGTAGATGGTCAAATTACATAAAAATTAATCAGCTAAATCATGTGTATGCCTCTTTAAAAACTCAGTATTTTAGCTGCTTAATAAATTATAGATAAATAACAAATGAACAAATAAATAAAGTTGTTGCATTTCTAACAGTTATCTCTAAACATTTTTAATTGTATGTCAGAGATGCATTAGCTTCATAAGTGAATGTGTGTGTGAGCACTGGAGTCTGTGGGTGGGAGTGTTTCCTTTCCTTAGAGTGAACAGGCGTGTGCTTGTTTTCGTTTGTGTGCTGTTAGGGTGCATTTCCATTTCCTGTCTGCTGGTTCAGAGAATATGTTGGCATGACAACGTGACACTTGGGAAGGGTTGAAGGGGTAGACAAAGAGGAAAAAAGAGGAAGCCAGTGCTCCTTCTAACTCCCGCAAAAATATAAATGGAGGATCCATGGCAGCTTTGAGAAGGATCCTCATTCTTAAATTACAAATGTCAAAAAAAAAAGCTCAGCCTAAAAATATTTATAGATGAAAAAATAAAGTAAAGAAAAGAAAGTAAATAAAACAAACAATGTTCTTCGGTCCAAATTTCACACACAAGCATTCAAAGAAACAGCTTGCATTTGTGAACACGAATGTTTGTGTTTATTGTATAATTCTCTAATCTAATGCATTTATTTGTTTACGAAAGGTTGAGTAAAGATCATCAGTCATTATAGGACATTAAAATAAGTCAGTACTGCTACCATATTGATCCTGTTTATGGTGTGCTCATATAATATTCACGAAGAGTCAGAAGCCATTGTTTCCCCATAACCACAAATACGTGATTACAAACTCTATAATGAAACTTTGCCAAATTAACATGCAAATATTACTACAGAATTGACACTGTTTTACTTTGGATTAACTCTGGGACATCAGGGGAGGTCAGACATCCATAAGTTATCTATGTTGCTGCCTTATGAAAATATTATATATATATATAAAAACAACAGCAAAAGAAACCATGAAAATAAGAAGATAAAAAATGTTTTAAAATAATTATGCAGTCCACAAAAAAAAGGAAAGAAACTGGGAATGTTATCACCTGAATTATTAATCAAAATAATTCATCTCCCAATGATAAGAATATGTCTCTGCAACACACTCTGCAGCACACACATTCTATGTCCACAAATACACAACCACACACATATGCAGAGACATTTGTTCTTGCATATGCACAAGAATTTTTTATCTTGCCTACTCAACAGTTATTCCCTGAAAATGGGTCAGGACAAAATGAAACTCGAGAAACTTCTCATTGCATAAAATAGACAATCACAGAAAGAGACAGACACACAAGGGAAGGAAGAGAGAGATGTTTGCTGGAGGAAGGAGAGACTTTTTGACAAGAAAAGTTCCCTTCAAAATGAATAGTAAAGTGAAGTAAACTCGTATTTGTTTTTGTTCATTTTGTTTTACTTGTGAAGACGTGTAATGAACCTTTCTCTAAATCTAAATGATTTAAAATGTGCCATTCTGCCAGTGAAACTTATGTCTTTACTTCTCTGTTACCAGACACATTACACTAATAATGTTTTGCTCAGTTAAAAATTTGCCCCCTGGGTTTTTATCTCTGACAGGTCAAAAGGTCAGAAAAAATCCAGTGCAATGTAATAAGAATAATTTATTACAATGGTCAAAGTCTTATGATGCAACTATTCTAAATCCTAGATGGAGCTTGCTTCACAGGGGAAAGGCAGAGCAATCTCATTGAGATATCAACACCAACAACTGTGTGACAGACTGAGAAAGGAAGTGGAGGAAGAAGAGGGAGCAATGTGGCTAACACTCACAGTGACAGGTGTGAGAAAGAAGCAGATCCTGGTGACAGTATGATCTAATAAAAACTGCTGTTTCTTATTTGTTTAGTTTTCTCTTCATATTAGCCTGAATATCCAGACAGAGGAATGGTATTAAAAACATGGAAAAAAAGATAAGCTGATCAGCTGCTGTATGTTAAACCAGCTCTTACCCTCTTCTATAGCCCAACACCACAATACCCCAAAGCTTTTCACCAACACTGGTTTTCTACAGTGGATGCTCCTTATCGGTGTCTCTTTAGTTTTTTTTTTCTTTTTTTTTTTCTATTATTTGCCATCATCTTTATAATTATATTAGGGGGTTTTGAGCTCTATATGGAATCAGGTTGAGTACAGTGCATGACAATGAGAGCTGACAAGCCATGACACTTTCAAAGTTTAGCTCTATTGAACTTTGAAAGGAAAACCGCTTCTGTACATGAGGTCTAAGCACATTTAATCAAATTGTAAGGCTTCTTCTTGCGTCAAGACATACCAGATGAAGGTCATGTAGGACCAGGAGCATGACAATATCGCTTTAATAAAGCGTGCAGTCTTTCTCACTCAAGTGGTTTTTTTTTATCTTCCTGCGCCTGTTTGGTTTCCTTATAGAAGGCTATTTTTACCACTGCCTGAAACATATGTCTGCAGTCATATGATGGTGCATAAGTCGTGCAGTGCACCACTGCAAGCTTAACTGCTGCAAGATAAAAAGAAGGCAAACAAATACGTAGATTGTTAGCTACCATTTAAAACATATTCAGCAGGATAACTACAGTAAATGTGGCTCACCCCTAATTAAATCCAGACCTTCATAGCTACACAGGCATTACAGTAAGGAGAGCTTAATAATTCAGCAACTCATGACACCATTTTGGATTTGTTTTCCATTCCTGTTCTACTTTTTAACTTTTGCCATGTTCTCAGGAATGATAGGAATATTGAGGTTAAGTGCATACAAATATGCATACTCAGTCAGAGGTTTTCTAATGAATAAGCAAGTACACAAAGTTTATAACTTAATGCAGGAAAGACTGTCTGAAAACGTCTGCCTTTTCCAGTAATTGTGACAGCTTTTAACTCCCCAGCTGAGTGCTGCTGTTTGGGCCACTTTGTCAGATCAGAGCTAAGCCCAGCTAAGGAAAATTTACACCTGGATCTACAGTGAGCTCCATCTGCCAAAAGTCCGACTTTGTATTGGGTTTATATTATTCAAAGTTAACTTTTTTCTTTTCTATATTTTGAATATCCAGTAGGTAATAGTGACATGTAGTAGCACAAATTAAAAACTGCAATCAACTGATTAACCAATCATCTACTAAAATAAAAACAAACAAAATCCCAACCTGTACCCACCTCATGCCTGATAGCAGCTGGGATAGTCTCTAGCTTCCCAGAAACCATGAATTGGAATAAGCAGGTATAGGAATAGGGCAGAAGGCCTGATCCAGAACTTGGTTGGTTTGTGCCAATAAATCTATGTAAATGTCACACTGGAACTCTTTTGCCTACAGTAGTATTTATGGATGCTAATAATGATATAGTTATGGTAAGAGGGGGATTCTGGTAAATCATGCTAGCTTTTTTCAGCTTTACACTGCTTTTCATTAAAAGTGGATGCAACTTTACATGTTGGTATCAATTTTTTTCTATTGACACTTATGCATCACTTTCAACATAAAACACATCTGAATTGCTACAGTTACATTAATAGACAGTCCTGTCCTTTAAAAAAAAACAAAGTTAAGACAACTATTGAATATCTTTTCTTTTCTTTTTTAAAATTCTTTTTTATTTTTTATTTTATTTTTATAGTATATTTGCACTGTGGGTTTTCTCAGAGATGTTTCAGTGATAAATGGTGCCGGAGAAATTAAGGTTACAAGGTTAACCATGAACTACTGCACAACTATAGTTCCACTAGCCTCCCTAAATCACACAGAGCATAGACAAAAACTGATTGAATGCACAAAGTGTGACCTACTAATTAATTTTTTTTATGGATTTTTTAAAAAATATTGTTGTATAGCAGATTTTGATGACCCACTATTTATTCACTGTGGGACCTGGTTTCAAAAGTTTGCTTTCAGGCTACCAAAATGCTAGTTACATGTAAAGAAAACATCCAAATGATAAAAGAAAAAGAAAAAAAGCATTTAGACTGCTATTTTTCTCCAGTAAAAAAATAAGTAAAATACTGACAGTGGCTTCATCTGACAAAATTGGAACACCATTCAAGTGGCTGTGCTGTGAATTCAACTTGTTAAAATGTTTTATGATTTCCCACTGAGAAAGTTAGATGTAACAGAATGTTTTAAATGTTCATACTGTTTTCACGCAGTCATGATGGGTGGAGACAACTTCAGCAAATAACTCCATTACCCTCCCATGTAGCTTGCAGGTACACTTGGACGGTGGTCCAGTTAAATGGTCAGGTTGAAATAGACTCAGCTGTGTATCACCACAGTCATCAGCACAACATTTAAACATTTGTCAATGTGGTATATAAATAAAAGAAGACAAAAGTTTACACTTGCAATGATCATACTGATTCTTGAAGAGATTATTTGTGTGGGACAAGTAAAAGTGATATAATAATATTAATGTACCTGTGTTTTCTGACAATTGTATGACAAATATGTGGAAGAGAAATCATGATCATAATTAAGTAATTTGAAAATGTTTGCATACATCTACCCAATTATTTTATAGAACTAGATGCATTGAAATGAGTGACTTATTGAAACAGTTAGCATTTATTATCAATAACTGACATCTTTTTTATTCACAGATATAAATTAGCAAAAGATATTCTTCTGATATAACTGACATGTTCCTTTCTGTTTGTCTTTAGTGTTTCCTTTAATTATCGGCTAAAAGTTTCAAATTCATTATTTTCAGCCCTTTAGCCATAGAAATCCTGCTGTATGGATTTGCATGATGAACTAGAAAGGATCATGTGGAAATGCTAATTAAGAACTCCAGTGGGATTCATGGATACAACGTAAATGAATGGAATTCATGCATCACAAGCTGTGCTGCTAAATTCCAAGGAGCCATTTGATTTATTTATTTTGATATCATGAATAATATTATATATAAACCCAGCTACTTTATCCAGCTGATGGATGCTTTTTTGTGATATATATCACAAGAGAAGGGAATTTTACAATGTAAATGTGTCATGTTCTGTGTTTTATTCTTTTTTTCATGTTTGATTTCCTGTATTATTTTGGTAGTTCCTTCTCTGGTTTGTTGCATTGTTTTAAATGTTCATTACCTCATCTGGTTCTCATTGGTAACTCACTCCACCTGCGTCTCGTTAGTTGCGTTCCTGTTGTATACCCCTTGGTTTAAGTCAGTGTTTGTCAGATCTTTGTGGTATTTCCCTGTCGTGTCTTGATTTTGGATTAAAACATTTATTCCTGCATTTCATCTGGCTCCTGCCTCTGAGTCCTGCATGCGGGACCCACCTTTGCTGCACGGTGAAAAATGTGCTAAACCTTTCTGCCAAGACCCATCAATACTGCATTTATCTAATTACATTATGCACAACAAATATCTTTTTCTATTTTTCTTCACACAGCTAATAGTTTGCAAAGCTCTATGCTAGTTTTGCAAGAGATTTACTAAAGTACTGTCATGTCATTCATTTTGTTTATGTTTGAAACAAACACACATGCATAAGGATAGGTTTGAAAACAAGTTAAATGTAGTTTAAATTATTTATAGATATTAAGGTATAAAGCATGAGGTACATATGTTATATAGACTTATAAAAGTGTATTTACAAATGTAATTTAGGAAATAGTTTAGAAATAGCAAACCCATTTTGTGGATTTAAATTTAAATCCAAATTCATATTTACGGAATATAACATATCTCTACATTATGAATCACACTGCAAAATGGGATAATTTGGCTCTAATTTCAACTATGTACATAGCCTTTTCCCAAAAGACCAATTAGTATGAGAAGTTAATTAGTTGACATTATTATTGAGTTTATATACCACTATCCTCTACTAACTATCAGACAGTGAAGAAGTAAATGAACTCCCTGCGGTGTAATTTTGATAACATCAGCGCACATTAAAATTTCTATTCTTCTGAAATACCCACATGAACAACAAAATTGTAATTCCAGTCTTCACAGGAGTCTAACTCAGCCAAGTTCCACCAAAGCTGTATGGGCTCAGTTATTTTAGACAGCTCGGTTACTTAGATGAAGGCTCGCTGGTGATGAATGAAAAAAAAGAAAAGATGAGTTGTAGAAAAAAGGACATGTATTGTAAATACTGACTACAGTGTTCACACCCAGATGAGCTTTATTTAAAAGCTATCATCCAGATATACTCAACTCTCTGGTGCCATTAGAGAGGGACTGAGATTATACGTTTTGTGTCTTTATATTTTATTTATTCTGAATAATCTGTGTTTATCAAGAGAAATACCTTAGCTCAGGAAACCAGCGATTGTAACTAATGCCTCATGTCTTTTGTAAAGGTGATTATGCTGGAGAGTTCTGTATGTCCCCTTGTTTGCTCTATGGAAGTCCCAATGAGCAATTTATTTCTAGCTTCCCCATCCATAGATTCTCTCCAACAAACAGCATTCAAACAGCTGGAAGAAATACATTAATAAAAATGAAATATATTAGAAATAGTCTGGAAGAAGTTCCAATAAATCAAAGCAGTAATAAATAAATAAGAATTGCAAGCAATAAATTAAACAGTTAAAAAAAAGTCTTATTAACGTCTGAGGTAGTGATCATTTTAGCAAAGCATTGTCTGTGTTAAGCTTAAAAGCAGAGGAATGAACGACTTCGAATAGCAATTAGTTCTCATCAGGGGCACATTATAACATCGGCCCAAAGGCATTGAATTCCATTGAGAGAATGTGGTCTGGCTGGCTGATAATTTTCTTTGCTTTCTCAGCCACCTGTTTTCCCAAAGGAATCTTGAGTCCCTCTGCTGAACTCTAATAATCATGGAGCACACTTTCACTACACTGTTAAGGCAGTTCTTGCCCTTCACAGAAAACCCAGTAAACATGCAGATAAAAGAAAAGGTAAAAATGCTTTATATTAAACTGTTGATGAAAATGGCATAAACATAATAATTTAGAGTCAAGTTTTTGCTTTACATAAGTCCTTTATTGAACTTGCTTGACAAGCAGATACTTCTTTACAGCAAACTTTAACTGATAATTGAACACAGTATTTTCACTGTGATTAATATCCATTTTTGCTGTGCCTTAATGGACCTAGGATAAAGAATGAACTGCTTGATTTTAAAGCTGTAAGAAGTTATCATCCAGAAGCAGGTAAGGTATTAACATGATTTGCATTTGAGCCCTGAGGAAAGGACAGGAGGGATATGCCCTAAAAGAACTTTATATTTGGGATATGAATCTCCAACACTGAGGCCGATTCGATGCACATATCAATTCACTACTAGCGATACATTAGCAATACAGTGAAGCCCCTCGCCGATACAGTGCAATACGATTCACCCCTACTCCCAATGCAATACAAATCATTAATGATCCGTGTGAATCTGCTTTCATCTGTGAAGAGCACAGGGCGCTAGTGGCCAATTTGCCAATCTTGGTGTTCTCTGGCAAATGCCAAACGTCCTGCACGGTGTTGGGCTGTAAGCACAACTCCCACCTGTGGACGTCGGACCCTCATACCAGCTTCATGGAGTCTGTTTCTGACTGTTTGAGCAGACACATGCACATTTGTGGCCTGCTGGAGGTAATTTTGCAGGGCTCT
>JBAMHW010000004.1:11686424-11710099 GCA_037177495.1 Rhadinocentrus ornatus
AATAATAATAATAATAATAATAATAATAATAATAATAATAATAATAATAATAATAATGATAATAATAATAATAATAAGAGAGATGAGGACCCATGTGCAAAACTCAGAGGCAGAACGCAGATGAATTGCAGGAACAAGTTATTTAATTCCAATTTAAGAAATACCAGAACCATACAACAAGGAAAAAAAATAAAAGGAAACAATAAAGGAAACTGAAAACCAAGGGGTATACATACACTAATCAGGAACAGGTGATGTGAATGGGCTAATCAGACCAGGTGAACTAATAAGCAGAAACCAAAAAAGAAACACAGAACTAAGCATGACCATGAATACAAAAACCCAAAATGTGACGGTAAACATGATACGAACCAAGAACATAAACCATGCTCATGACAGTAACTGAAAGCAACATATCTTTTACAATTTTGTCAAACTTCATTATCTGGAATGTAAAAGCAAGTGTTTTTAATCTTAAAGGTCCTTAGAGTTTATAAATTTGGGAATATGATGGTGGATGCTTTTAAAGATTGTAGGTATCTAGTAATGTCTAAAACACATGAAGGAGTTTAGTGAAACATCACTGAGCTACTGAGCACATGCATATTGTGTACCCACAAACTTTATTCTCTTTCCTCAGTTAGAAGTCACACCATCTTGGGATATTGTTTTATTATGCTAGAATACTGCTGAGCTTTCAAACAAGGACATTGTAAAAAAAAAAAAAAAAAAGTCAGTTCTTTACTTTGTTTATCTGACTCATGCATCCCATTAAGCGTAATGGGTTGTTTTTCCACATTAACTAATTTATTTGTGGAAATCTTCTATTTTTTACAATGCAATTATATATTTTCTTTATTGTGTTCAGCTATCTTGTATCTAATGCTAAACTCAACTGTACTCAGCCTCACTGCTTTTTCACTCTGCATGTCTCTGATCTTCTTTGTTTTTATGCCACTTTTAATGGACTCCAGGAAAACAAGTAGCAGAGGCTGATGGCAACCCTATAAACAAAATTTATCAGTTTTATACAGCCACAGTGGGGTTCAGGTTTAAACAACAAGCCATCATTATGTTACATTAGTACTTTTTATGTCATGAAAAGCTGCAATAACTGTCTAAAAACTATTGATTGGTTTGTGCAAACGCCTCACCTATTCATTGAAAAGAGGCTTTTCCACACAAATCCAAACAGGCTGAGTGAGGCAGCTTTCACGCTGGTATATTTTATATGTAAGCACCATTACAAAAAAACAAACAAAAAAAAAAACTGAAACTCCTGAAAATGGTCAGTACATGGCCATCACTGGAATGTTCAGTGGAAGTCCTGCAAGGTTCCATATTCAGACCAATTTTATTTTCCATGTACATCAATGACTTACCAAGCGCATGCAGAATCATTTATTCAGGCTCATTATACTGTATCTTGTCTATTATTAAACACTTAAAGAACAGTATGCATGATGTTCAGCGAGCAACCCATAAAAATGTCTCAATCAAATGTATTTTTAAAAGATAAAGAGCTGGAATTAGTCACAGAATTTAAATACCTCTGCGACTTTCCAGATTCTTCCGTTACGTTAAAAAACACATAAAAAAAAATCAAATCAAACTTGCAAAATTTAAAAATAAATTAGACCATAACTGACTGTCTATGTGGACAGAATGTTACTCCATGCCATGAAGAAGAAATACTTTAAACTAAAATGGCTCTCTGGAAGTACCGCTAGAGCCACCACAAGAGGAGATTGTGAGGTCACACACCAATGCACCACTTTTGGAAAATCTGTGCTGTCAGCGAGGGGTAGTAACATCTGCAACACTACATATACTACTTGAAATAAGACAAAACAACACATGCACCACTTTCAAATCCCATCTTAAAAGCGTGCTTATTACCAATCAAACGTATTTACACAACTAGATAGATGCTCTGCAGCGTACAGATTCACATATGTGTGTAGCAGTGTGCAGAATTTCAATAAGCTTTCTTTTTGGGGTTCCCAAAGCAGAAAAGGTGTGTGGAAACATAAGTTATAGATTGTAATTTGTGCATTTGTGTGGACAGTCTGACATAAATACTTACTTTAGCATGTCACTGCACACAGACACACTCCAACTGTTTATTACACACACTTCATTTGAGCTCTGACAGCTCAGTACATGTTCTGGATGAAAGAATTGACAGTTCAAGGTGACAGCTACCTCCAATCAATCCAGTGTCACACTGTGATGTGAGCTTTGTGTGGTGGATTTGTGTGTGTGGGTGTGTTTGAGTGTGAAAAAGAGAGAAATGTTTGTGGGAGCACTCATGTGAATGTCTCCTCTTTCTTAGTGTTGGTCTAAAAAGGGGATAGCTGACAGGTGTCCCTTCTCTTTAGCCATGCAATTTGTCACCCCACTGGTGATGGAGACCCGTACCTGAGCGCAAATGATATAAAAGCGAGCTCTTTGTCCTCTTTTTCTAGTGAGTACTGATCAAGTAATTTTAACAATATTGCTCACTTAACATCATTGTTTCTGTTATTTCTGCCCTCTCTTTATGAAGCCTTTCTCATTATCCATATGCTGACAACAGTAGCAGATTATATTCTAACATAGAAGAAAAAAAGGTCAAGGCATGCTGAGCAGCCATGGAAACTTAAAATCGTTGTTCTTTCTAGTTTAATAATTATAAAAAGTGTTTCAGAACTCAGTATGAGCCAGCTGTCAGAAATAAACCATGTCTATCAATATCACTGCCCAGATATCGTTATTTTAGTTCTTTTCAATTAATTATGATAGCGTGGTGAGACGCTACTTTAGATCTCATTTCAGGGCCTAAATTGGTTTGTGAGCATAAAAACCTGTTTTGAGTTTGCCCTGCAGTACACACGCACCCTTAAAGATAAAAATGGTGTGGAGGATGACTTTAGATATGGAAGTTAAATGCATAATTTTACAGTTGGAGATCACAGCATTATGCTGGGTATTGATCAGTTTATCATCAACACTTTATTTGACGTAAAATTCACCCCCTTCTAAGTTTGTTACTTCAGATGATTTTCTTTTCTATTGAAATGCACATTCTTTTACTCTCTCCTTGGAAACAGTAGCTGTTCCCTGTGGGAAGCCCCTTACCACCACCACCCTACCCACACTGGCTCCGTCACCCCCCTCCTATTCCATTCATCCACTACTGCTGTACCAAATCGGCCAGGGATGAGGGTTTAGTAGAAGTGGGGGTGGACTGGAGAGTAACACAAGAAGCACAAGCATAAAGACATGATTTAAAGTTAAGAAAGGGTCCAGGTCCTTGTTTTTTTTTTTTTTTTTCCTTCTTTTTCCTTTTCACCTTCTCTCTTGATTTTTTTTTTTTTTTTTTGTCCCAGCTTTGCTGTCTTCATCTGCTGCATCTCTCTCTCCTTGGCAGTGGACGGAGGAAGTCAGGGTGATAAATAGGTGGTGTCCGATGTGCTTCTCCTCTCCTGTCTTTTTTTTCTTCTTTTTTTTCTTCTCCATTCTCTTCCTCCCCCGTCTCGGCTCACCGCACTGCCAGCCTAACAGTGCGTTCATTTTTGTCAGCAAAACAGAGAATCACTGGAACAACCAGATCTGCTGTGCACATGCGTTTATACACACACTTATGTGTCCACAGGCTTATACAAACATACACAGCCCAATAATAGTATGTTAATGTGTAAAATGTTATATGTGATATATAAAGAGAGCCACCGGGACACACTGACCATAGAGTACATGTACAAACACACTTGGAGCCAGACTCTATTAGTGTCCACTGTGCACACAGTCTGAATGGATTAACATCAGTGGTGGCCAGCATCAGCTCCACACATATACTCGTGTATCCCAGGCACTGTCTGGACTGTCCCCAATCTCAGTTAAACCTATTCAGACCAAAGTGTAATTTGGAAAAAGATTCTTAAAACCTGAGGGTATTTTGAAAAACTGTCCACTAAAACCTTTATTTCTAATCGTCTGAAGAAAATACGACTGAGATATTAGGCGAAACTTTTGTGCAGCTTGTTGTGTAAATGTTGCTCCTGGTCTGAGAAAGAAAGAGTGAGCGAGTGTGTGTGTGTGTGTGTGTGCATGTGCGTGTGTGTGTGTGTGTGTGTGTGTGTGTGTGTGTGTGTGTGTGTGTGTGTGTGTGTGTGAAGGAGAGAGAGAGACAGAGAGAAAGAAAGGAAGAAAGGCTGCAGACCTAGTGGAACAAACTGTTCAATACCTGCCTTGTTTGAGCGATTGTACCTTTAGCATTAAACTTTGTCTAGATTATTCCTCCTTCCTGCTTGTGTCCTTCCAGAAAACCAGTATCAAGCTAAGTACTTCAGTCTTGCAGCAGCATTTCTAAAATCTGAGTTCCTTGATCTATCTTGAAACATTTACTGTTCCATGTAATCAGTACAAAAATGAGCCCAACATACCATGGAGTGATTTCAGGTTTTTAATAACACAGCCTTTAGAGTCAGTCCTTCCTTTCAAACATTGTCAGAGTTGTGCACTTTTCTTGACCCTTTGTTAGGTAAGTAATTTTGTCACTGGTGTTTTATTGCGGAATAATTGTTGTAAGCATCCCCTCAACATTTCCATGCATCACCTGTTGTATAATTGAAGAGGGTGAAAACCTGCTAATTATCATCTGCTTGACCCTGGACATATATTTACATTGTTTTTAGCTTAGCACATGGCTAATAGCAAGCCTGAAGGCACACCAGCTCCACTGAGGATCGAACACCAATTTCCTCAATGCCAAGGGCGAGCTTACCACATCATTGCAAACATGAGAGAAAAGGGGCCGGCCACCCATTCTCTATTTATCCTGGTGCACCTCAGATTTCTGCACTGTATAACTGAGCCTATGTTGCTCGCGGCTGCATTGAGCAGAAGCAGTGACAGCTGCTATTTGTTTGGCTGATGAGATTGAACCCGTTAGTAGAGGGACATTGAGGAAATGATGCTAACACCCCCAAAGAACTGGATTGTTTTCCTTAAACCAAGAGGTCACAGAGGGAGTGCAAAGGCAGAAAAACACAAAAAGAAAACTGAACCTTAGTAAAACACACTAACAAACACAACCATCTTTCACCCCCAACCATTCTTCTGAACACTTCAAAAATTAAATTGTAAGAGTGTATCTCTCTGCTTCTATAATCCAATCTGCAATGAGTGAAAAACAGAGCAAGCGATAAAAACAAATAAATCAATTTAGCTGCCAGATTGATTTTCTGATCACAGAGTAATAAAAACTGTGCAACACCAATGCAGAGCTTTACTTGCTTTTTTCCTTTAAGCTCAAGCACTGTGTGTGAACATGTATGTGTAAGGTAGTTGCTTTTGTAAGAACAGAAATTTTGTCTTTGCCCTTGTTGTGGAAATGTGAGTTTCTATTCATCAAGTTCATTCATTAAGTGCAGTCATTTCACATAAACATTCAACTCCCATTGGTTTCCATTAACAATGCACAATGGGCTACTATGGTATGTGCACATATATAAACAATGTTAAGGTCCCCTCCCTGGCACACTGTTATTTTTACACACTGTCTGCACCTTACTCTCTTCATGGCACTTTTCACTGGAAAGTCAATCCAGTGACCAATCAATGGTGTGGAGTGTCATTGGCAGCTATGCTGGGGGAAGAACTGCAAAACTGTCTCAAATCACAAAACTATACAGTAAAAAATTCACTTGGACTGTACGTGTTTAAGCAGTCCACATTTAGAATGGGCTCTGCTACTTTAATTGAAAGGGAAAGAGAGACAGAGAAAGGGAGAGAAAAGCTGTTACAAACAAGAACATGATTTATGAAATCCATCCCTCTGTTCGTCCATGCGAGCTCATTATGTATGCGCAACAGAGAGAGTGTGAGAAGACAGATGAGTCGTTCCAGTGGCGGAGGAAGAGGAATGGCGGCGCAAAACTCTGCCGGTAATCAACTGGTGAAATTAAACATAAAAAAAACAGGAATGATTGTGTGCGGTAAAGCGATTTGTCTGCAATTAGCGACCAGTCGCATAACTCACACACAAGCACGTATAAACACATTCATGCCTAATGAAACAAAACATGTCAGAGTGTGCAAGTGTTTGTGTGTAAGCACACATACAGCACAGGATAACCATAAAAACAGTAAGTTAATAAACCTGAGAGATATTAACAGCATCCAGGGCAATTGGAGAACAGCTACTTCATTTGTCAGCAGCTCTTATTGAACACTTTTTCTGAAAGGCAGCTGCTTGTATTTATGACCTCTCGCTATCATTTGTTTACACTTGTTTAGTAGAACTGAAAAAGAGAGCAAAAAAAGACCACAACAGAGAGATGTTTTTCCCTTTACAATCAAACATAATGGATTAACAGGATATGTAGTTTGTATATAAGTATAAACTTTTATTACTTTTTGCATACAGTAAAGCACAGTTGCTTTTTACCTGCATTAGTCTGTCTGTGTCAGTCTCTTCTGTTCATGTGTAATAATGATCATCTAATTTCACAGACTAATTAAATACTAATCATCCAATTACAGGCATGATTGTAAGTTCAGTTATTAACCACAGTTACTATAATAACAGGGTGAGCTTTACTCTATCACCTTGTTATTGAGATTTTTTTTTCTTGCTCTCAAAAGCTTTCTGAAAATCTCAAACTTTAGTTAATTCAGTCGTACATTTGTCTTAAGGAGGAAAATGGTGACTTAAAGCCATCTGTGAGCCCTTGTAAGCCTACACTTTCTAATGATGAATAATGAAGGTGTGGCTGGTTTAATTTCAAAGGTTTTCCTCAAAACATGAATTTCCACTTAATGCCGTTTGGAGAAACTCATGACAGAAGTTTTTTTTTTTTTTTTTAAATAATACCACTATACAATAAAACATAATTTAAAAAAGTTGTTGTGTTGTTTAATTTCTGGAAAATAGAGATTAGGAAAGTTTAACATCCATGGTTGACCTGTATTACTTCAGTTTATTTATGTGAATATATACTCTAGTGATAGTCCTTGTTTATGTTATGTGTACCATTTTCAACTGTCTTGGAAAATGTAGAAATATAAAATTGTTGCACAGGGTTTCTACTCTATCAGAGTTAGAAAAAAAAAAAAAAGGTTTGACTTTAGCAGCCAAACATGTTTATTAAAGTTATCTCATGATTATTCTTAAGCGTGTTATTACGAAAGATTTGCAAAATGGAGTAAACCGTTTGTTTCCAGGGTGTGTTAAAGATGCTTGGAGATGCAACTGGCTTTCTTGAGAAGTTGGTAAGCATAGATTTTAGATAGGATCACGATCACATTCTCTACTTCCTCTCCAGAGATGTGAAGTCCAGAGTGCTCAGTCCATTTTGTTTTCATGTAGTCTACTATGATTTATTTGGTTTTTGATGTGTTAAAGTCTATACTGTTACGGGAGCACCACTGTACCAAATGCTGAATCTCTTCCCTTTAGCCTGTCTTGCTGTTGTGTATCACATCAACAACTGCTGTGTTGTCAGCGAATTTTACAATTGTGTTATTGATGTTGATCGGTGAGCAGTCATATGTGAAGAGAGAGTGGAGGATGGGATAAAGAACACATCTTCTGAGCTGTTCCAGTGCTTAAGGTTAGAGTTGCTGACATGCTCACAAACGTGCTCGTCTCTCCATCCACTTCCAACTAGATGTTGCTAAAAAAAAAGGTTAGAGTTGCAGAAGTGTGGTGTCCCACCTTGACCCTTTATGGCCAGTTCCTAATAAAGTCCAGTGTCCATGTGTACAAAGAATTGCTAAGGCCCAAGTTTCTGTTTGTCACCTAGCCTGTGTGGGATTATTGTGTTAAATGTAGGGATGTCAAATGGTTAACATTTTCAATCAGAAAAATTACAGCTTTCAAATTAATTAATCATGATTAATCACAACAGACAAACTGATCATGATTAATCACCATTTGCGATTATGCCTGAAATGTACCCTTTTTCACTGTATTACATCAACAGAACGAGCCAATGCTTACAAATATTAAGTGGCACTGACTGAACAGCAGTGGGACTATTATCCCTGGTTCATTTATCTTCCATTTGCACCCATCATAGACTGAATCAGTGTAAAGTTCTTTCTAGGATCCACTTTCCGAATACTAGATTAGCTAAAGTTTACCCTTCTATTATTGGGGCTTGTGGCAGATGTCACTTATCTCTGGCCAATCATGTACACGTTTTGGTCATGTTCTAAACTTACGTCATTCTGGTCTGATGTTTTTGCTACTTTAAGCGGGGCCTATGGTTGCACAATTGCCCCTAGCCTTCTCTCAGCAATTTTTGACATCAACCCTATTATGAACTTTTTCTAAGGTGTTGAAGCGTGTTGTCTCGTTTACTACTCTCCTGGCCAGTAAGTTGGTTTTGCTTAATTGGAAACTTTCCCATTCTTCTTTGCATACCCGCTGGGTCAAAGTAGTTATGGACAATTTGAAACTGGAGAAGCTCAGGTTCTTGCTCATGGGCTCTGTGAAATTATTTAATGCCATCTGGTACCTATTTATACAGCATGCAGAGGTTCTTGATTATGCCCATGGACCAGAGGTTGAGTAGAGGAAGTTATTATTATTTTTATTTTTATTTTTATTTTTTGGGGGGTTGTTGAGAGTGTGTTGCAGACACCTAGTTTAAAAGTGTGGTTGGGTGGGTGTTTTGGGTGCAGCACACAGCTCTTTACTCTTCAATTATGTCAACTTCGTATATCTTGCTCTCTGTATGCTGAGAGCATATAAAGCAAATAAAGTTGGAAAGAAAAAGTAGTGTTAACTGACCTTCCCTTGGGTAAACATCAGATGTCCAAGGGTCAGTAAATGCAGCATGTAATGAACTTCTAGAAGTTGTTCTAAATCATCTCTAAATTCATATATCATCATGTCACAAACTGTCTCCATTGTGAAAATCATACAACCAGCAGATGTGACACTGAAGTTAAACAACCAACATTGATGAAGAAACTATGATGAAACTGATCATCTGGGAAAAAACATGTTTTCCCTTTTATCATTGAAGTGTTAGTGTTTGTGAAGCAGTGACAAAAGTCCTAGAGCAGCATCATCCAAAGTAAACACCTCTTGATAAACTATATCATTGGCTTTTTGTTTTACACGTTTTTCTTCCCTTTTTTACTCTACATAAACACTTTAGTTGTAATAATCAGTTCAATATTTCATAAAATATATACACATATAAAGATCTCATTTGTGCCCCCCTTTTCCTGGTTAGTGCTCCTGCCTGGCACCCCATCAAAACGTTTCTAGATCGACCCCTGTCTAGCTGAAGAATAAACCCTGTCTACCACCAGCCAACTACTGTGTTAGAGAAGGGTCCTGCCAAAAACAATACTTTGGGGTAAATATTTGATGGTGTGAACCATGAACCACTAGTTTCCTCTTTCTCAGCTGAACGATAAACAAATGCAACAAGAGAGAAAGGTCATCAGCTGGTCAGTGACAGCCATCATGATTCATGGAACAACTTGAGAGGAGATGAAGGAAGGAAACAGCCGCCAGAGATCCTCTTGAACAGACAAGTTTGTGCAAAACATAAAAAATGCGGGAAAAATATGTGTGTGTGTATGAATTAATGTAAAAGGCAAAGGCAAATTTATTTGTATAGCACATTTTGTGTACAAGGGAATTCAAAGTGCTTTACATAAAACATTACAGCAGGGTGCAGAAAGAAATACAAGTGCATTAAAAAAAATAAAAAAAATAATAAAAGATATAAAAACAGAGCAACAAAGCTAAAATATAATAGATAAAATTTAAGAAATAAAATTTCAGTGTGGGGAGATGTATAATAGAATTAATCTCTCAAAAAAAAATTGAAATACAGTGGTCCCTCGGCAATCGCGGGAGTTCCGTTCTAAAAACAACCCGCAATAGGCGAAATCCGCAGAGTAGTCAGCTTTATTTTTTACAATTATTATAGATGTTTTAAGGCCTTTGACGGTGCAGAACTTTTCGTCAACATTGTGGGTTTGTTGGGAAGAAAACTTGCGTAACATAACTTACAGCACTTCAGAGTCACTTCTAGCGATCGAAGATTTATGTAAATTTGGTAAGCTGAACACATTCTGTACTGTACGGGAGACACGGCACAGATGAGATTGATTGACAATGGTCTACAGCCAATTAGGACGCAAAAAAAACCATGCAAAATTCCACAAAAAAAAATCTGCGTGAACGTGAACTGCGTTATAACGAGGGACCACTGTAATGGGTATCAGAACAACTGGGTGGTAGTCATTTTCTGGGTAGTAGTCATTTTCTTGGATACTGGGAGGATGGCTGAAGTTTTTAAAACAAGTGGGACAACACTTCTGGGGTAAGAGGTTAAAGAGAGTGGTGCACACACCTGTCAGCTGGTCCACACGAGACTTGAGGATGCTCCCTGAGACCTTTTGTGGTCCTTCTGCCTTTCTAGTGTTAACTCTGCTCCGAATGATTTTAAATATTAGGGTTAGTAGTAAAGCAAGATGATTAAAGCCCTATATGTGTTTAAATTCATTTTCAGTATGTGCATGCTGTCCAGAGGCCAAAGCGATTGTGGGTCAGTCCTTAGTTTTCTCATTTCAGTGCTAAAAGTAAGACACTGAACCCCGAATTGCTTCCCATACCTTACATGCAGCCCTGCTGTTGCAGATGTGAGTGCATGTGTGGGAATGAGTGGCAAAAACCATGAAGTACTTTGTAAACCACTAATGTGTAAAATGGGCTGTACAAGTGCAGTCCATTCACCCGTTAATGAAGTTGTCCGCATGGAGTTAAGTGCTGTGAGTGCCTCATCCATGTTCTCACTTCCATATTTCCTTCCTAGTTTTCTTGTATTTCATGTCTCTTTACTTAACTGTAACAGAATTACCTTTTTGTCTCTTAGCTCTGCTCCGTTCTTCTTTTGAGCATCATCAAATCTTCATTACATCAGAAAATGACATATAAAAATGTATTTTTTTGCAGATTGTTAATATTGTGAAATAATTTGTTTGTAAAAAAAACACATTTTGAGAGCTTAATGACATCAACTTGGCCACCTATAGAAACATGTATCTCCACCCAGTAAAATAGCTTTTTTAATATCACTGACTTCATTATATTTGCAGAGTGAGTGAAAGTAAAGCATAGCCTTTCAACCAAATGTAGCACAAAACAAGACTGTTTCCTGCTTTCCTCTTCCCGCTGAACAGAAAATAGCTTTAGTGTAACTCATGGGGGGAGTGCGTGGTGTGATTTGAGTGAATTGCTCACACATCCTATGTTGGCCTTTCACCTCATGCCAAGAAGCAGGTGAAATGGAGTTGACCCAAACCTTGCTTTTCCACAGCATGCCACGGAAATGGGATCTGATAGGGTTCATCAGATCACACAAACTTTAGGGCCAAATACAAAATCCACATAAGCAGAGTCTCTTTTTGGACAATACCCACTTCTCTCAATCTCTGCTTACCCCTGCTGTCTTCAATCAATCTCCCTCTTTACCTCTGACCTTTTCACTTTTAAGCTTCTTCATACCAATCTGCTCCCTCATCTTGTCGTCTTTTTTGTCTCTCCTGCCACTCTACTGACCTTTCAGTTTCATTCTTCCTCCATTTCTCTACCTCTCCACTCCTCCTGGTCCAAGCTGTAATTCAGCTTGTTTCAGGGCCAGTTAGGCAGCCAGTGGAGTTAATCTGTCTTTTCAGGTCATAAATCACCGCTTGGCATCTCTCTTTCTTTCTTTCTTTCTTTCTTTCTTTCTTTCTTTCTTTCTTCATCTCTCTTTCTTTTTGCTCTCTTTCTTCCTTGCTCGTGCCTGCTGCATGGATGTAGAGCATGCTTTAAAGTGATTGTAGCTGACAGTGAAAGCTGGTATTCTTTGCTGCTCATGTTTGCGTGCACAAGAACAAGTTTGTGTGTGGTTATCATTGGTTTAAAAATCCAACAGATAGGAAGTGAAACTGCATACTCTTGAAGTGCCAGGACCAATAAGAAAAAGTCCAAACCAATAAGGGGTGATGCCTCTCTCAGTGGTGCAGTTTTTATCTGTTTTTTTCTTTTCTTTTTCTTTTTTCTCTTTGTGCATGTGCATGAGTTTTTGCAAACACAACAGTGACACACATCGACATTATTAGCAGATGGAATTTAGTGGCTGAGCAGCAGAAACTCTAAAGATTAATTAGAGCTGACTTTGTGCATGTATGAACCTGTGCTTCCCTGTGCATTCACTCTGACATCTACAACCAAGCAGGTGCATGGGAAACTGTTTGCTCCTAAAACAAACAAAACCACATCAGGAACTGGAGTGCTGGAAAAGATGGGGGAAGAAACACTGAAGAAAAGAATGGGAAAGAGAGAAAACAGCTTAGCGTAGCAGGAGGGAAAAGAGAGAAAGTAGGGGAACACAGGAGGAGAGCGATGTTGAATAGCTGGAAGGCGGGAGTGGGAGAGCTGGTGAATGAATGTGTTGTGGATCTATTGTGCCCAGCTCCTGAATGGAGTGTTAGTAAGCTAAGTAGTAACTGGTGATTTACAGCACCAAGGCCACATCAGCTGAAGTGGGCAAAGAATACTATTTCAAAGGCAACATTCAGCTGCAAGAAGAACTGTATGACTGTGATCTGGAGCTGAAGTGGGGCAAAGTGTTTTGGAAATTGGTGGTTATCTGCAAGGAAGTACTCTAACAGGTGGGAAAAAAACGTGTGGTGAAGACAGTGACAATAAAAGAGAGTAAAAACTGAGCAAACACAGTGATATTGTTTGACTTTTTTTAAACTAGTGTGTTGATTAAGTCTTGTAAAGTCAGTATCGTTTTTTAAACAATAAGGATGCTTGTGGCTTTAACACATTTAGCACAAGACATGGGTTTGCCATTTTTTTATGGCTGGTAAAGAACCTCTGTCTGCAGATTGTTGGTTTGTAGGGTCCCAGCGATGATTTCTCTCCAAATAGAAAACCAATCAGTAACAGGGCCACTTCGATCAGAAGAAGCTGTGTGAATTGAAACTTTTGAATTAATTTTTTAATTATGTTTTCAACTTTTTTTTTTCTGTCAGCCTCTCCCGCTCTCTGTATGTCTGTTTTCCACACTGAGTAAAAAATTTTGAAATGCCAGTCATCATGAGTAAAACCGACCAGCGTGGGGACCATGACCCCAGACCTTTCCAAGGCATTAGAACAACAAGCCCTGTGACGAATGGGAGAAAATAGAGGAGAAGCAATGTGTATGTGTGTGAGCAATCGTGTGTGTCCTTTGCTACACGTCTCCCATTCTGATTTGCTGAGACCGAGGGAGACTCAGTTGACCATCTCATCTCTATTGCACTGCAAGACTGTGATAAGGCCCACACAGACGCAATCATTCACTTAATCAGCAACTTCATTGCGTATTGCAGCATCCGTTCTGCTCTGCATATAGATTGCAGGGGGGATAACGTGCAAGGAGACTTCGAGGTAATAACACAGGAAAGAGGCATTCACAAATGCACACTCTCTTGCACATTGAGGAGCAAAACTCTTACAGGAGCAACAGCTGGCTGTAGTTTGTCTCCTCGATCCAATGACACCTCCTCTTGGAGACCCCAGAGACCTAAGTCTCCATCTTAAAACTCTTCTATCCCTTTCCAATTCATCCTCTCCCTCTTTCCATCCCTCCCTTTGCTCTGGCACTTCCCACCCCAGAGAGTTCTCACTTCTGACAGAACAGTTAATCATGCACTCTCTGCAGATCCCATCCTATGTGTACATGTGCGTGGATGTGTGTTGGCGCACACGTGTGCAGGTGTATACTTTCATTTTCTGCATAGCATATGATCTGTCTACCATCTAGTATATTCTTCCCAGGGTGAGGTTTAAAACATAAACTAACTTATAATGGCTTAAAACATTAAGGTCCTAGTAAATTAACTAATTTGTTTTATGATAATTTATAATTATGTGGGGAAAATTCACTTGGCAAGGGTGCTGATGAGATTTAAAAGTTGCTGCTTATTGCTGTTTAACTAATTTCACTTCTAGTTAGCTATTTAAAAAATTGCTTATGTGACATGAGCAACAGCAACACATGTGCAACAGCCCTTGAGCAATCGTAAAAAAAAAAGCTTACATGCTGTACTTTTATATCAGTTATGTTACAGATGTATCCGGAGCTATCATTAATTTAATAAAAAGAAGACAAGGCACATTAACCATAGCAGAGCTGTGAGCAAATTTTTCCGCATACATTGCATTTATTCAAAATAGATATATTGTTATTATTATTACAATTTAGTTTACTATTACAAATTATTCTTAGTTTTATTTAATTTTCTAAAGACTTCCCTTAAACCAAAATTCAGAGGCATGGGGTGGCTTAGATTTCTTTTGAGAGATCAAAGCCATCCTGTCTCCCCTTTCATTTAAAAGTTAAAAACTTTCCTCTTAATTTTATTGACTCAGACAACTGGAGCTTGATATAAACAGATTCATAGAAAGCTGAATTATGATAGTGAGGAGAGAATTTCTGAACATGTAAACAAAGGGAAATCAAAAGAAAAATAATCTAATTTAGTGTTATGACCCACTTTATTATTTAAAAAAAATCTGCTTAGAGAACATATTTATAACAGAAAATTGGTCTTGTGAAAGCACAAAAATCAAACTAACTTTCAGGATCAGTTTACTATCAGTGCTTGAAAAGACTGATTAGTGCTTAAATGATAAGTAGAAGATCGTGCACAACACAAGATAAAAACTAGTGAGGCAGAGCAAAACAAAATCATGGGGGTGGAAGAAAAAAGGTTGATCCCAGAGAGAGCTAGCTCTTACTCTGTATGAAAATATGTCCAGCTCTCTGGATTTGTGGTTGACTGTTGTGAGTCCAAACAATGTGTTTAAAATTTAAATTTAAGGTTCATTAGTGACACAGCGCAAGTTGGTAAACATTTTTTTTTTTTTTTTTTACTAGGCTTGGAAAATATCTCAGCTTGATAGTGTGAACCTGTTGGGCGTATGCTTGATTTTGATGTGTGAAACTACAAATGTGTTGCTTTCAATGGCTTAGTTCTAGGTAGAGTTTATTAGTAATGTCAGCCAGGAAAGTTGTAACGTGACATGACTGAACTAATTAACAGATCATTCATTTTTTTATAGGATAATTGAGTGTTTTAATTTGTTTTACATTCCATTCTATAATTTGAAAATCATTACAATTTATGCTGTGAAAAAAAAATTATTCAAAAGACACTGAAAATATCTTGTTTATTTTATTTTATTGCTAATTTAAACAATCAGAAAAGCAACTATTTCCTCTTTTTTGAAAAGTGCTACCAGATAAATGGTTTATTACTACAAGCCGCATGCCAAATGTTTCAGTTTTTCAACAAATATTATCAATAGCTATAATAGTTTCATTCAGAAAAATTAGGTACATTCCTTAAATTTACTTGCTTTAACAAAAATGAGATGTTTGAAGTGTTTTGGGATTAACCTCCATCAGTGTCTCTGGAGACTTCATGTGCAATTACCTCACTTACAAGATGAGAGGGTTTTTCACCGGTCCACTAAAAATAAATATAAATGTGGGATTGAAATCTATACTCTGTTTTGACTCCATTATGAAGTATTTTTTGGCAGTTGAATTATGAAGTAGATATGAAACAAGAAATACTTGGCGGAACTGCTCATATGTTCAGGCTTCCTAACCTGTTAGTGGTTACTACAAGCAACAGTTAGTCCAAATTCATGCCTTTAAGGCTTGATTGAAGACTACATTTTTCTTCTTTCTTTTTTCTATTACTGTGGTTGAACAACTTTACTTTCAGCTTATCTGTTTAGAACATGGTGCTTCAACATGAAGGTGTGTGTAAAGTTGTAAACTGTTAATCTGTAATGCTCTGATTGGACAGCAAAAGCTTGACTGTGCATGTTACGTTGAGTGGACATAAATAGACCATAGAGCATAGGATGACAGATACCTGCTACAGAGTTGTTACCCACATAGTCATTCCACAAATATTTTCTTTATTAATCTAAATCTGGTCTTAAAATTAGGAAAGTACAACCTCAGATCAATAACAACACATAACATATTATGTGTTATTTATTTAACAAGGCTAAACCAAAGTAAAGGCAGTGTGTGAAGCTTAATTCGTTTCTTTTCTCATTCAGTCTGTAGTATATCTGCTGTGTTTGAGATGATTAATATTTGGGGTGAGCTGTAGCTGTCAATGGCCTCGCATTTGAGTCTGGAACACTTTGGTATGAGGAATTTATGGTTAACTCAATGACTGCAAGGTGTCCAGATCCTGCGGCTGAAACAAGCCCAAGTCATCATCCCTCCACCATCATTCTTGACAGCTGGCATGAAGTATTTGTTCTCATATGTTTTGTTTGTTTGTTTGTTTTACCAAACATGGTGCTGTGCATTATAACCAAACATATAGGCTCTGGACTTTTGTTTTGTTCAGATATACTTTAGCAAACCTAAATGTTGCTGCCATGTTTGTTTTTAAAGAGACCACCAACCCTTCCAAACAAGCCATATGATTAAACAGTCATAAACTTTAACATTTAACGTGCTAACTGTAACCCATAAATGTTTTATTTTTCTTTTGTTTTTTCTTTTGCTATTTCTCTGAGGGCTGCACAGTCAGAACTTGGGGTATACTTGCTGTGACATCCACTCCTGGGAGAACTGGCAGCGTTTTCCACTTGTAATTAATTTGTTTCAGTGCCGAATGATGGTCTCCATAATGTTTAAAACATACCTAAAAACTTACCCAGATCATAAGATCATTGCTGATGTCTTTCCTCCTTGGCATTTTGTTTACAAATACCTGAATGTTTCAGATCAACATAGTGCCAAAACATCTTAAGTTAATGTCTGTTAATCAAGTGTATTTATTACCATACCTGGCTGTTTCTTATTACCTCTTTATTCCTATGAAGGTGTGAGTACTTTCCCCTGTTACTTTATTTCTCACACACTGTTTCTGCATTTTGGTTTAGTGTCTGTCATGACATAATAAGTTTATTATTTTATGTTTTCTTGTTAATCTTAGGTTGTATTTACCAAACTTGAGACCTGGTGAGAAGCAGATGACCTGATAAATAAATCCTTAGAACTGAAAGCGGGTGTATTTTATTTTTCTCATAACTGTACAATAAGATGAAAGTCATCTGCACAGCTGCACTTTGTTATTTATTTATGTTTCCTTATAATAACATGATATGTTAAGCACTCTTACATAAAACATATTCCATTTAAGGCTGCAGATGAATAAACCCCTTTCTCTCTTACTGATGATATGCCAAGGGACACACATATTGTTCCTTTCTATCATAACACACACTCATCAAGTGTCCATGAAAATAAAGGTGTGAGTAGCTATTTCAAGTTAGCAATTCTGGGCTGTGAAAATTGCTCTTGATTCTCAGGATATTTTTACTTTCCTATCAAACATCATTACACTTGCATGATTATGCATGGACACACTTACAAACTCCGTATGTACTACACACGTCCTCTCTCTGTCAAAGACAAACTCTCCAAGTTCACTCTGCATGACTGACCATGTGATTCTCATCTTTGTCCTCCCTTTCATTAGATAGGAGGCCTAGCGATCTGTTTTGGGAGAGAACGGTAACTCTTTGTCGTTTGCTCAGCTGAGGAGACGTCTCCAATAGCAACTGAGAACAATGGCCTTCCCCCTGGGGTGTCCAAGTCTCATGCTTCTGTTTGTAAGTGTCCATCTCTGCCATCTCTGTCTGTGTGCTTACATCTGTGTGTGTGTGTGTGTGTGTGTCTTTTGATTGTGTACCTGTGCTTTGCATGTGTTCTTGTGTGCACACAGATGTAGCAGGATGTGGTTTATCGTTCACAGATCCATAAAAGTGGCGCACAGCAAGGGATGAACACATTAATGTCAGTTGTAGACCAGAGAGACAGGCAGAGGAGTGATGTGACTGTCATTGATCCTGCCTGGTAATTACAGCACAATTTATTAGCAAAGAATCGGGGGGGAAAGGGGGGAGACAGAGTGTGGAGGTATCATATTTAGTTTGGGGTTGTAAGGCAGGTTTTTGGCAAGAGTGAACAAGGTCAGAGAGAGACAGAGATGGATCACTTTACCTCTACTTCCCTTGAGTGCTGCACGATGTGATCACTGTTGTGCTTTCTGACATCATCCTCTATCTTTCCTCTCTACACATGTTCTTCTTTTCAGTTTTTTCTAATCCTCATATGACTATATGTTGCTGATTTACACTCATGCATACATCCTACGCTCTGTGGCTTGCTTGTCTATCAGAAGCATCACTTGTAATCAGGCTGGGATGAAATGTTGATATGATAAGAATTGAAGGTGCACGCTGTCACTCTACAAGCATTTGTGGCTCATAAAACTCTGAGAGTGTTGGGTTGTTTACAGAGATGTGTGGGCGTTAAGCATGATCTTGTGGCTATGTGTGTGCATTTATGTGTGTTTCTGGTTGTAAGAAGGTAATATTGTTCCTGAATATGTCAAACACTATGTTCTAATTGGTGAACCACATCCTGTCTTTCAATGAGTCACAAAGAAAAACATACTAAACCAAAACACACTGTTGTGATCCTGCATACTTGAGTTGGATTGCATAGTCAATGCATTGAGATTTTTCTCTCTCCTTGTGACCACAAACTGTTTTATGAATATGCATTTCTGACCTAAAACCTTGTAACTTATTAATGGGGAACAATTTCTGACAGCAACTATGTCACTGAAAGTTGTGGACAAATCTACAGCCAGAAACATGTATAAAAAAATTATGTGAATTAGAAAATCTCATGTTGGCAACTTCTTAAATCAAATTATACTGTTTCTCCTGACATTATTATTATTATATATTTTTCTATTTACAATAGATTCAGCTCAAAGAAAGATTTTATCCAGATATTTAAAATAAAAGAAATCCAACCATAATAAATTATAGCAGAATATAGTTTGCTGATGTATGTTGCTATGGTAATCTATCCACTGGCAGCATTCCAGTAATAGATTGATTCAGCACTGGTTATTCTATACTCTACACCCAAGATGCAAGAAACATCTTTTTTTGTGTGTGTGTGTATGGGTGTGTGTGCATGTGTGCCATTGTACATGTATATCCATGGGTTATCAATCTGAAAGTGCTGTATTGATTGGCCTAAGAATATTTTCTCTAATGCACTTAGGGGGTGAGGAGTGAGAGATGGAGTAGAGGGGTGAGGGGCTGCCTTCATCTAGCCTCCAAGCCCTTAAAAGAACATCTATCTATCAAGATTCCCAGACTTAGAGAAGGGTCAGGAGTGGGTAGCTGGCTCAGTCTCACAGACAAACACACACACATGCACATATAGAAAACATGGACAGGCATCATTAAATCAGTAACAACACTGAGCAGCCAACACACCTTTGCAAAGCAAGTATGTGTTTGTTTACACTGTTGGAGATATAGAGCTGAAACCTCTCAGAGAGCTGCAAGTTTGAGAAATATATTCTACCCTATATGTGAAGAAAGGAAAGGAAAATTTTGTTATATGAGCACTAGCAAGGCACATGTTCCAGTATGTGTTGAGTGCAAGCATGCAACAGGCTGCCTGCTTAATGTGTTGTTTTTGCTTTAATTAAGGGACTCTGGTATGAATGTTGTGTGAATGCCCGCTGCCCCGACTCTTGCAACGATGTGATGTGTTGCAATGATAATGTCTCTCCCTGTTTTTGCACTCTAGATCCATTTGCTCTCTTCAGGGCCTCACACAGGACCAGACACTTACAGAGCCACCATTTAGCTCTCAGCAGGGAGAGAGGAGAGGGGGAATCAATCGCTCCTCCTCTCTTATCTCTCGCTTAACAAAAGCCTCTGATGAAGACAACAAGCACTCTCCCTCCCGCTCTCTTGCTCCCTCTCATCTATCTCCATGCTCCCTTCTGTTTAACAGTCAGAGTGCTAGTGGAACATGGCAGCTCTGACACTTTTTACACAGTCCTTTGTTGTGTCTGCTCTTGCATGCATTTGTGTGTGTCACTGCATCCTTGTGTGCACTATTATGAGTTAGAGAAGGCATATGCTTGCACGTGTGTTTGTGCATTCTCAGCTCTCTCTGCAGTTATTACTGTGTGGTTTGTGGCAGTAAAGGTTGCTGTAATTACATGAAGCATCAATACACACATGCATTGGAACATACAGTCTACACTTCACCCTGTGTGCAGCTATCTAGTTTTCATTTCTGTCTTATTGTCTCCAACTAGCACCAAAGCTGGAGTAGGTTCTTTGCTTGTCATGCGGAGGAAATGGGTGAACAGCCTCTTTAATTACACTTCACCCACTGACACTAATTTACATACAAACACAATCGCACTCCAGTCCAAACCTTCATTATCACTGGATTTCATTCTGTCGAGCATGATATTTTGGCTGCTATTTTCCATTCAAGCACTGTTTCTCACCACTACTACTTAGTCACTGCACTCACTGTGAGTATAACACAAGAAAATGTGTAAATTCAACAAACTAAGTAAAGAAAGTAAACAGCAAGCAAAATATACATGATGCAATCTAGAAATAGTTTTTCCTTCAGTACCCTGTATTTATAATATGCACAATGAAATGCACATTTTTGCTCTATCGTTGCTACTTTGAATTGTTTACTAAGAACAAACAACTTTAAATATCTGAAGATAAATTTTGAATTTTATTTTCAACACTTTTTAGGGAAATTATTGCATTACTTCGGGGTTTTACTATCTTAGTGTGAAAAAATGCAAAAGTTTGGGTGTTTCATGAAATTTGAGCCCACTTTTTTCATGGTCAATGTTTTCTTGGTTCTGTTGAGTTTCTTTCTTGTTAGATTTCTGATAAATATATTTCTCCATCTGTTCATTGGTTTTGAGTTTAGGCTGTCTTTCAGTTGTCCTCTGCACAATCTTGTTTCCTGTTTTATGTTTTGATGTATTCTGTTGTGTTTACTTACTGCTCTGCTGCTACTGATTTTTAGTCGCTGATAATCAGACCTGCTCCTTGTTTCTTAATCCCTTAGTATGTCTTCTGCCCAGTTTCCTTTTTTCTTTGCAAAACCATTGACTTATACTGATTTCCCTGTCTTAGTAAGTCAATCAGGCTATTTTGAATTTGATTTCATTTTAAGCTTTTCAAAAGTGTGGGGGATGTGGTTTGCAGCGCGGGTACAGGGGGATATAAACTAACCTTCACTTAGGTAAGTCTCAGATGTCCCAAGTGTCAGTGAATGCAGCATGCAATGCATATGTTGTTCTACGTCAACACAGAATAGAATCATCGGCTGTTTGTTTTTCCAAATTTAACATTTGATGACCACATAGGTTCTCATACGCTGCTAAATATTTACTAAAATCTAGGCCTTAAAAGAAATTCTGAATTTTTTTCTGAATCTGAAAAAAAAACTGCCTATCCAACATCTGCACAACATCAGTAATTTATATAAGACACCTCTTTTTTTAATCTTACACTCGCTAGATATCTGAACCTGATCCATCTGGCTGTATTATGATAAGCAGAGTTTACAGCTGTGTCACCAGCAAACCTCAGCTAATTATGAAAATAATATAAAATAAATGCAAACAAAATGCTATCTAACTCAAACGGGGTACCGTTTTGCATTATCATCCTGCTAGTTTTCTCCTTCACAGCACAAGTTGAATGATAAACTAACAACAAGAGAAACAGACTGTCACAGAAAAGTCTATTAACAGGAGGAGAGAAGGGAGTCGCGCAACACAGAGCCACTGTGCAACGTTTGCGCAAAAGACTAAAACAAACAAACAAAAAAAATGTAAAAGTGTGGGTGTTGTACCCTCTCACCATGAAAAGTGTGGGTGTCAAAGCATCCATATCCCCCACAGGTGAGACACACGTTTTTTTTCCAGCAGAGTACTTGTTTTGAATTGCCAATACTGTGGAGTCCACTCAACAATAATCTGTGGTCAGCTGTATCAAAAGCCTTTGACAGATTGACAAATAGTGCAGCACATGATTGTTTTGAAACAAGTGCCTAAATTATGTCATTTACTTGTTTAAGGGCAGCTGTAACAGTGCAATGTTGTTTTCTGAAACTAGACTGATAATTAGATCTAATATTCTAAAAAAATCCTTTAGTTGGTCACTGACTAGTTGGGGAGGATGCAGTTACTGACATCATTTTAATATCCACATGCCTTCATTTTTTATTTGTAGCTGAATGGATTTAGGTTTCAGTGATAGCTGACTGTTGGGTAAGTCCAAAAAGTTTCCCTTTCTCTCGTCATTGGCTAATGTTACATGACACTTCTTCACTGATATGTGCTGGCACATCCTGAACCAACATAAAATATAAATCATAGAATTTATTTACTAAAATAGGCCTCGTGCTTTCTTGATGTGAACCAAAGAGCGTATCATCAATATTTTAAAGCAGCAGTACTGCTCTTTGGTCTATTTTCACAATTTAGTGCCCCCTAACGAAGGCTAATATAGCATTTGTATTGCATCCTGTCTCTGCTGTATGCTCTATCAAGCCAGAAAAGGTCTGTCTGATGTTTGCTCTTGTCTTATCTCTTGCTTAGTTTCTTTATTTTCTTTGCTTCCTCTGATGATGTCCTTTTGCATTTCTTTGCTGAATCAGCCATGCCATGTCCAAACGGCCATTGTGCTGATATCCAACTACTGTGGAGGAGGAGTTAATGTGAGGTGGTGCTGTAAAGCAAAACACAGCTGTCGTGTGATGCTCTGGGCTGGAACACAAAGGCCAAGTTTACATGACAGTTTTAATCTACCTTTAATTCACAATAAAAATGAAATCCTCTTTCAAAAGACTAAAAATGACCTTGTAAACACCTAATTTTGAACACAAATGGCTATTCCGATCTCAACTCATGTCTGAAGTAGTCTGAAGTGGCTGGTTTATTCTGATTTTAAATCCATCCATCTATTTTCTATACCGCTTAATCCAATTCAGGGTCATGGGGAAGCTAGAGTCTATCCCAGCAATTAGTAGGTGAGAGGCAGGGTACACCCTGGACAGGTCACCAGTCCATAGCAGTGATTTGAAATCAGAATTGAATAATTCTTTTTTCATTCCGCTTTAGATTAATTCTGGTAGTTCTGCACATGATCGTTCCTCATCCCAATCCCCAGACCTTAAACAAAAGGCGATTGAACATGCTTTCCATGTAAACCTCAATATAGAGTTACTATTTTTATGAAAACACGAAGGAGAGAACTTCAATTCCAAATAATTTAATTCTAAATAATTAATTCTGAATAAAAATAAACATGGATCCATGGCCAAAGTTGGGAAGTGCAGTTTCTCATGGCCTGGGCAAAGATGGTCCCAATATGCACATAAAGAATGTCAGCGTACCATCAAAATGAGTCAGAGAAACAGAGTTTTAAGGTTAGATGTAGCATTATTATACTTTATGTAGCATTATAACTAAACGAGTATTTTGGTTCATGCTTGTGCCCTGTGTTTAAAAGTCAACTAACTGCTCCTTTGCTGAGGTAAATTATAAGCTTCTGATTATCCACATGCCTCCTTGTTTGTGGCTCTATATTGATTTGTGCCACTCATACTTTGATTATTATAAAAATGATCTGCTGCTTGCAGGCTGCACGGTGGTGTGGTGGTTAGCACTGCAGCCTCACAGCAAGAAGGTCGCTGGTTCGAGCCTCGGCTGGG
>JBAMHW010000004.1:11710199-11724382 GCA_037177495.1 Rhadinocentrus ornatus
CTGCTGGGATAGGCTCCAGCTCACCCCGCGACCCCTAATGGGAACAAGCGGTACAGAAAATGACATGACATGACATCTGCTGCTTGCTTAGTTAGCAGATCATCACATGTCATCTGCAGAACTTGGAACTCCCACTGGCATCATCTATGTTTTACAACAACATACTTGAAGTAAATCCATAATCTCTAAGATAACTTTTATCAAGGTCTCAGACCTTAATTAGCTCATAATGACCATGGCTTGTTCAGAATCACTATTTGGAAAAGACAAATGAAATAAAAGTCAAAGCTTTATAAACACTTTAACCCCTCAAATCAGCAATCATGGGCACTTGTAGGTTGTTCTGACAATCAAAATTTCCACAAATCAATGCAAGGAGATCGCAAAGTGTTTCAAAGGGGACTGTTTCCTCTGTTTGTTGTATAAATTAAAAATGTCAGTTAGCAAAAAAGGTGGGGGAAGAAGAAACTGCTTATTAAAGAAAACTGATGCCCAAACTGAAAGCCTGTCATACTATAACTCTTTGTCAAAACTTTGGTTTCAAGGTGAAGAATGAAAATTCTGACTTTCATCTTATTTTTAGAGCTAAAGTTAATAAAATGTCAGCAAACATCTGTGGATGGATCTTGAAAACAAAAGCATGGTAGAAGACCAAAGCAAATTAAAGAACTAATGATGTTTTGCGAAACAAAGGGAGGGAAATCCCTGAAAAAACAAGCCCTTGTTTTACCACAAAAAGTGCTCCAAACTATGATTCTTTTCTGTTGTTTTAAAACAAAATACTGAAATAATGATCTTGCTCAAAGTAATTCTGAGAAACGTGCATCAAATTTATGCCCTCTGTAATTCAGTTAATGTTATACTGACTTAGCGGTCCACATTAAAAGCCACGATGTGTTTTTGTGCAGCTCTTTATTTGTAGTTGAAAACCAGCCTACCACATCAGCCATTAGTGAGCTGCTCTGTAGGAGCACAACAATGTGTCTTTCTTTAGGTTTACACATTTTCTTCACACGCTGACTTGCGTCTGGTCTCAAACACACACCACATGCACGCACACACACTAAATAAGCTCTTTTGTAAGGCCATTATGATGTGAATGAGGGGCCCACCACCAGCTCCACTGAGGTTTGTGTGAGTAAGAGTGTGTCAGTGCAAATAGGTTAGAGAGATTGATGAACTAGCAGACAGTGAAAAGGGAACACCTAATCAAGTTAAAACACTTTGAATGACAAGCTGTGGCTGCTTGATCGACACCCTGCAGAACAGTAGGCCTAATGAGATTCATATATGTGAACAGACATGCATAAATGAGTGCGTTTAGAACAGATGTGGGCGAAATTGTCCTGTATTTCTAATTGTTTTAATTTTTGTAGTGTGAAGTTAATTTCTTCCTTTTTTTTTTTTTTTGGTCTACGTGTTTTTCGCCCATCTCTTTTATCATTGAGTGCTACAACTTGTCTGAGCAGTAAGAGGGAATCAGTAAGGCGCGCAATCAACTTGCACCGGTGCGTATCCGTGTGTGACATCTCTCATCCAACTCACACCAACTAACGGTCCGTGAGCTTTTACCCGGTGTTCTGTAACGCTGATGCCCGAGAAAAGGGCTGTTTGTGTCAATCAAACTGAGCCCCCTCCCCTCCTCTCGCTTCTAGACACCCACTCTCTCCCTCTTTCCCCCTTCGATCGCCTCCACTTGTGTTGGCGCTATTAAAGCACAGCATTTACGCGCGGCAGCCAATCGTCTACTGACAGCCGCACACATCGGAGCTCCTCTGTTTAAAGGCTGCTTAATCTCTACCTTGATAAATCGTGATTCGTGGAAAAATTATTCCCGGAGAGAGAGGCAGAAGATAGCGGAGGGATGGCGAGTGAAAGAGAAGGAGAAGAATGATGAAAGGAGGGATGAGAGCCGATCATTCCAGATGGCCGCTCCTGCTGCTCTATTAGAGGGGTAAAGAGAAGAGGGGTGGGGGAGATGGCACAACGCCTTAGCGTCCGAAACACACGGGAGTGGTGCGCCACCGAGACCCGAGCAGCATCACCGCTTCACTGCCTCTCCTTCTCCGGCACGGCAGCACCTCAGCCTCGAGTTGAGGTAAGTGGGCTAGTCGGTGCTCATTTTCAGCTGAAAGTTCAGGGAGCGGGACAGAAACTCCGAGAAATAATTTGCTTTTAGTTTAAGTTTTGCATGCTGAGGGCTATTATAGACTTGTTTTCGTTAGAAATAGAGCTGAATATACTAATAGCGGAGTACTCTAAAAATTTCCATCCATTGTTTACAATGTGCACAATATCGCACCAGATTTTTAAAGCCTAACAAAGCAAGCTCTAAAACACTACTTCAAAATGAACACTACAGATTAATAACAATCATTAGGAGTTGTAGGTAATGTAATTTATTTTAGGGTTTCTTATCCAGAAAATCACTGTTAGTCTCTAATATGAGAAGTGAAAACTTCCACGTGAAATAAAAATGTTAATCTAATACCAGCGCCCTCCTGTGGATCCTAACACAGAAGCACGTGCATACCTTTAGTAACAGGTTATACCAGCCTCACATAAAGTTGAGATACTCTCCTGTGTCTTCATCCAAAATCATCAGTTTCAGTCATCCACCTCTCAGACAGTAAATGCTTGAAGATGAAATACCTTTACTTTACTCCTCTTGTTTCTTCTTTTTGGTTTGTGTTGACACTACAAAACTCTCCACAGCAGGATGACACGCTTTCATTAAAACGAATAAAACAACGTTTCTCTCCATGCTGGCAGAACTACAAAGAATATTTAATAAGTTATTTTCCTCCTTTTTTCCATTTTCTGAATTCATATTTAAGGAATATGATTGGAGTCCCTCCTCGGTGACCTTCTCTTTGCTTGTGTTCACTAAGGAATAAGGAAAGAGGGATGGAAAATGTGAGGAAAGGCTATTGATATTCAAACTGACAGAAGTAGAGAGACAGAATGGGGGGAGGAGAGAAAATGGAGAGTAAGAGATGCTGTGGGATCTTTTCTTCTCCCTGGCTCCCGGCACATACATTAAGATGCTAATCCTGGTCTTTTTTGTCTCTTTCTATAATTCATTGCATTTTGTTCCTCTCTCTTCTCTTTTTCTCTGTCTCTTCGTGCACTTCATTTCCTCTGTACTGTCATGGGCTCCCCCCAGATTAGTGCTCTTGGTAAAAGGATTCCAACTCTAATTTTGTGGTATTTCAGATGATTAGGCTTAGAAATGGGACAGGGGTGCTCAGAGTTTGGCACAATTAGAGGAATTCTCTGTGGAGCTTTATGGGACTGATTAGTTGAGCTCCCATCCACTTCCCCACTTCCATATTAACACACAACCAGCTGTTGTTTATTTGTGGAGATGGACTTTTGTGTCATGTTTTAACTGGGATGTTGTTATGTTTGTGTGTGGCAGAGTCTGACTAAGCCCTAAGGATGCAAGTTGTTTTCAATCAGCTCTGAAGTTACCAGCTGTGCCCTTACATTCCCCAGGGTGGCACAACCTAGGTAGACACTCACAAGGAGAACTAATGGCTACTATCCAACCTTGCCCAGCAAATTCACTTTCTATTCTCCTTGTCCCCCTTTTTTGCAGATATTAATCATCACTCGCTCCATCTGTGTGTGCGATTCCTCCATGAGGACTTGAGAGTACCTCAACTGCATTTCAACCCCTCAAGCAAGACCTCTCTTTTTGGAAATCTGGTGCAACTCTCTTCTTTACCTGCCCTGCCATGGTGACATGACATACACAGAGGTTTGCTTCTGTCCTGCACACATGGACAATCTCTTGGGTATTTAACCTCCCAACTTCTGGACGTACACTATAGACTTCTGCAGACTCAACCAAAAAAACTCTACTTTTGTGGTGCACAATAAACCCCCTGACTCGCGATGACAGTGGCTGTGCGATTCCGTCGCCACTTACGTAGGCTCCTGTTCTTACTGGCCTCCTGCTGCCTTCTTTCCCTTCTCCTTTCAGCCTATTTTCTCTTTACAAACTCCTCCCCTTCCATGCAACTCGGACAATCCACTGAGCCTGCCTGCTCCCAGCCTCTCTCCATGTCTCCTTACCGTCAACTACCATACCCCTACCCTCCTAACCCCCCTCACACACATGTACACACTGATCCGGTAGTTCTGGTGCTGGTGGAGTCACAGTACTCCCAGCTTGGTCAGGACATTGTGGCTATATTGGAGTCAGCCCATTTCCAGTTCCGCATGGAGATTGCCTCAGGAAAGGGTGACCTTCCGCCGCTGATAGAACACGGCCGTGGACGATATGCACTCATCATTTATGAGAATCTATTAAAGTATGCAAATGCAGATACATGGAACAGACAGCTGTTGCATCAATATTGTACTGAGTACAGAGTTGGCATCATAGGCTTCTACCGTTCAACTGAGAATTCCCCATCGGTCCTAAAAGTCAGAGGCCTGCCGCTGGTGCTTAGGACCAACCAAGCTCTATGGGACTGCTGTGTGGTCTCCAGCTCACCTCTTCTTCACCTGACCAAACCTGGCACAGATCGAGGGGCCTTACCTGGAGAGGACTGGACCTCATTTTCATCTAATCACTCAACATACCAGGCTGTGCTGCATGCACGGGCTAAGGAGGGAACAGGGGCCGGCAGCGGTGATAATCCTGGGCCTGGTTTCAGTCTCGGCCTCCAGGCCACGGTGGTGCAGGACATGGGACTTTATGATGGGGTGAGGCGAGTGCTCTTTGGTCAGGGACTGAGCTACTGGCTCCACAGACTCATCCTGGTGGATGCTATTTCCTACCTCACAGACAGGAAGCTTACTTTGGGTCTGGACCGGCACATACTGGTGGATATCGATGACATTTTTGTTGGCAAAGAGGGCACGCGCATGAACGTCAAGGATGTGAAGGTATTGCTGGGGGGGTGGGGGGGTTAATTGTGGGATAATGTGCATTAGAGAGAGACAGAAGGAGATATAGAGGATGAATTACTGTCAGGTCACAAGTGTTGGATTAGATTTTTGTATTCTTGTTTCAACTTATAAAAACAGTAATTGATGCCAGTGCAGTGGTGGAGATAAGGAGGATTTTCTCATTGAAGTGGAAGACACTTCAGCAAAGGATTGTTCCAGGACTGCATTTTCAGAGGATTCTAGACCAGGCATGGGTGCACTGAGGGGATTTTTGTAATAGTGTGTGAGTGTATGTGTGGAAAGGCTCTGTGTGTTTGCTTCAAGTGTATCAGGGTTCCAACGACAGAGCACTTTTAAATGGAGGTTTAGCCAGAAAAGGCCTTTTAAGGGAACAAAGATGTGGTGTGAAGAGGGAAAAAAGAGGGGTGAAAGTAAGAAAGAGAGGAAGTGAATGAGGCAGTGAAAAGATGAATGGCACTTATTCCTCTTTTCCCACGTTCCTCCTCTTAGGGAAAGTAAAAGAGTCAACTGTGCCGCCCGCCTCTCAAGACGGCTATTGTTTCAACACACACGCTTGCATGAGCAAGCACAGATACAGACAAATGTGTTTCTGCACCCCTGTTTACATGCAAAAGTACAGTATTTTCACACTTGCAAAAAATAATAATAAAAAAAAATCCAGATTTCTTAGAAAATGCAATATTTATTAGAGAAAAGGAATTTCATGTTTGCTGTATGTGCATGAAATGAGAGCAGTGTCATCTGAACCATCTCACTAGAAAAGTGGGTTCATATGAGTCTGCCTCTGTGTGTGTGGTTGTTTTGTGAATCACTTCTTTAAATTAAAATGTCACTTTCAGCTGTACTGTCAGGCACTGCGAAAAGAAGAGCCACATGTCCATTGCTAAAAGTTGGGCATGAGACGAGAGAAAATAGGGGAGGTTTGGGGGGGAAAAAAAAAAAAAGGAAACATGCTGGTGAGACAGAGAGGAATTCTACCTATGAATATATAAAAGATACTTGTATCCAAAAGGATAAAAGAGTGCATACTCCCTCACACAGCTACACACCCAGTGAGCACATTCACAAAATGTGCACACAAGCGCTCTTTAGTTGGAGTTTTCATTTTGAGTCTGCCTGACTCTTCAGCTTTGTAGCATAAATATACATGAGGATGAACCAGTGCCATAACAGAAGGGAAAGGGAGATGGTATTGGTGGATGAGGTGGGAGATAGAAAAGATAGATAAACAGAGGGTTAGAAAAAAACATTAAGATTTGCCATTTGAAACACTTTTTCCACTTATTATAGCTGGCAATCAGAGAGAGAGAGAGACTCATGAAAAGGAAAAAAAAGGAGGAGAACAGTTGGAGGGAGAGTAAGGTGGAGTACGGTGCCAAGAAAAGAGCTCGTAGCTAACTTTGCAATTTCATAAAAATAAAATGCTGAGGGCAAAAACAGGAACGAAGGAAGGCTGCGGAAGACGAGTCATTGCACCAGCACTTGCTCCTCATAGATGGAAGCATTAAGTAGAGTTGTCACATTACAGAAAATTCAAGGTTGCTTCTTGGTGCCAGTCGTGTAAGTAGAGAGAAACCATATGCTGGATATCACAATTATAAGATCAGGAGATTTATTGGATTTTTTAACATGTCTTTGTCATACTGTGAAGATAGTTTGATTAAAAAAAAACAAAAAAAACCTGTTGGTTACTCGTCAGATGGGCTCACAAATGGAACTCTTCCCCCTCTGCTGATGAAAGCTTTGAAAAGGATGACTCGAACATGATGACCACATGTCAAATGTACAACACATCTAGCTTTGGGTGCAGGTAACAGCTGAAGGGATGTGTCAGGATTATTGCTTGTGAAAATTCGGGAATTATTCAAGCACCAAAGCAAGATGAGGTTGTGTATAACTGTCCAGGTCTGGTGTATGAATCTAAACGTGAACAATCAGAGCGGACAAGTTGATGACCTTTATGGTGACAAACTTTGATACTGAATTCATGGTGGCAGAAATTTCACATTCACTTTATCCACTGAATACTGTTTGATAATATTCATTTCTTAACTGTTCATGTGAAATATTGTTAAATCATTATATGTAAAGTTTGTAAAGTTGTGGTTTGTGGAGATATATCGGGCACTTTTGGATTTGAAATTTTAATTTTTTTAAACTTCCAGAACAGGTTTGGGGTTTATTTAGCTAAATTTGGGCTCTTTATGCAGAGCAGCACATTTTTATTTAGTCGTTGCATCATTTCTATATCTGAAGATAAAAATCTTTATTTCCAACACAGAAAAAATGTTTCTTTTTAATTAAGAAACTGGTGACGTTTTACCCTTACCTTCAAAAACATAACTAAATTTGTTTCTATAAACATCTTTGTAATTTTTTTTATTTTAAATGTTTATTTTTTAGGGTTAAAAATTATAACACTGATTTCAAATGGAATTTTTCCATCTAAAAAATAACATCTTTAATAATTTTACAAATTATGCGATCCATAAAATGTAATTTTTTCATTGTTCTTCTTTATGGTAATTTAAATGTATTTAAGTACATATAATCAGTAAAATAGAAAATTTCTAATTAGCTTATTTATAACCCAGATGTTGCTTAGTACTTAAGGCGTAAATCTGAATTTTCTGTGAAAATGATGGTAATCTGATGAGCAACTTCTCCATGACTCCAATATCCAGGGACTTCTGACAAAATACATAAAGGCCATAAGTTAGGCTACTTCTGAATTATGATTTGAAAAAATATATCATCATGAACATTTATGAGAAGCACAGAAACAATGAAAATGTAAAACCTATCTTATCCTGAGGTTCAGCAACAGTTAATGTTAAAGACTGCATCACAGTTTGTTAGAAGTCCTCTGTTACCTTTTTTAAAGACAACATTCAATCTCCTGCTCTGGCAGGAATGAGACAGGAAGAGAGAGGCCAATTAAAATGCCACCCTCCTTCTCTCTGCACTCTTCATTAGTCTCACCCCACGAGTTCATCTGGTGACAAACAATACCTACACCCCCTTCTGTCTGTGCACACGCTCACACACACAGCTGTATTTCCTCTATTAAAATGATTCACAGGGAGGAACCCCATGGATAACATTTCTCAAAATGAGGGAGGATGCCAGTCAAAAACCTCCATCAATGATGCTCGTGACTGCGCTTGCATTTTTATGTTTTAATTCATGCATGTAGGCTTTCTCCTTTCCCTCGAAGTCATCGTTAGGGAGGTGTCAGATCTCTGTCTTCAAATGCTTCTTTATCCCTGTCCTCCTCTCTCCCCGTCCACCTCCTCCTCCTCCGCTCAGCATCCTCCTCACTCCCTCACTTGAGTCATTGATCGCTATCTCCGGCCTGTTTGTATTCCTCTCTAAACCTCACTCTCAACTCATTCCCACTCTTTTCCTCCCCAAGGTGTTTTCTGCAGAGGTGTAATCTAAGTTTAGACGACACATGCATGCAAACACACATCTTCCACTTAGATTCAGAAGCTGAGACACACACTCATGTTAGGCTACATAGGGTTGCATTCACTAAAAGCAAGCAGTGACTGGATAATTTGTACAATTGTCTTAGCTCAGAACTTTGTGTGCAATGTATGAGAGCATGCAGTGAGGGACTGTTAGATAAAATATCCTTCATTTTCTCAATTTTATGTTGTGACAGTCCATATCTTGTGCCCCTGAAAAGGAATAAGTGGATAAATGGGGCAGTTTTTTGACATTTTCCTCCCTTAGTTTAATGTAGCTGCTCAATTAATTACTACTTTCATATCCCACAAAGTGCTATTTTGCCCATAGCATAAAAAAGGAAGCCTTACCCAGCTGGAGGATAGTTATCCTCCATATAACTGCACCACACTGAGTGACATACTATAAAGAATTTAAATTAGCGCAATGGTGCAAATGTCTTGGTTAAACTGTTATTTGTTGGCTTTGTGATCATTTTCATTGATCTTAAAACAAAGGAAAAAAATTGACACAATTCTGATTTCTTTAAAGGATTTTGGCTGAGCTGTCTGTTATTTATTGTGCAACTCAGTTCAAAGTTAATCTTTAGAACTAATTAAGTCAATCAAGCTAAGCTCCCACTCTGTATCTGTTTACTACTTTGCCAAGTGCTATTACATAAATAGTAAAGAAAGACATACACAATGGATGAAGGATTTTAAAATGGGTAGTGAGAGAGAGAGAGAAAGAGAAAGAGAATTACATTATAAAAAATGGAGATTGAATTGAGCAGCTTACCATCAGAGACACAAAAGGCTCTTGCTTTTTTAATTCGCTGGGGATATATTCATTCACATAATGTATTTAATTTGAATGGTTTTTAAAATAACAAAGTTTCAGGTAAATAAGCCTAAAAAGAGATGACATGTACTATAGTGTGCGAGAGTGGAACAATGTGTTTCCAGTGTGATTCATCTATTGATGGTCCGGGCAAGTAAAATAATCTTAATCAGCCTAAATGAAAGGTTTTCCAATCGTACCGTTAAAAAAAAAAAACAAGCTAACAAAATCAAAGGAGACAAAAACAAACATGATTGTATTTGAGGGGTTCATCTGTTCTCCAACAGAAAAAAAGATGACTCGTTTTGTCTAATTAACAGTTTCCGTCTGAGTTTCTCCAACTCAAAATTAACTGAGAGTATGACTGTGTGCCACGAATCATCCTTCACAAAATGTGGCAGGTTTTTGCAGTCACAGCAGTCCCTCAAAGTTAACATCCTTGAGGGGCTGCCAAGCGGAATTTAGTGTCAGGATATCAATGCCAAAGCAATCACAAGTTACCTCGGATAAGTAAATACAAGTGAATAGATGAATTTGTAAAATATTCAAATATATGCTACATTCACTTGAATCTGACAAGAAAACGGCAAGTGGGACAAAGGGGCATAGAGTAATAGTCAGCTCTAAATCTAGTCATTGAGCTCATAACTTAGCCCTACCCTGCTGTTTGACATTGGTAATGTGCCCATTTTCATTTATGAAGTCAAAGTGGTCATCTAGCCCCATCAGCAGGGGTGCTGGTGTACCCTTGGTTTTGTGGATCAAGATGCGATGCTTACTGTTAGCCTTGTAGCATAATTGCCTAAGGGCCCATTTATGCTCCTTTGCATATGTAATGGGTACGTTCGTTTCAAGCGTTGTCATATGTCGCCGCCCTCATACTTCCATGCATCTTTTACATTGCGAATGTTATGAAGTCAGTTCATCGACTAGTGGGCAGTGCTGAGTTCAGAGTTCACTTCTGCGTTCTGTGTCCATCTGTTAGCATATATGTTATCTGCATTGAGCATAAATGGGCCTTAAGTCATATTTTGGGTAGATTGTGATGTCTGTTCAACTGTTCTCACTTAATATTGCTGATTAACAGTAGATCTCTTCCTGTTAAACCTTAAAATATGACTTTTTATGCTATGAGGCTAAAATGACCAACTAATGAAACAAAATTGATGTTTAGATCATAAAATCATCGAAGCACCATAGCTATAATTTTTGTAGCTCAGATTATGGCAGAGAGACTTAATGTCAAGGCAATTTTTTCCCTTATTGTTGAAAATTAGGAAGTAGAAAGGAAAGGAAAGAGAAAGTGTCCCTTGATGAAAATGTCCGAGAAGATGCTGAGATATCCAAACAGAGGCTACAAAGCTTCTGTTTGGGTGGAGAAAGAGAAAGAGGTACAGCTTTGGCTCTACAAAGGACGTTTTTTAAAACAGCTAGATGTGTGTTACTAAAACACATTTACATGAGCCACACAATTTATCCTAAACATTTTTATGGTCTGTTGAGTACAGTGATATACACTAAACTAATATAGATAGGTAATACATCTTTTCAGTTGCTCTGTTTTAATTTCTATGTTTACGAAGATATAATGAAAGTATTTTACTTTATTTTTGTCTTTGGTATGATACCACATCATATTCTGTGGTAGTATGGAAAACAAAAACAAATACAACCTCACAGCTATTTCAAACAATTATTAACTATTTATGTATGCCTGGTGTGTAACGTGCTTATTCTAAATAGACATCTGTTGAGAAAAGGTTAAATTTGGCAGTATTTGCTGATTTCCACATTGCACGCACAGAAGCAACGTCAAAGACATGACGCATTCTTGTAGATGAATCAGGATCTTTGACTTCCCTTTTCTCAGGAATTAAACCCCATTAACATCTCCAATTTTCTTGTTCCTCTTCTCGCATTCAAATCTGCTGGTGCATAAAATGCCACTTGCAAAAAGGTTATTTTATAATTACTTTTATTATTTTAGATCACCCAGTCAGGCTTAGGGGTATGCGAGAAGACATGAAAAATGAAACAGTGCAAAGCAGAGAATGACAGAATGGGGATATGGTGAAGAGATGGTTGGCGTAAAGGGTTTTTGAAAGGCAATGAATGCCAGCTGTCCAGATGCCTGTCTCCCATCTGTTTGAACCCCAACATCTATCTGGCACCTCTTCCAGGGCTTACCACATGCACACACAAACATACACTCCTCTGCACACTGAAACAAACTGGCATTTCCATTGACACTGGCTATGCGTAAAAACTGGGGGATTGGGAGCCAAATGAGGGACTGTTGTGCACTGCTAATCCCAGTGTGTGTGTTTACCCTCATCGCTGCTATTGTCAAGATCTCTCACATGCTGTGCAGTCCTACCTTTTGCAAATCCAATCTTTCTTTTAAAGTTGCTGTTTTGGTCTCTTATGTTAAGATTATTCTCTATTTTAAGCCAGAATCTATTCAGGAGATTGGCTCCATATTGTTTAAAGCCCTCCATTCTCTGAAATTGGCCACTGTTTTTCTTCAGACAAACACCAGAAGGGAACTTCAAAGTTTTTTAAAGCCTGATTTGTATATTAGTCATATACTCAAGTAGATAATTTTTGCACCATAAGTATGTCTTTTTAATTTCTGGTTATATTAGGTACTAACAGTTCTGTTTATTCGTTATACTGTGGTTTCTCTGTAAGCTATCAACTCCTGAAAGTGCATTTCAAACTGTTATCAACACGTTTTCCCCTTTTTCTTTTTAAATTGGTTTAGCTTTGTGAGGATTTGACTTTATTTCAGTGTTAACATTGCTGTAATTGTTTAGTAAATTGGAAATTTGACATATTTCAGCTTATTTATGTTTCTGATCAGTCATCTTTGATTAGAATGATTTGACATTGCTTTTAAATTGCTTATAAACCATATGAATTAAGTAATTGATTGTGAGAGCTGATTTATAAGTGATTTGTTGACTGAAACTAGTATAATCTGTGGTGCAGGTGCATATAGCAAGTTCTTCCTGTTATTTGCTTCTCTGATGGAAATTATTTGAGTTTGCTTCCAAACAATGATCTTTTAAATCTTTAAAAAAAGACATCCACATTTACCTTTTTGTTCTTTGCATTAATATTGTCATGAATATGGCTGGTCAGTGCAATCCTTTTCAGAAGCCCTTAAAAGCAGTTGTTGATGATTACAAATCATCTACAACTGCAGCAAAAATCAGATTTTTAGTAAAAAAGTTTGTAGCNNNNTATGCAAAGCAGAAGCTCACTTTGAGGAGTCACAGTTAAAAATCTAAGACATGTAATAATGTCTGTTTTTGGTTCTGTAGACACATCATAAGTTTTTCTGATGTGGCTTTGTTCTTTATTTTGTGAATGTTAGGAAGCAGAATACAAATGAGATATTTCAAGTAATATACAGCACGCTTAGAAACACACCTACTCTTTTTCTAACGTATGCTACCACACACGTGAATAATGCATTTCAGCCAAATGCATTGGGGAGTGTATATTGAGTTACTATGCAAAGCACTCGGCTCCAAACTTAATTTCATTCTTAAGTCTTTGTATCCTCACATTTGGCTCTGCGTGTGCATGTCTGCGAGATTTAGAGGATGTCACAGCAGAAGAGACATGGGATCAGATTAGGGAATTGTGCACATCTGTCAGCGTGCAGCTTCAGCACCATTAGATTAAGGCTAATGAAGACACTCCTTGCATCTGTCTGTATATTTGTTGGTTTGGGAGACACATATTTAAGATGAGAAACTGTGAAAAGAGAGGGAGAGCCAGTTCTTTGCTCTGGCTCCAGCTGCTAAGGTATGAGGAAAGGTTTCTGGTGATCGATTAAAAGCAGGCATGACAAAGATTTGTAGTCGAAGTGTGGTTCGTAGCGCAACAGTATGAGCCAGCTGACCGAATTCTAAAAAGAGAAGTAAGGGCTTTATTAATAAACAAAACATTTGTGGGAGTGAGAATTGCAACGGTAGCAAGAAGACAGTGTGGGAGAGTGCAAAAGAACATGCAAGGGTATAAAGTCATAGAGGCAGAGGGAGCAATCTTTCTTCCATGTGCTTCAGCCTTCCTTTTAAATTAGTACAGCCCTGTCTCCTGAGAATGTGACATTTTCACAGAGCAAGTGGGGGAGAGATGGAGGCATGGAAGACAAATGTGGAAAGGGGGGAGGTGCGGGGGGAGGCGACTGCAGGTTCTCAGAAAGATGGGGGAGAACCAGAGAGAGGATGAGATGGAAGATGGTAAGTAGTGGCTGGGAGGGAGGTGGGGGTTTCACGGTTTCACTTGGTAGTGTTAGGAATGGATGGAGGAAATGATGAGAAAAAAAAAGTGTGTGTGTGTAGGTTGGTAGGTGGGGGTTATTTGTCCACCCTCCAGAGGCTACTAATGCACTGACCTTCATTAACTTGCATTACCATCAGTGTGTGTGCATGCAGTGTTCAACTCTCTATAGTTAACACTCATTACAGAGTCTTTGTTTAAAGGCCAGCAAACTAATGAAGTCATTAAATAAGTGAGGAAAATCCTGATGCAAGCATTGAAACCAGAGATTGAGGTAGCTTTAAGGACAGGAAGAGCAACTGGAAGAGTTGTTCACAGAGAATTCTGAATAACAGGCCTAAGTAATGAAACATGCGGCAGCAGCATGTTGGTGACAGCTGCTTTTGTCAGGCCAGAGGGTAAGTACTGATGAGAACACACAGCCGTCATGATAGTTCTCAAAGGAACCAGAGGTCACTTAAATATACAACAGAGAGACATAAGATCTAAATCACACAGGATTTTATCTGTTCCAGTGCACGCTGGGGAGAAATGAACTTGATATACAGTTATGTGCTCTGTCTGTGCAGTTCAAGGGGTTGAATATGATTCTCTAATATTATTGTTTTATCTATCTATCTATCTATCTATCTATCTATCTATCTATCTATCTATCTATCTATCTATCTATCTATCTA
>JBAMHW010000004.1:11728699-11740566 GCA_037177495.1 Rhadinocentrus ornatus
GGAGGAGGTTAGCAGAGTGCCCAGACCAGACGCACACAACCCCCCCCCCCCCCACACACACACACACACACACACACAACACACCTTACTTTTTCTTTCTGTACTATTTTGATTCTCGGTCAGGCTGGAAATAGTATTCATAAAACCAGTTGCTAGTTGTGGTTATCTCTTTGATACAAGTGAAAGTTGGTTCTGTGCACATTCTATAAAATGTACTGGCTCCAGCAGGAAAAACACAAATCTGTGTTGTATGGCATAAATATCTAAACTTAGTGCTAGTTTGCAGGATTCCTGCTAATCATGTGCAGAAGTCCTGAATCAAATCCAACACTTAAACAAATCGGGTAAAGAAAAAAAATGCTGATTGAAATTTAAATAATGAATAGTTCATTTGCAGAGCTGCTAATTCAAAGTCGGCTGTGTTTGAATAGCTCGTCAAGCTGCTCAGATCCTTTATTTTGCTTTGAAAAAGTGTTTAACTGCTGTCTCTTTGTTCAAATAAGTGTTGGCTGAATGATAAATTGTGTGCTGATTGTTTTGTGTGGTCCTAAACAGAAAATCAATGCTGCTATGTGTAGTGTGTAACCTCTCTATGTATGCCTATGTTTATGACTATGGGAAAATTGACCTTCTCTTGACCTAGCATGCTAACCTCAGTTAATTCAATATTTATCTGCTTCCTAATGCAGCAGAAGAGGTGGCGTTTTCTGGGAGCTTTTGTATTTGAATAAAAACATGTTTACATTTTATACTAGAGCAAATAATTATTTGTCACAGTTTGTGATAGCAATTTTTAAAAACCCTCTGTCAGTTGTTAATGTTAGTAAATGTTTCTTTCCTCCTCCTCATATTCATTTAGTTGTCAGTCAGGCTTTTTGCAAGTGTGCACAACTGTTTCTTTATTGACAATAGAGACAATCACGTCTGACACCAAAATTATCATTACATGTTTTTCTGCCATATTTGGTTGCTCAGCAAACAATATGAAGGGACAGCTATATTCATTTTCTAATCAGTCTTAGAACTCTTTTCTTTGTTGATGTCTTGTCACTGCGTTAGAAACGACAGCCATTTAATCCTGCATCCTCTTAGCACAATGATGAGCTGACTTTTTGACTGGCTTTATTGTGTTGTCATACATTATTAATCGAAAGGTACTGGGAAGCTTCTGTGAATGACTTTGTTCAGTAAAATAACAAGTTACCAAAAGTAAAAACAAAAAACAAACCAAAAAAAGAAACAGGCAAAACAACATTGAATAAAATGATTTTTGTCTTATTTCAGAAACAAGAAAATAAATTTATCCCCCAAGTCCTCACAAAATGTTTCTTGCTTATAAAAGCCACTAATGCTTTTAAATCTTTAGTTTCTAATGTTTTTGAATATTAAAAAACTATTGAGGCCAGGTGTTTCTTTTCTTTTTTTTTTCTTGTTGTAAAATTGGTTCACATTGCCTGAGGAGTAAAGTCATATGCAAAAAAGATTTATTCAGCTGAAATTCCCTGACTTCTCTGCTTTGTAAGGAAATGAAGGGACTTAATAGGGAGTTGCTGATCATGCTACTTATTCCAAGTCGGACTATAGGCTGAGGGAAACACCCTTCACAGCTGGAAAAAGACCCTCTAGAGAGACTTAAAACTCTGCTGCAAACTAAATGTTAAGTTTTGTATTTTTTTATATTTAACTCACTCAACTCAACAGAGCCTGTGTGGTGATGGGACAGCATTTTTCACTTCACCTCAGCAGCTGTGTTTAAGGGAATTGCTGTCAATAAATGCCACAGCTTGTTTGGATTTTAGAAAAACTCAGAATAAAAAAAAAATTTTATTCAGTGACTTTTCTGCGCCTTTTACACACAACAGATGCTCAGGAAACTTTAGGAGATACTTGCGCTAAACATAGTCAAAATCCATTACATAAGTGTGCACAGCGAAAACAGTTGAGGAAGATATTTACTGTTCATGCCGTATTTTGGTAGTTTATACTTATGCGTTTACCATATTTGTAATTTCCTTTCACTTTGTCATAAAATAATTGATGAACTTTCAGATTTTGATAACTCATTCCGCTTCCTGACCTCTTGTGACATTACTTTAGGCCAACAGCCACAAGCCTTTCCCATTTTCTTTTCCTATAACATTTTTCATGTCCAATTTTTCTTGCCATTTTTGACCATTAATCTCCTTTGCTCCTGCCGCACGCTCCATCTTTGTTTGCTCAGTGGAGGACAGGAAGTTGTCTTAAGGCGGTAAAATTGGTGTTTGTGTGTCTCTGTCAGCAGATTGAGAGCCACCCACTGGACCCACAGTATCAGAACAAATCAGACTGAGATATGGGGTTGTGCTGTGTGTGTGTGTGTGTGTGTGTGTGTGTTTGTACCATACAAACATGCATACTTGTCTGTGTGTGTGTGTTTGTGTATTTCTTTTTAAAATGTACTATATCAGTTTGAGCTATAGCTCTGTGGATAATTGGTTTGGTGAAATAGTGCTGAGTGTCTGTGGCTATGGTGGCCTTCTCTCTCACTCCTGCATGTGTGTGTGTGTGTATGTGTGTGCGTGTGAGAGTCTGCAGTGTTTTATAGATAAACCAATATCTGCGCTTCCAGCCTTTACTCTCTATTTCACACAGTGAACTGCTCCACAAGGAGTTCTCTATGAAGACCCTCTTCTCTTGTCTTCTCTTCTCTTCTCTTCTCTTAATTATTTAATGAACAAATAAAAAACCTTTAAATCCATCGGTTGTTAATTACAACATGTATTTACATTCTCCTAAAGACAACACACCTCATTGCTTCAGCAGTGTCTTTAACAAATGCTAATGCTAATGGTGATGTAAGCTACTGATAAAAAATCATTTAATTAAAGCCGAAACAGCAATAAGATAAAACTCATGAAAACTGAAGTCTTGGAAGCTGTTTTTCCTCAATCCAAGAAGTAAGGTGCATGCTGCTCACAGAGGACATGGTGAGGTATTTGAGTAGTTTTGTTGCCAGGGGAGAATTCCGCATCTGCTCGAGATGGGATTAAAAGCAATCTGTTATCAGCTCCTTCTGCTTCACTAAATAGCAAGTCACCATAACATCAAACAGGTGTGGGTGACGCTGGAAAAGCAGTGCAACAGTGCTCCGGGAAGAGTTGACTGATCACTGGTACAAATCTATGCCTTGTGTAATGCACCTGCATGAGTTTATGGTCTCTACTGCTGCAGTAAAGTCACCTTCAGGATTCATGGCTCAAGCACTTTGCAAGCACACTAATATGTTTTTACACACCATAAATTACATTTTAAAAGTACACGTAACCAGGTAACATCAGTAGATCAATAGCTCTGTCTTTTTTTGGCTTTGTTTCTATTTGTTGGTGTGTTTTTCCACTTTACTAACATAAGCAGAAAGGAGGATCAGTAAACATGTTTTTTTTTAAACCATGCCATATCAACTTCTAGCTGATTCTACAGAAGAAGCTGTGACACATCATCAGTCATATGAGTTAAACCTTTTCTAATGTGAAATTTCATTATGGGTTTAATAATGATTGATGGAAACATGACAAGTTTCAGCTCTTTTAAAACTCGTGTTTTCCTCGACGTCATCCCAGATAGAACTTTGTGATAGATAATAGGTTAAGCATTGCAATGCAAAAAGTAAAAAAATTAGTGAGCTCACCCAGGTGACATATTTACATTATATTCAGAGCACAGTCTGATAACACTTTCACATTAAGGACAAAAGCCATTTGGTGGCTGGTGGCTGACAAGAGTTTTTTTTTTTTTTTCTTGTTATTTACTTCATTTTTATTTTTATTTTCTCCAAATAAATAAGATATGCAGGTCATGTGCTAACATTACCATTTCATCATTGTAATCAAACTATTTTTCATCCATTTATTTAGGAATAAGTTGCGCTAAAAACATCTATTGCTGGCCTTCATAACACCTTCCATACAACAGACTGCACATACAGTACATGCACATTATAAAGGCCCCAGATTTGTTCCCTCAAGAATATCACTCCATATGTCCAAGTCTGCTGCGACTCCCAGATTTACATGCTGAATATGATCTTTAATAATTAAAATTTACTACAAGGAAATCTTTTTATGATAATTATTTTAATTAGGAAATCAAGGTTATGCCATGGTTGCCTGGTTAATACCAGCACTGACCAACCTTCAGACTCACCTGAAGGTTTCATTTCATTAGATGCATGCACTCGCTCCATTGTGTACCGCTTCTGAAAAGGATGCCACAGCAGGTGGCAGTTTGCTTTTTAAACTGTAGGAAGTTCAGTGTGTAAAGACAGATGAAAATCTATTCTGGTGTACCAGAATAGATTTAGCTACTAAACCATAAGGATGTACGTCCTGATACACTCATGGGACCAGACTGCAAGCTTGCTGTCCAAGTTCAGGAGTAATTATTTCCCTGTTGGTACATGAGGCTGATTTGAAGCTCATGGTGTGATTATATATAACCACGTGTATCACTTTTAAAATAGTCACAAACAGGATTAGCTTTTTTAGTATTCTGTTTTGGCATTATTTTTTCTTGTCTGTCTCACTGCTGCCCGAGTCTGTTGGCATACGGCCTTAAGTCTTGACCTTTTATGAGCATTTTGGGGATGTTACTTATGCAAAGTAGGGCCAGCTAGCATGTCCTTTAAATTTAGGGAGAGATTGGTATTCACTAATCTAAGACTAAAAATATAATAATAATAACAATAATACTTTATTTTTATAGATCCTTTCCAGAACCCTCAGATGACTAAAGTGCTTAACAAAAGATTTTACATTATTAAAGCTAACCACACATAAGCAATTACACTAAAAACACAGAAATAAAAATAGATAATAAAAACAAAGCATTGAAGATTTAAAAATAAACAGAAGTAAAATAGAGTGTCACCACATTACTTGGTATTGAAAGTAATCATAAATAAATATGTTTTAAGTTTAAAGTTCAAATCTGAGATAAGATGCAGATTAGGGGGGGAAGCCTACAGAGCCTTGCAGCAGCAATATATAAAGACATTTGCGGCCTACAAACACATTTGTAAATCCAACAGAGGGTTTTTGTAGACAAAAATAAATAAATAAAAAAAACTTTGAATAAATTTAAGAAGATTCAAAAGAAGATATTGTTGAATGAGGCCCATTTCTACAGTATATGGATTTTTACGTTGTTGCTTTTGCATCGGGACGTAAACCCCAATGAATTTAAATTTTTTTTATTTGCTCATTTTCATTGAAAGCAGCAGTGATCTTGTAATCTTAAGTCCACTGTGTGAATTCACCCTGATTCTCTAAATTAAGGGTACTCTGACTATTTTCTAGCCCCAAGTAAGACCAACCGTGCTTCAGTACATGGCGGAAGGGTTCACTTTTGTCTGGTTTGCCTTTACCTGAAATGATCAGTCCTTTCAAATCAGCACAGAACCAACTGTTGTATTTTCCTTACATATCTCAAATAAATACACCATAGTGATTTTCTTATGACAATTGAGGATGGACTAACACATAAAGCTGTTTTGACAAGCCTTGTGGAGTACTGCAGCATGGGTAAAAAAAACAGCATAAGCATAAAGCCTCCTGTGGCTCCAACAGGAGTCATAAAAAATCCCATAAATCCAGCTAATATAACTTGAAGAAAAACAAGTTTGAAAAACAAATCTGCAAGTGTGTACTTAGTATGACAATAGGGGGGTAACTAAGCCTTTCCAGCTTGCTCCTTACTTTGGCTTGACCACATTAACCACGCCTGAAATAACAAAAAAATCTCTTTTTCTATTTTTGTAAATTATCTAAACTAGTAAACGATATGCTGCTTTACTTGGTTGAAACTGAAAGACATTAACAGCTCTTCCTTTTTCTGCACATTGATTTACATGTGTCTAGGTGCTGCCTCGTCAGACTTGTGGCTTGTTTACTCACACCATCTACTATAAGGAATACCCCGGTGGACCTAAAGAACTGGACAAAAGCATCCATGGGGGAGAGCTGTTCCTCACTGTGCTACTAAACCCAGTGAGTCAAAGGATGCATCCTACACAAATGAACATGCACCATCTGACACACAGAATAAGGAATAGGGAGGATTGTTACACTTTTCCTTTTAATTATTGTTCCTGAAAGAGGCACTATCAGGGTTTCCTGCTCTCAGGTAACTTTCTCTCAGTCTTGCTTTTTTTCTTTCTTTGCTGCGTGTGTCTGTCTCTTTTCTTGACAGGGGCAGCTTCTCACTGTGGAGCCGTGTTCATCTCCCCACTTTAAATTAGGTCTCACCACAGGGGGGTTGCTGTCACATCCATACATGCACACACACACACACACACACAATTTCCCCCTCTCACTTACCCCTGCTGCGTATGTCGGCTCAGCTCGATTTGGCTTTGAATTAAGGAACAGAATTAGGTTTTAGGTTGGAATTAAAATGCTTATCCACATGCAGACACTTGTAAAGGCACAGTCAAAGATTGGCATATGCAGTCATAGAAATTGTCCCCATACATTCTCTTTTACCCCCCCCGTTTAAGTTTTATGCTTAAACCACACATGTGCACGTGCTCATAGACCGGCATTAAGCTGTATTGAAATGTCAGGTAAGGGAGTGCTGAACCAGAGGAGCTGTCAGAACTCAGCGAACATCACAGAGTCAAATGCAGCTTTCGTACAATAACCCTGCACAATCCGTCTGATTCGTTATTGTCTCTGTCTCTTTGTTTTTCTTTGTCCTTTGTCCTTTTTTTTGTTTTTGTGGTTTTGTTTCCTTTTCCTTTTTTTTTCTTCCTTTTTTTTGTGTTTCATGATGTTACTCCCCATTTATGTCTTTAAGGTATATGTTTTCATGCCTTTCTCTCTCTTACATTCTATGTTTTTATCTTTTGTCCTGTCATCTTTGGTTATGTCAATGCATCTTTTTTTTCTGCAATGGGTTTTGACCATTCTAATGGGATAATATGATTTATTTGCAGATAAAATACCCTCAATTGGCACATAATTAATCACTTTGTATTAACTTCTAAAGAATTTGTCTAATTGCTATGTATCACATAACTCCTTTCTGGGAGAAGGATCTCAGGTTTTCAGGTTTTACATCTCTCCCAGCAGCAACAGTGGTTTTGTAATAAAAGACAAAAAACTAAGTGGTTGGCACAGAGCAAAAATAAAAGGAGTGCAATTTACCTTTCTCTGAACCAAAAGCATGAAGGGAGGCAGGTTGTTATGTATTGTTAAAGTAAGTGAGACAAATTGAATGAATGCAAGGAGTCACACAGGAAAAGGAACCACAGGAGTCACAAGACTATAAAAGCCTTTTTCACAGACTTTCTTAACATGCTCAATTGTTTGAGTAATAAGGTTCAGTACTCATATAACCTTTGAAGCTAAATGCTGTACTTTAGCAGCTCAAGCCATCATGGCTGATGCCATCATGGTGCAATATCTTGTGAAAACATTATAAATAATAATTAAAATATTATGGTGAAAATCCACACACTAATCAAGCCTTGTGCTTTAGTGAAACTATGCTTGTTGATTTCTGCCTAAAAGACATGGGACCCACCGGTGCTGTAACTCAGCAGTGACGTCATCTCAGCATGAGCTCAGCAAACTAAAAGCCGTTCATCTTCACACATGCACTTCCTGTGTCTTTCACTTTCTCTTATACTATTCTTATGTATTATTTTTTTCTCCATTTCTTTAGGTGGAACTCTCTTGTTTCATTGATAATGAGAAAACATAAAAGTCATGTTAACTCTAAACTATACCTACAATACCATAATGCATCTACAAAGATGTGCACACACATATTCACTGCACACCTACAAGAACACTAAAGATTCATATCAGATTCTCACTGCTATGTTTCAATTTGGAGACACAATAGCTTAATTAGTGTGTGCACTTTGTGCCTAATCAATAAAGCTGTGTAGCTTGCTGCTTAAGTCCCCAGGGGGTCTCCTAGTGTTTGATGATCTGCACATCGGTAACATTGCCACTTCCTGTTGAGTGGCTTTAAATCACATTTGGCATTTTGTGGCAGTTTGCCACTGGCTGTAACCAACCTATTGTGCACATGGGCATGCATGTGTCTATGCAGGCTGGTTTCTTTTTGTTTTTTGTTTTTTTTGCATCATTCAAGGCTGTTCACAGAACTAAGTTCTCAAATACAATACGCAGTACACTCAACAATTGATTGGACTCTACAAACAGCCAATAGGGCACAAGTCCTTGTGGCCTATGAGATGGTGAGAGAGAAGGGAAAAGCAGTACGAGACAAAGGGGAGAGGTAGGAAGAGCAGGGTGAGAAGGTGGCAGACAGATTGAGATTTAATTTTCAGGTCACGGCATCTTGTGTCACTTGAGGAAGTGATGCACATATAGGCCTTTATACACACAAACATCACTAATGTGTATGTTTGTTTGGCCAGAGCTTTCAAATTTCTGCACGTGTGTGTATGTTTCATAAAAATGTGTGTCTAGCTGACATAAGCAGAGCTTTAGACATATATCAGCGTTGACATTTAGCACTTAGCTCTGCCACTAAGCTTATTAGCCAAACACCAAATATCAGCACAATCTCCCTCTCTCTCTCAGCTTTATGCTTTACCCACTTCTCACCCTCAGCATGTCACACCATTCTTCTTCCGTCATGACTTCAAAGACCTCCTTTTTCACTCCATCTCTTTTTTTTTGTCTTTTCACAATTATCAACCTCTTGTGTGCTGACTTTGCTCACACATGTGAATCTTTCCACACTTCTTTTTGTGTCATTTCCACTCTATCCTTTTTTGGAGTCCTGCTGATTGCAACTGAAGGCCTTGGCAGCTCATCAACACATACCAAGCTCTTACAAACACACTATACTACAATTCAAGCAGGGGGAGAAATTACAAGTGAGAGGAAAGCAGTGAAAGATTGCAGAACGGAAAGGGCTAGTAGATGTTGACTGGAACAGGCAGAATAAATTGAATTGAAATCATTTGCTGTACTGATGCTCAGCTTTCAATTATCCACTGATGAGACAGAAACTGAGATGGGCTGGGAGAAGCAAATGGGGGGAAAAAAAAAAACACAGCAGAAGGGACACGGGGAGGGAGGAGAGAGGACAATGACAGAAAGGGAGAGAGAATGGTGGGTGGAGTTGGGGCTGGTAGTAGTCTTTTTAGTAGCAATAACAATTCAATCAGAGAGAAATGTATGTGGAACTAAGTAGTCTGTAATGGGAAACAGGCTTCTGCTGTTGAGATGAACAGTGAGTGGGGGGGCGGTAGGCAAGAGGCAATAAGATACAGAAGAGTGCACTCCAACAGCATGACAGCATAAAAACAGATCTAAACAAACATCTTAAGCTTTGTCAATAGCATGTAGTCAGACTGGGATTTTAAAATGGAACAGAAACCTGCTTATATCCACTAAACAAATGGCAGAATATCCAGTCACGCTGTCACATCAAACAGTTTGTGGGACCTTGATTGTAACTAGACTGGGGGACTCCCTGAAAATGGCATGCTTTCAAAGATTTTTTTTCTGTTTGCATGAGAATGTTGGATAGACACTGAGAAAATTAGAGCGACTCAGAATCATGTTTTATTTCCTCCATGACAGGTTCCATAAAGCCTGGATTTTACTTTCAGTCCTTTTCTTTGGACATTTTTAAGAGCTGTTTTTTTTTAACAAGTCCGACATTTCACAAAGTATTAATTGCTTTATTTAATTTATTTATTTATTTATCTATTTTTTTAATGGAGGTTGTCAGTGTATCCAATTACATGTTTGATTAAAAAATTGCATTATAGTTGTTTGTGTTCATTATTCTACAGTTTTGTAATTTGCATCAAAAAGCAATCAGATTTAGTTGCCAAATAATAAATCCAATTATTTATTTACTATTCTGTCCTTCCAGTTCAGTCTAATTGTTGCCATCACTCCAACTGGGTTTATCAAAGAAGATGTTTGATTTTCTGAACTTTGCACATAAGACCAACAGTATCCAACTAAATTCTTGATTGACACCGATGCTTACTTTTTTTAAGTTTAAAAGTTTAAAAGTTTTTTTTTATCCACTTCTCACCCTCAGCATGTCTCACCATTCTTCTAAGGTCAAGGCTTTGAAGGCCTCTTTTTTCCTTCCGTTTTCTTTTTTTTGTCTTCTTCACAATTGTCAACCTCTTGTGTGCTGACTTTGCTCACACATGTGAATCTTTCCACACTTCTTTTTGTGTCATTTCCACTCTATCCTTTTTTGGAGTCCTGCTGATTGCAACTGAAGGCCTTGGCAGCTCATCAACACATACCAAGCTCTTACAAACACACTATACTACAATTCAAGCAGGGGGAGAAATTACAAGTGAGAGGAAAGCAGTGAAAGATTGCAGAACGGAAAGGGCTAGTAGATGTTGACTGGAACAGGCAGAATAAATTGATTTGAAATCATTTGCTGTACTGATGCTGAGCTTTCAGCTGTGTTCATCAAATGTGTTTGATTTTCTAACCCTTAACAGAAAACCAGCAGAATCCAGCTGCATTAATTTTTATTTCAAACTCACACAGATGCCAGCTTACTTGTTTTGTTAAGCTTAGAAGTTTAAGTTAATTGTTTTCAACCTGTCCAATCTGGCAGACTTGTCTTTAGAATAGTTGGTTATTAGACTGCTGTAGCTGTAAGTAAAACAACAACAACAAAAAAAGAAAACATAAAAAGTTTAAAAGGAGTGGGTGGAAGCTTAAGCTTAAATAATCCTAACCCAGTAATTTACAACAATCTTCAGATATTATAAAATTCTCACAAGCACTACCAGCCACTAAACAATCCCATAGAAACAGTCGTGCTAAGTTACAGTATTCAGTCCATACAATCAATATCTCCCTATGGAATATGTTTTTATCATGAAACATCATCGCGCTAACAACAATACAGTAATAATAATAATAGTGATTCCCATATAGTAATATTATCCTTATTATGTTACATAATCTATAAGCCGACAATAGTCAATAATACTGATGGAGTTATTCAGTAATAATAAAAATAATAATAAAAAATAATCATATTAAAATAATGATAATAAATAAATAATGATAATAACAATAATGACAGAAATGACAATAGCAACAATTATAGCAACAATTATGAGAGACATACTCCTTCATAATATTTCATTCCAGACCATTTCTGTACCATTCAAATTCCATCTCTTTATATATTGATTTAAAAAATTTGGATATATTGAGACCGCCTGTGTTCTTCCGCCATCTTGTACCACAGTTTGACCCCACAGACAGACACACAAAATCTTTTGCTGGTGCTTCTCACCAAGGACATTTTAAAAACTGTCTTCCCTCATAAATTGTATACCCCATTTCTCTGACCGCAAAGGTTTTGTATATGGTATGGTAATAATCTCTTTGGTTGAAAACTTTTGGCTTAAACGCAGTTCTAAAATATCTCTGCCAAAGAACTTCACAAAACCACATCTACATAACTTAGTTTTTTGCTGCCACTTGGGGGCAGTGAGCTGTGGGCTGAACTTAGCTGTTTAGGTGTTGTTCTTAGTCATTTAGCTTTACCTTGCATTTAAAATGACAGGAGTCATAGTAAACATAGCAGAGTAAAACTTGGCGTTAAAAATTAAAAAATGTTGCCAGTTTAGCCAACATGGAGTGTTATTACAGGGGGTTACACGCTATTACCTTTTAAGGTAAGTCCCTTAAAAAAATCATTCTAACCGGCACACACTCTTAAAACTCTTAAAAGTTTTATCAAAACAGACAGATAGACAGATAGATAGATAGACAGATAGATAGATAGATAGATAGACAGACAGACAGACAGACAGACAGACAGACAGACAGACAGACAGACAGACA
>JBAMHW010000004.1:11745841-11762679 GCA_037177495.1 Rhadinocentrus ornatus
TTTAATATGTCATCTGAAAAACTACCATCCAGAAGCTCAAACAATGGCGGGAAGCTAACGCCCCTAATGTTTGCATCGATTTTTTTTATTTTGTACAGAATTTGATAATCTCAAACTTTTTGAAACAAAATATATATATCGACATCGGTAAATATCGGTCGGTCATAACGACAATATTAATATTGAATATCGGTATCGGCCAAGATGTTCATATCGGTCCGTCCCTACTTGTTAGAGACTGTTGTAAGTCTTGCCTACTTTGGTGTTACATTAAGCTGTTTAAAACAGCTCAACAACATCCACAAAATGATCCTATAAGCCAATAAACATAAGCCAAGAGACATATGGTTGTCTAAATTGACCCATAAATGGGTTACTTAGCTGACACAGACACAGCTGGTGCATTTTCCAAAGTCGTCCATAAGTAGTTGGCTCTGGGAATGCTTCAAAAAACATTGTTCAAACTATATCATCACGTTTATGTCAGGATTGTTTAAGTGCAAATAAAGGCTACAGCTTAGTTACTTAAGAAATTGCATCTGACTTTGAATAAACATGAGCTTGCAGTAATGATAGATATCTGCATGAGGTGTTTGAGGCAAAGCATCTTGAGCATGTTTCTGTTTTGCCTCAGGTACATGGAGTTTTTCCCAGTGCCCTCTAATATTAGCACGGACTTCCTGTTTGAGAAAAGTGCCAACTACTTCCCCTCAGAGGAGACCCCACGGCGAGCTGCTGTCCTGCTGCCCAAGGCCAAGATCATCACCCTGCTCATCAACCCTTCTGACAGGGCCTACAGCTGGTATCAAGTAAGCACAGCACACAAGCACACACAGAATATATTAATGCTTGCACATGAATTATTTTGAATTTTCTACAACTACCTGCATCAGGTGAAAGTTCTCTAAGCAAAATGGTGCTTGATGTTGCTTGTGAATGCAGAATTGATGAGTCTGATTCAAATCTGCTTCAAATATAAGTTCCTATCAATAAATATCAATATAGCAAATGTCAGAAGATGCTGAAATCTTTTCTGAAGTCTTTTTGTTTTCTGTTTGATCAATTTAATATAAATGTTCCATCTGAAATAAGTTGTTATTCTTACCAAAAAAAAAAAAAAAGGAAAATCACTGTTGTGTCCAGAGTAACTTATTATCATTACTATCATACTTATTTGGTTGTTATATTCCCTCTGTAGCATCAAAGAGCTCACGAGGACCAGGCAGCCCTGCAGTTTACCTTCTATGATGTCATCAGTGCAAGAAAGGGAGCCCCTGCAGAGCTTCGCTCCCTGCAGAGCCGCTGTCTCATCCCTGGTCTCTATGCTACACACTTAGAGAGGTGGCTGACGTACTATCCCGCTAACCAGGTAGCATTATCACAAATAAAAGCCTATGCGCATGCACATCTGCAAACGACATAATTCTCTTACACAAGAAAATGTTAAAGCTGTATTTAAACTTTAATAAGACTTGTTCGTTGTCCCAGCTTTGCATGCATGCGGCATCAATCAGCCATCTAATAGAACCCAGTATCACTGTATGGATGTATTTGTGTGTAGGTGATGATTATAGACGGCCATCAGCTGAGAACTGACCCTGCAGCAGTGATGAATGAAGTGCAGAAGTTCTTGGGCGTCACTCCTCATTTCAACTACTCCCAGGCTCTTACGTAAGTATCTTACACAGTGTGCCACCTTTCACCTGCTTATCATTCCAGATAAAACCTGTAACAAGGCTACAATTTTAAATCTGTGGGAAGCCTGACACCTACTGGAGAAAGATCTCATAATCTACAATTTCCTATTTTCTAGTGTTTGCTGCCATGTGTTGTCAAACCCTATAACAGCAAAACAGATATCACATGGCCCAACATAAATTCTTTCAATTTATTACTGTATAAAAAAGAAAAAAAATGGATAATATGACAAAAGATTTCAATACACGTATCACCAACTTATTAAGCAATATGGTACACTAACAAAACAAGGGTGTTTAATAACTTAGCAGGTTATAATCTTTTATAAAGACATCAATCAGCCAGAACTTAACTATCTGTCTAACATTAGGTCCTCCTCATGCCACCAATCTTGCAATGGGTCAGTATCCATTGCAAGTGACTACCTGTATTTAAATAGGAGAATTATCTGGGTTCTGGTCAGGTGAGTGCGCAATGAGAAAAGCATTGTGTAAGCTTATTAGAACTAACATCAACACCCAAAGTAGTCCAATAAAATGTTACACTGTAGCTTTCTTTTCTTTTTTTTTTCTTTTCTTTTCTTTTCTTTTCTTTAGTTCTTTTTCTCTTTGTGCTCTGTTTCAACTCCTTCTCCATTAGAGATGTTATACATGACCTTTACGGTTCGGAAGAGTGGGAAAGTGTTTATTTCTGAAGTGCCACTCATCAGAATGTAATCAGCCTGTAAGCCCTTAAGCCTCCGGACAGGGACATCTAGAATTTTTGTAGCTCTGACTGGGACAGACAGCGCCTCTATCTTGAAACACATCCACATACGTACAAATATTTTGTAAGGAGATGCATTTTGACAGCATAATGAGAGCACTTTGTTTGTACCAGTGTGTGTACGTTTTGTTAAAAATAAATGTGTTTATTTTTGTTTTGTTTTTACATGGCCATGGACAGGCCGATTAACTGTAGGCCTATTTATGTAATCTTCCCTCTTTTCTTCCTGTTCTCTCAGACAAAACAGAAGAGGATGACTTAAATTCTATTTTTTTCCTTAATTTATCTGCTGATGCATGCAGTTAAAGAAAATATTTGCATCTTTGAGTCACATACACATTAGCTTTTATGCTCTGGATGTAGGTATGATGCAAGGATAAGGTACATAAATATATAGATAAATTTGTAATCTAAATTCCTAATATAACTGATATAATTATGCTAAATAAGCAAAGGTACATGGAAATTACAGTACAGGAAACATCACTAATAGTCACACAGACTCTATATGAAAACACATAAATGTCTATATATATTAGCATGCAAATGCACATAGAACAGTAATTTATAATTGTTTACAAAATCACCCACCATAATAAAATCTGGGCTGTAACAGTCTTTGCTAGAAAGAGCATTAAATTCACAAGATAGGCTCAAAGAGCTGCCAAGGGGGTTTTATAAGAGGAATCAAATCCATTAAAATATTTATTTTTCACATCTGTGTGTTTTTTCAATATTGTGATATTGTGGTTTCACCTCCAAAATCCCCAGTGGCATTTCTTGTTTTTAGGTCTATGTTAATGCCCTCTCTTCTGAATAAACAGCTCATGTACCTCACCGTGTACCTCTTGTCTGTTCAAGACAATCGGTCAAGATAAAATTTCATTTATTTTTGTTCTGAGGAAAAAATAACATTATATCATCAAAACTGTTTTCCTAAAAGAAAATCTTTTGCAGGTTTCACAAACACAATTGTATATTATTTGGTGCTTTGTTACAGCAGTGAACCAAATCCACCAAAAACCACTTTGTCCTGCTTATTTATGAAGTTTGTGGTATTTTTTAAGCCTTACATGTGGATTATTTTTAATCACCTGGTTTCCAGAAACAAAGTTATCACGAGTGGTAATCGCTGGAGGGACACACACAAACACACACACACACACAACATTGTATTTTATCTTGATGGTCGTGGCTCAAAAGTTTGGGAACCACTGATCTAACCTACTAAAATGTAAACCTAAACATTGTAGGAGGGATTCTCTATTAGACATTGTTTGATTGGCATAGTGTTGCATGTGATGGTGTCAAATATTTTTCCAGAAGAATTCCTCTGCCCTCTTTTTCCTATTAATCATATTTCCTTATAACGTTGGGGCCCGAAAATTACGTCCTTTTTCATTTCCAGTAATGAAAGAGGACGTAATTTTCTGGTGTAAACAGGCTGCATGTGCTGTCTACAGAGGAATGTTATGTGTGCCGTTGACATGTATTTTTCACTTAATAACTTAAATTGTTCCTTTTTAGGCACCGTTATGGACAACTTTCCAGCAGATTCTAGAAATATTCGCACACTGCCTACAAGTTATTGAAGATCTATTAAAAAAAATGTTTTCTTTTTTTTTATGATCTAATATTTATTTGATCTTGCTCCTCTTCTCTCCACTTCTTTCTGTCTCTCTTTTTCTGTCTTCCTCATCTCTCAGCTTTGACCCTCAGAAAGGCTTCTGGTGTCAACTTCTTGAGGGTGGAAGGACAAAATGTTTGGGGAAAAGCAAAGGAAGGAAGTACCCTCCTATGGAGCCAGAGGTAAATTTGTTTAGTTTCATTTAACTGGTTTATGCTTAAGGGTAGATGGTTATACAAACTTGAATTAAATGCTTGAAGGTGTGACCAATAAAAAAGGAAGATAAAGGGCCTGACTGAGTGACAACACACAGTCTTCTCCATTTTGGCAAAATACAAAAATAAATAAAGACATAAGGGAATCATAATCAACAGACTCAGCATAGAGGTGAAAACTGTCAACTACTTAGACCCAACCAGATACTTATAACCTAGGTTTAAGGACTAAATTGTGATGGTACACCAGCGTTAGAGCAAATGGAGACGATTAGGACAAAGACTGGACAGGAAGAAGAAGAAAATCTAAATCTCTGAATCTGTGTTCTAAGAAACCAGATCTGGTACTCTCATAGGAAGACAAATGCATAGATACAGTCTGCCACCACACACTCACTCAGTCATGGCTAGTGGCTGTGACTCTGTGTCATCTGTAATTAAAATGCAGTTGAGCTTTCACCAAACAGACACAAGGAGAGGACAGAGGAGATGGAGTGAACAGCAGGGAAGAGAGACAAAAGGAGGGGGGGTCTCATGTATGAGATCATGTATTCTTTATGTAATTTGTGTTAATTTTCTTTCCTTTTCCAGCCTCTCTTCTCTTTGCTTTATTCATACCACGTAGCACTTGGTGTCCCACAAAATCTTACTGAAAAGAAATAAACTGTCCTGAAGATTGTGGCACACAAGTTTCTTTCTATATCTGTTATTCTTCTTCAAAATGTATTTCTTACTCCCACATCTGTTTCTCTCCCACGTCTTTTTTCCCCCCACCTCCTCCATCGCTTCTTTTCCCTTGCTGCTCACCAGGCTCGAGCATACCTCTCCAGGTACTACAGAGACCACAATGTGGAGCTGTCAAAGCTGCTACATCGCCTAGGACAACCTCTACCATCTTGGCTAAGAGAGGAGCTGCAGAAGGTCAGCAGAATGCTCATCTCACCATCATACATGTTATCTAAAGGTTATTTAATATTTTGAACCTTGGAGCAATAAAAAACATTTAAGCCTTGAAGAAATAGAGGGCTAAGACCATCAGCCATGCTGGTGAGCAAAATTTGTTGTTCTAAAACTCCATGTTAGGTTTCCTTATTTATTTATTTGTTTGTTTGTTTGTTTATTTATTGTATTTTGGTGCACAGTGAGATTCTAAGCTTTAGTGTGACACCCAGATTTTTCTAAAGTCAATTCCATCTTTGAGAAAATTTACAGTAGATTATGCTAAACAAGGAAACATTTGTTTCTTAAAACCCCATGAGCATAGTTTAATAATCTTAGAGTTTCCTAAATTTTTAATAATGGTTACTTAAAAAAATTATAGAATAGACAACAGCTTGAGTTTATTCTTGTTAATATTGTATTTGTTTTAGTATTTTAAAATAACGTTACTGATAATCCAAAGATAATCAACTTTTTGATATATTTTGTACACCTCTAGTCTCTCTAGTCTGTAGTTCATCTTTTGTGTACAGGTTAAAAAATGTGTTTCATTTTGAAGCCAAACCTCAAAAGCTGAATTTAAAAGACAAGAAATGAAAAAAATAGTTTGGTCCTAAGATTATTAAATCCTGAGTCAGACAAGTGACTGAACAAAACTTTCTTTTTTTGGTTTTATATAAGTCACAGTTGCCCATATAAAACACAAAGAAAATGTAATCTATTGAACTGGATTACCTCCTGATCCTATCAATATATTCAAAGTGTGCTCGATATGTAAGGCTCTTTACAGAAGGTGGATTCACCTTTGTCAAACCTGAAGATGGACATGGAAGCAAATACACACAAAGGCTAGAGGTAAAGATAAAGAGCTAGCAAGTTATTTGAAAAATTTACCAAACAAACAGAAGGCACTGCACAGGTGGGAAGTGCTGCAACAAACAGTAGAAAAAGGGCTGAGAACAATAAGGATCTTGCAATGAAAAGCGGGATGTATTGTAAACTGTACTTTTTTCATAAGTCTCAGAAAAAAAACATTTTTAAAACTTAGTTTTAAGCCACAGACTGTACTACCAAGATGGTGCCATGTTAGTACAAGGTAGTACAGAAAATACAGATATCCAAAGGTTTGGTGTATAACTAAAAAATGTGGTTGTTAGAACAAAGCAATGTTGAGAATTAATTTCAAATTTCCATTTATTTCAGCTTATTTTATACTTGAAAAGGGACAGTGCATATTAATAAACATCAAATGTAAATATGCAAGATTATAGCAAAGCTAATTTCCATCTTTAGTCCCTTTGCAGGCCAACATATTACAGCGATTCACAAAATCTGATGTTTGATCGATGTTTTCAATTTGGATCAACAGTACTGGATTGTTGATCACTGAAACAATGTATCAGTGATCAACAGTACTGGATTGTTGATCACTGAAACAATGTATCAGTGTACATCGATGTATTCTTACACTACTAACATACCGAGGGAGATAATGACAAATACAAACAAACACTAACTGAATATAAAACAGTACAGAAACAACAGATACTAGGAAACCAACACAAAAAAGTTACTAAGAAGCAGAAGGACAACCAATTTCAAAACAAAGCTGACTTGAATACCAAACATGTAAATCCAAAGGATAAGATTTACATTAAAACAAAGAAGCGAATAACAAAATCCATTAACTATGAGAGTCGTGATCTCTGCAGTCCTTTTTCTTCTGCAGTGCTCAACATCATTAGTCTTTTTGTTTGTGGACTCGGTAAATCATACAGATGAATCATGGGGAGCCACTTGATATGTCTAGTTGGATTTTCCAGTGCATTCACAGAATTCACAGCATGTTTTCTTTCCATTTCCATGGTTGGCATTTGAATCAATAAGTAAACAAAGGTGCAATTAAATTACTTTGTCCCATTTTCCCCTCTCTTCTCTGCTTTCCTCTCCGTCCCCTCCCTCTCTAACACTTTCTGAAGGTTAGATAACCTTTGCATCCATGAACCAGGGTTAAAGATCAAGATGATGGCGATGAGGAAGCGACCAGGAGCACCTGACGTTCAGATGCACTGTCTGCAGCCTTTTAGCGCACCCGGAGGTGAAGACAAGGACGGGATGCCTTGTCTCACCCATGAGCTGTGATGCTGCTGAATGGAGCAGAAGTCATGATAGCACAAAAAACGTTTGTGAGCTGGAACTGGATGGATGAAAGAATGATGGAAGAATGGATGGATGGATGCTAAAAATGAAAGACAGCTCTAAATAACAGTGAGGCTAAAAATTAGCATCACATTATTACGATGCAAAGGATTATGGGAGACGACGAGGATTCAAACCCTGTTCTGAACTGACTCTTATGCAGACCTGCAGTGACTTTGATTGTTATTCATCTTTGGTTCATTTTCTTCTTTAACTTATGTTGCCAGAGCAGCGCTGGTCAGCTGTGTGTGGTTCCCATAGAGATGACTTTGCACTAAGTTCTGTACCACGTATCTTCAAGACAAAAAAAAAAAGAAAAACAAACAAAAAGCCTCACACCTTTATGGTTTGTATTAGTCCCTTATTGAGTTTTTTTTTTTTCTTGGAATTTTGTCACAATTAAAGAATAAGAAGGTGAGATAAGTGCATGGACTCAGGGTGATAGACAAGCTGTTAACGTTCTTTATGGGCTCTTATTTTTCTAAATTATTTTTTTAAGTAAAACTAGTTTCTGGTAGATCTGGTAGCCTTGTTCACCCTTTCAAGATGTCACTTGATATTTCCACTGGAAGGTTTAGACTGGAAATGAGTAACTGAAGCAAAAATCCCTGCCTAGTCATTATACTCTGGGTTATACTCATGCAAAATACGTGTTTATCTAATAGAGCATGATCTCAGTTCTGCAGACAGATGAGAATTTGTGGAAGCAAAATTACCAAAATCAGCCTCATAGATAGTTTCCAGGTTTTTTCAGATCCCTTAGAAACTGATGAAACTGCAGGTAAGTTTTTTTTTTTGGTAAGTATTTCATTCAAGTCTCAAATTTCTTGATTTCCTTTATCAAACCAGTTGCCTCTGTTGTTTAGCTTCAGTTTGAATGCAAAGAACCCTATATGTCAAACACAAAAACCAAAATTAAAGAAATGCATATGACTGACATCATATAATTGTGTTGTTGTTTTTAATGAGCGTGCCAGAACATATGAATGACCTTGTGCAGCATCTCACCTAACTGCATTAATTAGATCCCATCTTTTTTAAAGGTTGATTAGTTTTAGACTGTTTTACCTCAAAGGTAAGCTACTATGTCAATGCAGGGGGGCTATCTTGTTTTGCAGAATCATATTAGTAATGCAAATTATAATCAACTCATAAGATTATTATTAATTATATTATACATAGCCTATTAGAATTTTGTTGATACACATTTAGCACAGTCTATACAGTATAAAGTCTTCTAAAAGAGTCTACTGTTACAAACACTAAAATTATGCACACATTTGTCAGCCCTGTAAAGGATACAATAAAGAAATGATCCACAAGTGGTCCATTCAAAGCTTGCTTTGGATCATTCAGGTATAATTTATGGTGGCTCTTTTTATTTTTTATTCATATTAAAGTAAAACTTAATTGGTATGTCAGTGCTGTGCTACTACTCCCAGCAGACATCACTGCTGGGACATCACTTTATCTGACTACACCAGTAGTTTATTGCAGTTAAATCAGGGATGTATCCAGGAAATTTTTAGCGGGGTGGTCAGTCAATAGAGAGCCCTTACTGCAACATGATTACAGGATTATTATTAACTTTGGTTACAATCAGTGTATAAACAGGAACTCTAAAAACACATAAATATCAGCTTTGAGCCCTTTTAGATGTCAAAAACAAAATTCTTTACAGTTCTATTTTTATATAATTTCTAATTGCTTCAATCATAGCTTAAATTTATTTTAATACTGCACACAAAAAAATATTGCAGTCAAAGCATCTGTGACATCTAAATGCACTACCACTGCAATCATAAAGAATATTATACAGGACGTGACACTGAAAAAGAGCATTGCACTCAAACTGGTACTTACAAAATAGTATTACACAAAGTTCTTCAGAGATAAGGACCATTTTAAACATGAATCATTACATAGTAAACACACAGAAAGACTAATGATCGACCAGTCAACCACAAAAGATTGGTTGATAATTGGTGCCAAAAACATCTGGTTTTTGTGTGGTTAATTGTTGTTGTTCTTGTTCTGCTATTAAGAGTTTCAAGGTTATCCACTAAACCCTCAAACTCCACTACCCTCATCCATGTCTGCCCATTTTTTTCAAATCAATTATGTTACAGCTTTAATTTTATTTATGTAATGTGCAATACTGATCACAAGAGGGTGCAATCAGATTGAAATGCTGCTACTGTACTTTACAGGGAGAACATGGTAAAGAAGACAGAAAGGTTAACTATAACAACAGTTATGTGTTTATTTCTTTAACAAATGCAAAAAAAGCAATGAATTTCTCCTCTTTTTTGGCCTTCCTGTCTGCCCAGTTTAATAAGGCTTCAGCAACAAATGAAGGTTTACATAATAGTTGTCTGAAGATTCACAGCAGAATCATGGCAGAAATGACAAACTCTTGCCCCACAAGTCTTAACACAAGCAATCCAATTAAATTATAATGGTTTTCTGAATCTTTTGAAGGTTAAAATGCTTAAAAAACTAAAATATTAGTAATTTTATCCTATTTTAATCGAAAGTGGGGCAAAACAAGTTAGTCAAACCTCTGGCTTTGAAAAAAGCAAACCACAGTAAAAAACTGCACATAGCTTGTTTATTAAATCTATAGGTGTATTTATAACATTTCAGTATTATACTAATTGTGGTCAAATAATAATCGCACAGCGATTGAAACCAAAACATGCCAAATGTTGATTGAAATGTCTATATTTTTATTTTCCATCCATAATTTTATATCTAAATCCAGATTTCATGCAGCCTCTTGCATCCTGAAAATGCATGTCCTGGTTCTCGTTTGCCTTGTAAATGAGGACAAGTCAGAAACTGGCTGACATACCACTGAAGCTTTGTGTAGGTGTGTGCATACACAATGTCTGACATGGGGGTGCTCTGTTTGACAGTTCACTGTGCAAAGACTTTTAACACAAAGGGCAAGAACCACTCCCTGCACACACAGAAACAGCTTTTGACTATTATCAATCTAACATCTTAAAAGTTTAGAATAAAGAAACACATCAATCTCCTTTTTTTTTTTTTATAAAATGTTAGTTTATGAGGAGGTGTTCATTACAACAGTTCATTACAACATGACAAAAAGTAAACAACATATAAGGAGGAAGCGTAGGATCTTTTTAAGAGTCTTCCCTTCAGTATCAAAAACACGTGTCACTACAATGAAGCAATGCTTGGAAATGCTGTTATGTGCGCTTCAATCAGAATCACCTACCTTTCTTTGCAAACACCACCCAGCACATTTACAAAGACTAAAATATGTTGCATATTAAGTAAAAAAATAGCCTGAGGAATATTAAGACCTTAATCTGCTGCAGACACACAGTAAAACTAAGAGCACAACTGAGAAATTTTACATAAACAAAAATTAAATGAGGTTTAGAGACATATTTCACTTCATTAAATGTCAATATGACTGCATTGCCTGAAATAGAAGCAATGAATATCATACAGTAAAGATACCAAAGACGTTTTTGTAGTGCAAATATGCAAATTTATGTTATGCTTTTGCTTACTGTGCATGCATGAGAACATGCGTTGACAGTCTGTTATCATATATGTTTGGTCTCTTTTTAACATAGCCACATAATTGCTATCATAAATTAAAATATAACTTTGTAACAAAAGCAAGAATTAAAAACATTTAAAATATCTGTAAAATGCAACATGAAAACAACATACATGTTGAAATTATGGCTTATTCATGAGTATTTTTTATTTAATATTTAATTATGAAACATTCACTTCTATGAAGGAAAAGATAAGTGCTTATGATGTGGATGATAGCAAAGACCTCTGTTTAAAAAAAAAAAAAAAAAAAAATTCCAGGAGAAATTTCAGCATTGTCCTTTTAACCTCTCCATTTGAAAGTCAGATTGTCAGCTGCCCCAACCTTCAATCTAGTAATCATTTTAGGACATCATCACTGAAATATATTGCTGCATTGGTTGTGATCCAACCAATCAAGTCCTGAGAATCATTCGCTCAGCTTTATCGGTTTCTCATTCATCTCTTTTTCTCATCGTGTCCAATGACTTTGCGTATCCAGGAACTAAAAGCAGAGACTTTGGTGTAAACACCAGGGGACTGTTGTGTCCTACAGGCATGACCCCAGGATGTAACCCCATAAACTACCCAACCCCCCCCTGGACGCTTACACACCAATGGTCCTCCACTGTCACCACGGCAACTGTCCACACGCCTTTCTGGGTGGATACTGCCGGCACAGAGCATACGGCTTGTGAAAGCATCATGGAAATACTGCTGGCAATGTCGTCTTGGGAGAAGGGACAGAGGGGCTTGCTGCAGGGTCTTTGAGTATGAACGTCCTAAAAAAGAAAAGAACGTAGAATTCAAAGTTTGTAAGTTTAAATGGTGATAGCAAGTTCCAGCAAGCTAAGATTTTCTTATTTCTGCTGCTATATATACACAACAACCTTTACACCTCATGGCTCAGTTTAGTTTCTGACTTGAACTTGAACAGCATGCTACCAAATGTTAGCAAACTAACACACCAAAACGCTGAAGACTTTGTCTGATGAAAATCAAGTTTGTGATGAGTAATTATATACTTACAGTATGTCATGATTCAAATCCTAAAACAAAGTGTATTAGCGATTAAGGGGTGTTGCTTCCCCAACATACTTGCTAAAGTTGACATGCTAGTTTTGTCTTATGGTTATGTTTTGAGACCGTGTTTCACATGAAGACAAGTACAGGGCTTATGGAAAATTAATTTCTGGGGCAATGCACATCAGATTCATGTTGACTACATTCTTGTCATGTTTTTAAAATGCAGATTAATCAATTTCAAGGTCTAAGGCAATATAAAAGCAGCTTTCCTTGATCCAACCAGAGTTCCCAACCGTTTTGTTCTTTTTCTTCTTTTAAGAATTTCCACGCTAGCACAAGAGCTAAGACCTCACTGTGGGCTCCTTTCTTTATTATTTCTTTTTTTCTGAGTCTCCGTAATCACACAGTGGCATAGCTATTTGTGGCAGCTCCAGGTGGTGTCTATGTGGAAAATCTGTTGCATGTGTGACACAAGAGCAGTAGATAGCTAAACACAAACAGCTGTACACAGCAGACATTTAGCTTTGAGTCAAATAGCCATTGCAAAACATCACACACTCTAAATAGCCTGCGCTGCCTTGCTTAAGTAAACGAGCAAAGCTCTCTCTCTCTCGCACCCACCCACTCAAACATGCACATTTTATCACGCACCAGCATTACAGAGATAAAAACACACTTCTTATTAGCATACATGCTCTTGCATAGTGTAAGCGTGACCTTCTGCAGGTCTTAAGTTGCCATGATAAATGACATCAGCATGTAATTTAAAAAAGATCACTAACAGATGTGTGTATGTGTATGGAGATAAGTGTAAGGAAGAACAGAAGATGAAGTAAAACATGCAATTTGCTTCGGACGGATTCATTTTTACTTTTACCTGCTTCGTGGTTGAACCTCAAAATTATTTAAATTAGCATTTTTGATTAACTGTTAAACTGTTTATGTTTTGTTTTTTCTTTTCCTTTATTATATTCTTAAAAATGAGCTTTTTTGAGTTTGAGTTTTTATGGCTGCTCTGTTTTTTTATGGCTCAACTGTATTTATATAAAAAAACACAACTAACAGTTGTTGATTCTCTTCTGTAAATTTGTATTATGCATTTAAGACCATCCACTCAACACACACACACACACACACACACACATCGTCACCTGTATCACCCCAGCCCGTAATGTGACAGTTGCTGGCTTGCTTGAGCACTCTCTCTTTCCTCATGGGCAGACAGGCGGGAAGGACATGACGGCTGAATGACACACACTCCCCCGGCGTCTGGCCCACTGCCCCCGGTGACAGACGAACCAAAGCCAGGTCGTAGTCGTTACTGTGGGAGTGATAGCTTGGATGGAGGACAATATGATCAACACCGTACTCTTCTTCGTACTCCTCTGGGACGAGGGAGTGGTAGTCTCCCACTCTCACTTTGTACTGCTTAGTGCTGTTACCATACCTGTAGAGGGAAGGAAAGTGTTTGTGTCCACTATCCCACTGCAGCTCCATAAACCATAAGCCATAGGTTTTACAAGCTCTCAAGAGAAGATGCCTCAGCACTGTAATGAACGATTAAAATAAATTTGTTGCTTTATGTCTGACTCATAGATTTATTATTAACATAATAGAATCTTTCTGTGCTTTTCATGCACTTGTCGTACATGTATGGACTCTAGAATAAAGTGCAAGACACAGAGAGATGAGCCGGGTGAGCCAGGGACAAAGGAGGGGAGAAGATGAGAAGAGGAGTGAAAGAAGGAGGCCTTTCGACTAAGCCAAGAGTATGTGTCCAGTTACACATGGTAGAGTGTTTCCGGAAAGATCTCTTGACATGTGAATGCCACTGAGTTTCTGGCAGGGCATAGACCCTGCTGACCAACCTTTTAAGTACATAAAAATTCACACACACACACACACACACACACCACAAAGTTAATAGTGGTTATGGTATAATATAGTAATACCAACAATGATTCAGTGCTAAAGGAAAATCCAGATTTAAATTGACATTTCACATGTAGTTATTACTAAAAGCAGTTATATTGCTGCTGGCTTGGCCCCAGCTGTACAGTTACAGGGTATAAATAGGTTTTATGCGTTAGCTGCATGTGATCACTGACATCAGGACACTTTAATGAACCTACTAATGAGAGTGTAAGACATAATGTGATATGATCTTTCTCACAGCTTTGGACAGCGTGAGTGCAAATTTAAAAAGCTAGGCATACAAACACTGTATGTATATACAGTTCTGTGCAAAAGTCTTTCTTTATATTTCCATAGATCAAACTTTTTAGTGACTATAATGACTCTTAACATTTGTTAAAATGAACCTGTCAGAGCCATCTCTATCACTTGGTTTGGGTATGCTATACCAAAAGTAAGTTTTTGGTAAATCACTACTGTTTAAAGTTTTGAGCATTTCACTATTATTAACTTTATGTTATTTCAAACATTTGTTAAAAGAAAAAAAAAAAGAAAAAAAGAAATAAAACATTTATTCTTTGCATTACTGTCCTAAAGAAAGGGAAAGAAACATTTCTCATCAGAAATAGCCTCCATGAAAGGGTGGCTATCATGAGGCCATTCTTAAGGAAAGGAAACAAGGAAAAAAGGCTGAAGTATGCCAGTTCACACAATAACTAAACTGAAAATCACTGGCAACAGATGTTATGCAGTGATAAATCCTTCCAAGAGGCTGGACTGAAGTCCACATATATATTACTGCCAAAGAAGAGGTTTGGAAAGTCATTCAAAAAACCTTGGGAACTATTCCTGCAAACTACTTAAAGAAATTATAAGATACGGTATTTTGTCAGTAAGGGTTTAGACTGTGTTGAAGAATAAAGGCGGTCGTATTAATTAAAGACTTTAAAGCTTGTTAGAAACAGAACAGTACTTTTGCCTGATCTACTGTATATCCATTTAAGTTTGCAACTTTGTCTTTTTCCTGGCAACATAAGCAAATGTGAGGTGGCTCAAGATTTTTGCATTAAACTCTTTTTATCTATGTGTTTATTTATTACTACGCATGTTGTTGTTTTTTTGGTGTGTGTGTGTCACATTGTTATGGTTACCCTACATGAAAGGTGACACTGTGAAGTCGGAAGTTCCCATTTTAACCTGAGTTATCTGGCTTATGTACAGCAAATTACTTTTTAAAGCTGTCACATTAAACAGCTTTGAGCTTTCTGTGATCAAATATCATGCATCATGCATGACATTTGATCAGACAGGTGTTTGTGTATTACAATATCTTTTTTTTTTAAAAAAGGAAAAGAAGAAGACAATTTAAACTAGTGACCTGAAAAGCAATAGAATAACAATGCATTTTAGACAGAGAGTAATTAAAAATCCACAGATAATTAAATTACATGACTAATCTTTATTTACTTGTCGAGCCGCACCTCTGCACATACTCAGACAGACATACAGCTCCGCGCAAAAGTGTTCATCCACTTTGGCATTTTTCCTTTTTTGTTTCCTTTCAGCCAGGAATTAAAATGCTTTCCGATGAGATTTGCTCAACATACCACACATACCATCATGAAAGGGTGAAATATTTTAAGTGTTAACAAGACAACACATAAGCTTCAAAGATAAAGAAAAAAACATTCTGTTGATAATCTTATTTCTGTTTGGCTACTATTTTGTTTTGTCTCTTTCTTTTTGCTCCTTTTGTGGGTCCTACTGGGCGTGGTGGGGGCTGTGCTAATGGGACTCACCTACTGCTGTTCTACTCAGCCTGGAGTTCACTCATTGCCAGATCGTTGCCTTACGTAGTACGCTGAAGTATTAGTTTTGGATTTTAACATTCCTGTTTTTTGTGTGAGTATCAATTGCTCAGACAGATCCTATCTCTGGACTGGTAAAGTCTCTCCAAGCCTGTGTTGGCCTCTGCTGCACTGCAACCACCTCTGCCTCAGAATTCTTTTTTTTAACCCTGGATTCTTGTTTCCTCAAATAAACATAAATATTTCTTTACCGATGTGCTGCCTGCTCCTTTCTGGGTCCGGCCTGTCTTTCTCCGTAGCTTTAACACAGACATGCTTACTAAAAAGAAACAAATCAATTAATTGATTTTCTATAAAACAAGTTTGAAGATAAGCCTCAGTCTAAATCTAAAATCTCTGAAAGACTCACTGATTTTGCTAAACAATTAGCCTGAACTTAGCCCCATCAATCATTCCTTCGAGTTAAACTAATTTTCCAGACCCTGCCAATGACAAACACAAAAAGCTCATTAGTGGACTTAATTTAAGTAGTTCTGTCAGGAAATGGCAACACTTTATTCTTTCAATCTCAATTTGACACACATCTTCTGCTCACCAGTGGATTTATTGATGTTCTGCAGGTAAAAACAGTCTTCAAAGAGTCATTTTAAACATGGTTGCCTCCAGGGCTCAAATTACATCAGAGACTTTTTTTTCAGGCGTGCGCCACGACTTTATGTGTACGTGCATATATATTAGAGCACGTAACACTGTCAAAAAACCTCTGCTTCTGATATTTGCAGCCTGTTTAATCAGAAACAGGCTTGAAAAGTCATTTTAACAACCACAAAGGGAAACATATCAAGTGTTTGCTGTATGGATGCTCACAGCACACAACAAACAATGCTGCTGTCTACGGAGCTGCAGGAAACAGAACCGATCACCTGCATCCTTTTGAAGATTAAATTAAATAAATGCACAAATTAATACTATTCTTTCAATAAGCATCCGGTACCCATCCATCCATTTTCTGTACCGCTTGTTCCCATTAGGGGTCGCGGGGTGAGCTGGAGCCTATCCCAGCAGTGTTTC
>JBAMHW010000004.1:11799936-11815933 GCA_037177495.1 Rhadinocentrus ornatus
TATATATACACACAGAGGTGGACTAACAGAGCAAGTGAAGCAAATGAGCAAATCTAACCAGGTGGCCTATTGAACAGAAAAATAAAACAGGATACAACACACAAGGGAAAGAACTACAAAGTAAAACAGAAAACAAGACAAGGCAATGAACCCATAGTACAGTAAAACTAAACCAAAAACATACAGACAATGACACTCTACCTTTCTATTTATGTCATGCCACAAGTCTTTGATACTTAAAAATCAGTTAAAACTGATAAACTATTCAGTTTTTTTGCTCCGGGGCCGGTTGTTCAAGCGTAATCTGATTGGATTTCAGTTATCAGATAGGATCAAAGGACATGTGATATAACCTAACAGCTGATCAAATAATAGAACTTTTTATTCGGTGCATGTGCTTATATTTGTATTTTGCATCTGACTTGTTTAACCATTACAGGGATAAAGTTATTATAATAGGCATAGGCTAAGCCTTTCAGCATAGTATTGCAAGAATAAAACATAAAATCATCTTGTCCCCATGAAAATAAACCCCCAAACAACTTCTATAACAAAGACACATACAATAATCAATCTTCCTGTCAGTCATCACTGCATAATCAGAGAAGAACATGTTGGAATCCTTCACTACACATCCCGTCCGTCCCTTATTCTTACAGAATGCCAGAACAATGATTTGAACAACCAGGGTAAAAGAAAGCTGGATTATGTGATTCGCCGTCCTGAAAAATGGGATTCACAAATCTGGATAGCTTTTATCCGGATTAAATTTTTTGACAAATGACAGTATTTTTACAATAAATAAATAGGCTACTAAACCCCCCAAAACTGTTTCTACTCCATCTTTGTTCAAATCCATGTAGATTTAAGAAACAAATCCATTTTAGACTGAGCTTGAAGCCTGAAAATGTGCAAACAATCCAGTGTCAATGAACATTTTAAATATGATCAACTTATTTTAAAGAGTTAAAATTAAGCTTTTGGAAATGTCCCTTTTTTAGGACTCTATTTACACACAAAATCCGTACATGTAATGCACTTCTTAGCCTAACATAATCTGCAGCCCCTTTGACGCAACTGCTTTGTCTATGTTGTTTCAAGTCTTCTTAAGTGCAGTTAACCCAACCCAACCCAGTTATGTTTAGGCATGAAAAAACCTCTGCCTGGATTATCTTCGCAGCAAACTTTTTTTGTTATCAGCAGTGATAACAGCTGTAGTATTGTTCTCATTGTTTAAGTCTATGTGCACTTGTGTCATCATGGCAAAATGTATTCCTGGAGACACCTTTTGTGGTAGAAACTACCACAAAGGCAGTTTGAGAACTTTGGCATATGTCTGTGTGGACAGATTTAGTCAGCTCAATAGCAACCACAAACTAGCAACTTATAGTCATGACACTTAAAGGTGTGTAGCTGAGATTAAAAGTTGTCTGAGATGGGTGTGGGTTTAGCACTTATCTAATAACTAGAACTGAGAGTGAGTCCAGAAGGTAATCAGCTGACTTGAGGTCATTGTAAGATTGCTCTTTAGTTTCTGGTGTAAAAAGAAATTAAATTCCAAATTATCTTTATACATCTAAAGTGCATTTAAAACAGCTTGATACATATACAATAACATTACTTTTAATTATTCTAAATATTACTATGTTAGTCACACTATTTTCACCCCCCAAAAAAGACAAAACCCTATTTCAATTGACTAGAAGGCACATTTATAAATGACCCAGGACTCAATTTCTTTTTTACTGTAAAGGTCTGTAAGGAATGTATAATGTATACACCGGCTGTTTCACCTGTCTCACCTTCTTTCTTAACCTTCCTTACAGTTCATCCTGATTTGTTGCTTTCGCCTTGTCCACCTTGCTTGCCATTTTTTTCTATCAAACCCAAAAAGCATAATCTGAACTCTGACCTTCTTACATCTATATATTATAGTCCTTTAAACACTCCTCTTACTCTTCGTTCTCTTCTTTTCTTTTCTCTTTCTTTTCTTTCTACTCTTCCTTGTGTGCTGTCACCATCCTCATACCTCCATGCGTCTACGTACTTCAAAGTGCAGGTTCATTGGCTACACACATCACAGTGGCAAGCCAAGCACTGTCCCATTAGGAAGGCGACTCCAAATCCACCCTACAAACTCACAATTTGTATGATCTGTAGCAAAGGTTACTAGCGATGGATCCTTCGCAGCCTCTTTTCTCTCAGAATTTATTGCGCACAAGATTACGACAAATGAATAGCAAAGCTTTGGAGAGTTTTTGTTTACGTCACTTTAGTAGAAATGTGACAAAACCAAATACATAAGAAAACAGGTTTGTTAAACAATGGCATTAAAAATCTGTAATATATGTTTTTTGTGGATTTTTAAGGGATTAATGAAGTGTGTAACTGCTGTAAAACAGAGGTTTAGGTCATTTCTTGTTACTGCTATGGAAAATTTCTTTCTTCAAAAGCTTGCGGAATTTCTGCAGCTGTTGTGCTCGTCATTCTTCTTCTGCTTTTATTCCCCTTTATTCCCCTTCTTGATCTTCTTCTCAGGTTTGTTTCTTTCGCTGTCGCATGTCAGCTATTCTGCACAGCACTTCCCTGAGATTTCCAGTGGTATTGCTCCTGCTTAAAGCACAGATAGCTAAGCTCCGTGAAAACTAGAACTTTTTGGTCTTAATTCCATTAACCGTGTTTAGAGGAAGAAGAATGATGAGGACCATCCCAAGAACACTGTAAGGGACCGAGCTGGTGAAAGACAAGGACACAGTTGGTTTCAGAAGGAATGGGTTTTATTTACCCCCAAAAAAGTACTCACACACACAAATTAAAAGAGGTCAAATGAACAAAACTAAACCAAAAGATATAACAGTAACTTTAAATTAACTGTTAACACAAAGAAACCAAATTAACCTAACAAACATGAAACAAAGGGGAACTTAAATACTGGCTGATCAAACCAGTCTAAACACACAAAGGGGTTAACAAATACTAACAAGTAACCTAAACAAAGAAACAAAACATAAAAAATTAGTTTACATATTACTTGCACAAAAGAATTAGTAGAAATGAAAGAAAGCAATCAACTCAAAAGCAAAACCAACAAATCTAAATACATATAAAGAATATGGAGGCAATTGATTTCCCCTCTGGAAGGAGCTGGCTTGGTACAGGCCCATGGCACTTCCTGTTCCCTTGGCTTCTAGTGGTTGTGCTCACTTCTGCCCCCAAGCATTCATATGGCTCCCCCAGCACCAGTAAGAAAAAAGAATAAATGTTAAACAAAACTTAAACAGAGTTGAAAATACAATAGAGCTCCAATGTGCACGCTAACAAAAGAGAACTAAAACATTTCAACAAGATATAAACCAAATATGTAAACAACAGTGTTAAATTATACACTAACATAACTGAAATGTGTTGATATAGTGGGGTTACCACCTTTAAATGTGTGGCTGTAGGTGCAGCTATCACAAACACCAACCCTACATTGAAAGCATGGGGGTGGTAGCATCATGCTTTGGGGGTGTTTTTCTGCACATTGGACAGGGCGACTGCACTGTATAAAGGAGAGGATGACTGGGGCCATGTATTGCGAGATTTGGGGGAGCAACCCTACTGTACTGTTTTTTTTTAAAATTATGTCTCTCACAGTGGACATGCACCTACGATCAAAATTTTAGACCCCTCCATGTTTCTAAGTGGGAGAACTTGCAAATAACATCATAGTGTTCAAATACTTATTTTCCTCACTGTATGTTAGTTTTGTAAGTGTTTTGTAAAACATTGTAAAATTACAGACAGGGAACACTATTAGTTAAAGGACCTCAGAGAAGGACTGCTTGTGAACAGTCCATTTGCTTTTATTTTTTATTAAGAGGCCAAAAAGAAATTGCCTAAATAAATGTAATGTATAAGTAGAGAATGAGAAAAAAAAATAGATCATTTTCTATTATGTGATTTTCTAGTAAAATAAATAAGAAGTGGACCTAATGACATTAATGATAGCCACATTTTATCAACCAAACACATACTAGTCAACTTCAATGAAGCTGACTTGTATTTAAGTATTTTTGTGATGGGCAAACTGGAAAAGACTAAACTACCTCCTTGAGATTTTCTGCTGAGACACCACACTTTGGAAGAGGCATCCAGGTGTCAATGGTTTAGTCAAAAATGACAATGTAAAAATTAGGGACATCTCAATGATATATGAGACTGGAACACACATAAGGATTTTTTAAATCTAAGGAGATTTTTTATTTGTTAGAGACCCCACACATGAAGATAAAAAAATCAGGCATTTAACAGTTTTGATCATATTGTGTGTGACGTGCTGCGATAATCTTAGCACAGAACAATACACACATTATGATTCTGTCCTGCAGCCGAATCTCGTTCTTCGGAATAGAAATCTTGTGTGATCAAACGTGATCGAACAAAACGAAGAAGAAGAAACCTGAGGAAAAAAAAAAAGGCTTTGAAAAAAAGCCGGGAGACAGCGTGAACACAGACTATAGAGCACACGGACATGGACTTTATAGCTTTCACTAATCCACGTGGATCAGTGTCTGCTTTTCTGTTCCCAAGTCAGCTTTTCCGACACACAAAGATTTTTGGTCGTAAATGTGTTTGTTAAACAAGTTTAATTCTTTTGATTGTGGGCCAAGACCTGTTTCCGAGCTGATTGTCAGGACAAATTTACTCTTAACACACCTAAGACAACAGGATAATCTTATAAGACTTAAAGCTGGGTACACATATAAACATTATTGGGCTATACTGTCCCGATTTTCCCCCTTATACAACCAAGGACGGCAAACGCCTGATTTTCTTATGTCTGATATATACAGCACTTTTTTCACCATTTAGTATGGCAAGTATAGGCTATCATACTATACAGTATTATATAATCGTTTCAACGAAAAGCAACAGTGGAAGAAAATAGGGATTAACTGATAGGCACAGTTCAGACAAAGTGTCAAATTGAACAATAAGTTAGCATGCAAGCACATAAAGCAAGGCTACTTAATTTGGTCCTACGAGGGCCGCGATCTAGCAGTTTTTCAATTTGTTCCTGCTTCAACACATCTAAATCAAATTAATTGGATCTAACAGCCTATCAAGTTCTGCACAATGACTCATTAATTTGAGTCAGGTGTGATAAAGCAGGGATACGTGGAAAACCTACTAAATGGCAGACCTCAAAGGACCAAATTTATTAGCCCTGACATAATGTAATCAGATCAGCACATTTTTGGGCTCCATGTTCTTTAAAATTGCTGAGACAGCAGGTGTTGGCAGAAGTTAAGACTGATGTAAAAGTTTTGAAGTCAGAGTCTCTTTAAAATGTATAAACAGGCTTATGTTTGTGTGTGTGTAGATTTCATGACTTTAGCTTTGAAGTAAACTCCCTTTACTCTACCAGCAGTGATAAAGCAGACACATGACTCTGCAATAACCACAAGATCTGTGTGGTCTTTATTGTTAAAGCTTGTAGCAAACATTCACTGCTAAACAGGAATGTTTTATAGGTAACTTTCTCTGTTCTGATGTGCCTCGCTCTGACTCAGACCTACTCTGTGTGTCAGACCAGGTTATTTGCTATAATATACCTATTGTAATTGTAGATTTTATCTGCTTCAGTTGGCTTTTTTTCAAATCTCCCACATGGGATTATACAGAAAAACTAAAATGAAATTGTATGATTAAGATGAAAAATGACATTTGCAATGTCAGATAACTGCAGGCGATGAGCATAGTTACCTAAAAAAGACATCCTGTTGTAATCTTTGTTGTGTTGTTCGCCTTTATATTCTGGATCTGTCTCTGGCTCCAAATTTTACTAGTGGATCTGAGGAGTTGTCACACTCAAAAATAGCATGTTTTTGAGCCAGTCAATTGTACAATAAATTTAAAATGAGTTCCATTTTGTCTTTCGTATTGTGATTGAAAACATCTATAAATCCCTTAAACTTTAGGCTAAAAATATATATATATTAATAAAGATAATTTTAATTGACCACTAAAACGTCCATTTTTTAGGCATGTTAGGTATGTTTGTAGGAGATGCTCTAGTTACTCACAGAATGAGAAATATGTGCACTAGTTACACACAGAATGAGAAATATGCCATCTCCGTGCTGAAGGCACGGAGATTCTGTTGCAAAATTTAGAAAGATGTTCACTCGTGAATAATGCTTCAACCAAGGAGGTGAAAGACTAAATAAAATTAACTGACAAAATTTAGCTTTTTTCTTTTTGCTATGTGTAAACAGTTTTTTGCTGTGACCACGCCTACTACCAGAGTGGTAGGCATGGTTTCACTCTTTTAGAACACAGCAGGTTTGACTACATTGAATTGAAAAGGTTTTGACAGCCAGTGAGGAACAGAATTTTTTACAAATATTTTTGCCTCCTTTTTTTTCCTGGATGAAAATATACATATGTCATGAGACTTAACAAAAGGTAATCTTTGACTACAGCGAAACTTTTTTTTTTCAGGTGTAATTGTATGATAGTCTAAGGAAACCAAACCAAGTTTTTAGCAAAACTTGTAGTCATTGGCATATGGTATGTGCTGTCTTTATCTTCTTTATCTTTTCTTTGTAAAAGGTATCATAAGAGAAATTACTACATTTGAACACTGCACTGTGAAACAAACCAAAGTTTTGTATGTTACATTCTATAAGACAATATACAAAAGACCAAAGCAAGCTTTAAAAAAGCTTAATAAAATTGTATTTGTAGTATACTGTCTTAAATCAAACTATTCATAGTGGTCATAGAGGTACAAAACACAACAAGACAGAATGAAAGGGTTAACTGAGCAGCAATGAAGCAGTACCTGGCTTAACACGTAAATCAGGTGTATGAGAATGATGTGAAGACAGCGATGATTAACCAATTCAACACACAATCCTAAAAATAACACTAGTTCTGTTTTGGAAATAGGAAAGTAGACTCAAGTAAAAAGAGATTGATATAAGTGTAGGTCTATCAATTATAAAAGTAAACAAACAAGATTATGTAATTCATAAAATATTCTGAATCTGACCAGTGAATATTTATATTATGATAATATACATCTTAAACATTATAAAAACAATATGCGAAGACCTCAAAACCCTTGTAGTTATATTTGGAGATCCATTTTCTTCTTTGGAATAAAGTCCACAGAATCACATTTGTGATTTGATGGCTTAAAACAAACAGAAATTTGGATTTTTTCAACAGAGAATCCTGTTTACCAACATTTAGGAAAGGGAAGTGTAGATTGCCTCAGGGGTTCTTCAACATTTTAACATGTGTTAAATATGCAAGAGTTTTATCTTTACATTTCCCTCTTAAATTGTTGAAAATAATGTACAGATTCACACACACATGTGGTCAGTCAGTCACACATTCTGTTGACTGACTCAAGAAAAGTTGCTGAATAAAGATGTCTGTGCTGTTTAAGTATACAATGCTTTCATACACTTTAATAGTAACGTATGCTCTTTAATTTGTTGTAAAAAAAAATGCCTGGTTTGTTAATCTACAAAGATTTGCATGCCAGCTTCCGCCATCCGTGCGTGAATGTGTGTGTGAATGGGTGAATGTGATGTATAATGTAAAGCGCTTTGGGTATCATTCCAGGTACAGTAAAGCGCTATATAAATACTAATTATTTTTTATTTACCATTTTCTATTTACATCGGAAACGTAGAGGTGTGTAGTTAATGAAGGTCAGGTTTGGAAATAGGTGTTTCTGGATGCAAAACTGTTGAATAACCTTATAATGTTGTTATTATAACTAAACAAAGCTGGTGTGATTCAGTTGTAAGATAGTATTGTAAATTTGATATTGCCTTCCAGTTCCCTAGTTTGCTTGATAGAATACACACACACATACTCATGTAGTTGCTTACTTCATATCTATCATCATTTTCACAGGTTTTTTTTAAAAACAAACCATGCTCCTGTGCTGTACTGTTGCCTTGTGTTGATTTTGAATAGCTTATCAAAACTATCATTTTTAAACGGCACTGTTTCAGTAACAGAATTTAAAGAAAGGATATGTCTTTTACCGAATTATGGGCAGACTGCTTTTAAGAAACTGCTTATTACTACTACCATAACACTCTATAAGTATTGTCCAAAGAATCCATGTAAACCTGACAGGTGTGTGATAAATTAAACCTACAAGGTGTAGAGCTTTGTCAATGGTGCAGGAATGCACTAGAAAAGAGAAATTCAAATGAATAAGTGACTCATTAAAACTGATTATAGATATCACACTCGCTGTGGTTGAGAAAGTTGTGCTTGCTGTAAAGGAAAACTCACAAGGCGCAACCAGAGCCAGCATATCTTCTTATAATCAGGGCATTTTACAAAGCATGTGTGACCATCTTTTACCTAACAGAAGAGATGACGTAAAAACTGTTCTGTCACACTTTTGAAATAAGAATGCCTTAAAAAAACTGTTTCTAAGAATAGTTGCGTTTGCATAGTTCTTCCTTTATGATAAACTGGATTCTGTGTAGACAATACACGTATATACGCTGTGACATTGGAATGTGTTGTATGTCATGAAACCATTTAAAATATGTAAGGAAAATCATATGGATTATCATTATTTTCATTATATTTGATTGTGATTTATTAATTATTCATTATTATACTTTTTGAAATAATTTATTCATTAAGTTTTAGAATCAACTATTTAAGTCTTTATATTTTAATCATTAAGCGGCAGAAGAAGTACTCAGCAGCATTCTTTGTGCAAGTGTGTGTTGGTTTATGCTGGGAACCAAGGTCGAGCTGTGGATGAGATTAAAGGATGTGATTGTACCAGGAGGAGACCGGACACTAACCGACCTATACTTCTTATTCTCTCCACGTCTTATCTTCAGTGGAAAAATACTGTAACCTGATACTTGTGTAATTCTGAAGTGAGTAATGTTCGAGGGAAGGACTTTATGAACACCTATCCTTTATAATACCTTGTAATGTGTAAAAAACTTTAGTGTGTGCGCCATATCCGTTTGATGCATTCACTCCTTGCAAGTAAAGAATTGTATCCATGAGATAACGCTCTGTGTTCTTCTTGCGTTGAAAGGTTTAGCTTTGTCGTGCTAGTGATGGGAAAATTTCCCCAAGAAAATACAATCTTTGTATATACATGTGAGCTAGAAGTTATAGAAGATAGATAGATATATATATACTTTTTTTCAAGTGACAGAAGACATATAAATTGTACTTTATATTAATGTTGCGGATTACAGTCAGAACAGGATCCACGAGCAGACACTGGAATGCAGGAAAAAACAGGATTAATTTCTGTGATCTGTGGATGAACAGATGATGGAGGATGTGACCGGTAGGCGGACAGGCTGGCAGCAGGCAGGCGGACAGGCTCTCTGGTAGAACAGAGCAGAGCAAACGTTAGGCATGCAAAGACAAGACGTGTGAAACAATGCTGAATGGCCGAGAGCTGTTACCACTAGGCAAATCAACAATCTGGTGATGAGTTGAAGGCTGAGCAGGTCTTAAATGCACATAGCTTGATTGATTGCAAAATGCAGTGAGGATCCCGTTGCCCAGGGAACAGCCACGCCCACCATTGCCAGACACCGGAGCAGGCACCACAAATAACTTTTCACTTTTAACTTAGGTATTGTGTATAACATGGCTACATATCCTTGTGATGAATTTATTTTTAAAAAATCAATTTTACAAGAAGCTGCATTTCCATATTGGCATGGTTTCTGCAATCACCTTTCAAATCAAATTTATACAGCACTCTTTCACACACTTTCACTCAAACACATGCATTCACACACATACAAATTGCATATACACTCCCCCCACACCCCATTCTGTACAAACATGAACTCCCATCCCTAGTTACTGTCTCTTAACTAAATGCAAGTATAAAAATTTCAATAGAATGAAAAACAATCTGGCTTGATGCTGCTGTGAGGAAATATCTTGGGGATCCAGTCACACCGGCACCCAGCCCACCCATGACCACAGAGGGTGCCATAACAGGAACCACCCAGATCAAGGCAAGCCAGGGTCCACACCACAGCCACAGGGCTGCAGTGCAGGCCCCCAGCCAGATTAAAAGTTTAAAAGTATAAAGATGAAATAATCTTATTAAATTATACTTGGATAAAATATAATGAAATCAGGGAGCCACATAAATAGGTGGCATTTGAAATAAATAAAAAAATTATAATTAAATAAGTGAAAATCTAAACAAAATCAAATAAAATTCAGCCATAACCTAAGACAAAAAGAAAGGTCTTTAGCTGTTTTTGTGAACTCTTTTTTAAAAACCTCAACAGTCTCTGCAACCCTGAGGTTCTCTAGCAGGCTGTTCCACAGTCGAGGCCCGTAGTGGTGGAACGAGGCCTCACTATAAGATTTGGTTCTAAGATGCCGGTACCAGAGGATCTCAGGGCCTACAAGGGTTCATAATTTAAAAGCAAGTCTAATAAATACGAAGGCCCAAAACTGTTAAGAAATTTATAAACATTAGGTAAAAAACATGTTCAGTTGGGTTGTGTAACGGTTGGTTGTGGTGGTGAGGACCCAAACGCAGTCAGTCAAGGCAGGCTGCAGAATGGCGCTCGTGACAATGGTTTATTTCCACAAACTCAGGACAAGGAACCATACATGACCGGGATAAACCATAACACGACAAGGAAGTGAACCACATACACAGGATTCAACAAACAAGTACATGCACACAAGGATCTGACAGGGAAGACCTGAAACCATGGGGTATATATACACAGGTGAAGTGAATCAAAATTAGACCGGTGAGCTAATGAGTCAGGGACAGAAACCACAGGAACAAGAGGGAAAACAAGAAAACTGAACTAAATGTGACAAAACCCAGAACAATAAACCAAAACTCAAGACAAAAACTAACACGACACAAACAATGATCCTAACAGAAAACTAAACACAAAAACCAGAACTAGAAACTATGATCAAAACAGAACATGACAAACCAAAACCCTAAACCATGATCACCAGAAAAAAACCCTGAAAACACCAAACTATAAACCCAGATCAAAATATAACACAAACTAAGGAACAGACCAAAACACACAAGAAATAAGACGGTGAAACATGACAGGGTTGAGGTCAGGGAGCTGACTATGTCATGCAAGAACATTTAATCCAAGTGTTCTAAGAAGCTTTGAGATGCCTTTGGAGTAGTTTTGGGTGATTATCCATTCATGCTGCAACATTCTGCAGCATAACTCTAAGAAACAAGTTATACCAACCCTCATATCATCATTAACATCAGTAAATGGTGTGCTCCGCTGTTAACCAGTGTCCCAGCTATTTTGATAGTCAAATATGACTGCCCTATGAACCCTTGTTTTTCTTTTCTATCTATTTCTATCATTCTGATACAATTTAGGTTAACTCTGCTATAAAAAGCAAGAAAAAAACAAAAACTGAAAAATCTTGTTTGAAAGTTGTTACTGAGAGTTTAAATCATTTGCATTTTACATCTTGGGACTGCATATTTAGAAATAGTGACATTATCTAATCCAAATTCAGCACTTGAAATCAACTCTATAACACGATCTGCATATTTTCTTATAAAATATCAAGAGACCAGGCCATGAAACTGATGACCAGTCTATAGTCCTATTAGTTCCGATTCAGTGGAGATGTGATTCCTAAATGGTTAATTTATTATTTTGTTAAACCCCTTTTTTAAAGTTAAAATCTGCTCTTTTGTTAACTGTTATCTTTTTTATTTAGAAAACAATCTGGTTGTGAAAACAGAAGCAAAGACTTTGTAAATGTCAAAGCAAATCATGTACCAGGAAGCATATAATTTTTTGTAAAATACAGAGAAAGAATAAAACAATTAATCAACACAGTTCAGTGAGGGCAACTAACACTAGACTGCCTGACAGGTATGCAGATTATTTTATGGAAATGACTATCACATCATGTTTGTGAGAAACCTAATCAGCAGATGTACAACCATTTCTCATATATAGATGATACAATTTAATATAACTTATTTCTCCAGCAGTAGTTTAAATGCCATCAGCGTTTTCTCAGAAATAACATGGAGACTGCTTTCATTGCCCAAACTACATCAACATTTTAAATTCTCAAACCTACGTCACTGTAACTACCCCCACCTCCTTTCAATGTGTGTTTAGCCTTCATTCTTTTCACACAATAATATGCTACACAAAACAAGTCCAGCAAGTTGTGTCAGACTTTACAAAACCAAGAATATCTTGCCTCTTAAAAATCAGCAGCCACTGACAGCTCTTCATTTCCATCTTTGGACTCAAGGAGGAAAGGTGTCTGTTGTCTTCTCAGTGTTTGCTTGTTCGATCTGTCCATTGCCTTGAATAAAACAATACTACTGCATAGTTGGACCCCACTAGGGTAAGAAAGTCAATTTTTATATTCAAATAGCTGTTATTAACTGCAGAATTATAACATGATATTAGAAATTTCTTAAATCTAGCAATTTATTTTAAACATATTTGGGGGAAGGGGGTTGGATGTATTAGAAACTTTGCTTTCTCTTTTAAATTGTGGTTGGTTAAAGTGAGTTAAACCAAAATTTGAAATTTAAGATTGAAATTCCTGAGAAGTGTGCTTTTACTCACAATTTTGTGATATTCTATCAAATGCAAATTTAAACACTTTTTCTTGATTAGACTACAAAACTGAATAAAAATTCATTAATTAATTTGACACACAAATGTGCTCACATACAAATGCTGTAAAAAGATACAGCAGGTTCTAGATTTATACCTTTTACATTGATGGATTACAATGCTTGACTTGTCAGGGTGTGGCTGTTCTACAAGCACAGTGGTGCACCCGCTGCAGAATATTGTAATTATAAACTCAAAAAACACTTGTGCTATGCTAAGATTATAACTCTTGCAAAGTTTTTTATTGTAATTGAATTATCTACTTATGTCTATGTATGTACACATAAAAGGAATTCCCAATTCAAAACGATGTAGGAATCTTTTCAAAAGCTGAGAGTTCATATTATTAAATTATTTAACTTTTTTTAAATGAGTTGTGAATAAAATATACATGGGAAAGGGTAACTGGAATTTAATAGAAAAAATTATGGAATGAATATGGTTCTCAAAAGAAGTAAAACAAAAGAGAAAAAATATATATTAATGAATTGTATTATGGCATTACTATCTCTTGATTTGAATTTGCAAACTAAATGGCTGATTTCAATTGGATGTGGATACGCCTCGGATGGAATCCTAAAAGGCAACTGTAGATGAGTCACTGCTTTGACAGATAAGGAAAAGGTTTCACAAACTTGTCTTTCTGGAATGGCATATCCAATTCAGAACTTCTTCAAGAATGTGCTTAATCTCTTTATAAATCTGTTATCAGTTAATAAGTGAATCACTGATGCAGTCAGGAGAAGGTTAGAAACCAGGGGGCAATATTAAGCCAATGAAAAGCTCTCTTGTTTTTTGCTTTTCTCTGTTTTTATTAGAAATTACACATAAGTTAAATGAAAGTACACTGGATTAAGTATAATTTCTCCACCATTTGCATGAAAGTAGGTGATATTTATCTTGTCTGTAAGCATACTTTTGAAGAACACAGTGGCTTCAATGTGTATATTTATGTGTGTAAAATGTACAAAGTACTAACTGTGAAGTATGATTATTAGGAGGCAGACACTCTGAAGATGGAACCTCTTGTAGTCTTCCTACTCTTGGCAGGTAAGTGTTGTGAATGAAAGATTCTCTGAAAGGGTTTGTGTGTGTGTGTGTGTGTGTGTGTGTGCGTCAGAGAATGAATGTGTGAAAGACTGAGGTAAGAAACATATTTTAAACTGAAATAATTATTGAATTTCTCTCTTTCTCTCTCTTTCCCTCTGTCTCTCTCTCTCTACAGGGCTGGTTGGAACGTCATCAGTTCAAAATGACACAATAACAGGTATTAGAAACAAAAGCTGCATGAATCCATGTTTTCCTACAGGTGAAATTGTTGTTTTAATTGGCCTACAACCGAGGATAGTTGGAAGAGTGAGTAAGGTAATCAAACAAGGGGAAAAATTTTTTTAAACAGAATTTATTCTGAAAAGCACATTTAACCTTTGGCAAGAGCAAATGTTCTTTATACAGTGTTATCTAAAATATCTCAAAGAAATGAGTTTCAGTTAAGTCAAAATATAAGCCTATTTGTCTGTTAAATAGAGATTAATGTGATGCAGAATATGTGGCAGGAGAGACCAGTTATGATACAGAGGAGTGGTGAAACAGGAAGCTAAGCTGAAAATACAGTTCTTTGTTACCAGACAGTCTACATTCATGTTGTCGTGCATTGTAGGGAACAATGTGTACAACCAGGGACCAATTATGATAAAGCAAACTGGTGAAACTGGTAAAACAGCTCGCCAGTCAGGCTGAAAACACAGTCCTATAGTGCCAGACAGTTCATACCCCTTGTCTGTAGTATTTTTTGGATTTAGAGCTAATAATGTAGGGAAACCAATCAAGACTAATTTAGCTATGTAGATTATTTACCACTGAATGCTCATAATGAATATGTTCAAATAAGGCTACAAAATGCAATGCTTTTCTTCTTGAGTATAAACTTAGAGAGAGTTAAGTCTCTTAGCAATTAACTACAATACTATCTAGTATTTTTAGGCTGGTTTTTGAATACTAACATATTTTATTGTAACATTATTAATTTAGTTGTACATTTTTTTTAATAAAATAAACATCAAGAATACAACTTATGTTCAACAAAATAATAAATTTTACTAACATAGCTACAACATAGTTTTTGTCAAAAGAAAAAAAAAATCTATTTCAGGATGTAGGATGCACACATACACACACACACACACACACACATATATATATATATATATATACATTTTTAACACATTAATTACAATTAATTATTACTAAAAATGAAGGCATTAAAAAAATGTAATTTCAGCTTGTATTAAAAAAATGCGGAACGTTGGAATTGCTCAATATCTTGGTACACCGATTGGTGCACACATCAGAGCTCGCCTAACACAGTGTTGCCAACTTTATGACTTTAGTGCTATTTTTAACAATAGATGAAAGAATGTGTTGTTTACGTGTTCTGAAGCGGGTGCTGCCGTAGGCACCTTGCCTGTACAAAAACACTCACAAAGCCTCCTCTTTAGAGCAGGAAATGTTGGGTTTCCACTAGCCGAGCCCCCCTGGCTTACAGTCTGATGTTAATGCCTAATAATAAAGAGTGCTGACAAAAACACTGTAAAAAATAAAAGTACTGTAACATGTTGTAGACTTTTAATGAGAGAACAACCAAAGGTTTTAAAGTACTTAAAATGGCACTGTTACTTTAGGTCTGTTCCATTATGGCCAGGGATTTATTTCTATATCTTTTTCTATTTTGAATTGAAATGTAATTAAATGCATTTTTCTATACATTACTGGAGTTTGGGTTTACAAGCATTTGCATTTGAAATTTTCATATTTCGAACTTCTTGACATGCATCTTGAGTTTCTCTGAATAATTTTCTAATTCACAGTAGAGCCAACAGTCAACATGACGTCAGCACCTGGTCATGCAACCTCACCATTAGACAATACAACTGCATCACTGCTAAACAACATTTTAGGTAATCTGAGTTCTCCCACAGTTAAAATCATTTAGAGGGCTGATTTAATTATGTGTAACCTCACCAACTGTTAATTCTAATTTAACAGACAATTCAACCTCATCACCAATCAACGCAACCTCATCATCGGTTGACATGATCCTATCAACCGTCAATGAAACCACAACACCAATGAACCCTATCTCAACAGCGAATGAAAGCTCAACACCCGCACAACTGACTTCACCATCATTTAATCTGACCTCACCACCAATCACTGGAACCACACCACCAATGAACCCTATCTCAACAGCGAATGAAAGCTCAACACCCGCACAACTGACTTCACCATCATTTAATCTGACCTCACCACCAATC
>JBAMHW010000004.1:11858765-11870392 GCA_037177495.1 Rhadinocentrus ornatus
TGTTTTCTCCTTGTTTGTTTTTAACTGATTAGCCAGGAACCTTCCAGATTTGTTGCCATGTTCAAAGTTCTCCAAACCAAGTCTTTGCACCTAAAACCATTCTCTTTTAAAGTAGCTGATAAACTCAGGATCTTTAAGTAATGACGTATTAAATCTCCACTTTCTAGTTGCTGGTTTATTGCTCTTATTTCAAAGAGTGAATAATACTGGTGCATGTTTAAGGTTGTGTTGTTGATCTTCTTCTTCTATTTGAAACTGGTTAGTATTATAATAATTTGCATTATATGATTAGCCTTGATTCTATGAAATTCTTATGTAATAGAGTGTACTGTGATGATACGCCTAAGTACATTCAAAATGGGGGATATTGATGGATCATTGAATTAATCTGGATAATTTCTTTCTTTCTTTTTCTTTTGTAAAATAAGTACAGGTGCTATACCTGGAGAATAAACAATGCACGCTGTGTCTCAATTGCTGCTTAACACTCACCCTCAACTTGTGATTTTGTTGCTGAGGTACCGATCCAGGGTCCTGCAATTACAGGACATTGTAACATTGTCATAATGTAACATTAGTCATCCTAATATACACACATGTAATGCACACGCACACTTCTATTACTGTTTGTGTGTCCACATGTGGGTCACCATTTGTCTTTCCCAGGAAAGACAAATCTACTTGCCCTAACAATATATGAAAACAGAGTGTGGAAAAAATGCCAAGGCAACGGAAGAAAACACTGGTTTTGCAATCAGCTGCCATCAGCAGTAAACACGAACCCCCATAGCCTTTCATGTGTGGGTTTTAAAAAAAGAAAAAAAAAATAGTTAGGAGTTGCAGGTCATTCTATAAAACCACTCAGAAGTTTTTTTTTTTTGTTGTTTGTTTATTTTGTTGTGTTCTTTTGTTCATGTCTTTTAAGCTAAAGGAATAAGTCATCTGTATTTTGCTCCTAGACAGTTTTAATTTGCACACTGGAGTAATGCAAATTGAACACAGTTCTCGTGAGGTCATGATCCACTATATTTGCCTGGAGTTCATACTAATCAAAGCATCTCCGAGATTAATGAGAGCCAGATAGAATCAAATTCTGCAAGAAAGACAAATGTCAGATTTCTAACATGACCAAACACTTGGAAATGTGTAACCTCAGTTACTTAGTAACAGTTAGTCCCATGTAAGAGTGATAATGTGTCATAGAAAAAAAACCTTCCTAGTTCACAAAAACAGTACTACCGTTGTCATTGGGAAAGTGATGGTACAATGTACACATTTCTGTGAGACTTTTTTCTATAACCAACCAGCAGCTGTTCTTTCCTCTCCAAGCTACTGATGCGTGACAATTTCCATCTAGATTAAAGCACTGCCAGCACGTTTCTTGGAGAAATAGTTCAATTTAGATACCATGTTGTTAAGTCACTACTACACAAAAATAAAAAATAAAATATGCCTGCCCTCTTTGAGACAAACAGCACACCCATTACAATTCAGGTTAAATCAGTGATAAGCATCCAGGTGTAATTGTAAACTTTGCGATTTCCATACATTCTTATAGTCATAACTGGAATAATTTATGTTAGTTAAATTTTTTCTGACACTGTAATTTGTGATGGACATGTTCTGGAAACAGTTCTTGAAAGTCTTTCCCTCTTACAACATAACAGAAACCTTATGTTAAAGGATTTATATGTTTTCTATGAACTGTTTAATGCTCCTGGTTTTTCACGAGACATGTTTACAAGTTTATTCTGTGATTCAATGTTCAGCATGAGGGTTATCATACTTGTATCTCTGTCCTCGTTCTAAAACGGAATAAGCAGTTTTCATGTGTGTCCTTCTCTTTCCCTGAATCACTGTAGCTTATCATAACTGCGGCAAAAGTTCACCCTGAATGAGTTAGTGGCAAGATTACATTACTGGTTCAGAACACTGCTGCTGAGGACAGGAGAGTTGGCCACGATTGGCCCTGCTGAAAAACACAACCACAGCAGAATGGTTTGGAGAGGGTGTTGACGGTGAAGTCACAGAGGAAATGACCTTGGTAAAAATTGTTTATTAGAAAAATTTCTAGCAGACACTGAAAGAACCACTGAATACCTGGGGTTTTGTCAGTGATATAATTGATCCAAAGCATAGAGGACAGGAAGGGGTCATGAAAATGAGGCCAAGGCAATGGCAGAAGGATAGTGTCACCCGATGTGCAATTTTGCATGATGCATTTGCAAACACTGGTATAAAATAGAGTTATGCATAGTTGTTGTTTTTTTTCCTTTTAGGCTACTAGAAGTGTCCAATTCAGTCTGTGCCAAAATTCAGATTTCTTAACAGTAATATCTACTGAAAAAGGAAATATTTAATATTTATGATAAACCATGTTTGAAAGCTAAATTTGTGTAGTGACATCCATCCAGGTAAAGGATAGCTAGCTAAACTTTGTTTTGCATCAAATTTGAATTAGCTTTATAATAAAATATCAAGCAATTCTGTTCTCTTTAGTTACAGAAAGCATGTTAGGTCTAAATGCACACACAGCTGTGGCTATTTATTAGATATATTTGACCCATATTTTGTTTAATTTTAAACAAAATAACAGCAGCAAAACATGGTTAAAATGTAAGCTGATTTTGGAGATTTAATGTGTGACATTAGCATCTAGATTCTATATATCTATGAGTTTTATCTAAGCATACTGTATGTTTCTCAGGAAGTACATTAATTAAATACAGTACATTAAAACTAAAAGCCTTAATGAATTTAACTGCTAATAAAATATGATAGGTGATTTAGTAAAGGAAGACAGATGAAGTGCAGTTACTGGAAATCATAAATGAGCTTAAGCAATTACTGTTCTCATTTTATAACTATTGCCTCATCTAAAGTATGACAGAGCAATTAAAATTTCAATCTCAGCATCAAAGTTTTAATATATAACAGGTAAATGTCAGTAAAATATATGCAGCCACAGAAGAGAGAGAAAAAGATGGAGTATCCTGAACATTATTGGCAGCTTTTCAAAAAGTCACAGATACTGGAACTGAAGCTTCAAGTTTTAAGTCAGGGTTTAATTAATTTGTTTTTCTATTGTTGGTTTATTTGTTTTAAGAAGGAAGGGTAACATTTACATTGATAACATTTTTAACATCCTAACCAAATAAATCAAAATCACTCTTACAAATCATTAGAATTTTAAATGTGCTCTACTAGACGGCTTCATTGACACAATCATACAACACAATACCTGAAGAATGAGTGTATTTGTGTGTCAGTGCAGGAACAAATATCCAAAGACACTGAGAATCTCTGACCTGCACTGGCTCAGTGAACTAAAAGCCACAGTCAGAGCTACTTTCCTTTCAACCTTGAGGCCAGCAGAACAGTTTAGTGTTCAGAAATATTACCTCCTAAGCTCTTTATCTTGACCTTTAATAAAAAATGTCATATGGATGAGGGAAAATGGTGGGAGGAATTTGTAATGAAATAGAAAAGACAGCCACGCTGCAATGAGACACTTTTACCAAACTGTTATATACACTACCAGTCAAACTTTGGACACACTTTTCCGTTAAATCTAATGGGAAAATGTGTCCAAACTTCTGACTGGTACTGTACGACTACACCACTGAAACTACAGCTGCACAGTAAATATTCTACAAAAAGTGCTTTAGATACTTTCTCTTATCATCTCGTTACAGAGGCTAAAACAGATAAGATACAATATCTTTTTTATCAAGGTTTGTAGTTTGTAAAGGGAAAGAAAAAGGCATGACATGTCATGTTTCACGGGCTTATTTCTGGGTTTTTGTGGTGTTTTTAGTTCTGTCACGGTTTTGGTTATATTTCTAGTTTTTTGTGGTGTTTAGTTTCTGTTTCTGTTTCAGCGCCCCATGCCGGCTCCCAGTCCTGCTCCAGTTCTTCAGCGTCTAATGGGAGGAGTTTGGAGAGGCCATGGAGAATGACTTCCGGATGGCTTCGAGGAAATTCTGGTCTACCATCCAGCGGCTCAGGAGGGGAAAGCATTGCTCCATCAACACTGTACAGTGGGGATGAAGTTGCTGAGATGGTTAAAAAGCTCCTCAGTGGCAGGGCCCCGGGGGTGGATGAGGTCAGCGCAGAGTTCCTTAAAGCTCTGGATGCTGTAGGGCTGTCTAGGCTGACATGGCTCTGCAGCATCGCGTGTACATCGGGGACAGTTCCCCTGGACTGGCATTCTTGGGTGGTGGTACCCCTCTTCAAAAAGGGGGACTGGAGGGTGTGCTTCAACTACAGGGGGATCACACTTCTTAGCCTCCCTGGAAAAGGTTTATTCAGGGGTGCTGGAGAGGAGGGTCCGTCTGATAGTCGAACCTCGGATTAAGGAGGAGCAGTGTGGTTTTCGGCCCAGTCGTGGAACTGTTGACCAGCTCCATACTCTCTTTAGGGTCTTGAAGGGGGCATGGGAGTTTGCTCAACCAGTCTACATGTGCTTTGTGGACTTGGAGAAGGCGTTCGACCACGTCCCCCGGGGACTCCTGTGGGGGGTACTCCAGGAGTATGTAGTGCCGGACCCCCTTGTTCGATCTATCTGGTCCCTGTACGACCGGTCCGCATTGCCGGCAGTAAATCTGAATAATTTACGGTGAGGGTTGGACTCCGCTAAGGCTGCCCTTTGTCACCGATTCTGTTCATAACTTTAATGAACAGAATTTCTAGGCGCAGCCGATGTGTTGAGGGGATCCTGTTTGGTGGCCTCAGGATTGGGCCTCTGCTCTTTGCGGATGATGTGGTTCTATTTGCTTCATCGGGCCGTGATCTTCAGCTCTCACTGGAGCAATTCGCAGCCGAGTGTGAAGAGGCTGGGATGAAAATCAGCACATCCAAATCCAAGACCATGGTCTTCAGCCGGAAAAGGGTGGAGCGCCTTCTCCAGGTCTGTTAGTCTGACAATTATTTTTAATGATTTAAATATCTGTACATCTCTGTCAAACAGACACCAAGATTAATTTAACTTACATACAATAATAAAAATGACACTGGCTTTAACACTGCTTTTTATCCACAATCATGTTACGCTGGCCTCTTTCTGACACTGTGTAAATCTCATTTAAGTGCAAGCCACTGATCAAGTTTACTGAAACATCCTCCTGACATCTGCTCTGTGTACTCTGGGTGTCCTCCAAAACAGAGGCCCTGCAGCACCTTTCTCACGCTACATGCACTGGTGTGGACAGATGAAATCAACACTGATCCTCTAAAAAAATATAATAATAATAATACTGTTAATCACAACACATATTCATATTCTCTTGGCTCGGATTCTGTGTAGTGCGACTTTCACTGCATTGTCCAGTTGACCCAGTTTTATGTGTGTTTTTGTGTTTGTGTGCAAGCTTCTTGCAGACAAAATGAATAGTGCAATTCTTCATGTTCTTCACATAATTTGCAATTTACATCTATTACTCACATGATTATATAATTGCTGTATGGATAATTAGAAAACATGCTTATTTGATGTCTCATCCACATTACAAGCACTCATTTTTCCACGGTCATTTTCTTTTTAGTGCAGATACAAATTTCAGACTGCCTATTAAGGCTTTCAATTATTTGGCATGAATCTCCTTTTATGAACCCAGTGTCAATCTTTAGAAATATTGGTCTCTTTGTTTTTCACTTAGTTATTCCAGCTTAAAAACTACTTATTCGTGCCATTCAAGGATCATTTTGTGCAGCAAAGTTTTAAGTTATTATTAATTAAACAGGTACAATTAGAGAAAGTTTGAAAGTGAAATATCTTTGATGTTAGTAATTTTGTACGTTTGCTTTGTAGTTGAGAGCAAATTCTCATCGGCCGATTAAACAGTAGACCTAACTCAACAATTGCATGAGCTAATATTGATCAGGAATTTGTTTAATTATTTACATACTGTTACAGCCCCAGCCCCTAGCCTTAGCTTTGGATGTAAATATCTGTGTTTGGCTGCAACAAGGTCATTCGATGACTTCCTGGATTTCTCAAGCAACTGCCAGGCTGTGTAATTGCTGATCCATGATTGGCTGGCTCCTTAGCACATGGCTGTGCCATCACCTGTATGCAATTGTTCTGCTTAGTCATCACCTGCCTATTGCCCAATCACCTGATGTCCAACCTGAGCACCACTACTTAAGATGGCTGCTGATGATCATTCAGGGCAGCTGTGATCATTCAGCACTGCTTGCCATCTGCAGTCTTGGGACTTAGTGTTGCAGAGTGTGTGTTTTACTGAATTGTTACTAGAGTGACTTGCTTTGAGCCAGCTTGCTTTGGGTTCTTTTGCTTGTTGTCTAGAGAGGGGATTTATGGCTCTTTGAAGGGAGCCGGATCTTGAGGAGCTGTTCCTTTCAAAGAGCCATTCAAAAGACTGGCTCGTTCTTACAATATTTTACAAATTTTCACAATATTTAGGAATTACAATCAAAATATGTACCTATATAAAATGGCTCCAAGCTGTAACTCGGTTCCAACCGTTCATTTAAAAGAGCCATTCAAAAGAATCGATTTGTTCATGAACGTCACATCTCTATTGTGTTGTACTTTGGATGGCTTTAAGTCTTAGTATTATTTTGGTTAATCTTGAAAACCCTTGGTTGTTTGCCTTAAGTTTGTCGTGTTGCTTTTTGCCTTTAGAGTTGCTTTTTGCCTTTAGACCTGTTCATATAGCTGCAGTCTTTTTTAATTTTGATTTTTAAATAAACCTTTTACTAATACCATTTAATTTCTTGTTCTTAATGTTGGCAACCCCTAGCAGAGCCAGGGTTGTAACACATACTGATAATAAAATCTGAATTCTTTTTTTCATTCTTTACGCTTATCCCACTCAAAAGAACATTAGTCAGCATCAGACTGGCATTCAGATTAATTTAATTTTTGCAGCAAAGTTGCTAAAGGCAACATAAAAGCTTGGAAATTGGACTTTCCATTTAAAAACTGTTAAAAGCTCTGGGCGTACTGCTGCTGAAGCCCTAGTGTGTGTCTGTAGTGTCTCCAACAGAACTCTACAGCCATCCAACATGTCTTAATTAGTTGTTCATCTCCACTCTTTCTTCAAGCTTGGAAATGTTACAGTGAATTCTGTTTGCTAAATTTTTTGCGCATTATTGGGTGGCATCACCCTTAAATTGCACATGACTGATTGTCCAAAAAACGTTTGCAAAGTAAAGCGCTGTAAATTCACAATAGAAAAGGGGGCCGCAGGACATTCAAAGAGATATGATTAAAAGGTCAAGCTCTACCATTTGGTAAAGTAAAATCTTCAGTAACTATGATGACTTTTATTTAGAAAATTGTTTAATTAAATCAGCCGGGGCCATCTTTACCAATTGCTTTTGGTATGTAATACTCAAAAGTAAGTTTTATCCCACTGTTGTTTTAAATTTTCACTGTTTTACTGTTGTTACGTTATTATTAACTTCCATCTATACCGTTTGCTAAAACCATTATTCAAATTATTGTTGTTTAAAAGAAAAGGAAAAATGCAAAGAAACATTTTTCTCATGCTTTTTTCTAAGTGTAAACTTTAAAGGGTTAAGAATGTGAGATATTGTCTGCTTCTGGGAAAAAAGGCATATATTTAATTTAAGTTACTGCTACTAACTAGTGTTTTTTTTTTTTTTGATAACTAATAATCACTAATTAAATTGCACAAAACAGAGCTTAATATGTAACAAACTTATAGCAAATACATTCATTTGGGAGGAAGGAACCAATGTTTGCCCCCCAAAAATTCAGATTTACAAGCGTAGTCCGTTGGAAGCTGATATATTATATGAACAGGCTTGGAGGATCTTGACAAAATGAGAAATAGAAGAGTTTCTACCATTTCTGTGCTTTATACAAAACCAAAACAAGCTGGCAATTTATCATGTGAAATGACATTTGCTTAGTTAGACTTACTAAAAAACATTGCATCCATATTATGCCTCAGGTGGAAAGCTGGATTTGTTAGGATAATGCTGGAAGCTCAAAGAAGCCTGTCAGTTGTGATGCAAAGAGAAAGATAAAAAAAAACAAAAAAACAACAACAACATTTGTGTAGGGTCATTGAGTGAAATATGATGACACTGTATTGCCAGAGGTGTTTACAGTGTGTGGTTGAGCAGATCTGTGGTTTTCCTTCCACTTCCACCACAGTTTCTTTTTGAATCGTCCACAAAATCATACACAATATTCTGAAATAATACTTGCTGTCTTTATTCTCTTTGCATCTCTGGCATTCAATTATACTAGAAGCACCAAGAAATTCTGTTTTAATAAGTGTTAAACCAGGTGGTAGATTATTCAAGCACTTATTTACATGTTATTTAAAATTTGCACATGTCACTTCCCCCCATCGTGGTTATATAATCAACAGGACTGAAATAGCAGCTTGACATTTATCGCATGCTATTGCAAATTCATACTAATAGGGGAAACATGTATATGTTTATAACATAGTTTTTTTTTGTTTTAAAAAGCAATCAGCCTAAAATCCACCTTGAGAATTTTAGAACTGAAATGCCAACTGACACACAGGACTCAAAGACAGACAGGTGAGGGACAAATCTAGACCTAAAAACTTAACAAGTATAAAGATAGAATGAGAATAAAGACTGTAATTCAACTAAGCTAAAAATAAATTAAAAATTAAATATCAAAGAGTATAAACCTGATCAGAAACAGGTCATTTAAAAAAGTAAATGGGGGTAATTACTGTTGGAACTGATGATAAATGCAGCACAGGTTGAGAGTAATACCTGAACTATATAGTCCACTATACAGTTAATCAGTCCAGTTGTAATGCTGCTAAAATATTCAAATGAAACCTTTCATTCATTACATAGTATGCTACAAACTTGTCATGTAACAAATCAAAAGTAATGTTACTGTAGTGTTATATAGTCTTATAGTAATTTTCTAATGAATAGGTTTTCTCAGTCATTGCTCTACCATTTGGTAGAACAAGATTTTTCAGTATTTTTAATTAATTTTAATTAAGATATGTGAAAAATTAACTGCTTGAACCATCTCTACCACTTGGTTTGGGCATGTATTGCCAAAAGTATTCTACATTCTATTCTATTCTACAGTCATTTGGCAGACGCTCTTATCCAAAGTGACCTACATCTGAGAAAAAGAACAACACAAACAAGAAGTAGCAAAAGTAATATTTGTTACTCCAATACTGTTTCAAGTTTTCCACATTTCACCACTGTTACTTTGTTATTAGCTGGCATCTCAACCATTTGTTAAAAAAAACCAAAACACATTAATTCTACTTATTACTGTCCAAAATAAAAAAAAACAACAACAACAAAAAATAATCAGTATTGCTGAAAATGCATGAAAAAGTCATCTGAATAGGCAGCTCAATCTGAAGTCCACGAATTTAAAGGGAACAGAGAAGCAAAGAAATATAAACATTTATGTTTTGCTTCAACATATTCCGATGCAGACTTCTATCATGGATCTAAAATTGGAAAAATATGCATTTTTATTTTGTAACCTTTTTCAGTAAAATCATAATATTTATCTGAGGAGGGAGCTTTTAAGATGGATGTAGGACTACACGGAGTTAGCATCACTGTGTAATTATAAAAGGGTTTTGATTTTGGTTATTTGTCTAAATTTTGTCAGCTCTCATGTTTTGTTTTTGTCTTTCTTATAAAGCTCCTCTGATGTATTAAGTATTGCATTTGCTTGTTTTGTTTTAAAATTATTTTTTCATTATGCTCTGTTCTGTTTTGCTTCCTCCTCTCAATTAACACTCCTGTTGTCACTATATAAACTGCCCAGTTTTTTGTTGATTCTTGTCATCGTCATCATTGTGCTTTGTTTGGATTTTATGTTTATTGGTACTTTTGATTGTTTTGATTCCTTTGTGGTGCCTAAATTAATAAGATTTTCAAAAGCAACCTTTGCTCCCAAATTCCCTTCATGTTTTTTGATCACCCTCAGCCCGAGTGTCCTCAAAAGTTTAACTATCCCATTCAAGCTAAGCCGAGCCAAAAAGGGATATGCATCAAGGCTTGTTGTTTAGAAGCAGAATTACCGGCAGCTGGATTCTACACATTAATTCTAGTACACTTCTTTAAGAAAAACAAATACACTGTCCTAGGCTGATGAAGGATCTACCACAGAAAACTTAAAGGAAATGAAAAGTGAAGAATTATTTCAACCCAGACAGTTTGTGATGTAGCAATATGTCAATCACACACAACTAGTGCAAAATAGAAATCTTTGGTACAGAGATTTTATATATATATACATACTGCTACTGCTATGTAAAGTCCTTTGTGTCAGCCTAAGAAAATGTTGAAGTAATCTCCTTTCATCCCCCCTAAAGGTTTTATGTGGAGAGCTCATGTAGAGGTGCCCCTGAGCAAGACACCTAACCCCAAATTGCTCCTGATGGGTAATGATGACCGCATTGCATGGCAGCTCCCGCCGTCGGTGTGTGAATGTGTGCGTGAATGGGTGAATGCACTGTATGTTGTAAAGCACTTCAGGCAAAAGCGCTATATAAATACAGACCATTTACCATGTAACTCATTTTTTTGGAGAAAAAACACAGTCATATAAGATGACAAAATAGGATTGTATGCTAATGCAGGCCAGAACAATCTACAATTGCATTTGGAGAATAGTGAATCTTCAGTGGTTGTGGGTGCAACTGCAAGTGAATAGTAAGAGTAGCATTCATGATGATGCATTGAACTAACCGTGTTTGGCTTATATATGTAGTGTAAAGCCACGGCTCCAGACTGCGACCGAATGGTCGCATTTAGCAACTAAAATGTGAGACAGTGCGAGTGAGTTTTTCAACTACTCTCAACGGCGACATTTGTCTTTTTCTTGTAGTAGTTATAATTGAATTTGTTTTGTCGCTAACAAACTTCTGCTCCCCTTTTCAGCCCAGTAGTTCACAGTAATGCGCAAATTAACTGCTGGTTTGCCGACTCAAACTAATTTCAATTCGAGAAAAGGAGACAAACACCAGAAGAAGCCAATGTGCGTGTGAGCGGGGACCAACGACCACTGTGACTGATTGGCTTATGTGTGAAAAGAGACGGGTCTTGGGAAAACTAAGCAAATTTGTCACTATATTTAACGAGTTTTCAGAACCCTCCAGCAACTTTGAAAAAATAAAAACGACTAACGAAAAATCTAGCAACTTATTCTGGTATTATTGGAGACTTTCGGAGACTGACGTAAATGAATGCAGTTTACTCTTTTCAATGAGGAGCGGGTACTGCGCAGACCCCTCCCCGGTCCAAAAGCATTTATACGAGGTCTCGCGGCAGCACACAGCTTCTGCTGTATAAAGAGCAAATGATGTTCACCTCTTTTTTATCACCAGGCTGAAAATGAAACGTAAAAAAACTGCTGCTGGATGATCCCGCCCTGGGATCATCCAGAGTTAAAAAAAGAGTTAAGAAAAGAGAGTTAAAAACTATTTAAAAAGTTTAAAGTGTTGTGACATGTTCCAAACCCCTAATTAAAAAGAATAAAGACACACAAAAAAACTGAACTAAAAATAAAGAAACAATTGACAGAATAAATTAAATTAAATTAAATTAAATTAAATTAAATTAAATTAAATTAAATTAAATTAAATTAAATTAAATTAAAT
>JBAMHW010000004.1:11962607-12003025 GCA_037177495.1 Rhadinocentrus ornatus
CTGTCCGCCCACCCAGCCCCGTGTGCCCATCCCCCCGAGGTCCTACTTGTATGTTGGTGTCTAAACTGTAATTAAAATTAAATGAAATTAATTTCTAATACTGATGAATTGGTTTTTTATGCCACCCGTTTGGCATTGTCAGCAACCAGGCAGTAATGTCTGTTGCAAAGTAAAGCAGATGGTGTGTTGCTGCAGTGCAGATTCCACTTACGAAGACTCCAGAAAGTTTACAGTGAAACGACCTCACACACAATCACAACGATACAAGACCCCTTTTATGATAGGATGCAGTTCTCAGTTTAAACTGTAGAAATGAAAATATGGTCGCAAATGAGGTGTGTTAGAAATTAGTGAATCAGTCATGTCTCTGATAAATGGATGAGTGTTAGTGCTATCAGAATGAAATAAATAAAAACAAAAAAAAGATTCTGCCCAGAATCAAAGGATCTGACGCTTTGGAAAGAGGGGAAGAGAATGTTAGAACTGGTTTATGTAATCTCTTTCTTGGATGCCTGGACAGGTGTCCCCATGTCGACCAGAAGAAAGCTGATAGAAATGAAACAAGAATTACCACTAATAATAATAAACCAAATCTTACAGGGATCTAAACAATTAATTTTTATCTCAGCTTTTAAATCATAAGCGATTTTTATTTTATGACTGAGGATGCTGTAGTTGGTTAAACTAGAGTGCATTTTGTTTGGGCTAACAATGAATGCTTTTCCAATAAAAAAAACAACTGTGTGTGAGTGAAGCTGAAAAGTCAAAGACACACCATTTAACAAAGCAGCAAGGTCTGAGATGTCACTTATTTTGTTTCCATCAAATATTCAGTAGAAAAATAACTCTTCTACATTCAGTATCTGTGACTGACACTCAAAGTAGTAACTGGGATTGTATCCTTGCTGAAATAATCATGGAAACTGTGCATAAATTTAAATTTAATTACTCTCTGTATTGTGCTCTGCAGCTGAAAGGCTATCCAAAACCCAACTGCAAAATAAGAAAATAAAAAAAAAATTTTTTCAGATGTCATATCTCAATGCCACCATCCATTAATTCCCCCAAATATATTGTGAAAGAGGTTTACAAGCTTCTGCAACACCCCTTACCAAGTGATGCATTCGTGTTGATGTGAGGAGAAGGATGAAAAGAATCATAAAGACAGCAAGGTTAGAAATTACCTGGTTATTTAAAAGTGTCTGAGCAAATACTGGCCAATAAAGACTCTCACAGGAAGCAAAAGCAAAGCTGTCTCAGATATTAAGGAGAGAAAGTTATTTCTGATTCAGAAATTTAAAAAAAAGTTTCCTGGTTTAATTCTCCTACAACAAACATTAGAAATGCTTAGCCCATACTACTACTGCAATTGTATTTTAGCACATCTATGATAATATTTTTGTTATAGTGTCAAGTCAGAGGCATGCTCTGATTTGTTATGTGTCATGTTTCTCCAAAGTTAAAAAGGTGCTGTTCACAATTTTCATAGAGAGACCTGATATTCTTTCTGGTGGAGAAATTGCTTGGAGAACTATACTGTCCAAAAATGTTTTCCTTAATTTAAATAAGCTGTCACTGTGATTGCATCTGAAGTGTCCATGAATGAAACTTGTTTTCAGCAACATGAATAGCGTTAGCAACAAAATGGAGAAAAGCAATAGGCAAACACCAAGCACCTCGTGTGAAATTAACTTCCACTGTTTTTAGTAACTGTAACCCCAATCCCTTGTCCTGCCCTAAATTCTTTCTTCTGGACTCATAGGATAAAGCTTGGAAATTTTTTAACTTTTTTTTTTTTTTCAGCCCATGAGTACAGCGGATTGGTCCACCGGTGATCTCATTTTGTTTGAAGAGCAGTTGTGATGGCAGTCCCTTGAATGCCTGGCCTCCAGTTATAAGAGAGGCTGCAGTGTAGCATGTGAGGAGCCATATTACACTACCTCCAAACTGGAAAAGCAGCAGTTTGCTGACGCTCAGTGGAGATCTCACATGTATCCTTACAAGGAACAAGAAGCTTAACATTGCTAAACACTATAAAGTAGTTGACAGCTTTTCAAATTCAGAGGCAGGTTAATTCTAAATATATTTTTGTTTTGCACCCCCTGTATCAGGCCAGTGGATCAGATAGTAAAAAGCTCTAGTTATAAGGAATCGCTCACCAACATCTTGTGCTGGGTCACTGCCATGCAGTAAAAACACAACCAGATGGGACAAAATAGGCTGCTGTTCCTGTTTTTTTCCCCAAGACAATTAAGTACGGACATAAAAAATATATATATATATATTATGGGTAAAGACAATGTAAACAGCTGGCTATGATGATGTTTACTGAAAGAATAATCTTTATTTACAGAGTACTTTTCTATACTCAAGGTGCAAAGCGAGGAAAAGGTCATGAAATTAAGTAAAACAATGAGCATGCAATAGAAGGCAGAGAAAATAACACATTAAGAAACTTTAAAATAGCAGATTAATAAAAGTCTTATAATATCCATAATAATAAATTAAGCTGAGACTTAAAAGAGGTCATTGACTCTGCTGACCTGATTTCCTCTGGCAGCCTGTTCCATCACTTTGAAGCTGTGACTGCAAACTCTCTCACCTCTTCCCAAGAGCCTGAAGCTCCATGTACAGGACCATCTGATGCAGAGAGCAACAACAGAACAGCTTTAAAAGTCAACTGGAAGCCTGTGCTTAAAGGCTAAAACACATACGATGCAGCAGGGAGCTCAGGTGTGCTCAAGGCTGCTAATAGATTTTTGGTTGTAGCAAGTGAAGAGGATTTTGCAATTGTTGAAATGGCAGGAAACAGTATGTGATATGGCCTCTCTGTTTTTGAGGGATTTTTTCAATTGTTTATATTTAAAGTAGATTAGTTGTGATGTCATCATTAGTGCATGCACTCAACCCTTGAAGGATTTTTTTCTTTTGAAAAGATTTAGTGGGTTCTAGTGGTCTATGTTGTACAAGAGGTAGGTTGGGAAGGTAATCAGAGAGAGAGGAGGGATAGCATGCAGCAACTGGCCCATGGCCAAACCTGTACTGGACCTGCAGCCCATGTTTATGGGGCAGCAGCCTTTCCAGGTGAGTAAACTGTTCCCACATGAGTGATTAGCTACAACAAAACCATTCATTTATGTTTCCTTTCTATCTAGTATCTCTTGCTCTTGAAGCGCAAAATTTTTGTGATGGTTCAGTAAGTGAGACCATTGTGCTGGTATAACCATGGTAAGCCAACTTCATCCCACATAATGTGCATTTGACTTTGTTTTCCAGTTAAGTGAAATATGGTCATGTTGCTCCAGTGTGTGTTGCTTCTGATATAGGTGCAAACTCCACTAGAAACAGCTGTTGACTTGGGTAGATTTAGGGTTAAGGACTCGGTTTGCAACCAGAGAAGCTGTGGCATGTATACCTGAAGCTTGGAGGAAAAACTGCACATTCATCGCCAAACAGGCAGTTTCTTTTTCTTTTTTTTCCCTGTCCTGTCCAGCATCATAGCAAGCCGAATCATAGTCTGGTTGCTGTGTTGTGCCGAACAAATTTGCTCTGCCAAGGCAAGGTGGACCTGCTGGACCTGACCAGAGGGGACAGAAAAAGAAGAAAGACAGCAAAAGAGAAAGCAGAAATCAAGAAAGAGGAGACAAAAACACAACAAATAGAAGGTAACGACCCTTCCATCCAAGCCATCATCAGACACCCGAACAGAAACACACAGAAAATTTCCTATGGCTTTCACAGAAAAAGCAGAGCTGACAGTAATCAAATTCCTAAATAAAATTTTTTATATCAAACATATAACAACAATTGAAGTACCAGATACACACTCACAGAGAAAAAAACAAAAATATCTCTCAATGTATAGCCCCACCGGACAACTCAGTGACTGTGTCAGCATGCAAAGTACGAGGAATAAGGAATGATCAGTGATGAGGAGTAGTGAGTGAGATTGTGCAAATGTGACCACGCCTCCACAGAGGCCAGAGGCAGACTAGGGCAGCTCAGAGCCCCGGGTCCTCAGCAGCAACCCCGGAGAACGAACCCAAGTCACCCCACATCGAAGACGACCCCAGTTCCAAAGGCAGAGGGCCTGCACCATGCCCAGGAGGACCAGACTCCCCCAGGCAACCGCCCAGCGTAGGCCAGCACCCACCCCGATGTCCCAGCTGCACACCCTAGGAACCAGGGCACCATCGACCATTCTGTTCTGTCCCTAGTGTTATTTCTTCAGTATGTTCTCAGTTTTGAGTTCAATTACTTTTAGGGTCAGATTTATTTTTCTGTTGTGTTTACTTCCTGCTCCCATCTTGATTCCTCTGTTGTCAGATCCAAGTCTATCAGCTTTGTCTGTAAGTAAGTCTGTCTGTTTTGAATTTTGTTATTTTAGTTTGGTTATAGTAGATTGCTCATCCTGCCAGTACTGAGCCTTTGGTTAATAAATCCTTCTTCCTATGTCTGTCTCTCACCCTGTAGTTCTGCATTTTAGTCCTTTTTTCTTGTCACCTTTCAACCATGGCTCTGGATAAAAAGAACATTTGCATCACAATGTATGCGCTCAAACAGGAAAACTGCCGAATTTGTTTTGACTTAATTAAAGCTGAAAATTTCACACCATTCAGTTTTTCACATCATCATAAACTCAGCAAACAGGAGCAGAAGCTCTATCAGGCAGTTACAGTTGTATATTTTGGCATAACTGTAAAAAGAAACAGTGTCTATGAATAGCATAAATCTAGAAAACTAAATAAAACTGAACTTAAAACTGAGCCCTGTGGGACACCAAGCTGGACATGCTGGCAGCTATTTATAACAACAGCAATCACCCTTAGGAGGGTGGTCTTAGTGCTGCAATGGTTGAGAACACTGTAAAAACATGTAGAAAATAAGAAAATAACTTAATAAGTTTGGCTTGCTTGAAAGGATTGCGTGGAGCAACCTTTTTCTCTCTAAAAGAACACGACTTCTGTCCAAAGAACAACAGACCTCTTCTACTGTTATCTTTTAAGAATCTTATAAAGATTTTCAAAAAGTTTGTTAAGAAAACTCTGTTAGATTTACGAACATGTTTGTAGACTGCAACTTTATTTATATCTTTATTTTTTTAGTGATATGCCATATGACCTTAATTTACAGAGGTAAACCTAAAAATTCCTATAAAAGGTCATGAAACTGAAGTGTAAATATAGAGAAAAGGAAAATAGCAAATTGATGAAAATTAATGGAAATAATTAATTGATAATGATAAAGGTGTGCACTCAAACCTGTGACACACTTGGCTTTATCATTACACAGTGCGATTTAAATCATAAATAACCATATGCATCATCAGCTGCTCCTTGTTGAAGGCACATGCCAACAGGGCCATTGCGTAAGATGAAGGACTTGTGTGCTTCTCCTGGGAAGTGGAAGACCACATTCAGTCAGTGGTTCTAGGAGTCAGACATTTATGGAGTGATATTGCTTGCAGCTGAGTAAATGTATAGAGTGAGGTCACTTTAATGAGCATGTGTGTGCAGTCTACTGCACCAATGGTGTTAGGAGGATTGAGGGAGATGATCGTGTTTAGGGCATGAGCAGTTGAATCTGTTTAATCTGAATCAGGTGTGTTGGAGCAGGAAAGTATCTGAAACCTGCAGGACAGTGGCCCTTAAAGGATGGAGTTTAAAAGCCATGGTTTATTGGATCATGGCCCAGATTTAGTTTTTCCCAAACTGCTCTTAAATTTCACCTAAGTTTGTTCCATGCATTAATGGAATGCCTCAGATGTTGTTCATCTGAGGTTGTATTGAACTACTCTTAACATCTGATAGAGAAAAGTATTTTTAATACATCCTATTATCTAAAACTTTATAACATTAAAAAGTTCATCACTTCTGCACATGATATCTTGGTAGTAGCCAATACGTTCTCTTTGCAGTGCAACTTAGCTCATCCTAAGGGTCAGGGGAAGAGCTCAGATAATTGAAAATAGACCACTCTTGAACTCTACACCTCCTGTCCATTTTGTGGAAAAGGACCCAGTTGAGGTTGTTCAGGCATCTGATTAGAGTGCCTTCTGACTGACAAAACCTGCTCACATCAGCGGGGAGGAGACCATAAGGAAATACCCAGAAACACCAGAATGAATGATACAGTGTGTCTAATATAATGTTTCTCTGGTTTGCATTGCATAACCTGCTGTCATTTTGGCTTGAACCTTAGATAAGTAGACAAGAACTGGTGGGTAGATTGTGTCAGTCAAGGTCCTGATTCTGCTATATTACTGCAAAATTAGACATTTCACATTTTCTTCCATTAAGTTTTAAATTAATTATACTACCTCATAGGAAATATGTAAGCTGATCAATTATGTTTAATCTATCATACAAAATCAGCTTGACTGGCTGAGTTATGAATCACTAATATGTTCTTCTAAACAAAATGTTTGCATGTTGATATTTTGTGAGAGCCAGTCACTATGCTTAGTTGTTTTATTTATTTAGCCTTTAATTTATAGCTTATTAAATATAGCCTGTATTGTAGCCAGTGAGTTGGTGGAAAAGTTTCAGGATCAGTTTTGCTTATCTGTATAACTAGCATTTCTGACAGCTGTTGGTCTTATGTAGTTGTTTTAGTATTCAGAACATTGTTTAATATAAAATTAAGCAAATACTTGACGTCATACACCAAGACAAATAGACCGTAAGACTGCATCAGATTCAATTACTAAATTTAATTGCACTTAAAAATAAATATAAAATAAAAAAAAAATCATATTTACTTGATCTCATTTAGATGTTGCTTAATTTAGGGATTTTTTTCCCATACACTTGGTGAACACTTCTTTCTTATTTTAAAAATTTATTATTTTTAATTTATTTGTTTACAAATTATTGATCTGTATGTAAGAAATATAGACAGAAAAATAACTTTAGACTTGCACATTTTCATCAATTATCCCATCTGGTTGGTCCAGTTGGCAATTACTTTGCCAATATATTGTTTCAATATTAAAATGTTTTGCCTAATGTGTATGTATTATGCGATAAAATACAATTATGCAGTCGGTCTGTGTTTTGTTATCATTTCTACGGTAATAAGCGGCATACCGCTTAAATAATGTGGTGAAGCTCAGAAATCCTACATGGTTCACTGTTCATTTAAGGAATCACGCATGCGTCAACGATGGAGTCTGTCCTGATTTGACAAGCTCAGAATCTACCACACAGCCCACTATATTGCAAGGCTTTCCGTTACCAGCGCACCATCGCCTGCACCTGCCTACTCTGTTGTTGCAGTCGGAGCGCTGGGAGGTGTCATTATTTTGCAGGGACCGTGGGAGGAGGAAGCATTTCCGACACACCGACAGAAGCGTGTAGCCTCAGATTCAGCACCACAAGATTAAGGAGAGCATCCAGATTGAGTCGATTATCACTCTTCGTGGGTTAACTGAACAGGACACCATTTTTTTGGGAGTACTGATTGAGACAAGGTGCTGCGCACAGTTTGTGGACCTGCAAGAGGCGTCACTTCCAACATTTAAAGGTGTGTAGTTAGTTGGATGCCGTGGCTTGTGAGCTGAGAGATTTTTTTTTTCCTGCTAGCAGCCTGTAGCATTACACTTGCACCGCCTGACCCACCGTACTGCTAACATTAGCTTATAGGCGAGGTCCGGGTTTCCATTCATCAGAGGGACGCTACTCAAAGGCTTGCTTGTTAAATAAGTCCCTGTTCTGAAATACTTAACAATTCACAATTCCACAACAGGCTCCCGTGGTTTTTATCTCCTAAGTAAGACTACTTCCGTTAGCAAAAAATCTCTGTCGCCCACTTGGCTAACGTTATTAAACGGTACTCCGAGCACTGCTATCCAGTAAACCCAGTGCTGAAAGCCTGCTTCGACCGCTTCTCGGGCTGATACAAGCCATGCTGCTAGGCTAGTGTTGTGGCTAAGCTAACAAACACTGTCCACTTTTGCTAGTAAATTAACGGACACACATCTGCATGAAGGGGCTGTTTAATTATTCAGCAGCTGAATTGCAAACACTGTTTCACCACTGACGTAATGATCGTGTAGCGTCCTCCTCTTGTGTATTTTCAGCACAGTTTAATTTCTTTGTCTAGTAATAGTGTCTCTTTGTTTAACTATCATTAGCGCTCACTCTCAGAGCTCATCGCTCGTTTCCCACAAGTCATTCCAATCTGTCGCAGGTGATTTTGATTTAGTGATTACGGCGTCTCGCTTGACTCGATGATGTGAAGTCGCAAACTGATGTTACATGCCTCACCCTGAAAGTGCAGCCTTACTTCATACTGGAGACTTTGGGAGCTCTTTAAGAGCAGGGAACAAAACGATTTAGTAACCTAGCACAAAAAAAAAGGGACTAACTCAACCATACAAGTTTCATTTACTACAATACAGACTCGGATGATTTATTTATAGGGCTAAAGCCGTTGATGATTAAACAATTTACTTGTTAATTTGTTGTATTTAAGATGCCAGTAACTGTGTTGAGGTGATCTTTTTTTTTAAATATTTAGATGCATTGTTTAGTGCATTCAGCAGCTCTGCTCAGAACAGCTTTGAGACTGACTGTAGTTCTCCACATTCCCTTCCTGTAACTGGAGATTCGGAATCCCACAAGCCCGTAGAGGTCACACAGAGGCTGAATTTAGAATGTGAGCTTTTGATTGGCATGGAAGTATGTTCACACTTGCTGTCCTGGGTCTCTTAGGGGTTCTGCTAACTTCTTCACATGTTTACACTTTGCAACATATCACAAAAAAAGGCTAGTTTATTTGAAAAAATAAATAAAAATGCAGTAGCAATTTAACTTATTGATTACAATCAGATTTCCACAATAAAGGGACTATTTTTTGTTCTCTTTTTTGTCCAGCTAGTCTAAAGCTGCTTTCAGAAAGGCGCTGCTTTCCATAAATATGGTAACAACTGAACTTGCCGGTTTTGTGTGTAAATTGCCCATGTGGTGCTTTTCAGTCTGACAAGGCCAAACAAAGTAACACATACGTATCACTTTCAGAATGACACAAATGTAAACTGCTGCAGTCAAATTAACTGACAGATACACAGAAATGGTGTGTTAAATTGATGTATGAGCTGTTGCTTAGAGGAATCCAATTGTTTTGGTTGTTAAATATAAACAAACACTACCTAAACATTACTTTAGCATATTTCTATTGATAATTAACTATTATTTGAGTTAAAAGATAGAAGTGTTTGTGCAAGGGCTGCTCGATTATAGGAAAAATGATAATCACGATTATTTTGATTGAAATTGAGATCTCGATTATCTAACACGATTAGAGAGAAAAAAAAAAGAGCAGGGGGGGAAGCAGTTATGTTCTGCCCGATGTGATCTGGGGGAAAAAAATGAGACTGGAGACATTTCGTTTTCACAGCGAAATCCGCGTCGTATACGGCTCTATGGTGCAGCTTGACCACAGGTCCGTAGCAGTGGAACTTTATCTCTAGAAAGGCTTACAACGGTTGTGTGGCTCATCAACTCATCTTCTTACAAATAGCAGCGACTTTGTGGAAAAGCTTTCCTGACCCCCAGTTTACACCAGATGCGTGTGCGCTGCGTTCCCGATGCGCCACGAGTGCAGTCCTCCTTGCTGGATCCACGCGATCACGAAGTCATAGGAGAATTAGAGAATTTTGTGATTCTCTACTTCCAGAATAAACGTCTCGTCATCCATGATTTAAAAAAAAAAAAAAAAAGTAAAACAGTGAGACACCCTGACCAATAAAAGACGTAATGTGTACATGGTTCAGCAAGCGCAAATCTGCACAGGGGCTTTTATTTTGAAAATTTTACACTGGTGTTCGATTTCTTTTCTGCCTCTATTTGAACTGCTGAGTTTGACGCTTTCTGGACTCGTCAAACTCATCGTGTATGTTTAGCAGAGAGCTGCGACAAGGCGCTTCTGGGACACCTCTGACATGCATTTAACATGCTATGCTGTTATCTGTAGTTCACGTCAACCCTGAAAAGTATAATACTGTGCCACTTTTACATTCTTGTCAGAATGAAACATGAGGAACGCTGATAGAAAAATGATCAATGTCAAGGCCAGCAATCAGTGCACTTTGAGTTAGTAAAATTGAACTTTCCATTTGTGTGAACTAAAGCTAAAAACAACTCATAATAAGGCCAGAAGAGAAAAATAACTCGGAAACAAGTTGTATTTACATAATTTAAGTAAGTAAGTCTGTGGTGCATTCAAAAACAGCCTGGTTTACAACACAGTGGCAAAATAAATGATGTTAACATGCACCCAGTCTGATGTGGCGCAAACATTTACAATGTAGAGCTTGCACAAATGTTATGCAGTTTATTTTACGTTTGAGTTGTTTTTAGATGATTATGAACTGTCTTTTTCCTTATTGACTTTTCCCTTGTTAAAAAAACAAACCCAAAACATCTCATTTTCCTAGGCAGAGAGCGCTTTAACCACTGTCTACTGCAGGAAAGATTAAAGCAGCTCAAAAGTGCTACACAAATCGCCACTTAAAATAACAAATAGCTTTTTAATATATCTCTGAAAAACAAATTGTAGTACTGGCTATAGTTTGGCATCAACTCTTCCTCAGCTTTCAACAAGACATTTTGCATCCTTTGTCATGCTTTGACTCGGCTTTACAGAGAAGGCAAACAAGGTTCTAGTCATTTTGCTTAGCAAGGGCTATTTAAAGCACAAAAAATGTCTTACTAAAAACTGACTAGAGGCAGACATGGTGAGAGCTGTGATTTCAAGCTGCCAAGAATGGACAGACTCTCTTCTGCCCTATTGGAAAAAACTGCATATGTTTATCACTATCTAACCATCTGGCTAACACCATATTTTCTATGTGAGTTATCTGTTTGACTGCTATAATTTTTGTTGTAATGTTACTGTTGATAAAGTCCAAGTTTTGGATTTTCTTTAATAAACACATTTTTTTAAAACAAAAAAGGTAAAGTCAAAATACATTTGCTTGATAGTAGAGAAATAATTTTTTAGATACATGTTAGGTAGTATGTCACTCATTTCTTATATAATAATGCCAAAAATCCTGGGTTTGACGCTCACCAGTATGTAATCGTCAAAATTTTCTCTGTTACTGTATGCCATTTAGAGTAGAAAATCATTATTGCTATCTTGCTAATTATTACTGCTTCTGTCACTTGGAATAAGAGATGCATAATTTGAGTGAGACTAAGCAATGAATGGCAGCAAGGAGTGCTTTGTGTTCCTTGTTTCCTTGGAGAGCAAGCTGTATTGACGGGCTACCATGGAACCCCTGTTGTTACACCAGTGCACAGCTTTAAGGTAGCCATGGTTCCCCCAATAGGCATTACAAGACTGCTTCTCCTCCTCTTTCACTCAAGCTCATGCACTTAATAATTTGAATTTTTTCTAGATATAAGGCCATAGATTCTGCTAGATAGATAGATAGATAGATAGATAGATACTATACATCACTTGACACTGCTAGCTTTACTGTCTACTACTTGCGTTGAACTTTTTTTTCCTCTTTTGTATTGCCCCAAATTGCACAGATATGACAGCAGGCATTCAAGTCTTTGGTTAAGCATGCACTTCCTCTTTTCATGTAACATGTTGTGTTATGGCATCATTAGTCAGGCAACGTAACATTTTGTGACATGTAACTTATGCTACATTAGCTTGATTAATTTGCTGTTTAAAGTTCTACACTTTTGTTAAAAACACACACAAAGTAGTTCAGTGCCAGAAGAATAAATAATGTCTTTAATTTCCTTTCATGTCAAAGAACACAACTACACCCACATTTTATAACAAAAGGAAGATTTTATTTGTGTTGTTCGAGCCAAGCGTTAATTTCTAAAACCTTGTCATTATTACAAAAAAACAAACAAAGAAAATCAATCCATTTACCCACCAATTACTTATAAGTCTGTGGGTGGATATGGCTGTATATTATTTTACCTAGAAACTGTTTGAAATATGGGAAAGTCACTAGAAGTCTTTTTCTCAGGAAGTTAATGAAATATAAATGAATAAAAAGTGCTAAATATGTGCATCTCTTTGTCACCACAACTTGACTTGGGCTAAAATGTCTAAAGAAATGTTAATACCTTAGCTTGGATCTCGTATTCAGGTTGCAGCAAAAAATTTAAGCACTTCAGTATTGTAGAATCTCTGCATTTTTACCCTGACGGAAGCTGCAAATAGATCTGCTGATTTTTTTTTTTGAGTGTAGGTTGGCGTCAAAGTGATGACATGAAGTTGGCTTAGCCTTTATGCCGTACTAACCTGCCATGTTATATGCTTTACTCTTGTCTCACAGCTTGGTATTTTTCCCTTTGTCAAGCTATTTGGCAAATTGGAAATGGCTTGTCTGACTGACAAGGTGGTCAGTTTCTTCTGATATTCAAACTGGAGAAAACAAACTTTTGAGTGTGTGTTTAGTAGTTTAGTATTAACAGATTTTTCTTATACATTTTGCTACATTTCACCTATTTTAAACTTGTTTAGTAAGATTAAACTTGATGTAAATTCATATGGAAAATCTATTAGGATATGAAATCCATCATCTGTTACATCTTTATGAGTCTGTCCAAGGCAAACAAATGCATTTTTTTGACTTCACAAAAGATCTCATGCTTATTTACCTTGCTTTGCCAAGTTCGACATACTAGTTATCAGGTGGAATCAGAATAACTATGATAGAAACGGTTCATGTCTTTGCACTGAAACAGACTGTAACCTCACAGTTGAACTTTGACAGTTCTGCATTAAAAGTTCTGCATCGAAAGTTAAGACAGCAGCTCCAGATTTGCCTCAGTGCTTAGAGTTCATAGTTTGCATGGTAGTCTCCACAACAGAGTGACATGAAGCTTGAAGTGTGCTGCGCTTAGTGTAAGATTTTCAGGTTCTGACTCTTTAGTCGCTTTCCATTGTACAATTGTTAATATGTTGGATGTTTTTTTATTAGTTATTATATGTAAATGGATAGATGACTATTCATTCCCTTGGGTTAATGGAACATGTTGGATCTTTGAACATGCTGTAGATGTGCTCTTAATTTGAAAGTGGACAACCTGATCAACTGTTGGTGAGTTGTTGGTAGTCTTTCAAATCAACAAAACATGGAAACTTAAGAGCTGTGTTTACAAAATAAAAATAGTGCTTTTAATAGGAGCTTTAATTAAGGAATGAAATTACCTGCAAAAAACGTTTAGTGGTATCTGGTGAAACTTTAAGAGCCAAAGGGCAGACAGAGTTCATATCTCCCAGGAAATAAGTACAATGTTCTGTGAGCAGACAGCGCTCTTCCTCTTTGATATGTGTGTTAATAGGAGTATTTATGCCAAGCTGCTGCCAAGACTTTCACAACAGTTTTAATGAATCTCCCCAAGTCTCCCACAGATGTGACAATTTCTGTGAATAGGTTATTGATTTTAAAAATATCGAATTGTTAATATTTTTTGTAAACTGTATGTCCTTGTTAGTTGAAGTTCATGAACTAATAACAAAGCCAGGGGTATTTCTAAGAGTTTATTCAGGTTATATGGTCCACTTTGCTACCTTTTAGGGGGTTACTTGTCAGAGAATGATTCATATTTATGAAGGCAAGCAATTTATCATATCAATTATCAAAGTCTTTGTTCAGGTTAGAGAACTATTCTTTTTAAGAGCAACTCAGTGGTAAACAAACCTGGATGCTTGAAGATTTATAGCAACGTTTAGAGAAAAAGCTCTATGTGCACTGGAATAAAACTTGGAGCTGTTTTAGTGTAAAATAAAGCAAACAAAAAAATCCTATTACATTATGACATTGACTTAGCATGAGAGCAAACAGTCAATCTGGGACGAGTGCATTAAAAGGGGCATTACATATTACTGGAGTGTTAAACAGGCCACAAGACTGAACTTCATGCGCGAGGATAAGGCTCTAAGTCATAATACAGTATATAACAAAGCGATGTTGCATGCTGGACAAGAACAATATAGACAGTGCATGGTTTCCATTTCTGTTGGGTTATATCTCACTGTCAGTCCTTCAGCCTTATGGCGTTGGAGCAACAAACGGCTGCATAGGGTGAACAGCTATCAGTCTCAAACAATTCTGGCTTCTACATCTCATCTAGAACTCTATAATTTTTTGCTACGTAATTAGGCCTGAAGAATCTGTTAAAAAAAATCTAATTGCGATATTTATTTATTTTTTATTTATTTATTTTTTTAAACAAAAATTTATTACAATGTGCAATTTAATCTTTAAAATTCCAGATTCCGTTCCCGGTTCATAGTAGTGTTTTTTTGTTTTTATCAGAGAATAATCAGATAATTGTAATAATCTAATATGAGGCATTTACATGCAGGTCTAAAATATCAGGACAATACAGTGTTCTCTCTCTGATTCATAGCCAGAAATGCTGTAATGAAAAGAAAGGAGAAAAGTAAAAATTTTTAAATTTCCTGACGAAACTGTTTCATTTAGTGGAGTCACTCTACATATTCTTAAAGTTCAGATCTGTGCACATTCCCGTGACGACGGTGATGCCATCGGTGTAACAACGGAGCACGAGAAATACTTCATGTGCTCCTCACTGGAGCAAGATGCTTCCATCTTCATCTGGCTTTGAAAATTTTGAAAACTTTAATATTTTTGTCTGATTTTTAGCTGGTTGATGTGTTTTCCAACACGTGCACTTTCAGTCACTCATTGACTTTAAATGACCATGTCAGAAAGTACGCGCTTGATCGATAAATCAACTTTTTTTTAAAACCGGCCATAATCAGGATGTATTCTTATCAGCAAATATCTAAATTCAGATATTGGAATCAGATCTGAACCCAAGAAATGTGGATCAGTGTGCCTCTGAATATTTCTCAAAATATAGCGCAGTACTAGTGATGTAACAATTACAGATTTACTTGGTATCATTATTGATAATGAATTAATAAAAGCAAAATTAATGCTTTAATGCAAAGAGATTAAGCTTTGGAATTAAAGTATTTTCTTTTTCTTCTGAGTTATTACTTATGTCATTTGTCATATATGATGCCTTGTTCCAGCGTTTAACTGAATCCATCAAAAACCACTTTATCCTCCCTGTTTATGAAGATTCTGACAGTTTTTAAGCCTTGCGTCTAGAGGATGGCCGCAGGATGACCCATTTGTTATATTAAATAACTTTGTTTTAGTTCCGTGTGCAAGTTGAGCTGCTCTACCGTGAAGTGACAGTATTGAGTAATCTTTTCAATTAAATAATCGTGGCGAGTAATTGTAAAAATAAACAATCGGGACATCCCTACACAGTCCTGTAGGTTATGTCTTAAGAGTAGTTCAAGTAAGACGTTATTGGACTGTCAATGAGCTAAAGTAACTGAGTTATTGTGAGGTTTAAAGTCTAGTCATACAACTTACAGCCAATTACTTCAACAACAACTTTTTCTTTACTGTTTAAGTAGTAAAAGGGCTGAGTATGAAAAGTGAGAGCATTGCTGATAGCTTATGTCCTCCTACAACACTGGTACTGAACAATATTGAGACTTTACCATTAAATGCTAGAAATTAATTTATGCTAAAGTATGTTTTGGTACTGCTACACTGCTACCTTGGTCTGGTCTGAGAATGTTAAATTATAATTACGATCCATTGTTCAAAATGAGTTTAATGATCCAGGTTTCTGACTAATGAAATTATCTGTAGAATAAATAAGGACTCAGAAGCTGGTCAGGAAAACTGGTCAAAACCATAGTTAATTACCTAGTCTTTGCTTCAGCAGTGTTGCGATAATTTTACCTTTAGTAGAATTAGGCAAACTTGTATATGAGGCATGTGGGCATTTATAAATGGAAGCTAACAATGATGTTTGTTGAACTGTTAGTAATGCAGGGTCATCTTCACTTGCACTGTCATTGTATTTCCAGCCATATGAGATCACGTCAACACGCTCCAGACACTGGAAAGTTTTTGCACCGCTTTTGTGCCTTTTCTCTTTTGTGCTACCTTATTTTTTGATATCATCGAAAAACAGGCCTGTCTGGAGAGTCTTGCTAGAGGGCTTTTATCTCTCTCTCTCATCTCACTTGTTCTGTGCCTCTGAGGCCTCACTTCTCTCCCAGCAGACTCTCCCTTCCACCCCCACCACAGGCTACATCTGGGACCAGTAAGGGCCCCAAGTATTGACCAGCTCCTCCCCCACATTGTGTGTGCTCTGTCTGGGTGAATTAACTTTTCTATTGTTTGGTGACTGCTGGTGTTCCCTTTTTCTTTCAGAAAATATACATGCTGACTGGGGTAAATCAGGATTAGACATTCGTTGCTTGGCCGAGATTCTTGACATGGTTGACTAGGGAAATCTTTTTTTTTTCTTCTTTTCTTTAAAAGTTAACTTTGAATAAACCTCAGCCCTTGTCGATATGAAACATATCATTAAATAAGCAAACAAAAAACTGGGGTGTTAAAGCCTTAAATTAATGCAACTAACACTGTGCAGCTGTCAGTTTCGTCCTAATTTTTCATGAATTATCTGATGGATTAATATATTTAGCTCTATTTTGGCTGTTTTGTCACAGACTAGTTAAACATTAATAAACCACTTTCTTTTTTATCCTTTCAGAAGAACAAGGAACATAAGCAGTTTCCACAAAAAAACCCCCCAAAAAACAGTAAATTGACAGTGAACTGGTAAATAACATGACTATATTCTGCTTTTAAGGGTCTGAGATTCTTTTTAACAATACTGTCACACAAAACCCATGCTTGCTGTAAGATTATAAACATTTATTTACATTTGACCTATTTATTGTAGTCCACCGTCATGGATTAATCCCAGACGCTAAACCAAAACTGGCATGTAATTATGCCATGTACCAAGTAAAAACGGCCAAACCTTGGAGCATAATTACATACTTTTTCTGGATTTCACAAGTGGCCCCATAAAATTCTGCGTATCTTAAAGTAGGCTGTCATGAATAACATTTGTAAGTCTGTGACCTTACATTTGTTTGCTGCAGTCAGGTTGTGCAGAAGTGGTATGATAGATGAGTAAGCCAGTTTTCTTTTCTTGAATTCTTATGTAGCAGATGGATGAAGAAAATAAATTCTTGTAAAAAACAAACAAACTGATTTTATGAGTAAATCCCAGTTAGATTAGATTGTTTTTTCTTTTGTGACTATTCTCTTAGTTGCAGAAAAAATGAAGGTCAGCCTTTAAAGAGTAGCCCAGCTGCAAGTAAGAAATTAATTCAGAACATCATTTGAGTTTATCAAAGTAATTAGTTGGGAAGTACTCAAGTATTCACCACATGCCCTGACAGAGCAATAGTCCACCAGGTCCCCAGCTTTTCTGCTGCTCTGCTGAAAATGTCAGTTTTGGCTTTCCATTTATTTTCTATCTCCTGTATTTATGTCCGTATGCGATGTGTATATGTGTGTCTTATAATCACAGTGTGATTAAGCATCCAAGTACCTAAACCTAAAAGATGCCGCAGATAATATAGTTACAGAGCAAGTTCAGTTAATTGTTTCCTCTTGAGCTTTATTATGTTGATAGTTATGTATCTCAAAGAGTCAGTAAGACATTCTAAACTCAGCCGAAGCACTTGTGGACAGAGATTAATATTAACCCCTGTACTAAGAAGATGGGCAAGATCAATTAGATTAATAGGGGTAGCATTTCCAAGGAGAGCAATTAATTTTCAAATAGTTTAACATCTCCCTGCCAGTCTGGAAAATTTTAGATGTGATGTAGCTTTAGAGTGTGTGCATTTGTATATAAAAAATAGATTTTCTATGCATTTGAAATTCCTAAGAGAACACGGCTGCTTTTAATAATTCCATATCAAATCAGTCTACTTTGGTCTCTCTCAGAATTTGGCTCTGGAGCACAGTGATGTGACAGGCTGAGCTTTAACCTCTGTTTTTAAGAGATACCCTGGCTGTTGCATGCAAGTAAGTGTATTTAACTCTGCTCTGAATCTGGGTCAGTGGAGTGTTAGCGCTTTAACTTTTCCCTTAATGACAAATGATGTGGATTATAGTCACAAAGTTAGCTTTATTTAGTGCTAAAAAATGCTCCAATAACCATTTTATGCAGTTAAACCTTTTTAAATATTCAAATCTTTGATAAATATACGTGTTTGAAAAAATACACAGCTAAAAATAATAAGGCTGGGTTTCACCACTGATTTTCTGATTTAATTTAATTTTGATTTTATATTAATTTATGTTTATGTAGCACAAACTTTTCTTGGAATATTAAAGACATTCTGAGAACATTAAGTCCGTCTACATGACTGCTAAAATCAGATCTCTGTGAGTAATCTGATAATTGTAATAATATGATATGATGCATTTACGTGAAATTCTTAAATATTTAAAAGATTGTTGTCTACATTTACTGGTCAGTGTTTCTCCCAGGCTTTAAACTTTTTAAACATCCTGATTAAAACCATTTCTTTCATTGGAGTCGCTTTAAATATTCTTCAAGTTGGGATTTCAGATAACTGGTTGAAATGAATAAAACCAAGGAAGAATATTGGATTCATTTCAACGATGGACATGGCGATCTCGGAGACATGACACCGAAGCAGGAGAAAATCTCCGTCTGCTCCTCTCTGGAGCACATTTCTTTTATATTTTCCTCCCTGGCAGAATATAAAAAAAAAAAACTTATATTTTTGTCAGATTTTCAGCTGGTTGACATGTTTTCCAACACCCGTTCTCTGTCTGCTGATGGAAGTGTGATCACCTTCGTGCAGATGTCTGTGGGTAGCATCAGGCAGAAATTTACTGTGGACTGAGAGCAGCTATGACATGCTGTCATGTAAATCAGATAAATAACAGACTGCTTAGTTTTTTAATAGAAATAGATGCAATAATAAAATATCAATTTGCTACTGTATTGATAGATTCAGTCTTTCCAGGGGTGTTTGTCCCCATCAAGTTTACCCCAAAAGGTCAGACTGTGCAGCTTTGAAAAATTGCAAAAAAAAACAACAGCTATATTTCATGCTCTGTAAAGGCCTTCTTTAGCATGCTAAATGTTAAAGTTCATGTCATTACAATTAAAAAGAAACTCAACAAGCATGGCCATTTTGGAAAGTTTGCCAGGACAAAAAACCTCTCAAAAAAGTGAGTTTAGGTGTGCACTGTTGTGAGTACAATGTTCTTTGGACAAACAAGACTAGGAAGAAAGAAAAACATGACTAGTTTGGTACAAACATTTTCTCGCCATTTGGCGGATAGCCCTCTGAGATTTACTCGCCAAACAAAAAATTTACTCGCCTGGTGAGTGTTAATTTTGGACCCTGTGCTGGAACAATGCTGGTTTTAGACTTTCAAAAGTGAGATTCTCACCACTCACCATTGTATTCTGGTTGAGTCCTGTCCTGTGATAAAAACAAAGTTAAATGAACAGTCTAATGTTCAAAGCCTCAGGGACCCCCTGTGCTCTGTTTTTGGGGACCCCCCAAGTGGTTCCTGGACCCCAGGTTGGGAACCACTGACTACAGGATAGTGAGCCTTAAGGACCAGGGTTGGGGATTACTGCTTTAAGAAATTCCTGAATGCAGGTGGCGATCCAGAACACCCCCAAAATCCAACCACTTATTCCATTTCTGAGATTTCCTAAAAATTTTATCCAAATCCGTCCATAACTTTTTTAGTCTGACACACAGAAAGAAAGACAAGCAGACCAACACCGCTGAAAACAGCCTTGGCGAGGGAATAAATCCTTTAAGTAATTGATGCTAAATGTGTTTTATATGCTATTGAATCTTGGGGTATAGATAGTTTTTCATATTCTGTTTCTGGATTTCAATTATTTAAATAACAGTACTTGCCTAATCATAAGACTCTGTAAAGACCAGACATTTAAAAAAAAAATCTTTTTAAAATTGATACAGGAAACCATAAATTTGGAAGAGGTCAGATTTTTTACTTTTGTGACTGCATGAAGATTTGTGTTTAAACAAATACCTCTAACTCTTAAATAACTTGTGTTATGGCAATGCCAACTACCTCTGTCGCAGTCGATTCAATTTATTTGAGCATAATGCCATTTCAAGGGAAAATATAAGAAACTTTGAGGGGTGAGTTTAAATTAGTATTACTATGTGCCAACAATATTTTTTGTGTTTGGCAGCAAATTGAAGCCATGTAGTCTAAGCCATTATGCTATGGTGTACATTTTAAATGCACTGCATTGATCATGGATAAAAAACAAACAAAAAAAATAAGAAACAGCTAAATTAATGCCTCTGGATTTGGTGCCATTATCAAGACCTAACATGCACCCATTCTTTATTTTTTGTTTATTTATACAAACGCATCTGTTGGGAGTTGTCTAAGTGTGTGGAGGATGCAAGGCTGCACATTATTTGGCAGGGCAAAACAATCTGCCAGGGTAAAAACTCACAGCCACATTATGTTTAGTATTTCCAGCTCAACTGCTACACAATTTCTTAGATTGTTGTGGAAAACCAAATTTAAAGATTTTCTTGTTTGCATGCATGAATGGAAGGCTTTCATATGCCCACTAATGTTTCTCAGAAAAGGACAGGAGATCTGCTGCTCTTTTGAATTAAACTGGTGGCTGTAGTGAAATTGCAAAATGAGCAGTTGTAAGGTTCAGACTGTACGATGTAGTAAGGCTGAACAATTATGGAAAGAAATCATAATCGCGATTACTTTTAGTCAGATTTTAGATCACAAATATTTAACATTGTTAATTTAACATTTCACCAAAGCAGGAGGCCCAAGGCAAAACACACACCAGGACCACCTGTTCTTTTTCTTTGTTTATTCATTAACCTTTTCTTTTTAAATTATCGCTTTCTCTCTCTCTCTCGCCATACATCTATTTACACATCTATCATCAGTATGTTGCAGTAAAACAGGAACTTTTTTAACGTTTTACATTTTTATGTCTCCAGTCTATGTTAACATTATTAACATCTGACTGTAAACAAGGGTGGGATCAGCCAACAACAGCTTTGCTCATTTGCAGTCTGGGTGCAGAGCAGATGTTCATCTCTGCTCTTCACACAGACCCATAGGTATCCCTGCCATTCATGGCAGTGGTACTTACTTCTGCACACCACCGGGCCTCCTGGGACTGCCACTCATTGAAAAGCATAAGAATAATGTGTGTTTTCACGTCAGTCTTTGTACGTCTCCTAGTCGCTAGATTTGTCACTATTAACTTTTTTTTTTTAAAGGGTCACAAAGAGGTTTGAAGTCAGCCATTTCAGTTCTTTGTGTGTACTGACATATGGGGAATTAAAAATACAGAAACTTGACTTGAATACTCGTCAAATATAACATCAAAATCACTATGTTGGCAACCGTGTCTGCACCGATGGAAGAGGGCCAACCTTCTCTATTTGTTCAGATTTGCCTTTGTAAGCGGCAGAAGTGCGCATGTCATTTTGAGCACGTGACAACATTGCAGACTAGAATATGGCAAAAAATTTTAATAATCCTTTTTCGATTACTGTTTTTGTGAGTTTGGAGACATAATCAAAATTCTATATATTGCACAGCCCCATGATGCAGAAATGGAATATAACAAAGGTTTTCATATGCACATTGCACCAAATCACGTCAACTTCTTTTCCTTTGAATTGAGAATGTAAAGATGCTGCCTCTGTATCCCTCTAGTGTATAACCTTTCTTGTCTGATCGGTCAGATTCACAGGCATGCGCAGCATTTTGCCTCCACTCTGATTGTGTTTTTGTGGAAGTTTCTCTGCTTTGCTGTAGTGAGATTTGATTTGAGGCCACATTTCTGAGTACAGGGTGAGTCATAACCCTTTTTACTGTTTTGAAGGAAATAACTGGTGATTCTTCAGTGCAGTCTAAAATTTCAGATTGTCTCTAGAATTTATTTTCCTTTCCTTTTATTTACCTGATGAATGAATGTTAATTGTGCTTTAATACTTCACACAGACACTGAAATCTGTCTCAGAGAGCTGCTTTTTACTTGCAAATACTCCTTGTGGTCTTAAAGGCTTATTGCTCATTTCCCTTGGAGATTTTAGATTTATATTGAGCTGTGAGTTCAAGCTGGGTTGCAACAAGGTAAAAGCACCCTGTTACAACTCAGCTACTAGAAAGAACTGAAGTTCATCTTGCTGCGATGAAAAAGCAGTCCTTTTCATTTGGTATTCTGCTGAGATTTGATTGGACAGTCTCGTTGGGTTAATGACAGGACCTTCCTGCTTAGGGCCGGAGTAGAACCAATTTTCAGTCCAGGATTTTTATATTTAAGACCAGCCCATCTCTTTGTGTTGTGGAATAAACTGGATAATTAAAACATATGGTCACTACTTATAATCCTGTGGTTTTTATTGTAAAAAATAAAGACATTTAAATACCAATTTCCTGTATTGTTGCAGCAGATTAAACAAAACATTGACTAAAGAAATGAGTTTCCATGCTTTCATACCTCTTTTAACTTTTTAGGAAAGGGCTGTGACTTCTAGCAGGTGCTGATGCTAAGCTAAAATAGAAGAGACTGTTCACAGGCACAATACACACACACACACACACACACAATACATCTCATGAGACCAAAATAAAGATAAAAATTTATCTTAAAATGGGAGCAACTTATGTTTCACACAAACCACTCCCTCTATCTCATGTGCTATCGTTCCTGTCCTCTTCTTTTTACTATCTTCTTCTATCTGTATTTCTGTCCCTGACCTGTCTCATCTGCCACAGGGCATCTGAGATATTTATTGTAGTGTCATCTACACCTTCCTTAGTTTCTCTTTATGTCTGATTTCATTTTAGATTTGACCCACTGAAATGTTCTTCATCACATACACAAATAAAAAGAAAATGTAATTTAATCAGTAATACACACATATACTACAGACTGTATTTCTGCTGTTTTATTTAATGATAAATGTAGTCTATAGATGCCTCTGGAATAAGTAAAGTGGTAGAATGTGATCACAAGTTTAGTTTGCTTTAAACGACACCGAGGCAAACACATCAGCATCTATTTACCCCTACAACTATTCAGTTACTCATTAGGCAAGACAAATGAGTTATGGATGTTATATTCCATCTTATCAAGTCATTTTCACGAAGTCATCGTTCGTTTACAAGGTCAGTAGCTGTTTTATTCCAAGTGCTGAAAAGTCTAAGTAATGATTTGCAGATAATCTTACCTGACTGAATCTAGGCCTGTGGCACTGAGGTGAGGTGATCTCAGGGATGTATTACTCTAAGGAATACAATCAGCTATTTGTTGTAACATTAACTACTTATTTTATAGCCACATTTAATACTGCACATTTGAACAAAACAGGAACCCTTAGTTTTAAATTTTAAGGGAACTTTTTTAAACCTCTACACAAAACCTTTAACCATCAGCAAACGTATAAATCACTTCCCTAAAAACCTTTGACACTGCTACACATATCCAACAGCTTCGCATTTTCTCCCTCTGATAACACCTCACAGTACCTGCCTGCAATGCCAAAGGACTCAGAGTAACGTCTGTTTCTGCCCTAGCAGCAACTGTCTTCCTCCTCTCCTCTTTAGTTCGCCTGATGGCAACCTCATCACCCCCTGCTTCTGTGTTATAATTGATTCTTAGATGTTTTTTTTGGAGGGGGTCATCACACACACATCAAACTGCACATCTTAACAGTTTGTGAAAGTGAAAAATCTTCGCTCATTACTGCGTGTCAGATGGATCACTGAGCAGTGAGCTAGCTTTCTGGCGTTCTTCTTTAGCGAATTTCTCACGTTCTTGTTGCTATGGTTCATTGTTCTTTTCCTTTAAAGTGGAAATGAAACAGCCAACCAAACTAACATTATTTACTATTATATAACAAACGTGACAAATATAAACATTTAAAAGAAAAGCGTAGTGCCGTTTTAGTATTCGAAGCAGGGGCGCCGCCCTCTTGCAGTACTATCAGCTGTGACGTCACGGGGTTGGTTGGCGTCGCGGTCCTGATTAGAGTCCGCTTGTCCACGTCAAAGTGAGAGAGATAACAGAGTGAACGATGGAGACTGGTGAACCAAGGCTCACAGTGGTTGTAGCTTTGTTGCCAGTTCAGGAGCTTGAACCTTGGTCTTCCAGACCCAAATCCACCTCTAACCATTAGGCTACCACTAAACTTGATAAAGAATCATTGTTAAAAACCCAACTGATATTTTACTCTGTCTACAGTCTGTTCCAGCTGATGCTGGAAATGTACCACTGATGTTTTATGGCAGCAGTGTAGCTCATGAAGAGGAAATGGCTCTATGCTGTTTAATTCTGTGAGATAAACAAAATGTCACACATACGGCTTTCACAAAACTACCATCAAGACACGTTCATTGTTTAGAAGTGTTAACCTCGGGACCTAGTTTTAACTTGTTTGCCACTCTGCAGTGGTTTTATTTAACACGACACAACATAATAACTTTTCATTAAGTTAATGACGTCTTTATTGCCTCTTCTGAAATTCTGAACACTGTGAACAGCTTTAAGATTGGAGTTACTATTGAACTTGGATTTCTCTGGTCACTTAATACCTGATTAGGACTAAATGTAATCAGCTCTATTTGGATACATTTCTTTGCTGCATCTTATTTTCCAACACAGCTAAAACTATGGTTGGGTAATAATGTCATAAGATTAAAATGTCTCAGATTGACGTGGTGAGACTGAGGTCCTTGGTGTACAGTTGGCTCAACGTGGAGTCTGACCTGCAGGCTTCCTCGTTTGCAAATCACTCTTTGCTTTTCTGTCCACACTCAACTATAGTTGCACACATTGGCTTGAAAACAAACTTTAAACACAAATGCTTTCAAAGTCTTTAATCTTTGGAAATAGAAATAAGCATCAATTAGTCTAAAATCTGCATTTGCTGGGTCATGCCCCTGTATGCCTCCCACACTAGTGGGTATTCTTCAGTTGCGGTTTATCCAGCTTGCCAAGGTTTTTACAAGGTTTGCCTTCCTGTTGCTTGTGGCTCAGTGACATCAAAAGTGAATACTTTTTGCGTTTCTATATCATTACCCAGTTGTTGAAGGAATCCACTGTAGTTTTCAGACGTTGCTTAATCTGCAATGAAAGCAAAAGTTGATCAACTAATAGATATTTATTGACAAACCTTATTTGAACAAGACATTCACTCATTTCTTGTCTATGTGACAATTAGATCCCACCTGAATCTGAAGCATTTTCTCAGCTCTATAAACTGAGGTTTGACCTCAGTGGCATTCATTTAAACAATCAAACTTGGATTAACTCAAACAGACATTTTATACAAACACACAACGCTCAGTTAACACCTGGCCAACTAAGGTAATTACTTTACATCCTTTAGCAGTTATCTTTCTGCTATGTCAGCATTGTTTTAGAGAAGAGCTGACACAAGCAGACTAGTAGTAATATTGTTAAACAGGATATAAAAAGCAAACAGCAATCAAGAGACCCTGCATAAGGCATCTTACTTGCGATAGCAGCATGTGGCAAGCTTGCTACAAATACCATTATGACCACTCCTACATTGTTGTTGACCTTGCATCATGATAATAAAACATGTCATTTGGTTAGCAGTGACCTAATGTAAAACTGGAGTCCTGACATGCTGCTCTCTGTCCGTGAATACACATCTAACACAACCTTAGCCTTGCTAGAATTTATTTCCTAATGGACATTTTGGCCAAAGTTAAATGACAAAGTTATTAAGAAGCAGAATTAAAGTCACTTAAGACAGTTGATTTAACAAGTGCTGTTTGTATTGTTAAGTAGTTGTTTATGCTATCACAGTTGTGTAAAATTCAACACTGACAGAGCAGGACAGCAATGCGGTGGGAAGCTAGAGAGCTAGCATACTAGAAGAGTTATTTCTTCTATGCCAAATACACAGAATGTTATACATGTTGTCATTTAACTGCTTCAGTTTAGTCTTCTTCAGCATTTGACTGTCCATGTCCACAGTACGATCGATACATATATTTATTTCTTTTAAAGCAAATTCAAGTCAACCAGGCAGCTATTAAGGAAAATATTTCACTGTCTCCAATTAATGTAACACAGCATGCTGGCAGGGCTGTGACATTTTTCAGATGTCAAGTTTGGATGAATTTGAAAGCAATTTGTTAAAAAAAACAGAAAACAAAAAAAAAACCACAACACAAATAAATATAACAATTATAATTTAAAAAGTGACAGCCCTAAAACGTGGAGGAAATAAATTGACACATGGACACATGTCCAATTCTTAAACTATCTGTGACTTACACTGTGCTGAAAACAACATTGATTACTCCGTTTATAATGAATTATTTCTGTTCCAGTAAAAGAAGAAAAATAGTTCCGGTATTTCAACATTTTCTTTTAAGTGGGCAGACATGATAAATGAACTGAGACAACTGAAGTATATGTTGTTGTTTTTTCTCTTTTTAGACCAACACACAAATTAAGACACCTAATTAAAAACAAAGCCCTTACTTGATGAGCTTTCTTTGCCAAACACAGCGTGCACAGTATCAGCAGGCTGGTGAAAAAATGAGTACAGAATATTCTGCATGCATCACTGAAGCAAACTGCTGAACAGCAGCAGTTAATGAAACTAGCATCATTTCTACCTAACAGATTTCTTTCTGATGTTTTATTTTAACTATATGAAGGGTTCAGTGTGTTGAATACATACAATACATACTGCAGGTATTTCTCTCTTTTGCTGTATAACTGGACAAAGTTGCTTTGTTTGTTTAGTCTTATGAGTTTAATAAAGTATTTTGGCTTGGCAGATGTGTGCTGGAGAAAACTAACTGTAGCCATTGTGCGTTAGGATGCTAACCAATTATTAAATCTCCAATGTTGTGATTCTTTGCCTTTCAAAGAATTAAAGGCCAGTGTTTTTGCTACTGCACAAGGTCTCATAATATGAAAACTATTTAACCTCACATCCCTTTCTGCTGTACTGGGGTGTGAGGTTAAATATTCATGAACGGGCTGTGGGAGCTGCTAGAGCACATACAACAGACATGCTTGCAGAACTTAGTTGTTTTGTTTTTTTTCCAGCATCCTTCAGCACAGCAAGTATCGTGTACTAATCTGTTAAAACATAGTTAGCCACGTAGCCCTGCCATACAGCAGAAAAAAGAGACATTCCTGCAGGATGTGTTCCACCTGAACTGGCAGCTGCTATGGTCCTGGTTGACGGTGATGGTTTAACTCTTATCAACAGAGGATACAAACTCGCCTAATTCCCACCCATCAAATCTACCCCTTCATGCAGGAAAAGAACAGTGGCTGAAGGAAAAGTGTCAATATAAACAAAGAAACTGTGTTTTAAAAAAAGAAAATCCTGAGAACATAAAAAAATTTCTGTCAGAATAAGCATTTTAGATTTTAAACAGACTTATTATCCTAGCATCTGTATTTACTTTTCAGTACAACTTTTTTACGTTTAAGTTTTTTTATTTAAAAGCTTAACTTTAGTTTTAGCATCAGTAAGAACTTTTAGCCCCATATGTTAACTTTTAAGAACACATAAAAAGTTTGGTGTTCTTTTAAATAAGCCAAAAACAAATCCCACACAAACATGTGTTGGCCTGTCTTGTTGATGTGTGCAAATGTTGGCCTCTTTGCATAAAGATGGATTAACATTTATTCTGCAGCTTTTAATACATCTACAATATAAAAAATTTCCTCAGCTCAGGATGTACTTTAGTTGTTAGATTCATGACTAAAATGTGTCTATACACAAAGGCAGATATGTTTGTATGCATTCTTATCACCACATTTATTAAGCTGTGCATACAGCTCATAATATTTTTTTTATTGATCTCACTCATTAAGAAACTTTATGCAAGTATCCACTCAAATTTTTACCCATGAATTAATGTGTATACTCCAATATCCTTTTGCAGATCTTTACATTGACCAAATTGGCAGAATAATTAAATTAACACTTACAATCACATTTTTACTGAGTGTAAAACTCATCATCATTAAGGCAGATCAAAAAGTAAAGTTTTATTTATTCATTTTTTCCCCTATTTTGTGCAATCACAAATGGAACAAAAACTGCAGAATTACAAGTAGTAGCCAAGGAGGAGAAGCTGACTTTATCTTAGACAGAAGAACGCACAGCTTGTACATTACACAGCCTTTTCTGCTGGAAGGTGATTAGGAAGGCCCGCTTGTACAGATGTCTCATTAATCTTAAACAGCCATTGCACGCAATGCACAGCTGCATTTATAGCACCCACAATTAATGTAAACAGTACTCTGTGAAAATTGATGATGGGAAATAAATGAGGAAAAGAAAATCACTATCATAAAGATCAAGTTTCTGTTTTATCGTAAGTTATGTGGCTTCTTGTTCTGTTTCCACCTCGTATCTGGGTAGCACTGCTACAGAAATGTGTGTATGCATGGTCTGAAGAATGTAAGATATGCACATTCTCATTGCACATTGATTCTTTATCATTTTCTTTTTTAGAAGAATATACAAAATGTATAGTTGTATATAGAAAAATTCTCATATTTTTGTTTGTCCACAGTGTTTATGCATTCAGCCAATAGTAAGTGATAAGTGACAGAAATGAGCAGAAACTGAGCTAAAATGAATAAATGCACCTAATAGGTTAATTTTGAGTTTCAAGTGTCTTTACATTAAACCCAACTCCCCATAGTTACTCCCACCTACCATTATTTCTTGAGGTGGCAGAAAAGAATGGGTTGTGTTTAAACAATGGTGGGGAAACCACTGCCTCTGGTACTGAGTTAGCATGGTAATATACAAAGGCCATAAATGCACCAAGGCAGAAATAAGTGTTGTTAGAGTGGGAGGCTTAATTTATAGGGAGCAGTTTGCACCACTGCTGACTTTTTACTTACCAAGCCTCAGCTCACACAGTTTAAAGAGACCTACTATGGGGAACAAATTTACTCATAACAATTAAAACATAGGATACATGAGCCACCCAAGATATTCTGCTGATTACTTATTAATAATCTTACACCCATCTTACTTCCTACACCCCCCTCTCAACACCCTGTGTTTTACCTACTTTATAGTCCTTATACTTTATTGTTGTAGAGTTATGCTCTAAAATCTTGTTGTTTTGAAAAGTTTGTCTTTCATATATCAATAGTCAAGTTAGAGAACAGAATTATGTGTTTGTTTGGGTAGAGCCTTTTTCTCACACATGTTCAGCTAATTTTTGTGTAGATTCCAGCCAGTCTCAGACACACACAAACTTGTGTACACAGCAGATGGTGGAGCATCTCCCAAATCATCGTCTCATCATAAACATGTCTGAACTAAACAAACTGATGGTAAGATTCATTGTTGTGTGTTAGGAGTGTGTTGGCACAGTGACGAGGATGAAACATATCACTTTTTTGCCTTTTTATTTTCATAAATATGCTAAACTTTTCTGTATGGGACGATGCTGTTTTGATGTGTCGTATCATTGAAACGTATTGAAAGTTTTCCTGTTTACATGCGATGTTGGGTTGTTTACATTCAACATCTTTCTTAAAATCATTGGGAACAGTAAAAAAGCAGAACCTGATATCTGCAGCTCAGCTACTCCAGACATCCCCTCTCCTCTGAACAGACGGAGATGTTCAAGTTGAAAAATGTGTGTGTGGTGCGGTGTCGAGTCACAGTTAAGATTAGGTATGGACATTTTTAAGTTGACAAGTCAGGCCAAATAAAATCAGTTAGTTGTGATGTCAGCATGACCTCATCAATAATGAAATGAAAAATACTTTTTTCTCACACAAAAGCATTTTTATGTTTTTAACATTGTGTGGGATTTAGTGTCCCCTTCACTTAACACAGCAGTTGTAAAGCAGACATTGGACTCTGCTTGTAACCAGAAGAGCTGTGATATTTTTAATGCTAAAGCTTGGAGCAAAAATGTTTCTGTTCCAACTGACTTGTTTTAACTCAGACCCGCGCTGTTTCAGACCAGCTGACCAGTGTTGCCAGATCTCATGAGAGAAACAGGCAACTAAGCCCAAAACAAGCAATTCTGCCCATCTATAAACGACTTTAAACTCATTAAAAACTTTGAATCCTTATAAAAGAAACCTTTGAACTCCTATTAAAAGAAAATACATAGGCCATCTTAAATAGACTTGATGTAAAACAAATAACTGAGGTTTGGTATATATATTTTATTCATGTTTCCTTGCTTTTTCTCTGACATTGTCACCCTGTCACTCTATCAGGGGAAGTTGTGCATGTGTGCGTGGGTAGGGGCGTGCTGGTTAGAACACCGGAATCGGACGGATGTGGTAACCAAAGAAACAGGGTTGTGGACAGGTCCTGAAAAAAGGACTAACAGTTGCATTCATGTTTCCTTTTTCGCATCCAGTGGTTATTACTTTATTGCGGACAGCTGTGACAAAATTAAGAGGGCTTCATAAAGGGAACAGAACAAGACCAAATAAGCAACTAGGTGACTGTAACCAAGAAAACAAGCCCAAAACCGCAACCCGCGTCTGGTGATATTTACAAGCAACATTCTAGAAAAGCAAACCCAAACCTGTGTGCAACAAGAAGATTTGGGGCAACACTCAGATGCCAATATTTTCTGTTTAAGATCTTATAGAAGTAATGAAAAGTGTCTGTGATCCATATTTTGCAACAACACCCAGAGTACATCATAAAGGTTTATTGGATCACAAATTCTAAACGTAAAGATATTGAGTTTACAATGATATAAAGATAACAAACTGTCCTATCTTAGAAGCAACAGCCAGAAAATGAGTATCTTAGTTAAAACAGGAAACTTAAGACAAAAACCTTGCCTTAAGAGTATTTAATTATGTAGCATTTATTTATAACTATTTACTGTATATTAGTATTTATAATAGTATTCCCTTAAAAGGCCTTGCCTTTTGCTAGGCCACAGTTGTTAATAAGAATTTCTTCTCAATTTGTCTTGCCTGGTTAAATTAAATTTAAGAAAACTGAAATGGTTGAATGAGGATGTTTCGTATTTTAAATTAAACTATGTCTCACAGTAGTTCTTAAGGTTAATTTGTAGAAAGTTGAAGAAGTAGTACTAGGCACAAGTAAACTTTACATTTTTCACATTTGTGACTTGTCTTCATAAACAAAAACTCATCTTTGTGATTGGTTACATAGGAAGCCAGGAAAAGTATGAACCATCAGTCAACTGTGTTTATTACATTACAATATCACACTGGCATTTTTCACTCTGCTGTTTTGTCATCAGTTTGTAGCATGTTCTAATGCCTGGAGCATTTGTATCACTCCTGCTTATTGTGACTCTGTACATAGTGCTATGTCAGGAAAATTATTTAATCAGAACACTTTTTCTTAAAGATTAAGTGGAGTCAAATATGTCAGACTATTTCAGGAGTAATTTTGATCCAGTTTTATTTAGCAGTCAGCTGGACTTCTATAGCATTAAAGCAAAAGAGCAATAGTTTAATAATGAAACTGTCAAAATGGTCCAATTAGCCAAGAAAGAAATATATAGATACATAGATAGCCATGCATTATTCACCCATATTTACTCAACGTTCAGTGAATGCAGTGTGATTCATTATCTCCTCATTTCCTGCAGTGCACAAAAAGTAACGAGACCAGCACAAGTAAAGGACTGCAAACTTATATAAAGGTTCATGCTGTTTGGAGTACACTTAAGGACTTTGCAGTGATTTCATCAGTATGAACGTAGCCAGATTTCCTTCTGTCCATCCATCTTAGCCCGCTGTGTGTAGTATGAGGAGCCTCTGGCCCAGATCTGTCATTCTTATTCACATTCTATGCTCCCTTCTGCCTCACTTACATTGGCAATGTACTGGGCCAGTCCCAGCTGGCCCAATCTGAAACTGCTTACTGGTGAAACACATCCCCATAGTGACAACAGTGCTGCCCACATGCCAGCTGTTCAGTTCTCACATTCACATAAAAACAACCCTACTAAAGTTTAAGAGCGTTTAAAGAACAAACAAACAAACAAAAAAAACTTTTTATATTCCTAGTTGTCATTTGTACAATACAGAGGAAATAAAACTTACACAAGTTAACTTAATTAGTTGACTTCAATCTGAATTTTCTTTTCAAGTATTTTGTCCTCCTCTTTTCTAATCTCCTCTCTCTTCCCTTTTATTTGAAGGTTCTCAGTGCAGTTTTGTAGCGATGCAGTGTTTGTACCTGAAAGGTTTTAAGTAATCAAAATACTCTTCAAACTGTGGACAAATTTAGGCCAAAACTCCTCTGATTGACAACTAGCTTTACAAATGTAGATGAATAACACAATTGTCCCTCAATTGAAGTGTTACCTAATGAGTAACACACAATAGTGTGCTCCTTTTTGGTGACTTACATGAAATTGCTGTATGGGAAATAATTAGAAAAGTTAATCGCAGTATGTTATGGATACGGGAATGGTCGGCCAATAATTTATGGTTTGCTGGAACTGTTTGCTGTGCTCTGCTTTATTTGATGAACAGAGGCAGGATTTGCTGACTGTTGCCAGACTCTCTTTAAAACGTTGCTTTCAATAGAAGTGATCCGCAACACAATGTGGCCATACAGAAAACTCCCACCATCATCAAAACCCAACCAAGTCTCACAATGCTTCATGTCTCTGTTCAGTTCGGCATTGCAGGGTCATACATACATGCACCTCTTGTGTAAGATTGTTTGCAGCTTACTCTCAAGGAACGCCACCCAGCTAAACACATGTGAATAAAAACTCATGTTACTCATAATACTTGTGTATGTGATAATGCACTCACTCATGATGTGTGAGTAAAACAGTTTTCTGACCATAAATATCCTGCTTATCCCAACAGAGAATATGACGACCGCCACTTCCCCAATCCTGTTGAAATGGGACCCAAAGAGTCTTGAGATCCGCACCTTGACTGTGGAGAGACTTCTGGAGCCCCTGGTCACACAGGTAGTTCAGTAAACTCTGATGTGAATATAACACACGTCCAAAAAATGCTTGGCTGCTGTGAAAAATTAGAATGAATACAGGATGCACATATTCACATCATATGCACATATCAAACCTATTTTTAAAAATCAGTTGGACATGATACAAAGGCAACACATTGTTTACACACATTTTTCTGTCTGTTTGTCTGTCTGTCATTTAGATCTACACACAATGTCAGAGAGAATTGCAGTAAAAGTGTTATATTTCAGCAATGTTTCTTCCATCATCATAGCAATTGATTTCAGCCAAAGGCATGTTGTGGTTATGCAAAACATACTTAAGGCATAATCATAAATATTATAATAAATGCTGGAAATATCTCATTTTGCATAGAATGAGTCTATATAATATAGAAGTTTATCTTTCTTAAGTTGAGTTACTGAAATAAGTTTTGTGTGATATTTCAATTTTTTGTCTTTCGCCTGTTTGTTTCTTCAGCCACCTAAAAATCTGTCAAAAATATATTTTTTAAAGCGCTCCCAATAGGATTGGATGAAACAATTTGTGTTTTGCCGAGAACTTCATGCCATTGTAATAATTTGAGACTTATTAGGTCTTAAAATTAATCCAGTGACTCCACAGCTGAGAGAAATTAATTGCATCACTTGACTAATAAGATATATTGGGGGCTGAATAAATCTGTTAGACTCTTTAATTCATCTGCAGATTTTTCAGAATTGCCATCTGACTCAAAACATTACTTTTAAAATGCGTCAAATGTTTGATGATTTTGGAGCCAAGTCTCAGAAGGCTCATCAGAGAAACATTTCCGTGTTGTCAAATTTACACAATTCAGTAAACACCTGGATGAACAGTAATACTATCTATGATGCTTAATCTGTTTACAGTGAGCAGGTACCTATTTCAAGCTCTTTTTCTTATTTGCAAAGCATGACGGGGATAGGTGCACTTGTCTGCATGGTTTGCAGGAACTTTTGAAAGTTCTAAAAATATTTGTGATGCTTCAGGATATGAATCCAACTGAGGTTATATGAATAATCATGTGACAAAGATTTCAACTGCAGGGCATGATGTTGATGTCCCCTTCTAAAGCAGTGCCAGAGATTGGCATGAAGTTGACAGCATTGTGACCACTGCGTGTACCAGCAGCCTCCCCCAGTGGCCTGATGTTCTTTGCTTGGCTGCAAAAGGATTTTTACTTTTAATCAAGCCCTTTTCTTTCACCTGATGTGAGATCTCTGCAACATTATGATGACATTTATCTCTTCTTTCATCTTTCTGGCTTTGCTGGTCCTTCTGCCGAACAATATACTTTTCTTCAGAAAGCTCTTGCTTTTAATTTTTAAATTTAAATTCTTCTTCATTTCATAGGGCTATTGTGAGATTTTTAAATTATTTATATGTTACTGCACATTCTTCTGCACAGCATTTTTTATTTGTTCAGGCTGTTCTGTCAAACTGTGGCTATATATGAAGCCAGTTGTGGTGGAGACCAACAGGACATGACCTTCTATTGGCATTTTTTTTTTTTTTTTTACAAAAAAGGTTTTTAAAAGGGAAAAGCATAGCTTAAAAAATAATCTTTATTAGACAACTTGCCCTTTTTCACAAGTTAAAATGTTACAATTAGGGCTGGACGATATGGCCAAAACTTGAATCACGATATATTTCTTAATTTCGGTCGATACGATATAATTCTGATATCGATATAAACAAAATAAAAACCTCAGAAAAACTGCTAAAAATGCTCACAACAGATAATGTGAAGCTAAAAATTATTTTGCCAAGTCTATGAAACTCCTTCACTAAAACATTTTAGAAATAAAAACTGTACAATAACTTAATGTTCACCTTTTATAAAATCACCATCAAAGGTCAAATAAATCTTTTACCTTTCTTAATTATAATAGCTTTAACTTTAAACTATAACACAGGCTTATTATGTTATTCTTATAGATTTAAACAAAGATGCTTCAACAGGGCTTAAAAATAAAAGTGCTCCGAATTGCTACAAAAAAAAGCTTGGTGATGAAACAGGGCTGATCTCCTGCTCTGATGCAGCTAAGAGCTGCGCCAGGACCAAGTCTCGTATGAGTGCTTTTGGACGAGGGGGGGCGTCAGTCCCTGAAAGTCTCCAATAATACCAGGAAAAGTCGCAAGATATGTTGCTAGTCGTTTAAAAAATCGCTAGAGGGGAGAGAAAACGAACAGGACAAAGTTGCTAAGTTGGCAACACTGAGCCAAACCACTTCCGTACCACCAAGTTATTCTTTCCTCTCTTATCAACAACTTCGTTTGCTTTCTCTTCACTTGTAGAAGCTTGTTCAGTCACGTTTTCATTACAGACATGAGCACTCATTTTGTAGCTAAAACTAGCAGCGTTGGAGCTTAGCCTAGCCTAGTCTTCTACCTCGCGCTAAGCACAGCCAACTGTTGCTGGGCTTTTTTTTTTTATTTTTTTTTACTGCTGCTGGGCTTGGTCAAGCTGTGGTGTACGTCTTCACTTACGTAGCCAATGTGTTGAAGCACTTTCTGTTCGGTTTGAACGGCAGTCAGTGAAACGCTGTAATCTTATACTGCATGTATATCTAAATATCGGAAATTTGTTCAAAACTCATGTTACCGTTATTGAATAAAAGTATATTGCGGTATATATTGATATTGATTTTTTGTCCAGCCCTACAATTAGTTTAACATTACCTCTATCATTATTAATACTACTCACTACTCTTAATGCTACCAATACCACTCAGTTTTTTCTTTCATTTAGGGTATCATTGCTCTTTTAAATTTTGTTAAATGGGATATTGGTTTAATTATTTCCATACAAAATCGGACATCCCCTCAAAAAGCCATAAGTAATCAAATGTTGGTGATTTCTTTTACAAAAACAGATGCAATGTCAACAGATACTGTAATCTCTCTGTTTGATATAGGCAGTTTTGTGTTGGCAGCATCCCCAATAATGCAAGCAAATGACTACAAAAAAAAACGTCTAATCTAGAAATGCTTGTGGGCTAGATTTATAATAAACTGCAATAATTGTTATTGTCACTGACCGCATGCTGTGTATGAATCAAGTTCCTTTTATTCATATTATGTTAACCCATGCAATTTAGACTCATTAACTGAATTTGATTGCATTTGAAGCATCTCTTTAAGGTGAATCCACAAAATAAGAGAATATGGGCAAAGACTCGGCCACCAGGTGCTTGAGACAGAAGTATGTATATTGTTTTAGAATACCAATGGCAGGGCTCAGACCCTTTTGCATTCCACTTCTAGTTGTGGTTTACCCTTCTGTAACTTACGATCAACATTGTATTTGGAAGCGCTTATTAACTTCACAATTTGCTCAGCCTTTTCATATCTTTTTTATTATCTTAATTGTCACTGTTTCAGTGCTTTTATGATAAGTATCCATCCATCCATTTTCTACCGGTTTTCCGGCGTCGGGTTGCAGGGGCAACTGCCTAAGCAGGAAAACCCAGACCTCCCTCTCCCTGGCCACATTCACCAGCTCATCCGGGGGGATCCCAAGGCCTTCCCAGGCCGAGAGATGTAGTCGTTTCAGCGTGTCCTGGGTCTTCCCCAGAGTCTCATTCCGGTGGGACGTGCCTGGAATGCCTCACCAGGGAGGCATCCTGACCAGATGCCCGAGCCACCTCATCTGACTTCTCTCGATGCTGAGGAGCAGTGGTTCTAGTCCGAGTCCGAGCTTCTCTCCCTATCGCTAAGAAACAGCCCGGCAACCCTGCGGAGAAAACTAATTTCGGACGCTTATATTTGCGATCTCATTTTTTCGGTCACTACCCACAGCTTGTGACCATAGGTGAGGGTAGGAACATAGATCGACTGGTAAATCGAGAGGTTTGCCTTTTGGCTCAGTTTTTTCTTCACCATGACAGACCGATGCAGAGTCCGCATCGCTGCAGACGCCGCACCGATCCGCCTATCAATCTCCCGCTCCATCCTCCCCTCACTCGTGAACAAGACCCCGAGATACGTGAACTCCTCCACTTGGGGCAGGACCTCACTCTGGACCCGGAGAAAGCACTCCACCCTTTTCCGGCTGAGGACCATGGTCTCTGATTTGATGGTGCTGACTCTCATCCCAGCTGCTTCACACTCTGCTGCGAATCGCTCCAGTGAGAGCTGAAGATCATGGCCCGATGAAGTCAACAGAACCACATCATCCGCAAAGAGCAGAGACCCAATCCTGAGGCCACCAAACTGGATCCCCTCAACACCTCGGCTGCGCCTAGAAATTTTGTCCATAAAAGTTATGAACAGAATTGGTGACAAAGGGCAGCCTTGGTGGAGTCCAATCCTCACTGGAAACAAATCAGATTTACTGCCGGCAATGCGGACCAAGCTCTGGCACCTGTTGTACAGGGACCGGACAGCTCGTACAAGGGGCACTCCATACTCCCGGAGCCCCCCCCCACAGGAGCCCCCGGGGGACACGGTTGAACGCCTTCTTCAAGTCCACAAAGCACATGTAGGATCATCATTGGAAGACGTGTCTGTGGAATTGAGGAGGTCATCTGAGTGGCAGGTTGGTAATTGCTTGATGTCAGGAGAATGAAAGGCTGATGAGCTGTTTCTCTTCACATTCAATGATTAATATGAAATCCTCTCTGCTGCAGAAAATTACATCTGACTCCTATACTTTTTAAATTTAATCTAAAACAACAGTTTAATTCTATTTTAGTAAAATGTATAATGCACTTCTCAAGTTGGGTGGTTGAGTCTATCTGTGCCTTTCACTCACATCAAGATCATAGACGAGACGTCATAATTTTCTATGTAGTACATTTAACTTTCTTTGCTTCCCTTCATCTGACTGCGATCTTTTTTAGTTGACAGATTTGCACTTTATCATTATTCAAAATATATATTGCTATACAGTAAAAACAACAAATAATAAAATAAAATAAAACACCCACAATGAAATGACATAATCCATTCGGTACATGGGTATAGGGATGAGCACAAATGTAAGCTATGGTAGTTCAACTTTAATATAATTGCACTGGAAGTGTGAAACAATTTGAAAAGGGATCCAAACATTGTGATTGTTTTCATGTCAATTTGGATGATTCAGTGTGTTGGGATGGAATAAAGGGTTGCCTCAGGAGGATAGACAAACAAGCTCAACCTGACACTGCTTGAAATAGCATCCTCGTTCATCATAACCAAGCTTCTGTCACCCTAGCCAGAGTACTGTGCAGGTCCATAACTAATCAAACTGAGGGGCTAACTTTATCCCTGTGTGAAAGCAAAATACCTCTGGTGTAATAAACATTTCTATATTCGATACGATGCCACTACTTTTAAAAATACTTTTGGGAATCAGCCATTTTTTTTAAGTTTTATTTTCTAGCTCCGTGTAAGGAGTTATTTCATTTACTGCAAGCCAAACTTGGATTGTGGTGGTGTAGAATCATGTGAGCTAAACACAAATCATCCATCTGGCCAGAAAGCTAAATTTGAGTAAAAAAAAATAGAATGAATTTTTTTTTAGCGCAGAAAATGATGTTGGAAATTAGGCACATTGTGAATTTTCAAAAATTTACTGAAATGTTACTTTGATTGTAGATTGTAACTTTTCAGCCTCTATAAATTTTTCAGATTACACCCATTCAGGTTTGGCGTGCCAGCTCTATACTAAATGTAAGGACAAGGTAACATCATTGTGTGTCAAGTATTTGCTGTTCAGTCTTTACATGTCAGGTCTTTTTCAGGTTTTCTCAGTGATGCGTTCCCTTAATGACGGCTAATTTGGCATCCATCTTGCATTCTACCTGTACTTTAAGTTCTCTCCAGCCAGTAAAATACAGTCTTTTATTGACTCTTGTCTTATCTTTAGCTTTGTCCCTTTCTCTCTTTCTTTTCGTCCCTACCTCCAATGTCTTCTTGCATTTCTTTGCTGAATCAGCCACTGTGTACTGAATCAGCCACGCTTGCTAGCGTGTGACAAGTAGTGTAAAGCAAAACTCGGATGCTACGTCACGCAGTAACCTGGGGGAAAAAAAGCATCGGGCAATTGCTGGGCAGTGACTTTTTTTCTCCCACCCCCAATAATTTATCAGTCTGTTTTTGCATTTTCCTAAGAGATGCAAAATTTAAATGCCACTTAAAGCATGACATGGTGCCGTGGCAGCTCCCTGTGCATGTGAAATCAAGATAAATTTATTTGTACATTAGCAATATAAGACTGTTGGTTAATTATGGCAAACATTCTGTTAAAGATAACTTCTGCCCTGCCAAACTGTTAAGTCAAATATTGTTAGTTTCTAACTGTGTTTAAAAAGCGGCATTTGCAGATAAAATGTCTTATCAGCTTTTTCCTGCTCCAATGCATGATTATATTGACTATTTAAAAAATTACTATTGGTCCAAGATCATACTGAGTCTTCATTCAAAAACCTCCAAGATGAGTTTCAAAGGCTATTAAACTTCATTTTAATTAATTTTAATTTTATTAATTTAAAAAGGGACAATTGCTCATTTATAAACACAAGTACAAATGCACAAATGTATATGTGCTACAGAGTTAGTCTTGCAGCAAATTTGCAACTGATTGTCAGATATGCAATCACTGAGGCAGAAAACCGGGCATGGGAGGAGTTTGGAGAGGCCATGGAGAAAGACTTCCAGATGGCTTTGAGAAGATTCTGGTCCTCCATTCGGCGGCTCAGGAGGGGAAAGCAGTGCTCCATCAAAACTGTGTACAGTGGGAATGGGGGTGGTTAAAAAGCTCCTCAGTGGCAGGGCCTTGGTGGTGGATGAGGTCCGACTAGAGTTCTTTAAGGCCCTGGATGATGTAGGGCTGTCTTGGCTGACACAGCTCTGCAGCATTGCGTGGACATTGGGGACTGTTCCCCTGGACTGGCAGACTGGGTTGGTGGTCCCCCTCTTCAACAGGGGGGACCGGAGGGTGTGCTCCAACTACAGGGGGATCACACTCCTCAGCCTCCCTGGTAAGGTCTATTAGGGGTACTGGAGAGGAGGGTCCGTCGGGTAGTCGAACCTCGGATTGAGGAGGAGCAGTGTGGTTTTCGTCCCAGTCGTGGAACGGTGGACCAGCTCTACACCTTCTTCAGGGTCTTGGAGAGGGCATGGGAGTTTGCTCAACCAATCTACATGTGCTTTGTGGAGTTGGAGAAGGCTTTCGACCCGGGGGCTTCTGTGGGGGGTACCCTGGGAGTATGTAGTGACGGACCCCCTTGTTCGAGCTGTCCGTTCCCTGTACAACAAGTGTCAGAGCTTGGTCCGCATTGGATAGGGTGAGAAACTCTGTGATCCGGGAAGGGATTAAAGTAGAGTCGCTGCTCCTCCGCATGGAGAGGAGCCAGATGAGGTGGCTTAAGCTCTGGTCAGGATGCCTACTGGATGCCTCCCTGGTGAGGTGTGTTCCAGGCACATCCCACCGGAAAGAGGCCCCGGGGAAGACCTAGGACACGCTGGATGGACTACATCTCTCGGCTGGCCTGGGAACGCC
>JBAMHW010000004.1:12011505-12029139 GCA_037177495.1 Rhadinocentrus ornatus
TACATGCTATTATAGATTGTCCATATAACATTGGGAAATTGTCTATTAAATCTGCCAGATCCAGAAGCGGTCTATATTAAAAACATAAAACTTATATTTGACCTTAGAATTCAGGTTTCTGCTTTGTTTGATCATGCCAAACATTGGACCTGGTTTGCTTTTCAGTTGCAAATTTGTAAAAAAAAATGCACATATATGCTTTATTAAGTGCTTCATGTGTTTCTGGATATTAAAGGAACTGAATTTGACTGACTGCATCAGTGCTTTTTATGGACAGAGAAGCACAACACAATTATGCTGTTGAATTAATATTGTGACAGAATTTCCCCCCTAGAGGATAAACAGTATTGCAAATGTTTACAATGTGCACAACTGTCACTATAAAATGTTTTGGCTTTTTCATGCTGTGGTGAGCAGGGTGAGTTTGTATTTGAAAACCATATGTGTGTAAGAAGGAAGCACATTTTTATCTATTTCAATTAATAGGAAATGAAAGCAGAATCAGGAAGGTTTTGTTTTTTTTTTTGTTTATATTTTGGCCTTTGCCCTTAGCATGTAACGTATCACGTCATGGAAGCTCTGTTTACTCATGCAGTGTAAAAGGTGCCCTGTGGGTCCCTTTTTAATTTTGCCAGCTGTTCACAAACATTTTAATTTCCTCCATGTCTTTCTGTGTAATTAACCATAAATAACATAGGTGTATTTGAAATTTTAAACCTTTAACCTTTCTGATTTTTACCTCTCACCACTAATTCTATATCATGAATGTCTTTAAACAGAAAAAATAATCTATTAATTAGATCCTCATATTTTAGTTTCAGTGCTGTCATGGAACTTATAATTAATTTGCCTGCTTGTGAGTCCACAGGTCAAGTCTTTTCTAATCCCTTCAGACTTTTGTTTTGCTTTTTTACAAAATGGTAATGGCAGTTCAAATATGAAACACCATGCAAAATATCCCATAGGCTAAAAAATAAAAAAAGTTTTAGTCCATAAATATTTTACAGAGCTAAACAGGCGTCACAGCTGTATAAGCTGAATTTGTAGAAAGCTTTTTGGGTCTGAGAGGTTGCTGTTGAGACTGGGAGAATGAGGAAGTGGCTGTGTGGAATAAATTCAAATATGATTTAGCAAAAAATCAAAGCAGTGCTGTTAATATGCCCAATAGATAGGCTTGCCTTGGGCCAACTACCAGCTTTACATAAAAAGGGCAAAGCTGCCTTGCACAGACACTGCATTCATGTTTGTTTGTTTTTTATCTTTGGCTTTATTTGGATGCACTTGGCAACATTAGTGTGACTAGATTAGTTTTTATTTTTAACTTGTCTTTTTAATGCTTCATTCCCTGGGGGATCTGTTTGATTATTTTCTGTGCTTCGATTTATTTTGTACATAATGTAATGAAGTTTCTACTTTTTGTTTTATGAAGTCATGACACAAACAATAAATCTTTACGGTTTTATTTATCAGTTGATTGCACAGGACTACGGTGTGTATTTTGAGAATATATATATATATATATATACATAAAAGTAATTTTTACATCTTTTTTTCCCACTGTAGTGACATTATGTGATTCTTTGGGGCCATTGAATTATATTGCAACATTTGTTTTTACTGTTTTATATTTTCCATTGTGAAATTCTTGGCATTTATTGTGGAACATTTCCCAAGGCTAAGAGGCTTGTCTGTTTGTCCTATGATGTGTTTCTGAAAGTAACTTAAATGCCAGTTAAACCGTAGTAAAAATGGGCCGTGCCTCAGGACCTCTAAATGCAAATTAATTTAACCTGAAACGAAAGCACTGCTGTCCTCAGCACAGTGTTTTTCCTCTTTAGGGATGTTTGTAACATCTGACTCCCATGCTTCACCTGATTAATGTTTATCTGTGCTCACGCTTTAATATTTGCTCTTAAACTTCTGCAGTTCTATCGAAGATAAATAAAATAACAAGTCAGATTATCTTAGAAAGGCCTGCATGGTGGTGTGGTGGTTAGCACTGCTCCCTCACAGCAAGAAGGTCGCTGGTTTGAGCTTTGGCTTTGGAAAGGTTTGAACAGTGGCCTTTTTGTGTGGAGTTTGCATGTTTTCCCCGTGTATATGTGGTTTCTATCTGGATATTCTGCTTCCTCCCACCATCCAAAGACATGCAGGTTAGGTTAATTGGTCTCTTTAAATTCTCCCTAGGAGTGATTGTGAGTGTAAGTGGTTGTTCGTCTCTCTGAGTTGGCCCTGAGATGAGCTGGGTGTACTCTGCATCTCGCCTGCTAATTTATGGGATAAGCTCCAGCTTCCCTGTGACCCTGAACTGGACTAAGCAATAAAGACAGTAATAAATTAAAATCTTAGAAAGTTGTGCTAATCATAAATTGTATCCGACCACAGGTTCCAGGATACAACATGAAATCCTTCATTTCATTCATCTTAAAGGCTTTTTTTTTTTATAGAGTTACTCGTAGATGTATCTTGGCTCCATAGAAGCCATCAGAGCCCTCAGCGCTGATGGCTAGCTTTAAGTTTCCTTCTGTTAACAAGAGCTTTTTATCCATAGTTTTTCTAAGTTCTTGCTTAAAGGAATATATGTTCTTGGTCTTGCTTAAAAAGAAATACCTTGTGTTGTTTGCAGCACTTTTCAAAGTTTAAATCCATTTTCACAAAATTTATATTTTATAGCTTTATTAAAGCTCACTGTATGTATAATCAATCCAATCCAATTTTATTTTTAAAGCACTTTAAAACATCCACAGTGGACCAAAGTACAGGAGACAAAAATGGTAAATAAAAGCAATTAAAGCATTATGAAACAATAAAATCAAATAACACCGGGTAAAACAGGAGTGTCCAGCTCCGGTCCTCCAGGGCCACAATCCTACAGGTTTGCAACATTTCCCTGCTCCAACACACTTAACTGAAATGGATGATTGTGCAGAACTTCATAAGTCAGATGTGTTAAAGCAGGGGCACATTAAAAACCTGCAGGACTGTGGCCCTCGAGGACCGATTTTGGACACCCCTGGATTAAAATATAACAACAAAAACAACAAAATGTTAACATCTCAAGAGTGTCAAAAAGCCAAAGAGAACAAGTGGGTTTTAAGAAGAAATGTAAAAACAGGCTTGTCTAGTATGCAGAGGGAGGTCATTCCACAATCTGGGACCAGCAACAGCAGAGGCCCGATCCCCTCGGAGCTTCTGCTTTGTTCTTGGCACTATCAAGATCAGCTGACTTAGAGAGGTGTGTAAGGGTGAAGGTGCTCGAGGAGGTAGGGTAGTGGAAGAACATGCATGGATTTAAAAAACAAAATAATTTTAAACCTGAAGTGATGCTAAACTGCAGAAATGAGTTCATTTTGACTTGTGCCAACTAAAGGACGCGCAGCAGGAATTTAGGGATGATTTTCAGTGAGGCATGTGTTTACAGAGATGGCTGAATATACTAACAAATGTTCAAGTTAAATCTGTATGAAGGTGAATACCAAAACTGAGTCATCCTCAGTGTGTGCTGTGAGGTTGTTGTGGATATAATTAAATATGTATCCAGCTTTTTAAGTCACTGCTGCCGGACAAAATGCCCATCAGCTTTGACTTGACCGAGCCCCTTTGGAAACTTACTTGCCACATGCAGTCACATTATTTGTGTGTATTCCACAGGTCTGTGTTTACGAATAAATGATTATTGAAAGTGCAGATAAATTTGCACAAGACTACAATTCTGTACGACCATTTACTAAGCCTCAACACATTTATGACCTTTTACTAGAAGTATATACAGCACACAGTTACAGCTGGAAAGAAAGATGCAGTCCTCCTTTATTCTGTGATTGTTGTTGATACATCCACAGAGAAATGCACCAATTAGATATAAGCTAAAATGATTTTATGTAGGCAGCCAGCATAGGAGCCCTCATGAAGCTGTCTCTTATAGATCTGCAGAGTTTTTGGATGCACAGATCTGTGTATCCTCTGATGGCTAAATAGAAGAGTTGGTTTTTGAAGTGGGCTTTAAATGAATGCACCACTGTAATTTGATTTTGAGCTGATGAGATAATGGTGAAGAGATGTTTAAAATTTAATTGTCAGGGCATCTGTAATTTAGATTCTAAAGATAATATTTTATAATCATGAATTACTTTCTGAACAATAACACAGCTACCTTGTAAAGTTACTTTTGGTCTTGTATGAGTGCAACTATTCTCAGATCCATTACGAGTGAGGACATGCATCATTAAAGTTTATTTTCCCTGCTGGAAGCCCTAAAGTAATGTGGGCTTGGCAGGACATAACTTTGCTCTTAGAGGCTTTTCAGACTAAAAGCCTCTTATATACTCCACAAACTAATCATATCACGCCATCCTGACACAGCTGCTGCGAGACTGAATCTGATTCTGACTTCATGTCTTCAGCTAATGTTTCACCCAAAATACTGAGTTCTACCATTTTATCACCTGTGCTGAAGACATGGTGACTTTGATATAATTGCCTTTTTATTAATTAAAAAGGCTATTAATAAAAAAAACAACAACAACTGATACATTGGTAGGAATAATAGTCATGCTTTCATTATAGTGTTACTGATAGTTAAACAATGGTAAAACCCACAGGCAGTTTCTTAGTGGACGTTCTGATTCCCTCCTGATGCTAAACAATATTTCTCATTCATGAGGCTGTTTTTAGCTTTTTAAAATAATGAGCGTATTGTCCAATACAAAAATGCTTCTTGTTTCTACACAACCAGGCAAATGTTTGGACATGTTTTCCCATTGGTTTTAGTGGGAAGGTGTGTTCAAACTTTTGACTGGTACTGTACAAGTACCTAATTAGATATCTCCTAAATATACTCCTGTAAAAATATTCTCCTGTAAATTATGCTCCTGTAAAAATATACTAAAAATATACTCCTGTATAATATTGGTTACAATTAGATTAAACTTATACATATATCTTATTGATTCTGTGCGATGTAGCCTGATCAGAAGAGCTCAGAGTGACATTTTAGTTTTAATTCAAATTTTTTTGCTAGAAGAGCAACTTCAGGAAGTGGCTGCATTGAACGTTTGTATTTAAACTCATGTAGGAATATTTTTAGTGGCTTCTGTCAACTTGGAATTTTGTGATGCCCATATGTATGCAGTTAGCCCTATGTTGTAATTGTAAATGTAAATGAAATTAATATAATCATATTTTTATGAGAATCTATTTCTGTCAGTCTTGCTATTAAAGTGCTGATTGTTAAAAGAAAAAAAAGGATTTTTAAATTGTCAAAATGTTTCCTCCCAAGGTAATCAAGCTATTTCAAACTTTTTAGTTTTCAACATAAAAAAGTGAAATGCATATTATTAACAGGTACTAGCTTGAAAAATAATTCAGATAACATAATTATGTACATTTATGTAAATCTGTTATTCAGCTGTTTTTCCATTTGTCAGCCTGTGTGATCCATACCAAGTTTAGGTGCTTTAATTGATTTGCATGCAGGTTTTGCACGATGACATTGAAGATCAGAACAATATTGTCTACGTAGACAAGGCACAGGAACAGTAATATGTTTTACCTGGTTTCAGTGAGATGTAATGCCTTCTCTTATTTCCCAGGTCACTACACTGGTGAACACCAGCAACAAAGGGCCCTCCAGTAAGAAGAAGGGACGATCAAAGAAGGCTCATGTCCTGGCAGTGTCTGTCGAGCAGGCCACCCAGAACTTTTTGGAGAAGGGTGATCAGATTGCCAAAGACAGCCATGACCTGAAGGAGGAGCTCATTGCTGCTGTGGAGGATGTTCGTAAGCAAGGTGACCGTAAATGCTCTTTTAAAAATACAAGAGCGTGAACTACTATAGTTAACTGACACTGGTCAGATAGTTGTTATTAATGCACATCGTCCCTCTACATCAGTCATTTACAGTTAGAGATTGAGAAATACTCGCATGTCATGTTTTTTTTCACTCAAGTATTAATAATTAAAAATTGTAGTTTGCGTCTGAACTTCGAGCATATTTATTATAGGTTATTATATATTGTTATTATTATTAAAGTCCATTTGGAGCCTTTCTTTAGGTAACTATAGCTTAAAATGTTTGTCTCTGAAAATTCAATCCTGCCTACTAGTATACAGGATATAGATTGATTGGTAAATGGAGAGATAAATAAATGGATTAATGAATGCAGAGAAAAGGAGTACATGTTAATAATGCCTCATGAGGCATTTTAATTTAGCTCTAGAAAGACAAACATAATTTATAGGTTGACTACTGCTGCCTGTGTTATATTTTAGGTTCTGCATTCATTAAGTCAAACAAATTTAATGTGCTTGGTCATTGAAACTAAAATGAGACGCTCTACCGACGCCACTTTCTATAGAAATATTCTTCTTGCATTAATGGCTGGATGGGCTGTGTAACTGACATAATTGTAAATTTTGGAAAGCACAAGTGTTGTAGCTGTCAGGATATGTCAAATCTCTGCACAAATTTAGACAGATGTAGAGTTAAGAGTGGCAAGGCAAATCCACTCAATTTAACAGATTAGTGTAGCCATTAGGGTTTGGCTTTACTTGGTGCATGCAGCTATGTGAATGTAATAGCTCTGGAGTTGTTTACCCTAAAGTCATGCATCGTTAAAGCTTCGGCTGTCTGTGATGGTGAGGCACCTTGGTGAATTTTAAGACATTATACATAATTACACTCATTAGCCACCATATGGGACTGTGTTTACACTGAAACTTCTGCAAAGATGAAGCGTTTTTACTTTAAAAAAACACCCACACACTGGTGCTTAAACCATCCCTTTCTAGCACTGATGGGGCAATGTCACATTTGCGTGTATTTTTCTAGACTTTCTTTTCTGTACTGAGAGCAAGTCAGTCAGCCTCTTCTGTATGTGAAGAAAATGTTTGTCCCCAGCATGGTAATGGCTTTCCTGTTCAGTAACAACATCAGCAGAAATATGTGGTGTTGTAGCTTCATTCCTCTTCCTGCCATGTCAGCACCACTTGGCTGCTGGTGCTGTTGACCACTGACTTCAAAGCTTTGGCACACAATTCATGTGAGGTGTGAAATAGACTATTACTATACAGGTCATCATCAAAGCTGATGTAAAAACAGAACCCTGGATCAATCGTATCATGTGTTGAGCATGCTAACCCAAAACGAACTGTTTAAATAAAAAAAAGAGATTCTTTATCTATTTGAAGCTACAAAGCAAATTATTACATTTATGTGTGCAAGTATTAAACTTTACAGTCGAGGTAGTTGTACAGATTTACTGAAGTATGCAAAGGCTGTCCCCTCTAAAAAAAAAAAAAAAAGCTAATCATACAACTTGGTTACCAATTTTGTCCCCTAGAACAGGACCGAAAAGGTATTGCATCCCATCTTCTAACCTTTAACAGACTGTATGACGAGCCAGAAAGCTCTTCTGCATATTTGTGTGTCGCTAATGGGCATTTTTAATTTCTTTTTTACTTTCCACTTCTATGCATGTCTTGATATATGTAAGTCAGGTCAACAGTTTATATTAATACGGCAGGTGTAGGACTTGGATATGCCGTAAAGACTGTGTTCAGCAGACTTGAACAGTTTCTCATTTTAAAGACCTGTAGCAGCAAATTACTCCCTATGACAACAATTACAGAATAAAGAAGTCATTGTTAGATGTAAAAGGCCTTTAATCTGTCATTTATTTGACATTAATCAGACCACTTTTTGGTGACCTCATCACATTTTTTTTTCCGCTCTCACCCTAACAAGCTCATTACAACCTGAACACACATCTGGTTCTGTTAATAAGCTGGTGGTTTGTGTGCACAGTTATTAAGTATTTCTACTTGTGAGATGATTTCTTTTTTCATCAATAACTTTAATCCATAGTTTCATGTATGATTGCAAAGCTTTTACTCTCAGTTCATTACTGATCCAGCATGAAGAATTTCCATCATTATTTATAGGGATGCTTGCATGGTGGTGCTGTTGCCTCACGGTGGGAATGCTTTCAGTTTAAACCCACTGTATGTCTGGGACCTTGCTATGTGGAATCTTATTTAGGTTAAGGTAAAGAATGGATTGTTGGGTTTTTGTCTGACCAGTTGCTGCATTTTATAGGTTTTAAATAAAAATTGTATGAGTAGGTAAGCAATCAAAATGTCACTTTAACTGCTATCGACGAAGAAATATAATGATTTTACAATCATTTTCTCCATTTTTCTAAGTTTGAGATGTGAGAGGTGAGTTTTTTTCTTACCTTGTTGAAACCACACTGCTGTTAATGGATCCTTAAAATGTATTTCTGTCACACGTGTGACTAAACTGTATTTAGTAAAGCTTTCTGCTCAGCTGTCAGAACCCATTGTAAGGACCCCACATAACATCAGGGGGGTTGTTCACTGTTCTATAGCAGCAAACAGAAAGGTTGAGCACCCCCTTCCCCTCTCTCTCTCTGCTGTGTATGTTATGCATAGTAAGACTTCTCTCGTGTTGTGGGAAAAGTTGACAGGATGTAATTTAACTTGCTGCAAGAAAACTTAAAACTGATTAGTTTTGTACCAGAAGTATCAGCTTTTAGAGATGATTGGCATGACTTCTTTTCAAATAAGAACAACGTAAATGGGAGCTAAATATACATAATTAAGGCTGGTTTGTTTCTTATATGTTTCAATGCCTTCTTAAAACTTACTCAGCGGGATTAAAAGAACGAGTTTTGGCTAAAATACTAAAGCTATTGTATATCATGCCTTTTTCCCGTCACCTGTAACTGAGAATATGATGTTATATTATACAGTGGGTGAATCAGAGACCTTCTCCAATATCCAGATTTTTTTTTAATATATATAAATAATATATCCAGATTTGAAAGATTTTCGACAGTTAAAAAAATAAAATAATAAGCAATTACAAGCAGAGACAAAATATAATTTTACAAAATACTAATGTTTTAAATTTATAGTAAGAATAAATGCCATTCATCACTTTAATATTAGTCTGTCTAGGTATTGGTATAACAGACAAAGTAAAGTATCCACTTCTGAATCTAAACATAACTTCTCTTTGGTTGTATTTAAGTAGGTTTTTATTTAACTAGTAAGGAGAAGCATTGAGCCATTAGATTTTTTGCTTTTGTTCATGTTGTCCCAGTCAAATCAGAATCATCTCTGCACCATGAAGGCTTTTGAGGAGATAACTTTTAAGACGGCATGCCGTTATAGCAAATTCATCGTTAGTGGAATGGCTTAAACCACTACCTGGGACACTATTTAAAAAAATAAAGGGAAAATAGAGCTGACCCAACTTTTGTGGAAATTCCTCAAGACAGTTCAAAATAAGGTTCAGTAATGTGTGTGGGGCCTCCACGTGCCTCTATGCACTCGCTACGTCTGGGCATATTCCTGATGAGAAGACAGATGTTCTCCTGAGGGATCTCCTCCCAGACCTGGATCAGGGCATCAGTCAAGTCCTCGACAGTCTGTGATGGAACAAGACATGATGTTCCAGAGGTGCTTGATTGAATTGAGGCCTGGTGAACCAGCAGGCCAGTCCATAACACTAATGCTGTCATCACGAAGGAACTGCTGACACACTCCAGCCACATGAGGCCGAGCAAAGTCATGCTTCAGAAGGAACCCACGTCCCACTACAGCAGCATATGGTCTGACAGTGGGTCTTTGGATCTCATCTAGTTACCTAATGGCAGTCAGGATACCTCTGGCTAGCATATGCAGGTATGTGTGGTCCTCCCAAGAATATGTCTCCTCAGACAGTTACTGACCCACTGCCTAACTGTTCATGCTGGAGTGTGTTGTAGGCAGCAGAACATTCTCCACAACATCTTCAGACTCTCTCATGTCTGCCACATGTGCTCAATTAAGCCTGTGAAGAACAAAGGGCGACAATGGCGGACATGCCATACGTCGTGTTCTCTGGTAAATGTCAATTGGTGTTGTGAGCACAAACCCCTGACTTGTAGACATCGGGCCCGCATACCACCCTAATGGAGTCTATTTCTGACAGTTTGAGCTGAAACATATACATTAGTGGTCTGCAGGAGGTAATTATGTTGGGCTCTGGCAATGCTCCTCCTGTTCCTCCTTGCACAAAGAAACAGATAGCGTTCCTGCTGCTGTGTTGTTGTCTTCTTACGGCCCCCTCCACATCTCCTGGTATACTGGTCTGTCTTCCAGTATCTCCTCCATGCTCTCTACACTGTGCTGGGAAACACACCAAAACTTGCAACAGCGTGCATTGATGTGTTATCCTGGGTGAGCTAGACTACCTGAGCAACTTCTGTGGGTGGCAGACATTGCCTCATGTTACGTTGAATAGTAAATTGTAAACGTGACCAAAAATAAGCAAGAAAAGATGAAGCTAGAGAAAATGGTCTGTGGCTACCACCTGCAAGGCAGTTCCTTTATTTTTTATTTTTTTATTATCTAAATGGGAATTATAGGAATATCTTGCTAATTGGTTCCAATTTCCACCAGCTGCAGGTGTATTTAATTCACAATCAGTGATAACTGGACAGATTGATGTCTGATTGACTTTCAGGTATATGCTAATGATTGTGTTCCCTTTTTTTGAGCAGTGAGTGCTCATTCATTCATTCATTCATTCATTCATTCATTCATTCATTCATTCATTCATTCATTCATTCATTCATTCATTCATTCGCCTACACTCTGAATTGACCTGTTAGTGACCAAATCTCTGCACTAATTTGGGAAAAAGGAAAACAAAAACTGTCTTATTCCAAATCAGAGTTGTTGTGTTTATTGATTTTATGAATTAGTTTGCTGGTGAAATGTAGATAACTTAATGGGAAGTTTAGTCACTTAGCGACAGTCGAAAAAACAAAACAAAACAAACACTAAATTTTGTGTTTTGAAAAAACAGATTTTTTAAAAGAAATGTTGGCCAAAGCGTTTATTATTTTTATAGCTGGCCATCCACCAGCTGCTTTATACTTGCAGTTTATACTTATTTGTTATAAAAGGAAACACATTTCTACTGTAACCATTTTTCAGTGACGACAAATATGCTTAAAACCAAACAAAAATGTAAATGTTTGTCGTGACAGACTCCGTGTCCATTTTCCCTGCTCACTGTTTTGGGCAACAACACTGAGAACATGAAGGATATAAGGAAGCATCCTTGAAATTCCACCAATTTAATGACTTGGTCCTTCAAAGAATATTTAACATCAGAACAGTCTGGTGAGGTTTTCTTTCCCTAGCAACATTGCTGTTAGGAATCCTGCACTGACTTTGCTACTGATCAAATAAAATCAAATAAACATGTTTGCTAGTACATTAGTTTAAGTGGCCATACGATCTGTTTCTGACCTCTGATGTGGATGAAAGGAAGAAAGTAATGGATCCCTTTGTTCTGTATAATTGGTCATTACAGTGCTATATACAACTGAAGTGTTTTCTTTTTCCAGGAGAGACGATGCGCATTGCTTCATCTGAGTTTGCCGATGACCCGTGTTCCTCCGTTAAACGGGGTACCATGGTGAGGGCTGCTCGCGCCCTGCTGTCTGCCGTCACCCGCCTGCTTATCCTCGCTGACATGGCCGATGTCATGAGGCTGCTTGCACATCTTAAAATTGTGAGTCCAAGTTGATGTGAGGAGTTCAGCCACGTGTTTGCCATTTCATGTACGATCAAAAGGCTGCACTTCCTGTTTGTTAGTAGCAATCAGAATAACTACTACTCAGAATAAAAATAATTCCCAAATCTTTTTGTGAATGATAGGATAAGCTGCTTAATCTTAGCTTCATATGCTGCTGAGTAGTCCACATGCACATTGTAGGCTTTTATTACAACCTCTGGATATATTAACATATAAATGAGACTCCTGGTGCCCTGGTGTGATGAGCTGCACTCACTGCAGTCATAAAAATAACAGATCTTTTGGTTACTTATTTTGAAATTGGCTAAGGGCTTTGTAAGAGAAGTAAATACAAAATGTGACGAAGGAATGATATGCATTTTGTCTAATCTGAGACAAAGTGTTGCCTGCCGATATCTTCTGTCTCTCAGTTTGTCCATTTTACAATGAACCTGCACTGTCTGGCTCATAGAGGGGCTCAACTGAAGCCCTCATAAGCTCTGTCATCAAAGTCCACTTAAGTTATCCGTCTGTTTTCCGTCTTTTCGATTACATCTTCTGCAACTCTTTTATTATGGTTAAAAAAGGGCTTCACAATCAGAATTTATGTATGCTGGCTGTATGCTTGTGGTTGTGACAGGTGGAAGAGGCCCTGGAGGGAGTAAAGAATGCTACCAATGAGCAGGACCTGGCCAACCGCTTCAAAGAGTTTGGAAAGGAGATGGTGAAGCTCAACTATGTGGCTGCCCGAAGACAGCAGGTAAGCGGGAACTCCCTTTCCCCTGCTCAGACTTATCCAGGAAAACAAGAAAACATAAACTATTACTGATTTGTGTGTCCCAGTGAAAAACATCGGACGAGTTTCCAATCTCTAACTTTTCCTGTTATATGTTGTAAAGGGCCTCTGTTAAATGTCATTTTCACCCTTGATCTTGTATTCAAGGCCTTGAAATTAGAATGTATCTAATTGGAATTACTTAGAGAAAGTAAACTTTCAGTAAAATGTCTTTAGATAAACTTCTGGAGTGCCTAAAACTTTCCTGATAAAACTTATATTAAAGTTTGATTATTAAAAAAACAAACAAAAAAAAACCAACGCATTTTTTTAAAAGATTGGTTACAGTTATTGTTGAAATCAGTTGTTTAAGGCAGAGAGGCACGGAGCGGATAAGGATGAAAAAGCCCATGATTTTGACTTAAAGGTAGTTTTTAGCAGCTTGGGGAGATAATAATAATAATACTACTAGTAATTCTACTGCTACTACGTCTGCTACTACAACTAATAATAATAATAATAATAATGTACCACTCGTTAGTTTACATAATGGATTTTAGCTGCTCTTCAGTGCTTTTTTGGACTTGGAGAGTAACGTTATCTGTGTTTTTGATGTGGTCCCAAGTATTTAAAAAGGGATTTTCCTAAAAAAAAAAGAAAAAAAAGCCTGTGCTGTCAGGTTGTCCCAGAGCAAAGCACTGAACTGAATTTCATTCAAGTCCACAGCTGCTGATCTGCTGACATTGCTGTTTCTTTGTGTGTTTGGAACAAAACCAATTCATCAAGTGGGACATAAACTTTTTTTTTTAGAGATGTCCTGAACTGGGTCTTGTTTGGGTGTAATCTTTTGTGAATCACTGATGTTTAAAAAATCTGCACACCAATGCTTCAACATTTCCATAAATATTCTTCTTTGTAAATATTGCCTACGTGTTTCTCTGTTTTAAAGCTCCGCTGCTTTGTAAGTTCTGAACACCAGCTGATTTTTATCTGAGATGCTCTGTCATCTTCTCAGGAACTGAAAGACCCTCAGTGTCGGGATGAGATGGCAGCAGCTCGTGGGGCTCTTAAGAAAAACGCCACCATGCTGTACACAGCCTCACAAGCATTCCTGCGCCACCCAGATGTGGCAGCCACACGTGCCAACCGAGACTACGTGTTCAAGCAGGTCCAGGAGGCCATAGGAGGCATCTCCAGTGCCGCTCAGGCCACCTCGCCTACTGATGAGAAGCATGGCCATGCTGGCATCGGCGAACTGGCTGCTGCCCTCAATGAATTTGATGTAAGTAAACAAACACTGTTTTTCATTCAGAAACCTTTACTTGGTTCGTGTGTGGAAAGTGCTATTTTAAGACGACACTACAGCAAAACAAACAACAAAAAAAAGAAGAATTCTGTTTTGCCTGAATTCACCTCTGAGAGGTTTTAGTCTTTTTGACGTAGATTCTCAGTCGTACAGGTCACAACAATCCTAATTGCTTGATTTGAAAGGTATCTGAACTTTTTTCTTGGCTCTTTGAGATGTCCCCCATTTTCTCTGATAGCTTGTTCTTTTTGTTGCGGTTGAATGGCATGGCAGTGTACAAGGGACACTCAATTGAGGACAATAATGTTTACATTATGGACTTGGAATACAGTCAATGTACAGTCAAGAGTCTTCTAGAAATACAGCCTCAACTCTCCTACCGAGGTAGTTTCCCAACCATTTACACCTTAAATCCTAAAACATGTTGGTTAGGCAGGTAAACTCATATTTTACATTGACTTAAATGAACCATGGGAGAGGCAGGTAGGCCAGGGACACACATTACTCTTTCACACATGAGTATATCTGTCTTTTGAACTTTTTCACTGTATTATTTCTTTCCATCACTTACACACACAGTTACTGTATAAATTTCAGTTCACGTTGCCATTCTTTGCTACATTTATTCTGATATTGCCTCCCCAGATTGTCTTTTTTTCTATCTTTGCATTTCACCAAACTCATATTGTGCTTAAGCTTTATTAGAAAGATGAATTCCTGCTACCATCTAGTGGCCTTTTATTGAAATTGAACTGTTCATAGCGATGACATTTTCTGTTTAGCTGTCTTTTTTAAAGTTTATTGAAGTTCATCTCTATTATTCTTATCAAATATCTTGATCAGATTTTAAAGCTTGCATTTAGGCCTTCAGCTTGTTTATGTGCGATAAGGCCCAGCTCGTGCTTAAACACACACACACACACACACACACATATATATATATATCAAGTGGCCAGTCACTTGATAAGTAAATTTAGTTAATGTATTTTTGAAGGATAAGAAATTTTGTCCCACAATTGTCACGTGATTTATTGACTTCATTGCATGGTTCACATCACACTATTGCATAAATAAATAAAAGTTGACTTATTTAGTGTCAGATTGTTTGCCATTTTGTTTTTATTTACCCAACTATTTCTGAATATTTTTAGTGTTTATAAAATTGCAGCATATTTATGCTAAAATTATATTTTTTCTCAGAAGGATATCTTAAATATCTTACCTATTGCTTCTCACTGCAGCTGCCTTAAATGGATTTATGCTTTTATTCTTTTCCATTTGATCTGGATATGCACAATTTGATGAGCCTTTTGTCAAATATCTAGTTATTTGAGGTCTCTGAGGTCTTTACTTATTTGCTTTAATGGTTCTGTGGTGTTTTCAGACAACATGCCGTCACAAAAATGTTTCCATTCCCTCCTTATATCATTATAAGCCCACATGATCTCACACACCCCAGTGATACAATTGTGATGCCAGTCAAGCTTGTTAAGATTTAGTAAATGAACCCTAAGGTAGAGATTAGTATCCAGTCTCAGTGGCTTTTTTTAATCTCTTTTTTTTTTTTTTTTTGCCTCCAAGGTTGCTGGTTAACAGTATATTAGTGACATCTTATGGTGATAGTTTGGAAGTACAATTTTCTTCCAATTTTGCTTGATGCTGTTGGGGAGTTGTGTCAGAGAAGCAAGTTGAAACATGTACAATTATAAACTAGATGAAAGACTTTATGCCAATATAATTACTTTAATGTTAGACCATGGCTTAAAGTAATCATGTCAACTTCTATTTACACTGCAGAGCAGCACTGCTTTTCAGAAAAGCAAAAAAGAAACACGTTTAATTCCACAATAATGGCCGGCTGAAAGGCAGCTGTTAAATGAAACAAATTGTTCTTTGCTTTGCTTGCTGTACTTGCCTGAAGCTGCAGCATGTTTAGACACACACTGGTCTGGTTTTTTTCATAACACTAATAAACTCATTTTCTAAGCTGTTAGACGCTGCATCCATGTTTTGCTTCTTTTTGTATGTGTAACTGCATTTGCCTTATTTCTTGTGCGCATGTATCATAATTCTTCTATCTGTAATTGGCGATGAAACGCATACACACATAATATGAAGTGAAATTGCGTTGTGAACTTTATTGTGTTCTAAGCTGCAAAATTTAAACTCTGCATTGTTACTAACTGCTACTTGCATGTGTAGCAGTGTGTTTCGTGTGCTGCTAAATTGGATGGTTGTATTACTTATGTGCTGCTGGTCTTTGTACTAAGTCAGCCATTGTCAAAGATTGTCCCTTGATAATCCACTTGCAATGCCTTGATGCAAGCATGGTAGACATGACTCAGAATGTGACAGATGCACAGACAAATGGCTTTCAATAATGGAGCTCTTTTTTAGTATTTGTAAGTTGAGAGCAAGCTGTGGCATGAATGTGCTAATTTAATTAGAGAATCTGTGAGTAGAGATGGGCAGGCTGTTCTCTCTGATCATTTTGATCAGACTATTAGTTTTGACTAATTTGTTCTCTTCCCTGTTATCACTGATTCTCACAGCCTCTTCATCTCAGGCATCACAAAACATTTAGTCAGTGAGAAACGACGATGTGTGATTAAAGAACACAACGATTTAAATCAAGCTTACACTTAGAATTAATCTCCATTACACTTTGAACAAGTATTGCCTTGAACACAGAGTAGCTCTGATCTCCTCTGTCTTTATGTCCAGAATGTGTAATGATCTTTAGAAATGGGGAGAATAGATTAATGCTATGTTTTGGTTTTTTTTTGCCTTTTTTTTTCTCAAGTATCAAATTGTGGTTCCAATCCTGGTAATTGCTGATCAGTTTCCAGTCAGAGTACACTTCAAGCTCAAGGTCCTTCACTACAAAGTAATTGCCTCGTGGCTGGAAACTGTTCTGTTTATATTTGTGTATCATTCAATATACACACGGAACAAATTTTCCTCACATGAATTTTAACAGTTGTGCCTCCCCAACATCACTAAATCAAAGAGATTAATGTGAGACATGCTATGTTAGCATATTCCAGTAAAGGACTTTTATAAGCATATCCTTACAATGTCATTTTTAATATTGTTTCAAAGTATTTTATACTTCTTTAATGGCTGATATTTTTTAATGTAGTGGTAATAAAATGCTCATATTTGTAAAATTTTGTAAAAAAAATTGTAAAAAATTTTTTTTTTGTCTATCAGTTATCTATTTATTCATTATTTGTTCTCATTAAAAAAAATCACTGAATAAAATTATGTTTTTTTCTACTGCATATCAAAGCAGCTGAGGTGTGAAGCATGTAACTTGCCATGGTGAATTAATTGTTAAGATCCCTCAGTATTATTACTTTTCATAAAAATATTATGTCTGAACCAAATCAGCAGTCCAGCACGTCTGCACAGAGTGAAAACAAAGATATACAACATTTGTGTGTTGCCACTTGTTGCTTTTTTCTTTCTGTGGGTGTTGCAGAGGAGGTGTACCTCAGTGGTAAATGGTTCTCTGACAAGCTCTGCACAAGTCTGCCAATGAGCCATGAATTTGAATCAGGTGTGTTGTAGCAGGGAGACATCTAAGACCTTCAAGGTAGTGGTCCTTGAGGACCAGGGTTGAGAATCACTGCTCTACTGGAGTCTCACCATTTAAGAGCATTATTACGACTACGGAAGCCGCGGAGATTCATTACTGTGAAGTTCAAGTGTCCCGTCAGGTGATGAGGAACGGCGCTGCTGTAACATTACTCTGTGTTAAATAACATGCATTTCAGCTGATTTATCCAGGGAGGTGGGCAACGTATTGATAGAAAATAATTATAATCTGAGAGATATTTTGCGTTAGAATGCTGCACTTCTGGTGATTAAATCACGCTGAAAAACTGGTTTTACTTTGGTCTATTTTGTCTGACTAGAAGGAGGACAACTACCCCATCCCGTTGACAAATCAGCTGAA
>JBAMHW010000004.1:12042398-12066012 GCA_037177495.1 Rhadinocentrus ornatus
CCCCCCCCCCCCCCCCCCCCCCCCCCTCCTCCCTCTCTCCTCCCTCCTCCCCCCGCCCCTTCCTTGTGCATACTATTTCTGATGCTTGACCACAATGAGTGCCACCTTATGCCGTTGGCCATTGGGATAGACAGGTGCAATATCTGCCATTTCTAATTTCTACTGAGGAGGAATGGCTCTGAGTGAGGTGTGGGGTTATCTTTGTGCTATACAAAGTTTGAAAAAGCAAAAACATTCAAATTAAATAAATGGTGTATTCATATTCAAATAAGGAAAAGTCCTCATATGGTTGCACAGTTTTCAGTTATAGGAGATATGTAGATATTTAGTTGTTCCAAGGGGAATCTGATATATTCGGCTTAGCATCACATACCTGAAGTTTCCTAACAGCCTGATGGCCCACAAAGCCTCTCAGTGATGGTAATGAAAGTAATTAATTTCATGTGGAATTTTAGACTTATAGTTATTGAAAGTTTAATTATTGATATTTCAGTAACTTTTGTGAATACATTGAGTCTGATCTACTAATATTATTAAATATTAAATATAGAGCTTTTAAACGCATTTTGAAGAAAATCGCACAAAAGCAAAATCCTTATTGGAAAGTTCACGCTTTAAAGCAATTTTCTAACTAAGAACATGGCAAACTCTAAGATGGACCCTGGTATTTCCAAAAATCTTAAGATTCCAGTCAGGTTTATGACTTCCTGCAGCCTTACATGACCCCTAATACAGCACAAGTTCACCTCTGTACCTATACATTGCTCCAAACTGTTACAGTTAAATGTCATAACTCTAAAAACCAGCACTTTACAGACCTTTTGACATTTTGAGTTTTGTTTAGTAAAGAAGGAACTGCAGCAATGCCTGTAAGTCTTTGCCGTCTTTGTTTGGAGTGATGCTTTTGTACATGCCTCCAACATTTACCATCTACCAAGGCAACAGCTTTACATATTGATAAGTTTGAAAAGGAATGAAAATATGAGGTTTGTGTTGAATCTGTATGATGTGCTGTTAAATGCTCTGCCATATTGACTGTTTTTCAACCATATGGATTATTGGATCATCATACTAAGAAGAACAGAAGCCATGCTGGAGCTGACAGATGAAAAGAGGCCCTTAAGCCATTCCAAATTATATGAAAACATATCCATTTCCAAACAATAATCACAGCAGTGGATGTGATTGTTCACATTGGTGTTTACTACCAGGCAACGCGAGAAGTCCCAGTGTTCCAGTTGCTAGCCCGCTGCAAAGTATACCATTGCGTTGTTGGACTGTTACTATCTCAAAGATGTCCACAGTTCTGCTGCTCTTTCTTTCTTGAATACACCAAATAAACTCTTGAAGTATCCCAATAAAAAATAATCCACTTACCTGTTTAATATGCTTGCTAATGCTCAACAACCCTGATCCATGACGGCATCTTCTAAACCTTCACTTGAGTTACACCCCATAGCTGCTATATATTTAGAAATACCTGCTTTTTGCAGATTTATGCATGTAGCCAATACTTGTACAAAAACTACTAGTTTGACCTTAAAATGTGCTGCCGCTAGCTGAGCCTTGAACCGCTAAAGACCTCTGTAATCAGATAACCTTACCTGCAGGTACTCAGAATGACACAGAAATACATTAATCTGTGCTGCCTCATCCAATAACTGTCCACCAGTGACGTATACAGTTGTATTGGGACAATCAGGGGTATTGACAGTGCAAGACTTTTTGCTGTTGGTCAAACACACTAAGCAATATACGGTGTCATGGAAACCACTGTGGGTTCATACATGGAGTTTCTGCAGTGTATAATGTAATTTCTCCAAGGTGGTTTAGACACCTTGCAGTGTTTTGAGCAGTCTTAAACCTCATTAAGACACAAAAAAATCAGAGCAGTAACACTGCTACTGAGAATATGAGGGGACCTATTCAACCTCCTGCTGAGTAATTAATTGAGACCTTTTTTTCGGCCCAACCTTTTTTCTTGTTTTGCTCAGTGAGGACAAATATGTGAATTTAAATGTTAATTGCATCTTTAGATCCCTTCATTAGATCCCGTCATTTCTAATGATCTTTTATTTTATTCTATTTTTTTGTAGTAAACATTACTTAATGAATGGGATTGGTAGGTGAGTCCTGATGGACATAATTACACCTTCAAGTCTCTGTGGTATATTTCTTTACAGTCTTTTAATAAGTGGAGGCATTTTGTTAAGGCTGTGGAAAAGAGGGGGTTGTTTATAGTTGTTAAACATTGTTTTTTCCTTGAGTTTTCCTGACACATATCCATTTCTTTCCTATTACTTTTCACAGTATCAATGGTGCCACAGGGTCTTGGGGCTGGGGCTGGGGCCAGGAATAGACTGCCATGTCATTTGCTATCACCTTCATTTCCAATTTTCTTTTCCAATACAGCAGTTCATCAAAGAAAGATCAGTAGTGACTTAAAAGCCAGGCCTTGAATTTGTGTTGAAGCACTAGAATAAATAAATCCCAAGGAAAAAAGAAGACTGGATAAGCTTGTGGTGGCAGTATAATAACATATGAACAACAAACTGAAGAAATGACAAAAGGAGGCCTGGATTTAGTACAAGCTTGTTTAACTTGGACGCCTCTTAACTGCTGCAGCTGAGGTGATTGAAAGCCACAGTGACTATTTGAGGAACTTTCGGAACTTGATAAATTCAGCAGTCACCTCCGATGCTTCTTTCATTATTTAGTTGATCAACACAGCATGGAGTTCATAATGACACAGAGAAAAGCTGCCTGATGGAGAGTAATTGGGCCTACCCAGTGTGTGTAAAATAAAGGTTTCCATGCAAGAATACATTTCCTATTGAGTGACTTTCTATCTCAGTGAAGTTTATGTGTGAAGAGCTCTCATGTGCTTTAGCTGGTGGGTATTAGCCACAGGAGAAAATGATCCTCCACATCTGATGATGAGATAACGGTAAATGCAATATTACAGTATTGTTTCTTTTTCTTTATACCCCCTATTCGCACCGTTCTTTCTGTGAAGGCAGGAGGGGCTTGCAGACACGGCACTATCTGTACTTTTACTTACTATCATCTCAGTCCCGGCTTAGCTGTAAAGGCCACTGTCACGGGTATTTACAGATTGCTTTTGAAGGGGTGGAAGGTGGGTGGATTTCTGTCTGTAAAAAAGATAGTATAGGCAACTTAAACTCACTAGACCTGGGGTAGAGCTTGGTTAATTGTCTCTTCTCTTTGAACACTCTTGTGGCCTGCAGAGACCTCAGTGGACTGATTCGTGGGCGTTTTTTATAGCCATTTGATTTTTTATTTCTCTATTTTTTTACACTTGTAGTGATTACAAATTACTACAAATTCTTCGTTAGTTTGTAATAATATAAAATCTAAAGGATGGTCCTGTTTTACTGGATAAATGTTATAGCCTTTTTTTCTGAAGAGTTTCTTTTAATAACTTGATTTGGTAAAATTATTTAATTGCGCTCTTGGCAAACACTGCAGAGATAATAGAAGGAAAATAAGATAATTATTTTTAAATTATACTTTCAGAGAACTGTAGCATTAAAAATAAGGTTTGGAAATGCATCCAAATGTTTGTCATCTTTTCCTTCTACAATAAAAAACCTATAGTGTACAGCATATTTAGCTTAAAACGGATATTTTATTGTAGCAAACTATTATGAGTGTTGGCAATAGATCTATAAATGGAGGGTACCTCTTCACACTCGCATACACAGCAAATGTATTTGTTTTTGGCTGTTTGTTTTTTTGATGGATAAGGGGGAACAAAGTGGTTTCTGTAATCTACAGAGATGTCATTATCTCGCTATTTACTGGACCCCCAGTATGTCGGAACAGACCAACTTCCAGAAATATTGATTCCACGTATCTCCTGAACACATCAGATGAGATTAGGGAAGATGGCAGGTGTGTCTTTGCAGATGACCCCAGGATGTGTCCTCTTTTGAAAACACTGCACACTACTGTCAAATAACCATTTGTAATACCTGCTCCTACTTGAAAAAAAAAAAAACACACTTATATCATGCAATGCTATTCTCACCATTTGACTTTCATCAATGTTGTGTTTTAGACAACATGCAGTGATATTTCGTGATCAAGCAACAAAATACTTTGGTCAAAATTCCTATACATTTGACTTTAGACAACTTTAATTCATTTACAAAGAATGTCGGTATAGTCTAAGGAAGACACGACAGCAAAAAATGGTTCATCGTAGGAATATTTGTACAATTTGAAATTAATTTGCTGATAAAATCTAAGTGTCTAGGGAAAAGACCATACATTTTCTCTTTTGGTAGTCTGGTGGTTGACAGCGCCATTTGTTGATATTACAGCAGAATGATAGTGGTAGTTAAATTGCCCTCAGCCTTCAGGATGAACAGTGACTGACAGACAGCCTCATTAACATAAATTGGGAGGCTTTTGGATTATAACTGAGAGGTATAAACCTTGGGTGATAAGGACACTTGAATGCAAATTAGGTGGATATCAAACTTGCAATAACAGCCCCATTTAAAGGATATTTTGCTCACTGGCCTTTGTTTTTTTGTTTTTTTACACTTCAGGGGATGTTTGAAACTGCTGAGATCGCTGCAAGAGCAGTTAGTCATTTTGGGATAAAACAAAGGCACTTAAAATATAAAGCTTTAATGGATACATGAGAAATAGGTCCACGAGTAAATAAGTACTTTTGTTCAAGACAAGTTGGATGTGGACACAATTTTCTATCAAAAAAAAAAAATCATCTTATAGTTTCATGAAAATGGGCTTCAGCAGAGGCTTTGCTTAAATTTATTAGTCACATCCACAAAATTGGAGCAAAAGGTTTAAGAATTGCGATCTTTATGTTAAAGCATCCTTCTCAAGGGCTCAATTTTAATTGGACATTAACTCGCAAGCTGTTTAGGCTTGGTGTATAAATGTACACCTATGAATGTGGAGGTCTCTTAAAACTTTTGACTGGTACTGTCTATTGCCAGAGAGCCTGGGCTCTGCTCCAACCACCATTACCTGAGTAAAAGGAGCATTCTTGTTGGCATTTTTTATGCTACTGTACTGTATGATTTATGACTCAGTTTGCATGCATCTGCTACATTAATAAACATTTATTACACACTAATAACTTAAAGTTCTGAATATAAAGCATATCATATCCTGAGTAGCATAAGCGTCACTGATTAGTTTAGGGAGCATAGTTTTGGTGATCCCTTTTTCAGGTTCTTTGTTCTGCTCATCATGTTGCATGATCATTTGTTTGTTCAAAAACATGTCACCTTTAGCAAAGAAGAAGAAAAAAATTAGTCTGACTGAAAGAAGAGAGGAACAAAAATATGAGAGGCATTAAAAACAAAACAAAAACAAAAAATCCCACAAAAAACAATGCTTTTATCCTGACAATTGTATGATGCTGGGTTTCAGAGGTTTCCATGGTAACAAAGGTATGATGCAGACAATATATGATAGGTCTGAGCCGGCAAGAGGATGCAAAATATCATTGTTCAGCCAGTGTAACTGTGATGAATTCATGCATCATTTTGTCTTCTAGCACTGTTTCAGCTTCTGAACAAATGCATCAAGGCAGTGCACAAAGGAAGAGGGATGCATTGGATTATCATCTAGTGCAAACCTAGGGGAACAAATTACACTTGCACTGACTCAGATGTAATTTTACCACACAGACAATAGTGATGGCTGGACTGATTTACAATTAGTATATATAGTACAATTACAAGAAACTAAATCTGAATGTGAGTTTTAGTGGTATTGAAATGAATTTGTCCACAGAGAATTAAATGTTTTTTTTTTTGTTTTTTTTTATTGATAAGTTGATTATTTGTATAACATTTATTTCACCATAGGTTCAATTGGTCACAATCTAACTTCATGTAATTAAACCAGCAGGATGCAAATTCAGTAATTAATCCAAATGTTATGACCACTGGGAATCAGATTCTATCTTAATTGGTTTCTCAAAACATTAAATTTGTCATAGAAAATGGTTTTCTGTGATTACTTTCTGCACTTCTTGCTCCCTCTGCTTTCATCTCTTTTTTAAATAGACAAGAATGGCTCAAATGTATTCACATATCCTCTGGAGAATAGCACTGGATTGTTGGCAGGGTGTTCCCGTTCAAATGAGTGTTTTGTTGTGCCGTCCTATCTAAATAACATGTACAAGATTTCCAGCCTTGTCAATGTTTCAAGTAAGCTTTAACAAGTATGCATCCTTGCATGTGTCTTGGGGGGATAGTTGTAGGTATTGTTTCTAGAAATATATTCACACAGGATGCAGCAATGTGTCATGTACATACTATTTTAGGACTCTTGATTCTTTTAAATATTTATTAATTTAGTTTGTTTTTTTTCTAGTTACAATGTTTCACTATTTTGTGCGTTATTAATGATCTGCTTCAATTTGTTCCCTTTTGGTTAATTAGTTAAGAAAGCTTAACTTTTTTGATATTTGCTATATTTTTGTGGTATATTTGCCATCCACAAGACAAATTCCTACATTCCATTGCAAAGTTTGTTTACCACACAGCATGTGCACTGGGTGCAACAAAAACAACAGTACCGCTACTTATTAATTTATGTAGTCTCCTGCAGACTGAGGGAAGACAATTACTGCAATCCATATCTCATTCTAGAGTACAGTGTTTTCTTTTAGACCACACTGCTGCACTGTTGTAACAAACACTGTAGTGCAGACTACATGTTTTGCTTACAATTTTTTTGTGAATTTTTAAATGTAAATTATTTTTTTAACATAAAATGGTTATTTTTCTTAATAAATAAAAAGGACATTATGCAACACATCTGCTCTCAGTATAATGGAGCATTTGCAGCATCAATTTTACGTCAGGAAATTTTAGAATCCTTAGACCCACAAGTAGTTTTGATATACTGATTAACAATATTTGCATTAAATGAATACAACATATATTTTTAGGTGTTATATTACTGTTGCATAAACTTTTGCGACCTACTTTTTACATGCTTTTAACAATCATGTACAAGATTAACAAAATGGAAACATTTTGGTATTTACATTGTTTTGAGTCATTATTGAGCTGCTACTGTCATAAAATGTCTTTTTATTTTGTTTCTTAATGTATTATGTGGGGATAAATTACAAACATTGCACATTTTTCTAAATCTTTGCATGACTGATCAGCACTGTGAACTGTGTTTTTGTTTTCTTCAGTAAGCAAATAGGAATTTCTGAGCTGCATGTTGACTATCATCTCCTCCAGCATCACAAAGCTGTGGTTTTATGTCATTGAGCGATTTGATTAATGTCTTTCACATTTTAATCATGAGATGACTTTGTACAGGTTGATTAAGGATATTACCATCAAAACAACAACAAAAAGTTAATCCTCTCTGTGGCTGCTTCTGTCTGTTGCTATGATGTTTAAACATGGATTTATTGCTTTTTCTCTTATTGTGTCTCTTTGCCTACGAGGTTCTTTGAAACTACTTTTCACTTGAAGTTCATATTCTCCTAAATGTTTTCCACACTAAACATCTATATTTTGATATAAGATACTATCACCAGCTAGCTTAACCCGTTTTGGTTAACCATGCAGAGCCAATTTGTAAAATCAAAGTCTTGCAGAGGGGAAAAAAAAAGGATATCTTTCCCACAGAGGAAAGCCTTCGGGGTCATTCTTTGCCCTTCTTTTAGTTTAGAAATACTAGCCAGTACTGATATAACTGATGCTGTGAGCATCCACTCTAACCTCTTTAGGAGCAGCCTTTACTGACTGACTGTCATTGCACCCCAAATTGTCCCAGTTGCTAATAAAATAGTCTCAAACCACTACAGACAAGTCACAAACAGACAAACTTAAGCCTGTAAAGGTGGCTAATCATGTATTTAGTGATGTTGTGATAATCCAGTATCTTTACTAGGTAGCATGCACAGTAGAAAGGTTACATCACAGTTTGTTACTGATGATCTGAAATATGGTGGTAATGGTGAAAATATTTCCTTTAAAGATACATAAAATAATAATAATAATTAAAGCTACATTTTACAACTTGTGAACCTTACAATTTTAGTCTTGGCATGTATGTCATTACATTTAGCTGCTGTAATTTAGTAGAAGTTTCTGGGAAATGCAAGCACTGCAAATACCCCTTGCAAAGTTTTGGACCTGTTCCTGTATTCACAGCTGTGCACAAGATTGCTAGTTTTGAAAGATTATGAAACAGATTCCCTCCCAGGAGAGGATTATACAGGGAATGTGTAGAGTTGAATTGTTTTATGCACTGGTGATGCAGTAGTTGTGTGTGCCAATGTAGTGAGTACCTAATGTGTTTTGGGGCATCTTGTGCCAAAGATGGAAGATTGAAGGAATGAAAATGAAACAGACTGTGAAGCTTTTTCTCTACGAATTTAGTTACCACAAGGCTCCACTAATATTAAGGAAATAATTATCCTCTTTGTTGAATATATGCAATATCCTGTTTAATTTGTAGTTTTAAAGTACTCATCTATAGTTATTTACCACACCCACACAAATGAGCCTTTACAAAGCTGCTTCAATCATCTTCTTTAATATAACTAAATATTTCACCCTGAGTCAGGTGCTGTTCATTAGGATCATTCATCAGATAGTGGCTTATGACTGATGTCCCTTCTGGGCAATTGTAGGAAGAGCTTTGTCAAACATAGTAGTGGTCAAAACTAGATTGCCCTTGAACCCTGCAATGGGGCCACCGGAGGCAGCACAATAGTCTGTTTGAGACTTTGCTGAACTTCCCTCTTAGACAAAATAGTTGTCATCAAATATCGGTAAGTCCTGGAAGCTATACTTGACATATGCTAATGTGACGTGTGCCTTGGTTGTGCACTGGTTCATGCCTCAAAGTTGGGTCAAACTAATAACCTCCCTCTTTGTGGGCCAAGCCTAAGGTTGCCTCTGGTTTTGTCATAATAGAATGGTACACTCGCATGGAATTACAGACTGCCCTAGAGTTCCTGAGGATAAAAAGACAAGGAAAAAATAAAGAAAAATCCCTCATCTCCCCCAAGGTGCACTATCTCTAACTGATCTGTGCAAAAAACCCATGCATCACTTTAGATTCAGTTAAATGACTCCCTGTGTAAATGTTGTCGTTGTCTAACTTTTTCTAATATGCCTGTCCTTTGGAGTTTTAAATTCCAAAGTTTTTTTTTCAGTTGGCAAAAACTAATTAGTGCATTACTGCCACCAAGTGGTCTGGAGTGTGGACCAGAATGTTTCTAAGAGCCCATTATTTTGTCTGATACATTTTCCCAATTCCATGCACCCCTTGTCATGTTGTTGCTCCCGTCCTCCCTGTTTAAAAACCACTGGTTAATGCAATGTGCTTTTTAATAAATTATTCAACAGTCTAAAAATTAAATTAAACTAAAATAATTAAATTTTTAACACTATTTTCTAAAGAAACTGGTATATTTACAGGAATGTTTATAGTTTCACAATGCTGTAGTCTTTACTGTGTGCATTTACTAAGTTTTTTCAGAAATGCATGGTTGTTTTGGCCTCTAAAGCAAAGTGTTAACATGTCAACTGCTAATGACTTTTTGTGACAATAGTCTCAGAAAATGATTTAGGGAACTGGGAGTAGCAGTCAGGTTTGTGAGCCTCTTGGACGGTGACTTCAGGCATTGCCAATTACCTTAAAATTTTTCCAGCCTTTGTCACACCAGCATATGCTACTCTTTCTCCTTTGACTATCCTCAACTCTCAGTGATAATTGCAACCTGACACCCAGTGTGGCATAACAATTCACTTCGTCTACAGGGAATATTTTTAGTTTCCATTCATATTCTTGTTCTTCTTTGCATGTTTTTACATAGAAATCCTCAGTGTATTGAGTCATTTCTCACCCTTCCTAAATTTCCTGGGTATTGGTTAAAATCAGACTTATTACCAGACAAATGAGTACAAGGGACATGTCACCCCCCCTTTATAATTTAGTCTAGCAACTTTCATGTGGTATTTTTGTATCTACACAAGTTTGACTTTGTCTTAGATTTTCTTTGTAGCAATATCAACCTCACTTATCCTTAACTGTACATTAAATCATTTCAGGCCATGAAGGACATGAATATAGATTTTACAATTGCTCCAGCCGTGATGAATTTGTAGCACATTAAGATAATAGCTTAAAGGCTGGTACACACATACATTTTTTCAAAAATTTCATATGGGTGTCAGAGGTCCAATAACATTGTTGTTAAAGTGTATTACCCCAAATTCAGCCTTGGTCCATTTCAGCCCTTCCAGACGTGGCTCTAGTGGGCTCTACAGAGAACGAGATGTTTCTGTGTCTGGACATTTAAATGTTCATAAGTAGTGCCTGTCCACGCCCACTCCACGCCCCTCTCTGGGAGAGGATCTGGCTTTCGCTGGCACCCGCTCTGTGATTTTAGAGTACAGGCTCAGTTTGCTGGGGGGGCGCAGGTCAATGACAGAATCCACTACAGGGGGGAGTGGTTATTTCCCTTTGTGAGGTCACAAAGGGAAAGATCTCAGACTCACCCGTTAGAGCACACATTCGCCAAAAAGCGGCGCAAGCAAGTGAGAGAGAAGACAGAATTTTCAAATTTTTCGGCCTCATACACAGGCGATGAGGACACAATATGACTGTTTAAAAACAGTTTAGAAAGTGAGTTTTGTATAATATGGGACCTTTAACAGAAAAATCCAGAACGAGAAAAAACAAAAAAAACAACAGACTGGAGACAGTGTGAACACCGACTTTATATCCTTCTTTGCTCGCCAGTCAGCTCGCTCTCTACATTCCATTCCACATCACAGTCCACACAGTCACAAGTAAGGAGTCATTGGCTTTCCACACACACATGAAGATTTTTGGTCGTAAATATTGATCATGTTCAATACTTCCCACTGTCGGCATGAATTCGCTTTTAACACACCTTAAAAAAAGAGAGAGAGAAAAAAAAAGAAAAAGAGCCATTGGGAGGGGGGTGGGGTCATTTGAAGCGTTGTCTGTGGTAGCACAGACTAGTTTCTTTCCACCAGGTCCCAGTAGCTATTATTTGTCTCAGACCAGCAGCTGTGTTCTGCCAGGTGTGATCTGTAATAAATAAGACTGGAGACATTTCATTTTCACGCTAAAATCTGCGTCACATTCGGCTCTATGGTGCGGCTTGACCACAGGTCCGTAGCGGTGGCGAAGCATTGGACTGTAGCCACATCCTTTACAACACCTTCACAACACTCATCATACATGGCAGGGAGAGACACGCGATTAAAATAGTGATGAGATGGCAGTGATACCATTTGTCCGAAGTGTTAAGTTTCTCATATCCCAGTGTTAACTGAGCGCTGGTCTTTGGCGAGAAAACAAGTTATGTTTGTTTATAACGTTTATCTCTCTGTGTCTCTGGGAGCTGGTGGATTATTTAGTCACGACTCACAAAAATTGTACATTTTTCTGTTTCCTTGTGTCGCATCGTAATGAACGTCTACATGAACATTTCACATGCATGAATGTTGCTTGGCTGGAGGAGGGCAGCGATTTCCGCCTCATCGCACAAGTTCCATAGAAAATGAATGGAGAAGGAGCGACGTTGCCTCCCGTGTGTCCAGCCCATAACTTGGGAGGCGTTTGCATCTGGAGTTGAATTAAACTAAAGCGGCTGGAACTGTGGGAGGAGTCTGCAACAGAGCGCAGCGGAGCAATGCCAGTGGCACGAGTAAACTTTGAAAACCCAGATCATAATTGTGATTAAAATTTGATTAATCGCACAGCCCTAATACAAGGACTAAATTTCTAAAATAAAATCAACATCAAACTACTGTTCTCAAAATTCTCCTATCCCCCTACCAGCTGTACTCAACTGACACCTGCAAATCCATATTGCTGTATTGTTTTTGTTCTAACCCTTCTCTGGCTTTCAACTCCCCAATGCTTCCAAAATCTCTGACCTGATCTGTAAATCCAAGCCCACCACATGTCATCTTAATCCCTTTTTTACACCCTTGGCCAAATCTTGCTTCTTTTCTCTGCTTCCCTTTCATATGCCCCCGTCATAGCACAGAAACTGTCCTCATAAAAGTAAAAAATGAACTCCTTATCGCAGCTGACTCTGGTTTGCTCTCCATTCCCATCTTCCTTTATTGGAGTGTGGCCTTTGACACCATCTCTTACCCCATCCTTCTTAGTAGACTGTCCTTTATTGACATCACTCACACTCAACTGGTTACACTCCTATCTCTCAGGCTGCACTCAGTTCATACAGATAAAATCATGCAGATCCGACCCCCTCCCCCATGTCACTACATGTGTTCCACAGGGCTCTGTCTTGTGTACCCTTCTTTTCATCACTTACCTCTTACACCTTGGCCATATTTTCCACACAAAATTAATTTTAACCGTTTCGTGAAAGACACCCAGTTCTACGTCTCCTGCAAACCAAACTCCTCACTCGCACCCTCCGCCATCACCTTTTGTTTATCTGGAATTTAAACTTGGTTCACCTAAACTTCCTGAAACTAAACAGAGACAACACAGAAATTTTACTTGTCTGAACAAAATCCATATTATCCAAAGCAAACAGTTTCTCTCTGACCATTGACAGCTCATCAGTTTCCCTTTCTCCTCATGTTAAGAGTTTGTGTGTCATCCTCGATAGTGCATTGTCATTCCAGTCTCACATCAATAACATTACTACAGAACATCAATAGACTACACCCTTCCCTCTGCTACACGGCTCTGGAACTCTCTTCTAGCTTCTGAACTCTGACACTTGCCATCTTCAAATCCAGACTCAAAACTAGGGCTGAGCATCGTCACTGGTCTCACGATTCGATTCGATTACTTTTATCTCGTCTACGACTCGATTTAACAATGCATCACGATGCATTACTGTATTACATCTTTAATTTTCTTTATCATTGCACATTGCTACTTTGTTCAGTGAATACAAGCAGATAATTATGAACTCTCTTAATTCATAATTATTTCAGAAAACAAATCTGAATGTCCTGATATTGACAAACATCATAAACATGTAAACAATCATGTATATTGTTCCAATGCCAGAAAATCAACAAACATTTTCACTGTACTGTGGCGAAACTTTGTGCAATAAAGCAGTGTGTGTAGTCCCTTCATGTTGTGTCTCGACGGGTTTGTTGAACTGCCTGTCATGTTTTGGTTCCGTTTGGTTTTGAAAGTTCTAATTTTGCTGTGGTTTCAGGTGTCTTTACTTCCTGCCATCATGTCTCCTGTCAGTCATTGTCTGTCCCGCCCCGATTGATTCCACCTGTCACCCATTACCTGCTGTGTATATATTGTCTGCATTTCCCATTGTCTCATGTCGGATCGTCATTCCAAGCTACCTATGTTATTCGTAAGCCACAGTGAGAACTGTGAGGATTTAAGTTACCAGATTCACTGGGAATAAAGGGTTTTTGAACTTCACCTGTTGTTTTGGGTCCTGCATTTGGGTCCTCTGCCTGAGCCCTGCTTAACACTTCAGTTTTTCCGTAGTTTGTTTAGACAGAATATGGAAGTTAAGATGTTCTTCATGTTCTCCTTTATGGCCAGAAAGTATTCTAGTCAATTTGTTACTAAACACAGAGCATATTGTTGACGTAAGTATTTGTTAATGGACAAAGTTGTTTTATTCCTATTAGTTTGTTAATGCCTGCTAACCACTAGCCTGCCAAGGATATTTTTTGTAGACATTAGCCTTAAGCTAACTTATTGGGTTTTATACATTTTGATGTGCAACGTTGTGTGATTTCACTGAAACAATGAATGTGTTTCCAGTGAGATATTGATATATTTTCTGTATGGCTACTTATTTTTACAGTTTTCCTAAGTAAAGTTTTAAAAACAGATTTTTCCTCAGATTTTTCTTGAGGGACTTAATCTATCTGCCGAGCTGTTGTAGCAGGCTAGATCACGCCACACACACAAGCAGCGGCACAATATATACATTACATTATTTTAATTAACTGTTTTTTTTGCTGCATTTATGCATAATTGTCCACGTCTGCATCTCGATCCATTGTTGAAATGAATAAATTCAACACCCTTACTCCAAACCTACACGTTCTGCTTATTCTCTGTAACCACCAAATCACAAATACTTTTTACTTTTATATTAACAAATTATTTTGTATTTATTTTGTCTTGGTGTATGTTTCATTTTAATTTTATTCTTTATTGTTTTATTTTTTATTGTAAAGTGTCTTTGAAAGGAGTTTTTAAATAAAATGTATCATAATTAGCAGAATGAAAGAGACAAACGTTTACAACAAATAGATAAAAAATAAAGTATGGATTATTTTCCTTGTTCTAGTCTGTAGCCCCAAGCTGAGTTCCTCTACCATATATTTCCAGTGTTTTACTGCATAACCTTGTATATAACGCATTATCTTGCATCCTACAGAAGAAAACTGGTTTGTGCTTGCTCTTTTTTACCTTAGAGGTTATTATGCATCATTTGAGTCTGTCACTATACCTAAGGACTACATTGCCACAGAGAGGCCAAGCACGTTACCTTTGCTCTTAGCTGTTTTCCAACACTTTCCAAACTCATCATGTAAGCCATGGAGCTGCATCTTAAGGCTTTTCCCATCAGGTACTGCTAAAAGTTTAGATTGTTTGAAGCTTAGATGATACTGTAATGATACTGCAGCTTGAAAGCTACATAAGCTTTGGATTGAACAATATTGTTGAACCATAACATGGCAAAAATGAACTTTAACTTTTTAACAAAGCATTTTAATAAATTATTGTAAAGATCCTAAGGTAATACTTGAATTTCTACCAGAGTCCAGTGTTATTATTTGTATTCTAATTATATATATATATAATAATTTTAATTACAAGTGTCTATTTCTCACGTACACATGTAAAGGGGCTTATGGGGCACTATGCCAACCTAATCTTTTGATGGACTTGTGTTTTTATGTTGGTCGATATGAATACTAGGGTATATAGTTTATCTTCATTAAACAAACAGGTGCTAAACAACAAAATATTTATTAAGATTGAAAAAAATTAATTTAAGCAAAGGACGACACTATGGACTGCTGTTTTAATACTGCACTTCGCCATCAGCAGCAAACGAGGAAGAGGCTGGTGCTGGGCATCACGTTTTTGGTTGTTTGTGTTCCACAGAGCACAGGCATATTTTTCAAACTCTGTTCATCTACTCTACATCCGTTTTCAGAAATCCAAACTATTACCACACAACTAATGTCGTGTGTCCCTTTTTTTTCAACAACGTCACTGGATTGCAAGGATAACAGATTTGCTTCCAAGTACAAGGGTTTGGCTGTCCCAGGCTGCAGGTTTACTCATTTCTTTAATTCTCAGAGTAACATATGGAAAGTCCTCAACAAAGTGATAACTTAACAAACGCTAAACATGTCCCCTCTTGCTTAGCTTCATTAGCGTCTGCCATGTCTGCTTTATGATTGGCTGGAAGGCATTGTCTATATTGAATATCATTGAGATTGACTATAGTTTTTTTTGTGATGCAATATAAAATTCAGTAGTCAGTACAACCATAATATAAGCTATAGAATTTTCTCTCCATAATTACAGGTGGTGTCCCTTAGATGTTGCAAAGACATAATTAGAGTTAGAAAATTGCACATTGTTGCAGGTTACGCATTAAATACTTTGGTCTGATGTTAATAATAAACAACATCCTAACAAACTAAGTTGTTGGTCATGTGGGAAAACACCTATTTTCTGTAAAGATTTGACTGCCTATGATCATATGCTTACACATTTCATTTATTTAAAAAGAAAATAATAATAATTTCTGATTAACAATTTGTCCATGTCAAGAGATTGTAAGTAACAGAAATAAATTGGCAGCACAATAATTTCATTATTTATTTACTTCTTATTTACTTAACTTTCTTGTTATTCATTTTTTGGACATGTTCTACTCCCAGACAAGTCTTTAGCCATTTCAATTATTACAATGGCTGGTGAGCCAGCTCCTAGCATCTTTTCATGTAAGGTCCATACATAATTCTGCTTTAGATCTGTTTTGACAGATTACTCCCTCCAGGCAAATGCTGCTGTTTTTTACTGCAGGGTTGCTCTCACAAAACACTTGACACACTTTTTCTATGCCAGTAAAGATAAAAATTGAATTGCAGCTGATCACAAAGTACAGTTTCTCAGTTTGGTCCTCCACTGGTCTTGCTTTAGTCCATCTGGTTCACATTACTGTCCTGACCTTCTGCTATTGTTTTTTTTCTTGCAGAACAAGATCATCCTGGACCCTCTGACATTCAGTGAGGCTCGTTTTAGGCCCTCTCTAGAGGAGCGATTAGAAAGCATCATCAGTGGAGCTGCACTAATGGCTGACTCTTCGTGCACACGTGACGACCGCCGTGAACGCATTGTGGCTGAGTGCAACGCAGTTCGACAGGCCCTTCAAGACTTGTTGAGCGAGTACATGAATAATGTAAGTTCCCTCTAATTATTCATTAATCATTTGCTAATTGCAGCTGGATTTGTTTTTGGCACACCACTAAAACATGCTGGTCCTCATTTTTCCTGATTTCCTGGTCCTGTTGCTTACCTGGATGTCTGTCCTTTGGTGCTCCTCCTGATGTCCTTGTAGGGGTTTTGTGATTTTTTTTTCTTGTGTAGGCGTCTAAGAACAGGTCATCTATGTTATATGGAGTAGAAAGCCTCCTGAGACACATTGTGAAATTGAACTCTCACCATCTTTATATGATGTGCCTAGTCCAGAGCAAGAACAGTATACTGTTAATTTTCTTACCCCTCACTTACTCTTTGTGATTCCTCTTGGTATTGTCACCCTCAGAGTGCTGCAAGCAGGCTTAAAGGTGATACGAGATGAGACAGCGTGAGGCGAGGTGTTTCGGGATGTTAGCTATTTGACGTTTTAAGAATAAATGTCGTGAGAATCGCACCTATTTTCAGCACAATGCCCTGTGCAATAATCACAATTCAAGTGAGTACATGATAAGTGAATTATGCTGATCCCTATAGTTATAAGTGCTAAAAACACTGGTTTTTAAGGATTAGTACTCTTATAATTGCATGCAAAATTATTAGTTGCCTTAGAAAACTGAGGAAATTAACCAGTAAAAGCAATACTCAATGTGTTGTAAAGAGCTGTACATGTATAATCAGCATCAGAAGGGAACTTGAACTTGACTTGCAGTGGTGATGATTGTGCCAATCTATTAATAAACACACACACACACAAAAAAATCACAAATAACATCTGACTCAGACATGCTGGGTTTAAGCTTTCCATTTAACAGATCATTTTTTGATAAAAACCATGTGACTGAATGTTGCCTTTTAAGGTCATGGGACAAGCCAAAACACAGATTAATAATTGCAAATAATTGATTTCTATTCTTCTTCAAACCACGTCTTGATTCACAATTAGCCATGCAAGCTGCATCTGCATGAATTAAAATTGTTGGTGCTCTTTATAGTCTTTTATGGATCTTTCTTACATAACTTTATAGTTCTTTATGCAGACTTAATAATTTAGCTATTAGATGAGAGCAGATAAGGTACCTTCTTAATATTAAAATCTTAGGGATCCAGTATGCAGGTTTTTGGGATGATTTAGAAAAGCATTATTAATAATAAGATTTCTTTTATAAAAGAAGGTGTTTGTTTTAAATATGTGTAAAACATTCAGGTTCACAATTTCATTGGACCGTCACTTGAAGTCATTGTATTTATAATTGTTTAATGTTTTCCCCTCTTGAAGAGAATGGGAGCAGGTGCTACTATGTTGCACAGCAAAGTTTCATTATTAGACTTCATTAGTAGAATCGCATAGAAATTAAACAAAAACTGGCTTGTCTCATCAACTGTTTTATTTTGGTTGCCCTGGATGAAAGATGACCAACATAACAAGGAAAAATATATAAATAAAATTTGCAAATGTCAAACATGTCAAAGCTAACGCTCTTAGATGCCTGTTGCACAGTGTGGGTGAACTTGAAGGATGGGCAGCCACTTTCACCTGTTCGTACAAATAAGGGACAGACATTTCAGATTTTCTTTCATTCTTGGTAAAGTTACTGCAGCCTCATCTTTTGATACAATTAAATTCTCCACACCAATAATGAGAATCATTTTTGCATTATCTGGGCGGATGTTTGCAGACATTTGATTGTCAATTGTTTATCTAAAAAGCCCCCATTCCTTCCATCGTCATTCTAAATTGTTAATACTTTATGGGAATTTGCTTTAATACTTCAAGGTCTATAATTTAGCACCTTCACTTTGATACAAACAAAACTAAAATAAAATTTGAAATTGGAAAACCTTCAGGTTCCCATATAAGTCACACATTCATGTGCGGGTAGAAACTTGAACACTTAAATGAACAATCCACAGTTATTATTGGTTTATAGTGAATGTCAGGAATTTAGTGCTGTCATTCAGTGTTAGAGGCTGACATTTTTTCAGGATTCCCATGGGTCACGGTATTCCTGCGAGATTCCCACGGGATGGGAGTCATGTTCACTATTAATCACATGATTGGGACGGTACAGGATAAAAAGTTAACGGGAGCAGACGGCAGCGGGAACCAAACAAAACAAAACAAAAAAGACAGGCACCACCATTATGTAGTTTTCGCTGTTTTCTCTCTGGTCTGCGGCTGTTCCTCTCGGAATAAAACCAACATAACACGGATTAATTACAGACATTGGTCAGACATTCACTTTAGGGCACAACACCGGAATATAAATACCTGCGGAGAAACCGATATGCCAAAAAATGATTTACAAAGCAAAGTTAGAAGTAATGACGTGTCTATTAGGTTGGCAGAACTGGCAGGAAAGGCGGACATAATGAACTTCAGGAGAGTCGAGTGGCAACACAATGTATGCCGCTTGAAAAACCTGTTAATTAATGACATTTAGAAATGAGTGAAATACAACTTTCTATGTTCTGTTTGAGTTTATTCAACTTTGGTAGACATGGTGTGAACCATGTACTGTTTTATAGTTGTTCCCATTTTTTAATTGACCTCCAAAAAAAGCTAGAAACACTTAGCAGCTGGTCTAAAAAAGAATGGTGAGAGCATTTATTCAAATTCAATGTATTGCCTAAAGACTAAAAAAAATTTTTTTAAATGGGAGCGGGATGGGATTGGGAGTAATTTTATCAGGATTGGGACGGGACAAGGTTTCCTTCTCTCTCTCTCTCTTTCTCTCTCTCTCTCTCTCTCTCTCTCTCTCCCCCCCACATCCCCACACACACAAACACATACGCACTCTATACATTATACTGTAGGTGTGCAGCCCCTACTTTACACTTATTAGGGTCGGCTCTCTCATTATACCAACCAATTACACAGCAACTGCCTCTTTCAGACATTTTCCATCATGGCTGCCCCCCATGCTTCATGTCTTCGCCAATATATATATCTAAGCGGGCAGTAGCTACATTGGCACCCATCAAAATTTCTTCAAATATTTTTTAGTTTCTAGTTGAACCCTTGTTTGCTGTAACAGACGGTTAACTATTGCTTATTATTGTGTAGTAAGTAGGACTAACAGTCCTCATTACTCTTTGTATTCGAGGAAAGTTGGGTGGTGTTTATACATCAGTTCTACAACTAATACCTGATGAAAGACCAACAGTATTCTGGTTGTGGATTTGTCACTTAATGACTGAAATGTTTTTTTTTCCTAACTTTCATATCTTTTTTTTAAATCTTAGTCAACCTGAAAACAGTATAATATTATAATAAAGTCAACATTATAGGCAATCTAACATTGCAGTTTTTTGTTTGTTTGTTTTTTTCCAATTAAAGACCTTTGCAACCTGCATAAAATGTGGACTAATCCAGCATACCAGTATGTAACTGGAAATTGATTTTCTATTGATTCCCAGAGTACTCCTGTTGGGGGAAAATTCCTATAGTATACCCCATTTGATGTATTTTCTGTGGCAACTGTGCCCATGAATTGGACTAGAAACAGTGGGAAGTTAAAAAAATGTCTCTTATCACATTACAAATGCGCTCAGATTTTAATCCAATAGAGAATAGTATATTACAAAGCTACATATTATTCATGTGAATTCATCAGGGAATGTGTACTCCATGAGAAGCTTATCAATTTGAAATTATTTGAAAAGAAATACATTAATTTCTGCTGTACTGTGTTTGTGACAAAAGCTTTTGTGATATGATCTGAGGGGAAAGAAAAAAAAAAAACTGCAAATAAGATATCTAATCTATTTCCAGTCTGGAGGGGAGGGGGGGAAAAAAGTTAATGCTGCTGAATCTGGGATTGAACAATTTGGATTCTTGTTCCTTTGCTGTTATGAGCAAACCACTAACTGGGACTGCACTTGTCAGATCAGAGCATTGTGACTGAGGTCAAAAGTTTCTAATCCAAATACAGCTGAAGAGGTGCCAGTCTATTTCAATTTCCATCTAAGTGCCGTAGAATAAATACTTAGTTGCTGGGCAATTGTAGGTTTATTTTTCTAGAATATTTAAGGGGAAAAAAATGCTTTTATAGAGCTTTCATTAAAATATACAGTTAACCAAAGAACATCTAATGCTTCTGAACACTCGCATACTCTTTCCTCTCTTATGTCATGGCAGCTTTTTGCTAAAGTAATTGTGCCTTGGTTCATTAGGCCCATGAGTTGTGTTTCAGAGGCTACAGCTGGGAGATTGTTGACAGCCTCTGGCTGTCCAAGCTAGAAACAGAGAGTAAATCATAGAGACAGAACGAACAATATAGTTTCTTTTCTCTGCTCACCATCCCGAGTGACAATATATCAACAATCTAGAGTGAATGTAAAGGATATTGTTACCATGCCTGCTAATAAAATGCAATATTGGGGATTGGAAAACTAAGCCTCTGTTTAATAAAACAAGAATATATGGGAATTCTAAATGTGCATTAACTTATCTAAAGATCTCTACTGTAATTAGAACAGCTGCAAAGCACAGCGTAAACGAAGCAATTTTGAAAATTTTGTTTATTCATCTAATTAAGGAATCATCACCTGTTCACCTGTTCATCATCTGAGTTCAAAGACTCAGGACTCAAGTTCACAGTGTTGAAATATTGATAACAATTTTAATAGCTTTCACATTCATAAATTTAATGCAGGCAGAAGCAGATATGGGGATGTGTGATGGGCAAAGCCAGGAAGAAGGCAGAGCTTAGCAAGAGACAGAATCCAGAACGGGTGGGAGGTCACTCAAGGCCAGCTGGTAAAACACACTAGACAATTTGGCAGAGGGCAAAGGGAAATGGAACAACGGGCTTATTTACGAGGGAGATAATGAGGAAATGGAAGACAGGTGAGCAGGTTGTTGTGAGGAGTGAGTTGAGCAAGAAAACCATAAGGACGTGGGGTTACTAAAACACTGGATTTTAAATGAAAAAATAAATGGAAACAGAAGTTGTGAAATGACAAAAGATGGGGAAAAAATGATGAAACATAAAATCAAATGGCAGTCTGCAGGATTTGGACACCAAAAGATTGGTAAATCAGCTCATTACTGCAGTTCTAGTTTCACTGAAACTAATCAGCCAGGTAGCTTTCTTAGAAGAATTTCATTGTAGGTGGCTTTTTCATAAGTACTAAATCAAAATTATAGTAGTAATTAGAATAATAACAATGTATAAACTATGCATTGCAAACAGATTGAATAACAAAGGTGAAACAATTTGGTTAAGTTGTAACTTATTGTAACATTTCTCAGCAGAAAATAACAGGAGGCTGATAGGACTATCTATATGAATAAATGCAACAGGTTCTAGGATTTAAGTTTCTCTATCTGTATATTCTATAGAAGACAGAAGATGTTTCATACATGGTTGTCACAAACACTTAAAAGCAGACAGTCTGACAAGGTTGCTCAGTTTTTCTATGGTCAAACTCCTCTTTTTTTTTCTTTTCTTTTTTCTTCAAAGTTTACTGAAGTAATGTAAAAATCCAGTTGCCTTTATGTTTTCTCTTCTGTCTTCATATGTGCGCCCCCCCCCCGACCCAATGCACAAATTTTTATAGGAAGCTTGAACCACAGCACAAGGTTAATCAATGTGGTAGCTGGCAATAAATTAGGTTCAAGTGACAGCAGAATGTCCATACCTGTCTCAACTGCTGGTGATCTTTGATTGGTGACAGCAGGCCCAGCTCCCTGGCCGGTGCTGAATCATCAGGAGCAGCTGATTTAGTTACGGCAGCTCAGACAGGGCCAATCTATCAATTGATCTGGGGTGTAATGCATTACCAGCTTAGGTTGAGGGAGCCTGGGCAGAATAAAGTCATAGCCAGAAGCTGTGGCAGGTGAAATGGGGCAACTCTGCAAAACTGCGAGCAGCAGGGAGAAGGATTTAGGGAGTGTGATCGCCTGCACACAAATGTCACAGTTAGCTGGATGTGGCACATAAAACTAAAAAGGAGTTGTGAGGTAGGACGATCATTAGGGGGAGACTGATGGCCTTGTTGCCCACACAGCCCCTCTGGGAGTTGCCAGGTGGAATGCTCAATCAACAATTGGGGTAAGTGATTATATACGGTAAAATGTGTGTACTTATGTGCTTCTGCTGACTGCATTAGATCATTTCCCCTCCTTGCTTTACTTGTCACTGTCCCAGGGGTGAAAATGGGCCTTTAGAACAAAGAATAAAAGAAAAAAGGGGGAAACAAATTTACTGAGCACCAAGCACACAACTGTTTAGGAATGAACGGTGTTCAGCAGAGAACCTTAAATGTGCTCAAAGCAGGAAAAACTTCTTTCTTACAGAGGAACACAGTTAAGTGGGGCAGCTGAATTACAGTAAAGAATAGTTGCTTTATCTTCTCACAATACAAAGTTCGACAAAAAATTTAGAAAATTTCAAATTTTTTCTAAATTGTTTATTAACAGAAATAAATACGATATCAGAGAGATTGACCCACCCTACTTAACCAACAGTCTGTGGGTGTGTATACCTCCCTCTGAGTCCATCTTGGCTCAGAAAAGAAAAATTTGTCTGTTTTGATAACCTTTGCTAACCATCACTTGTGGAGTCCCCCAGGGGTCAGTTCTTGGACCTCTTCTGTTCAACTTGTATATGCTCCCTTTGTGTCAAATATTATGGAACTTTAACATTAATTATTACAGTTTTGCAGACATTACACAACTTTATGTGCCTTTGTCATCAGTGATGTAACCTGGGATCACGGGGGGTTTCGGGTCTTTCAACAATCAAACTCCCTCCTCCAGGCGACCCAGCCACGGCTGATCAGACCCCAGCTTGTGTCCAGGCAGTGCTACCCTACTTGCCACGCCTCTCCCCTCTTGATCCACAACCACCTTGACACAACTTCTGCTGCGTCGTGGCCAACTTAACAGCCCTTCGCTGTTCGCATTTTGTAGGCCCTGCAGAGGGATTGGCCCACAAATCCTCAACATCCCACTTCGATGGGTTGACTAGCTCCGAGTACTTTGCCCTCTTTCTCTCATGGGCCTCCTCCATCTGGTCCTCCCACGGCACAGTGAACTCCAAAAGAATTACCTGCTTGGTTGCTACTGAGGTGAGGACAATGTCTGGCCTTAATGTTGTCTTGGCGACCACTT
>JBAMHW010000004.1:12069654-12080278 GCA_037177495.1 Rhadinocentrus ornatus
AGCTAACTCTGGCATATTTACTATGAAGCTTTTGCTTGTGTTGATCAATATGCATTGTCCTAAATAAATAAATAAATAAATAAAAAAAAATAAAATAAATGCCCCAAAAATGCCCATAAAAGGTCATGACTTACAGGCCGTGTGCAAACAGACAGAAGAGAACCAGGATTGGGAAAAATAAACAGAATGACAAAATGATTAATACATACATAAATAAATAAATAAATATGTTCAATGAAGCTTGTTTTTCCTCATTTTTAAAGTGTTTACTTAATCAGAAATAATCACATGGTGAGCTGCAAATAATGTACAAACAGCTTTATATACAAATGGATCATTAATTACTCTTGAACTTGGACAGCAGCCTGCAGTCTGGTCCATGAGCGCATCAAGATGCACATCTATGCGGTGCTGGTGACTAAAGAAGAAAGTGGCACACTGTAGAATAAACAAAGCCTTCTGTACCTCCTACGGTTTGTACAGCTAATTTCAGTTGTGGTAAATTTTAATCGTTAAAGACCACAGCTGGATCTGGGAGTCACAGGTGACTTGGACATTTATGGAGTGATATTCTTGCGACTAAGAGGATCTGGCTTGTGTGCAGTCTTTTGCACTGATGGTGTTAGGAAGACCAACAATAGAATTAGAGCCGTCTTGACTGCGACTTGTTCTTTAATGAATAAAATGGATGAAAAATCTTTTAATTTTCCCTTTAGTGAAATTATAACATTTAAATATGCAATATTGGTATTTATCTTAAAAGAAAAAAAGGTTTCTATTTCACCAAAAGTTGTTTAAAAATCTAACACAAACATTACTGTACTTTTATTGTTGTATTTTAAGGAACAGAACAGCAGAAAACAACACAAATGCTTATTTATTTATTTTTTTTCCAACATGTCACCTTCCAGATGTTCGTAAGAGCACTCCTTAGCATTCGTAGGATTTTTTGTTACCTAAGAACAAGTCCAAGGTACGAAGATTTTGGTGAATGCCACTTTTTATGTAAAAAGTTGGCGCAAAGTTGTGGGACAACCTCAGAAGAATGCAAGTCCTTACTTAGGTACAGATGTTTTTAAGATATGACAACCTCAAGATGCCTTGCATCCAATTTGAGTAATTTTGAGTGGTAAAATATAATATTCAACTCTATAAACAATTTATGAAGGATAAAGTTGTGCTTGCATTGATCTGAGCAATTTATGTTTTTTGCAGTTTGTCAAATACTTGCCAAAGGGAAATCTAAAAGCTAATGAAATCAATATCAGCAAGAAAAATCCGACTGACATAAAAGTCAATTTGACTTAATTATTTAGTCTAATTATGTCTAACGCACATCAATTATTGTTTTAATTCACATACTGGACTACAAGCTAGTGTATTTTTGGAAGTCAATGAAGTAATCTCTGCAGCACCTTCCCCTGCATCTGTTAACAGCCCAAATCCCAAGATGCAGCTCTTGTTTCGTTCACGTGCTTATCAAATGTGCAAACTGTAGCTCTTATCAAATGCTGCATGCCGCACTGTCCTTTCCAATTTTGCTGTGCTCTGTGGCTCCAGAAGAAACTGAATCGTCTGTAGGCGGTAACAAGAAACTTTGACTGTCTGGACGCCTTCATTTCACCATCTCCAATTGAGGTGATCACATAAATGAGACTTTAATTGGGTTTTTAGGCTAAGTCATATGAGGAGATGAGGTAGAATTATAAAGGGACATATTAATGTAATAAAAAGCTCTCCGATCTGGCAGCTCTATTGCATTAGAAAGCTGCCAGCCACTGTCTTCTCTATGCCCCGCTCCATTGAATTCCAGTACCCCTCCAGGGCTCACCGCTTTGAGCAGTGCTAACATGATTGACATTGATAGCTGGATCAAACTATAGAATCAACCCTAATATCATTAGGTGAGCAGACATGGAAGCAAAGACCTAGACTTTAACTGTATTAGCTGCTACACATGTTAGGACGCACAGGGCTAAATACACTGGGAAATCAAACATGCTAGCCAAAACTTGCACAAAAGAGTCCCTTTTAGATGTGTGCAGTTGAGTGTGCAAAATTGAGTGGTTTGAATTATATTTGTATGTGTCCACCTTTTATTAAATTGAACGTGTTTATATAAATCCTAGTTTCTTGTTGCCAAATTGACCATGTCCCAGATTATGTGAATAAGTAACGGTTGATACATGTCATTTTATCTCTCAGCAGCTGCTTCTAAGGGAAATTGGAGTAGTCATGTACAATATCCACATGTAACACTGAACAGTATATATTTTTTGTTTTTTTATTGTTTTCCATACAACTGGACTACACATTCTGCAGATATTGCCAAAAATGAACCTTATTTATTCACCCTCAGTCTGACGAGCCAGTACTCAAGAAACCTACACCATCCTCTCTGTGACCTTCATATAAGCTTTTGCCCACTGACCCTTTAGCGACACACAGCCTCACACAACTATCTCCAAGTCCAATGTTAGATACCTCTCTATATCACACTCTGTTATGCTATTGATTATTCCTTTATCATGCGAATCATCTCCTGCAACTTTTTTCTGACTTAAGTTTGTATTTGCAGTAGTGCTACCACTGCAAATATTATTGCTGCAGCAAAGCTCTGTTGTAACCCACTTCATACACTGCAGGGGGAAAAAAATAAGTTTTTTTTCCAGTGGAAACAACATTTGGACTTTGGATGAACATAACATATTTAGCTCTGAATGAGTGCTGGATTCATCCTGAGCATGACTGCATTGTTCCATCTGATTTCACATGTAGGGAGATGTAAATAATTAATGAAGTCTCACTACTGTGGCACAGCACATGCATGAATTACATACAATACCACTCTAAATTTGGAGACAATGTAGATGCTGCTGGTTGATGCCACAGCTGTTTCATGAATGTCCAATAAAATGAAGCAACATTTTATGTTTATCGCTGTTTAACATAGGACAAGAGCAGATTTTAGAATGTGTGTGACTTTGTGTGGCTGCAGCAGGATCAGCGGATTCCTGACATCCAACATTTATGACTCTGATCATGTTGAAGCTGTGTTTGTATGTGTGCGAGTTGTGTGCAATTGTGTGTAAACAATTTTAAGGTGTGCTATCTTTTGATTATGTGAAGGCTTTTGAATTTTGCATTCAATATGCATGATTTGTTTTTCTTATGTGTAGCACTTTGTATTGCCTTGTGTATGAAAAGGGCTCTGTAAATGAAAATTGATTTGATATTTCTGGTTCTGGTCATCCAGAAGGTTCAAAATACTGGGCTACTGGGTGGGCTTTGGGGCTTTTGGGGTTTTTCTCAGGTGAGTAACCCTATGTGCTTTACAGAGACTTACATCAATATTACAACAAATATGAAAAAGAAACTATTATTTAGGTGGAGGCTGAAGATTTCCAAAGAACAATATGTTCCATTTGGACTTGAAATGCAAACCACTGATACCAGTCAGTCCTGCAATATCCTCACAAGTTGTGAAACCACAGTGTTTGCTTGAATGGAAAAGTGAAATACAATCTTTTTCTCAGTAAGGCATGTTGGTCTCTTAACTTAAAAGTTGTTGGAAGAAAAAAAACAAAAAAAAAACACATTTCTATTATTCTCTTATTACCTTTTTTTTCCTAATCAATCTAGAGCTTTATTATATCTCTGATATGTGGAAAAAGAAACAAACAGATGCGGCATATATTATATTGATTCTGCGTCAACTTCTCCTTTTTATTATTGTTACCCTGCTACGGAGTCAAATTTCATTACACCCTCGGGATCCATATAATAGCACAAACTCATCTTTGTGTCACTAATAAAGTGATTACTTCGATGGAGAACAGGTCTAAAATGCTTTTCCATGGCTTCTGGGTGATAATTCCCTGAAATATTGGGGAAATATGAGTGACTGTAGTGTCGAGAAAGAATGAGAGGGTGGTGCTGGGTTTATAGCTGACTGACCTTTTGACGAAATAGATTGTTGTTGTCTTAGATCATGTAGTTTATATACACAATCCCACCCCCCACCCCCCCACACACACAACCTGTTCTTTTAGAATGCATTATTGATTTTTGATAGCTTTATTACTCCATTTAAAAGCTACAAAGCAAACACTTGCATTTCTATTTCAGGGAGATGGTGGCCATGAAAATTAATTTTTTTTTTTGCTATATTGGATCTTTGTGATTCATGGATTTAAAGAGCAGGTTGTTCACCAGTTGTAGGGCTTGGGGTTTGATCCCTGTGATATCCACAATCAGATGTAACCATTATTTAACTGCCTTAGGTGTCTGTGTGTGAGTGTTTGTGTGTGTGTGAATGAAAGACATTGCAGAACATTTATTTCGTGAGGCACTGTGGTGCACCAGTTGTCTGACAGCAGGGAGGTTTTGGGTTGAAGCCTGCTGGCTGGCTGTGGCCTTTTATTGTGCTTTCATGTCGTCTCTGTGCTTTTTGTTAGTTTTCTCAGTCCACCAATTTCCTCCCACAGCCCAAAGACAGCCATGCTGTGTAAGAGGGTGATTATGAATTGGATATAGGGGTCAGGATGAATAAATTTCTATCCATCTGTGTCAATCCTGCTATGTTTGACTTGGCCATCTGTAGGTGGTGGATTCATTTTTGTAATTTTTCGGATTTTGGCAGGTTCCCAATTAAGATCCAAACTAATGATTAAAAAATTTTTTTGCCTGCATAATTAGTCCAAATTCAACACGTTTACATTTTACATGTATTTGAGAAGTCTAGTTGTAGTCAGACTAATTCAACAATTGTGTGTTTTTTACGTTTGTATTTTTTTTTTATCTAGTTTTCTCCGTAACAGTACGAAGAGGTACACATAGTCTATTTGTCTCTTGAGGCCTCTTTCCATCATTATGGCCCACGATTGTGGAACAACTTGCCAGAGAACCTCAGGGCCACCAAGACTTTTGTTTTTAAAAATAAGGTAAATACTTAGCTTTTTAGCTTAGCTTTTAACTGATTTCTCTTTATTTATTTTATTTTAGTCTTATTTTATTTTATTATCTTCATTAACTCCTTTATCTGTAGCTTTATTCTTGTCAGTCTTATCTATTCTTAGTGTTTTTAGGTTTATTTGATCCTATTTTTACTTTTAATTCGATTTTTTTTCTCATGGAGATTCTTCAAACCAGTGGCTTTGTCTGCTTGGACTGTAGGGTTTTTGTCATGGTGATCACCCTTGTCTGGGTGACTGGGGGCCCTGCACAACAGCCCTATAGCTGTGGTATGGACTCTGGCCTGCCTTAGTCTGGGTGGTCCCTTTGGTGGAGCCCTCTGTGGTCATAGGTGGGCTGGCTTCCGTTGTAAATGGATTCCCAGAATATTTTCTCCTCACATCAGCATCAAGTGTCAAGCCAGAAGTTTATTTCTTTTAACATTTGTTTACCTATATTTAGTTAAGAGACAGTAACGGGGACTTCAGTTCTTGGGGTAGGGTGTGTGGGGTGGGGAGTACATGCACTTTGTGTGTATGTGTGTCATGATCGGTGGGTTTTGATTGAGGCTTTTGTAGTCTTCATGTCATGTTATAGTCTTGTTTCTGTAGTGTTTACCCATGTTTTGTTTTTTTAAGGTTAGTCCGTGTAAATGAAACTTTAACTCCTGCACCCATCTCCTCCTGCCTCATCTGCCTGCACTCGCGTCCTCATCTCATCCATGCTTTAATCTGCATTAATTGTGTGTTGCTTTCTACATGAAAAGTGCTTATTAGTTAAATTGATTTGATTAGTTATTATTGAGGCCAATGTTCATTATTATTCAATAACTTTAGTGGGTTTAGCTAATGGATTCATTTACTCAGAGTTACAGAAAACATCACATTTAACAAATTTATTCTAAGCTTGATGACTTTGAAATATGCCTTTGATAGATTGTAAAGTACTTTCTTTTTTTCCTATCATTTGTATTCGTCTTTTTTACTTTTTTCTTTTTTTTGGGGGGGGGGTTACATAAATTCATATACACTTGCAAACAGGCTAACCTCGATACAAAGACAGTTATTGATGTGCTTTGTGTTGCTATTAAGAACATTTTTAATAATTAGTAAAAAGTCAAATTTTTGTTGTCACTACAGCTCAGCTTGTGGTGTTTTTGTAATCAACGACACACATGCATTGTTTTCTTTAAATGGCAATAATTTAACAATGCAGGCATTTTTGTCTTAAAAGCTGGATGTCTGTATGTCTGCAATGTTCAACACTAGAACACAGACAAGAACCGGTCAACTAGTCAGTATTTTTGCTAGCTTGTCTGAATTATGCCACAGATCCTTTTCTAGCTTTTCTAGTAAATTGAGGAATTTTTCACTCTCGTTATGGATCCACATTATCATGAAACACAACCGGGCTTTATTTAATACTGCGTTGCGTTTACAAATAGTCTTTTTTTAGTATGTAGCCTTTGCTAGAAATATGATTTTGAACCAGTTTTTTTTTTTTTTCGTGATAAAATCAGATATCTGTTACCCACCAAATCTGGCATGATCAAGCATGAGAGGGGTTGTTATTTTTAAATTAACATAAAGAGTTGCACAAGTTTCAGAGCCTTATGCTGATTTGTTACTGATCCTGCTGCTCGGTTTGTTAGGGAGCTGCATGTCAGTGAGAAGCGTGCTCGATGAGGTGTTGGTATTTTGGTGAAAATTAGGTCTTTGACAGGCTGAAAATAGACATTCGGATATAAGGGGGTTCATTTTTCAAAGCACAAAAGTTACAAACTGTATATTAAACCTGCCTGTACGAGCCAGAAAGTTGGTTAATTACAGGTATATAAGATATGCAGACATGTATGATGTGAACAGTATCTAATCTGACCTGTTCTACAACCACGTGCCTCTGGTGTAGGCTTACTTTAAGAGGAAACACCTTCAACTTTGTTGTGAAATGAGAGCATTGTCCTTTTTTTAATGACCTAGCCTGAATGTAGGGCAGCTTGTGGAAAAACGGAGCAACACATTCCTCAAGTAGAGTAAGTCTAAAGGACTAAAATCCAATTTAAACATGGATGTAAAAAGAAAACAAAAACAGCCAAATTAAATATATAAGCAACTGACTGTAGATAAATAGCTTTTGATAATCCATGCACTCATTCAGAGATGATGTCATTTCTGTTGCACATACAAGTAGGCATAACACCTTAACAACTTCTTTTTTTCTTCAACTCCATGTGTTTTTGTTATGCTCAAATCTAACCAGGTAATTATTATTATCATAACTTCACCACATATTTCTTTCTGTCAAACCTTTAGCAACTTCTACTGACAGCAAAGTTGAAAATCCTTGGGCAGTACTGGGTTAGTGGGGCTTGACCTTTGGTCAGTGGTCAGTCCCAATTATTCAAATATGTGATATCTTGTCTTTTCTTTTTCTCTCTGTGTTAAGCTGATAATGTTTTCAAGAGCAGTCACATCCCGAGTGAATACTAAAAAGGCAATGACCTGATTTAAGAGGATTTGTAAAATGGGGCTAACTGCAGTTTCCTTGTGTGTGTACCTTAGTCTTTAGTAATGCTATCTTAAGTCAATGCCTGTACCCTAAATGTATGTAAGCTGCTATACTTTACTTATTTTTCCCCCATCTTGCATTCATCCAGCGTCCATGTACAGCATTGAATTGATTTCCTGCATTTAATTTAAGCTTTTATAATTCCATCTTATTAAATAATAAACATCAGACATTTGGTTTCTGGATTTAAACTAGATTTTATTTTCTCAATTTGGTAATAGGATGTCAACTGCTCAACATTTCAAGCCTTGTTTTTGTTACATGTCATCTCTAATTTGTAATAAATGGTTTTAGTAGGTGACAGATCTGAAATGCAGGCAGATAGATTTAAACACTCTCTATAAAGCAGGGCAACTCAGTTTGGTCTTACGAAGGCCGCAGTCCTTTTCAATGTGTCCCTGCTTCAACACACCTGACTCAAATTAAATGGATCCAACAGCCTATAAGTCTTAAAAATGACTCATAAATTTGAGTCAACAATTTCCCCACTGAAGGACTAATAAAGGTCTTTTATTTGGTGTTATTTGCATATTCCTCTTTCCCCTAAAATCCACAAAAATCTCTTGTTCATGTTCATGATGAGGTGACTATTTCAGCACCATCTCACAAACTGACTAACAGGTTCTCTGTACTCAGCTTCCTGTCCATCACTGATACGCGCCACAACTGCAGTCATTGCAGATGACAGGACTCAGAGTTGTATTGGACATCTAAAGTGTAAAGTGTGACAGGAAGTGGTGAGAGTACAGTCCCTTGTGGTGCTCCTGTTCTGCTGATGCACAACCATTTAGTCTCACTAACTGTGGTCTGTTGGTTAGGTAGTCATAAATCCTTGTGTTTTTTTTTAGGTATGAACATGTATTTTCTGGAGCTTCTTACATAACAGAGCAGGCTGAATTGTGTTAAAAGCACTTGAGAAATCAAAGATGATGATCCTCAAAAGTGCTGTCTGATGTGTCCAGATCAGAGTGGGCTTTCTGAAGCAAGTAGATGATGGCTTTTTCAAGCTCATTATGAGAAGCAAACTGTAATGGTTACTGAAATGTGATGCAATGCATTCAATTTTATTTTATTTTTTGTCAAAATACAAGTCTGTTTTCCACTTAGCACAAATTAATTTTAAATGAACTCAGAGAAAAGTCTTTGACATTTTCAAGTGTTTTTTTTTTTTTTTTTAATCCTAGATTTTTCTCTTTGGTTGTGAAAGTTTTGATTTGCACTTTTTGGACTCAGTGATGACCTGCTTTTTATGAACATTTTCAGAAGTGTCCCTGCTGTTATTTTATTTATTTTGTTATTTGTTATTATGTTATTATATATATATAAAAAATAAAATAAAAAAAATTGTTTTTGATATTTATAAAAAAATAAATAAAAAAATAAAAAATCGTTGATTGGACCCACTCACATGGATTATTAAGTCAAAGTGCATGCAGAGAGCACACAGCAGTGTATATTTAGACAATCAGCTTTATCTCTTTTTTCTCCCCAAACAATTTCTGAGCACCACTGTTTGTACTCAGCTATGGAAGCAACAACCAAGTGTAATCATGTGTGATCAACCTAAATAAAGCATGTTAAAATTCACACCACTAAGTATTTGAAAATCAGCTCAACAGCTCAAGGTGTGTTGTGTGCCGTGAAACGGGATCTGTCAGATAGTTTAATATTACGGTAGCACTGGTTTGCTGTGCAGTGAAACACAAGAAATACTCTAAGGCCGAGCTTGGAGCCACAGTGAGCCTGGCCTTAAGTAGGACAAGAAAAGTCTCTTGGTTAATGTTAAAATTGAAACATCCCTCCGGGAATTTTCAAAATTGCAGCTGTAACATTCCTTTCAATCCTCACTTCATGTCAAAAATTGCAGACATTTGCAGCTTCCGTGTATCAGCATAGTTTCCAAATCCCTTATGTTATTTAGTGAACTTTAGTTTTCTCAAGCCTTTGCAATTTCCTTTCAGTCAATAGTGTGTTCAGAGATCTATTATTTAAGTTCCCTTGATCTCCTCTCTGTTAGTCTAGTTTTTATTTAATCAATGCAATTTCTTTTTAATAGAATGAGCAAAGTGATTAGGTGAAACAAAGCCTTAGATCTCTATATCCATGTGTCAGTTTGCCTTTTTTATACATCTTCATGCCTTCAAAAAGAAGGAGCTACCCTTCCCTTTCTGTCCCCAAGGTGCTGAAGAGGTGATAACTCGCACTAGAAGGGCAGTCTTTTTAACAGATATTTATGGTCAACTTCTCCCTGTCATGACGTATTCCCATCACACAGTGAACTAACTGTTCACACACTTCTTCTCTAAGAGTTGCTGTCATATCCTCACAGGGCAACCCTTTGCTCCTGCTTTAGTATTTTAATCGTCATTTCCCTGTTGTAAATTTGACTGACTTATATGAGTAAAAGATCAGATTTAAAGCTGCAATTGCTTTAAACTGCTGCTGGGCACTTTTCAGCTCAACCTCTATGTTTGAGATGTTCATGGGAGAGTTCATGGGCAAAAAGAGAGACTTTGCTTTAAGGTAGAAATGCATATTTAGAGTCTTTGCTACCATCTGTGTCTAATTATTAACAAAAATATCAGCCATTCTTCCTTTACATTAATACTTAAAAGTGTTTCATAGTTTTGAACTTAAAAATACTGCAATTCTTGTGTGGACTGTACTTATCATTACTTTATGCAGCTTTTCCTACTGCTGAAATGGAGATAGATGAGTGTAGGCTGTAGAGTAGGCATCTTACCCCTTAGGTGAGTGCTTGTGCTTTGTGTTTAACATAATAATAACGTTGTACTTTATACTTTACAAGCAAGTTTCTGTTGTTTCATTTTAGACTGTATAGATCAGGTTTTAGAGACACACACTCACACACAAATATATACACTGCTCAAAAAAATAAAGGGAACACTTAAATAACATCCTAGATCTGAATAAATGAATTATTCTTATTAAACACTTTGTTCTTTACATAGTTGAATGTGCTGACAACAAAATCACACAAAAATTATCAATGGAAATCTAATTTATTAACCCATGGAGGTCTGGATTTGGAGTCACACTCAAAATTAAAGTGGGAAAACACACTACAGGCTGATCCAACTTT
>JBAMHW010000004.1:12090508-12116287 GCA_037177495.1 Rhadinocentrus ornatus
TATATATATATAATCAATAGTGAGGCATGAAAAAAACACGAATAAATAACAATCTGTATTAAATCATGTGTGAAAGAAGTAGATTAATATGAGACTTATTGATTCCCCTTATGGATCCTAGCCTGAAGTGATGGATGTTTGGCAGGTGTATGTAGGATATGGAGTTGCTGAGGGAAGTGATATAATAAACATATGTAACATGCCCTCACTGGGATTTAGTTTTATCCATACAGCCCCTCCAAAAACAGAATCATATGCAGTTTGATTTCATTGCACTTGACTGTCTGCTAAATGGACGTCTGACAAAAGAGTTGTAGAAGAAAGCTAAGGGTGGAGAGAGTGGTACTTTGACTTTGTAGAGCAAATGCATTGCAGGTGTTTTATAACTGATAAACAGAGCCATCTCAATTGTGCTCAGTGAAGCAGTGCAGTGATAACTATATCATCACCAGATCATCTGGCTCTGTTACAAATGAGCCATCCTCATTCGGACCTGCAGAGGCCGAGCCAGAATAGCTTTTAAACACTCGCGTCTTTCCTCTTTCCTTCCTAGAATGTGTTTATTGAAACACGGAGTATTTATTCTACAAAAATGCTGTGAAAACACTCATCTATGTGTTCATTGGTAAAAATAACAGTTGGGACATTGTCAGTTGAGAACGGCCCATGTTCCTCAGCTTGAGAATCTGAGTAATTTGTTGTTAACACGTGTGAATGGTTTATGATTTCCACCTATAGACTGACACTAGCTCAGTTCTTGTCATTATCAATATATCACCTTTTATTGCTGCATGGAGTCGACAAAAGCATTACATGCATAGATAAACTTACCAACATTGGTATAAAAACCGTCTGCTTTTCTGTTGTATCTATTTGTTACACAGTTATTTATAACTTTGTTTCAACAAAGCAATGATTAAAATGACAAATATCTACAGAATAATTCACTCTTATTAGGCTTGACACCAAAAGGCCATCGCTGTTGCCTCCTGCCACCTTCCTCTTGTCAGCACTCCAAAGGTTAAGCATATTGAATTTGTGACCATCTTCTCTATGTCTTCTTTTGATCTGCCAATGGTCTAATAACAATCACAGTTTTAAAGTGTTATTAATGGTAGCAGCTCAGAGATTATTTGAATAAGACTGGCTTCCAGTTATAAAGTTAAAATCCCATTTCCTTTGGGGCATTACACATAATGAAATCACACTACAGAATACCCAAAACTGAGTTTGAAGCTTCATAGTACTGTTCTTTTATTTAATTATATTCTCACAGTCTGTAAATCGTGCTCTGTTTGGATGGGTATTATTAAGTTTTAATTATGAAGAGTTGTAAAAAATATCTAACAAATCCCACTGGAACAACAAAGTATTCTAAAAACTTTACTATATGATCAGTTGTGGTCTTCTTAAAAATAAAAAAATTTCATCTTCACTGTGTATAAATTGTAATGAAATCAGAATTTGTTTTAAAGCAGAACTTTTAAAAATGGCTTAATCTGCACTAATCAGTTTTTTTTTCTTTTCTTTTGCTTTCTCTCCTGTATGTGGCTTTTTATTTAAACTCCTTCGTCACTCTAAAAGCTGAGTGTGTTTTTTTCCTAGTCATTTTCATCAGTCTAATAATTTTTATTTTAGTCTGTAAGGATAGAGTGCCAATCTGTGGTTTATTTATTATTTAGCAAGCTGGTATTGTGTCGTGCAGGTAGAATAGAAAACAGTGTGAGTGGTAGTTGTGTGTTGTTGTGGACATTTTTAGTGGAAAATCAAATTTCTGATAGCAGGTTAATTTGACAACTACTGCGTGATGTTTGTGAATTATCATTAAGACCAGACTGTCTCAACGTTACACACCCATTTAAATAAGCAGCTTTGGTAGGCAATTCACCCATGTTTCATTTGGACTGACTTATTTCCTTTTACAGAGTTATGCCTTTATAATAACTTTAAATGTGCTCTTATCCCATGGGATTTTTAATAAGGGTTGCAAAAGTAGACATAATTTCAGTATCCCCCCAAACTCTGTTAACCTACAGGTGCAGGCAGCATTTTTATTATCTTTATCAGCAGGGCGGCTGTAGCTCAGGAGCAAGAGCAGTCGTCTTTCAACCGAGAGGTTGGTGGATCGATTGAATGTATGTCGAAGTGTCCTTGGGCAAGACACTTAAACCTAGCTTGCCTCCCGATGTGCCAATCGGGGTATGAGTGTGTGTGTGAATGAGTGAATGTGACAAGTAGTGTAAAGCGCTTTGTGTGATCAAGCTGGCTGGAAAAGCGCTTTATAAGTACAAGTTCATTTACCATTTATTGCGATTTTGAGCAATTTAATGACCTCTAACTATGAAATTTTAGCAAATAATTGTCTTATAATATGTCTTGTTTAATTGCACCCTCAAATCCATGGCGGATTCAAAAGATTTGGTTTAACTATGAAGATGGCGATCCCTCAAAAAGAGGATGAAATGTCCTTTCTTTTTTTTTTTCTTCAAAAACACCCACGTTAATTTAGAAAGAGAGATTATAGCATTTGAGCGTATTTTTTTTAAACATCTCATACAATATTTATAATATTTATTTGTCTTGAATAACCTAGACAGAACATAGAAGCCTTTATACTGTTTCTGTGAAAGCAGTGAACATATCTGGAACATTAACATGCCGCATGGATCAGTTCGGTAACATTAAGCGTTTAAGAAAATTCTGCATGTTCTCGTCAACTTAAGCTATTTCACACATTTTGCACAACATAAATGAATTGTTTTTGCTCAGGAGAGGGAGAACTGTGACATTAAAATTTAGAAATATGACCTTAATGATCTGATTGTTAATTACCACCAATATTTACCCAAAACATTACTTTTCTTCACTAATGTCACTAAGTAATGTTCTGATAGTTACATAGTGATAGGAAGACAAACCACCGAGAAAAATGTTTAACCTCATGTTTAAGGCTGATTTAACACGATTTCCAGCAGCATTTTGATCATTGTATGTCAGTTTGGCAGTAACATGTAGAGCGATGAAGAGTATCAGCATGAAATTTCTCACATAATGTTGATGTGAATTATATTAAATTGAACAGGGTGCATTTGGGGATTTGTGGAGAAAAAGCAAAAAATAAACAGCAGAAAGCAGTTCAGTGATGTGGACAATGTCACAGGACCCTCTGTAGTTCTTTTCTGTGGCTCAGTTATTCTTTCTCTGTGTAAAGTCCTGCTATGATTCACAGTTAATTTTAATAACATGTGAGATGCATTCTGGTACAGTGCACATACAAAATACAATCATGCAAATACTTTAATGTGCATTTAATAAACAAATGTGCCTTTTATTTAATTTATTTTTTTCCTAATAAACCAACAGCTACGAGACAAAACATGATTTTACTGATACATGAAAGAATCTATTGATATTTAGAATTCTCAGAAAGCACTAAGATAAGATACTCAGTTTTACCTGCGCTTGTCCTACGCAAACATTGAGGATTTCTGCAGAACGTAGCTTTTTCTAAGTCTGTTTTCCTTAAAACTTATACATGGAAATAAATGATGCATTCTCAGGCAATAAAGCGAGCGTCTAAAACAGATAAATTATTAGCAGTGCATTGATGGTTAATGTTTCTTCTTACACATCTAATATGTAGCGACAGTCCTCTAATATTCTGCTTCGTACCGTGAATTGACAGGTTTAAACAGCAGGACTGTCATGAATCCCACTTGGTTAGTTATTGTTTAGGCTCTCTGTCACAATCCTTACAGGCATTTTCAATAGCTTTTCTTGCCTCCTATTATATTCAGAGGACACCAATCCCCCATGCTGGTGCCACGTCTAAAGTAAAGAAATATGCATCCTGCCATTGCCTGTCAGACTATAGATTCAATGGAAGAAGTCTCTGAATGTTGTCTTGGTGGATTTGAGTACATTTTTTTTTTTTTTATGCAGTGGGTCCCAGAGGGTTAACATATATTGAGTTTGTTTTTGAAAGTGATGCATCCATTAGATGAGAGTCAGTCATCTGCTTCAGTGCTAACACTGGCAGAGTGCCTGATCCAGAATCGCTTTCTGGGCAAGTGTGATGAAGCACTGCACTATTTAAAAATGAGAAAATCAAGTCCTCCAACCTATGAGTGTCATGAATTGCTGAATTTTACTGATAATGAGCGATAGTGTTGAGTTTGCAAAATAAATGGAAGACCATCAGGTTTAAGAGAGTTAAGGTTTGCTCCTGCTCTTGGATGCAACCTTATGTAAATGTTTTGTGTTTGAATCCATATTATATATTGCAATCCTTTGAGCAGAACCAGCACAACATCTCCACTAGTCTGTGCTGTGGAAAAGCAATAACAGTTAAACTGGGTTCCAGCTGTCTGTCCCTCTTTGATATAGTAATCAGGGTGCACAATGTGGTGTTTAAGGAGGGAATAAACACATTAATAAACATTATGCCATAACAACAAATTCAGAGGTGCTTATTGCTTTGAGTCAGATTCTAATTAAAATCTTTTTTTGTCTGTGGTTTGCATCCATTATTTAGAATTTCTGACCTTTTCTTCCATTGACAGCCAGCCACTCTCCTGATTTGTGCTCTGAACATGCATTATTAAAACAGATTAAGCTGTGGTCTTTGTGTTGTTGATTTGCATTGCATATATAATGGATTAGTATAACAAAACGGGGTCCTCATGGTCTCTCTTGGCCCATCTGATCATGCTGGCCTTTCAGACTGAACCCTTGCTATACAATAATAGTTCACGCTAAATTGGTAAATTATTCCAAATGCAAGCTTATTTTATGCCATCACTGTAACTTCAATGGGCTTAACGTGATTCAGAATGTATTCACAAAGAATAAATTAAAAAAAAATATATCAGAGTATCATTACAGAAACAACCAACTGAATAAATCAGTGATTTGGTGAATAGAAAGTCAGGCAGCAGTGGCCCTAACTCAAAGTATAGAACATACATATACTATACAGCTCTGCAACAATGGCAGTTATTACTCATGGCCAAGGTCTGCACTGTGAGAGTTACTGTACCCCTACATGCTTCTCTTTTAAGTCTTAAAAAAACGAGGCACTGTAAATTTGGCATGATATGAGTCAGCACAAAAGAAAAGCAATTTAGCAAAAGTGGGTGTGATCTTTTTCACATAGACGATTTTCTATTTTTTCAAATGTCATAAGTACAATAGTTGTTAAATGTAAATGTTCTGCACAGGGCAGTGCACACCTGCACCTAAAGGCATCAATCTTTTTTTTTTGTTTGTTTCTTTTTCTTAAAATATAGAAAATAAATTCCCTGATAGAATAAATCTAATGTATCTCTGTGCCTACTAGAACTTTACCAGAGTCAAAACTATTACTATTTTTATTTATTATGTCAGATATCATGATTGTATTATTATTGCTAATGATGTATTAAATTTTACAGTTTTTATTTTCTGACTCGTGGTAATCCACATGCTGCTATGATTTTTATGTTAACACATTTAGATTTGTGCATTGGAGGAAGAAGTATCTATACTTGAGATACTTTATGTACACCAAAAATCGCTCCAGTATTTAGCATTTTTATTTTATGTTGCAAACAGAAAATGCACTTCAACACTAGCAACCGTGAACTAGCTAGTAGTGGATATACTCATTTTGTGGATAAATGTTCATCCTCTTAACTGAACCTGAAACAGACCAAAAGTCTGTCTAGTTTTACCCTGTTTATTCATTGGGCTTTTGATTTGACTTTTTCCTCATGACATGGTTTCTCCTGGAAGAGAGCTGTAATTTAAAAATAGAAAAGAAAAGGGGGGAAAAAAGCCGAGCTCCTAACCTCACGTTATTTTTTTAACATTCTAAACCATGAATGCTTTGGGGATCTTTGACAAAGTGAATAGAGGTAGAGCTCAGTAATTATAGCTGCTCCTCATCTGCCTGGCTCTTCAGGACATTTCAGTTGTCACACTCTCTTCATGTAATTGCTATTCCCTGTGGGGGTGGGGTGCTTTTTATTCTACTAAAAATAAGCCTTAAAGAAAGGTTTAAAAAATGCCAAATTGATGAATGTTAGACATTTTTGTCTTTGTTGTCAACTTTTTAGAAGATGTCACAACTTGATCAAACTAAAAGGGAGCTCCACTGATATACTGTAGCAGCTGAACTGAATGATAAAAGGTAGAACTCTTTATACTTCTTACATTTGATTAATTTGATACTTTTTTTTAACTCACAAACATTTTTTTCTCCCATTTGGCTTTTGTTTTCTGTGGTGCGAATGCACAGCTACAACTAATCCCAGAAAATCCATTCCTCTATCTACATCACACTGCTATCTGAGCGTCATCCCGCACCTGTTTTGGTTAATAGGAGTTCTGTATTTGTTGTACTTTCAGGTTTTTCCTGTTCACTGTGGTTTTGCATTTCAAAGATCAGAAGTGACCAGATTAAAGTAGCTGAAAGGACCATAAAGCTGAGGTATAAAGTTTTTCTTCTGTTAATGAGCAGCCATATTTTTACACTTGATCCATGATACCAAGCGTTCCTGTTACTGCTGTTTCAGTGCTGGCTGCGCTCACTTTAAACATCATATCTGCTGTAATTACTCTGTCCAAAATGGGTTTCTTTCTGAGATATTATCGTCATTGTCTTAGACACTATTAAGGACTTCTGTACTCTTTGTCTAAAAGTCATTATTTAATTTTTTCCATTTCCTTTCCAATATTACTAGAGTTTGGAAGAATATTCTTATGCCATATATGATTCCCCACCTCTTTATTTTCAGTCCATGATAAAAAATGACTCAGATTAGCTGCATTCACAGGCAGGTACCTTTTTACACATCTATCACCTCTAATCGCCTAATAATTTTAATAATGCTACAGAAGAAAACAAAAATGCATGACATTTCTGAGCTGTAGCTCAGAAGGGGGAGCAGTCTTCCAACTTGAAAGATGACGGATCGATTCCAAGCTTTCATTGACTACATGCTGAAATGTCCTTGGGCGAGACACTGAACCCCATGTTGCCTCCCAATGTGTTGGGATATGAATGTGTGTATTAGAGTAAAGGACTTTGTATAATACTCTAGAAGTGCTGTATGAGTGTGCGTGAATGGGTGAATGTGACATGCAGTGATAAAGCACTTTGAGTGGTCAACATGACTAGAAAAGGATATGTTGACTATTGTCAACATATCCTGTCGCTGATGATTTGCTGAATTTTAGTGTAGCATAAATGTGTATCATTGGATGTTGTAACATCTGTGGGTCGGTGGAGCCAGCAAACAATCCAGCAAGCTGAAAACAGGCTTTTTCCAAGCAGAAATTGTAGGAAATATTCAAAAACAAGCTCATTTAATTATCAGTCCCAAAAAGAAGTAAAAAAAATGTAATTAATTGAATACATGTCCATTGTTGGGTAACATACAAAAACAAAATGGTATCAAGATTGTTACAAGCTTGTGAATTGCATTTCTTTAGTGTTAGTGTTGTTGGTTGGATCCAAAAAATATGCTTTTAATATAATTGTGTAATTATTTTAAACGTAAATTATTAGCGCTGAATTTTATTGTCAGACTGGACATTAATCACCATTTTACCAACCAAATCAACCATGATGTCCTGCATCAAATGCCCAATTTTCAGCAGTTTATTAATTGCCGAAATCCCACCTTAATCATAATTGATGTGTAACGTAAACTCTCATGTCCAACACTAAATGAAACATGCAGGGCACAGTTGCTGTTTCTAAGTAATATATCATGTTAACTGGAAGGTGAAGGAAGAATAATGGTTATGCCGTTTGCTGCCACAAATCTGGGGATTCATCAGTGAAAGCCATGATGAATGGAAGATGAATGATTTTCCCTACCTGACTTCAGATTCCTCTGTGATTGAAAAGCCTCTATCCATGAGAGCCGATTTGTATTTTTAACTCATTCCTGCATTACAAGCACAGCATATTGTCACTGGTCGCCTGCCTTTCTTAGTGGAGAGTTACACAACTTTCATCGTGCTTAGTCTTTATGGTGACACATCTTAACATCCTGTTATAGTTACATAAAAATAACTACTTTTTTAATTCTCTTAGTTATTATTAAGCATTCATTTAGCATTCAAATCCAAAGTCAATTAGTTTTAGAAAAGCTGCAATTGATTTTAATTATTCACATTTAATTATTCACATGCAACATGCTTGACTTAAAATGATAATGTAACTAATCAGGTGCTGCTCAGATTGGAAATGGTGAATATGATAGTAAGGCTTATCATGCAAAGAATGCATGAATAATCTAGAAGACTATGGACAGGAGGAAAAAATGAGAAAAAATGATGAACTTGTGAGTGCTCACTCTCTTGTGTCTTTTCTGTGATAATTTTCAGTCAGACCTGTGATTATGTGAAGAGCTTGCATTAATCATCCCTTTACATTCACTGAGGTTAATAAAGTACCACAACATAACTGCAGCAAAGTAAGGTTTTTAATCTAAACTGACAATTTAGGACAAAACACTGTCAAATGAAGCGTGTAACTCTGAATTTATAGCATGATAAAAGTCCAGACTCAATATGTGACAGAAAGAGAAGGTAAAAGTCAGAGCTGTGATTGTAATTTTACCATCAAGATTAATTCAGATTTTCTCATATTACACCTTTTCCGGTCTTTAAAGAAAATTAAATATATTAATGTTTTCTTTTATATATATATTTTTTTATTTTAAAGAGAGAATTTTCAAGTTCAAGTTTACATTTATTTAAATAGCGCATTTACTGCAACCTCAGTTTCCTAAAGTGCTGAACAAAGTTATAAATCATTGGTAAAAAAATATATTAAAACATATAATCTTTCAACATTCATTCGTTATCAAAATATTAGTATTTCAATAAAGGAAATGAAAATAATCTAATTCTTACAAGCTTGTTCATGTTTAGTCTGCTTTAGGTTGGCAGAGACTGATGTATTTTATTGAATAGCAGCTTTAATATCATTTTAATGTAGACTAATTTAGGGTAGACTATAGAATTGTAGAAATGCAAATGTTATTAAATGTATTTACTATGCATGACTTTACTTTTTTTTTAAGAGTAGGAGACCTTTTGTTTTAAAGATCAGGATGGAAAGCTATAAAAAATATCACGTAATTTTTTACTTAAAAGTTTTCTCTGTCATTTGGTTCCAGTAAAATGGTTCCTGGAGTCAAGGAATAATTGATATCATCAGCAGTTTTTGACATGCAGTGGAGTCACCACCTGTTTCTGTCCACAGCAAGAAGCACAACAATCTAATACATCGTGGTTCAGTTTATTTGCTACTGTAGCTACGTATGCTGCTTACTATTAACCTTAGAGAAGCTGCAACAGATAACAGCATGCAAAAGAATGTAAAAATGAATAATCATGAAGCACAAAATGTATTTAAACTGTGATATTACAGTGGCATCACTGGAAATTGAAACATTTCTGCTTCCCTGTTTTTATCTTTGCTTTTAACCATGAAGGTGGGATTGCACTGCTTTACTGTTTTACTTGCTCCAACATCGGGATTTGCTCCTGGACAGCAATCAATGTGGAGTGTTCCTGAGCTGAAAACCCTGCAGATAAATACAGTAAGACAGGCTGATGCTCACTGATGGGATTACTCTGTTGTCGCCATGGTGAACATGGTCTTGTTAGATGTGACCTTGTCTTGGACCAGAACAAAGACCTTCAGAGATTATAAAACATTTCTTTGTGCTGCTTAGCTTTTCAGCTTGGAACATAATTTATTAAGAAATTTAAAAAGTGCCTGTAAGCAAAGACATCACCTAAGTAAAGTCATTTTATTTTCTCTTTGCCAGCATTAAAGTACAAACCAGTGAGGTTCCCCCATTTTTAATTATTTATGTATTTATATCTTGTTCTAACTCAAATAAGCTTTAGGTGGCCTCTAAAAGTAATCATAGTTACTCAAACTTTTGTCATTAAAAGAGTGTTAGTCTTTTAACACCCCCCCCCCCCTAGTTTCATAGTAGCTCTGTCTTGTCGATGTAATACCTGATAACTGCAATTTTTATTGCTGTCCTTACTATGATGGATTTTTTTTAGTACTCTAAATAGTGGACTACCATCCCTAACCAGGAAGCCTATTGATGTTTCTTAAGCCCAAACCGCCAGTGGCAAGCATTTTTGTTCCATTTTTCCTGTTATAGGCTGATCATAGCTGAAAGTGGAGACTTTCATATGTTGGTTTTAGACAGACTGGTTCAAGTTGCATGGTTGAAAGAGTACACATAACTTCCTCCTTTAGACTTTGGGGCTTATTAAAAAAAACCTTTATAATGGTATTTGCTTTGATGTAGAAATGCTAATGAGTCCTATTTCCATCTTTGTAGGGGTAGTACTTAAATACAATGCATGGGATGCCCCATGCATTATATTTAAGAGTGTGAGCAAATGAAATATATCATTTAAGAACTAATTACAAAAGAAACCTCTTGTTTAATTTTCACTCTCTTGTTCTTTTTTTTATTTGAGTTATTTTTGTTCTTTAATATCAGATTTTAGACAATTTTTTTAAATATTTTGACTATTAAAGTAAATGAGTCCATAACACAAGAGGTTGGCTATTAAATCCAGACCTGTTGAAAAATAGTGAAAAACAACAATATATATCTGCTTTCAATAGATCACAGGATTTTCATTTAACTTCTTCCAAAACATTAAAAATTTGAAAAAGTTTCAGTTTAGTGTAGAATTTAGAAATAATAATTTAAATTAAAAAAAAATCTGTCCTCTAATCGACTTTGATGCACTTGTCATGTAATAATCTTTCTTTCTCATAATTTCTTACATCAAAATGATAGACTGCATATAAAAATCTCCTAAACAACTCCATCAACACCCATCCCATAGTGAGTGACTGAATGCAGACTGTCACATGTGCTCTATTTCCACACAGTGCAGATTTGCTGAACAGTCACTTGTGTTCAGCCGCGTACAGCATATTGGAGGTCTGAAACAAGCCGTTTGCCTTAGAACTGAATTGCTTTCATGCATGTTCACAATTCCTCCTCCACAGTTTCTGATTTGTCATTTCACGGTTTCTGTGGCCTTTTGTTCAGACTGACAGCCGACTATGCTGCAACCTTCAGGCTTTTGTCTTAATTAGGATAATCAAGAAATGCAATCCCCTGTTAACTGTACTAGAGTAAAATGATTTGTCATTTTTATGTAGTTTACCATTTTTGGGTTAATTTGATTCACCCATGTTTTTATTGATGGTTTAGGTTTGTTAAATGATGTGGAATCCTGCAAGTTCTACTGTTTAGACAGAAAGTGCCATGCTTTCCATCTTTTCTGTCTTTCTTTGCTTCTTTCTTCCTTTGTATCATTTAGCACTGGGGTCAAACAGAAGATCGTATCTGCTGTCTCGTGGCACAGAGGATTTGGGCACTATTCGATTCAGGAGAGAGCTAGGATCAATTTCAGCCTGGCTGGCTCAATGCTTGGGTAGCCTCTGTGGCTGCCAGCTCAGGACTCTGACCTGGATGACCAATGCTCAATCAATGGGACTCAGAAATTTTACCAAAAGGTAGCAACAGAAAAAAGCTAGGCCTGTCAGCATTTACGTTCATGTTTCCTCAGACATTTGACTCATTTTCATCCCTTTTTTGAGATGTCAAATATTTTCATTCCTCAGTGTTTGTATCTGTCCCCCATGATATCTGTTTAAATGGAATTACACATGCTTCACTGTACAGACTGGCCACGGTTACATGGTGTTTTATTTCTGAATTATTTATTGAGAATTAAATAATTCGGAATGAAAGTATTCTCCTTTGCATTACATTGAAACAGTAATTCCGAATTGAAGTTTACATGGAAAAAACGTTTAATCACCTATTTAAAATTATGCTTTAGATCTGGGGGTTGGGAAGGGTTCCGATTGGACAAGGAGAAGGATGTTAAGTATTTACGTCTACCGGGGGGAAAAAAAAAATTAAAAATCCTTCCTTGTTCTTTTTGTTTCATCTACAATATGGAAGACCACAGAATAAGAACCATTTTCACTCTGATTTTGATTCTGGTTTTGAAGCAGCAGCTCGACACCAGCAAACTACTTTACTTTGGTCAGCTGAGGAGGAGAAGGGAGATATAGTACTGTACTGACAACTAGCATGCACAGAACAACCGGAATTATTTAAGTAAGGAATTTTTCAGTTTGCATCCAAAATCTGAATAAACCTGACACTTATTTTAGATTTAAGTTTAATTTGGAATTAGGTGTTTACAAGGTCATTTTAGAGAGCACTTCATTATAATTCTGAATTAAAGGTGGAATTAAAACTCTCGTGTAAACATGGCCATTGTACGAGAATCCATGCAGATTACCAAACTGTCTTGTGGAGTTGTCTGTAGTGATATTAAGTTGTTCTTTTTGTTTGCTTATGTGTTTTAAGTTTGTCTAAAATAATAATAATAATAATAATAAAATAGCTGACCCACACTTTAACTTAATGGCAGTAAAAGTGGTGACCAGAACCTTTGAACTATTTCAGCATAACCAAATTCTTTTAGTACAAAGATATGAGAAAAGGATTATTAGAACTACTATACAGTGGGCTATTTGTACAGTATCCAGAGGACTTTAATGCATTGAGTGGACACATTCCTTTTTCCTCAGATATTTCATTTATTTTGTAAGTCTGTGAAACAAAATGAATAAAAATCAATTGTTTGAAAATATGATTATATTTAGCAGAATGAGCAAAGTAAACAAAATTTAATGCAGCTGAAGACAATGGATAAAGTAATACATAGCTGTAACTGTGGCTGTGGTAAATAATCCTAATAGAGTTTTTATTAAAATAAATTTTTTTTTTCAAGTTTAAAGGTATCTTCAAATCCTGTAAATAGCATTAAAAAGATAACAGATTTTCATGTTAAATTTTGCACTGCCATTGAACAAGTACAGGTCCTTAAACAAGGGAAATGCAGTAGCACATAAACCTCAAGAGCAAATTAGTACAATAAGGGTTTTCTGAGGCTTAGAAATACGTATCTGATATGTAGGAAATACTATTCAACAGTAAAGCTCTGAGTTTTGCCTCCATTCTTCTCTATGAGCATATGTATTATCAATTATTCAGTTTATCATTAATGATTCCACAACCTTAAATTACAAGAACATGGTTATTACATGTTATCTTGGACAAAGAACATCCGAGGCAGTCCCCAACAGTTTCATACAAGGATTTTTTGCAGCTGGAACCACACAGTTGTTTCGAGGTCACAGACCTGAGTGCACCAGCACTGGCAACGATTTTTTACTTTCCACATCTTTTCAACTTCTTCCAACCCTTGGACATTTTTTTTTTAAATTCACATGTTTTCTCTTCTTGATGTTGCTGTCACTTTGGATTGCTACATCTATAGTAACGCCTTTCTTCTGTGTGAAGGGCCGAAACAGAGAAATATAAAGGTGACATGGATACCAATGTACTTTGGAAAATAATTCTGATGATTAACAAAATTGTGCAATTTGATTTTAAAGCACACGTGATAAAATTGCTCTAAAACAGATAAACAAGTTGTATATGAAGTAAATGGAGGAAAATGGCTGTGAAAATGATGTTGATATAAATTAATGGATAGAATAACACATGAAAATAATAAAAAAATCTAAACAACAAAGGTTATTCAAAAGCAAATGAATTCATAATTACATATTACACATTTTGTACATTAATGGTTTATGTAAATTATTTACTTACTGTTGTTTATTGATACATTAAATGTATTCACTTAGTTATTTGTGTATGTATGTATGGTCTGGTGTTCTGTAAGACATTGTAAGTAAGTCATTATTAGAACCTCTGTCCTTTCCTTCAAAAAGCCTTTTGTAGGACTTTGTGATATCAGTCTAGGGGCTTATGCTTCCATGATGGTTTATCTTCTCCCTCATTGGGTTTTGACTGCCTCGAGCATTTACTTATCAGTTTATCTTAGAGGGCCATCCTTCTGATGGAAACTACACTCTTTGTTGCCTTGTTTGGTTAGTGGCTTTTACGCTCACTGGCCCATAACTTAATTCTTTCTGCTCCGTGTACAGTGTCAGGGTGCTTCATGCATTGTCAGGAGCTTTCTTGTCTTTATCTTCTCATTTGGCCAGGTTACTACCAGCTGATCTGATAACCAGCAGGGCATGCAAAATAATGGCCTTGACATTGTTTGTCACTCTTCAAGAACTGCCTTACGGCGTATTTATATTCACGCGACATCGTAGCTGTAGCTGAAGCTTGTGAGTTTGCTGTCGCACTTTAGCGTAGGGGGTTGTGTTGTTTTGGTTTTGTGTTGCAGTTTCTTCTCCTAATCTGAAAGTGGCAGCAGGGGTGGTATCGGCCAATGGTTTACATTAGTTCCAGTACGTATTTTGTTTTAAAACAACAATGGCGTCTAGTATGGTTCAGTGTCTTTAATAACTTGGAAGAAGACTAAGAAATAATGCGATCAGCCTCTCATCAACTTGATCCATTCGGTGTTGTTTTGACCAATCAGAAGGGAGTGCTTCCGCGTAACCATGCGTAGCAGGGGTGCACTTCAGGTCTGGAAGAGGTGCGCATCAGGCCTCCGTGGAGCTACGCAGCACCCATGGCGGTAATGCAGATGCCGTGCGAGTATAAATCCGCCTTTACTCTATGTAGGTATTTAGTTGTGACTGATATCCATGCAGCCTCTAAAAGGTTGCCATTTGCCTGAGGGACCTTTAAGTAATTGCAACTGTCCTGAACATCTGCCATGTTGCCTTCAAGTAGTTCAACCCCTTCATTTTTGGCCTGTATGCCCCTCTGTTATACTTTTTGACTGCATTTACCTTGTCTGAATGGCATTCTGATATTTTGAGCACACAACATTGCCAAAGCTTGAAATGACCAACTGTTAGCATTGATATGCAACAAATTAGTTGTATCAAAAATACCTCAATTAGTGATTTTTATCATAGTAAATTCAGACCTTGGTTAACAAGTCTCCTAAAAATTAATATCAGATTTTAAGTCACAATAACCATGCTTACTGCATCATTCACCTCAACTTATTGAAAAGAATCATGCATGTCAAAATATGACTCCATTTGTGTGTATTGTATTATCTACTGCCGCCACGCTATCATTGTAAGCCCTGCTACTCACACATGGTGTCTGTAAAGATCAGAGGGTTCAGCTAGTGTCGAGTGTTTGTGGATGGATGGGTGCTTTGAGGCAGACAGGCATGCTTTATGGCTCCTTGGATCTGGAGTGGCAGTGCCAAAGTGAAGTGTTTCGACACAACAATGATCACACGGAACTGCTGATGCAACCCTTGACAGCAGACATGCTCACCTTTATGTGCATGCAGATGTGTGTAACTCGATACAGGTTTTTTTTTTGTTTCCATTTTCTGTAAATATCTGATTAATAGTTACCTCAAAATTAGATTAACTAATGCAGTAACCGAAAAAAAAAAAAAAATGTGCTTCTGTATACTGTTAAAGTTCCCAATCACATATTCTTCCTCTTTAAATAGGACAGGGAGAACAGAACCATCAGAAGGATAGGGAGGTTCAAGGACAGAAAGGGAAATGTGATTGATCTAAAGGGAGATGTGTCTGGCCTGGCTTTCAGCTATACCCACCCCACCACCTAACCCGTTGCAGCTCATAGATCCAGCCGTCCTACCTAAGTCAGGGTGATGGAGGACCTTGTCTGCTTCTGTGCTGCAGTGAGAAAAGAGATGGAGAAAGTGTTGTACAGGGCAAGTCTCGGAGTCTGCTGACACAGATGTTAGTTGAGGCTTTAAGGCCAGGTTTAAACACGTAAGACTTCTTATTGGAGGACATTACATAGATTGGGGATTTAAGTGTAAATTAAACTGAGGTAAGAAATAGTTTGATTTACAGATGTCTGCCATAAAAGGCAGTATTATTACCGTAAATCATAAGGCAGAATAACATTTTTGGTAGTTCTCTCAATTTAAAGCACCATATCCTACCATCATTTAGGTGTTTTTACCGACCAAAAGAAAGAGTAAAAAAAATATAGTTCAGCCTCCTCATCAATGCTACTTCGGACTTGTTGAATATCTAATACCCATGTGTAACTATATCAAGTGCAAAAATTTCTGTAAAATTAACAGTAATTCTTATTTAATAAGTTCAGGAGGCTGCACTAAATATATGATTTAAATCATGTTTGAAATTTACAGAAAAGCTCTATCTGGACTAAAATAATACTGTACACCATCTAATTTTATTCTGCCAGATAAAATACTTGAAGTATGACCAAAGTGGTCTGTTCCCTCCCCACAAGCCGTTCATCTTGGCAGAATCATTTACTGCCAGAGGAGGGGGAGATGTAGCTATGGGTAGGAGTGGATGAGCAGGAGTGGGAGGATGTTCTATCTGACTACAGCGCGGTGTGTAACTTAACACATTTAGCCTATTGTTGTCATTTTGCTTTTCATGACAAAATACCCCATTGTGAAGTTCAACACCCTCCTGAATGACTCTGTAAGAGGGGTGCTTTACTTTGTAAAGGATTATCAGGAGAGGGTGCTGTGAGATTTCATGCCTGCCATTAGGAAACAAAGGGACAGAGAAACTGACCACAATAAATCATTTTTTTGCTGCCCTACGAACAAAAATTAGACAGGCGAGGGAAGTAAATGAATGAGTGGCATTCTGTGATTCATGCACAAAAGACTAAGGTCCTTGTTGGAAGATGATGTCCACTGACAGAAGATAGGGTTGCCTCCTTGAGTCTGTGTGAACAGGGTTTGGTCGAGCTCCACTTAGGTTTGCCTTCAAGTCTTTCCTTAGGGAAGAGGATACTCTGAAAGCTCCCGGCTTGTATGTGTACAACCTTGGCATCACTAATGAGCCTGGTGGGCCTGAACTTCTGCAGCAGGCTGTAACCCAGGCAACAGGCTCGCCACCACATGCTCCCAGAGACTGTTTACAAATGACAACTGGCTGAGGTGAGAGCCTGCTGCTAAAGCAGATGTGTTTGGACTCAGCATAGCAGGCAGGGTCTTTTTAACTGAATGGTGCAGCTTTTATTATTTCACCCATATATATCATTTTTATTATTATTATTATTATTATTATTATTATTATTTAACACACAGACTGGAGGGTAGACAAACCACAAAATGATCACCTGTTTTTTTGCGTTAGTAATAGTTTAAACAAGCTATTTTTAGAACAGGTCATTCTGGTGTTGCAGGCTTCTTATAAACATGTTATGTCACACTCCTCCAAGCACCTCATACTGTACATCTCAATGTGTTCTATAAATGATTATTAGCATAAAGAATCACAGCTCAACATGAATGTATGCTCCTCTCTGTAAAACTTGCTTTTCATATCATCCCTAGCACTTGGCAGTTTAACAGCGCACAAGAGATCACATTAAGCAACTCTACAAATACACATGCACATTTTATTTCTCCCTTCTGATAAACAAGAGAGGAATTAAGAAAGCTTTTTCTTTTTTGTTAGATTGATCGTAGCAGCAGCTTTATTGATTTGAAAGCTTTTGTGGGTGTTTTGCTCTAATAAGATCCTGTTTGTAATGTTTTTAAAGAAACATGAACATTGATGGGGAATATATTACTCATTACCATTTCAGGCAAGAATTTGTTCCCTAAAGATATTTGAAGTATATATTTTTGTGATTACCCAACCTGTGTTGTTAAGCCAGTTAATTGTGAAAACATGGCCTGTGTAGGACATTTTTTTTTCTTTTAGATTAGTCCTTTACTTTAAAGTTGAGTTTGAAGTAAATGGGTATGTTTAAGGCAAGGTCATAATAAATGTGGTTTTAACCTGACGGCCATTTTTAATATGATTTTACCACAGTGTTATATTCAGTGTTGCCTGACCTGTAGAAGAAGTTATACCACTTGATTATTCCTTCTGGTGATAAAGCACAACAACTCCTTGTTTATGTTTCAAGCTGCAATGTGTTGGTAAGTTTTAGAGTTGGTGTGCAGTGATGGTCAGTTCACACTGATCTATCGTGATGTAAGCTTTGTTTTTATATGGGAGGCATAGGAACAGAGCTCAAGCTTCAAGTCATGTTTATCAAGTAATGGAACCTTGACAGATAAAATATGCACCTATTAGAGCCAATAACCCACAAGTTTTTCTGGTAATGCTGAGAAAGATAATATTAGTAAACAGATACTGTAACTAATTTACACAGATCTGTTCTGGTTGTGACAGCTTAAGGCTGCTCTATCTCATAAAATAGTCTTCATGTGTCCATTCATGATGAGCTACAGAGGTGTGCAAGAAAACATTACCAACGTATTATTGTGTTACATTAGTCATTTTTGGAAAAGTGCAAAAATCAAGTAGGGCTGGACAATAATTCAATATCAATATATATCGCAATATACTTTTATTCAATAACGGTAATATGAGTTTTGAACACATTTCCGATATTTTCGATATACGTACAGTATATGATTACAGCGCTTCACTGACTGGCGTTCAAGCCGAACAGAAAGAGCCACAACACATTGGCTATGTAAGTGATGACCACAGCCTGAATAAGCCCAGCAGCAGTTTGCTGTGCTCAGTGCGAGGTAGAAGGCTAGGCTAGGCTAAGCTAGTTTCAGCTACAAAACGAGTGCTCATGTCCATAATGCAAACGCAACTGAACAAGCTTCTACAAGCGAAGAGAAAGTGGATCAAATAGTTGATAAGAGAGGAAAGACTAACTCGATGGTACGAAAGTAGTTTGGCTCACTGTCGCCTCTCTAGTGACTTTTTTTTAAGCGACTAGCAGCAGATCTAGCTACTTTTTCTGGTATTATTGGAGACTTTTGGGGACTGACGTAAATGAACGTAGTTTACTTTTCTCAATGAAGAGCGGGTGCTATGCAGACACCCCCTCCTTCAAAAATTTCTTTGTTTGAAGGCTAATTTAGCCTTGCTAAATACAAATAAAAGGTGAACCTTAATTTATTGTACAGTTTTTATTTCTAAAATGTCATACTAGAGTAGTTTCATAGACTTGGCAAAATAATTTTTAGTTTTACAGCATCTGTTGTGGGCATTTTTGGCAGTTTTTCTTATGCTTTTATATTGTTTGTATCGATATCGGAATTATATCGCTTCGTCCCCCCCCAAAAAAAAGAAAGCCTTAGAAAACACTCATATAACTTTGACCAACTTTGGCATTTGGCTTTCTCATTATTTGGGAAACTTGAACTAATTTAACAGTTTGAAGTATGTCGTTGTTTTTTTTCTCCATAGTCATATTTGATTCAGAATTTTGGACTTCATAAAACCCAGTCTTTCACCACCACCTGAAACATTTCCCAGGTTAAAGGCAAATGGGTCCAAAGAGCAATCTGGGTGGGCAGATTGTAGAGCTTGGATGGTTCAAATTTGCATAGCCCCCCTCCAAACCCGGCAGCTCACAATGATGTGCTTTGAGACTGGGGAGGTAAACCTGATTTGGTGGGCTTTTGTCTGAGCACACACCCATGAATATGAATATCATTATCTGCTGACATCAGGACACAAGGCAGATTAAAACACGATTATCTGGTTTCTTGTCATTGTTTCAGGCAAGAGATATAAAGTAAAATTTGAAAGTGAGGGAGCTGAAAGACTTTACCTCCAGCTGTGCTGTTTGTTTACATGTCTTAGGGTATCATGGGCCTAGTTAGAGTTTGTGTACATGAGTTGTTTTTGAATCCCAGTAATTACCATCCTCCTCCCTCATGTTTATGACTGCAGTATTCAAATGACAAGAGGTCTTCCTTTTCCCCAACAGACCGTCGAGACACATACATTTGTAACAGCAAAGTAAAACAAACCAAGAATTCCTGTGTGATCTAATACTTCACAACCCAACCTTGTAGGAGATGTTTAAATCGTGTTAATCTTTACAGCCTGGGCTGTTTAATATTGCACAGCAGGTTTTATAACCTGATTATTTATGAGAGCAGCTGAGATACGAATAACCTCAACACATCTTTATATTTTTTTTCCTGAGTTATAAATTTCTCAAGCCTATGTCTCTTCAGTCAGTCAGTTGCCTATTTTTATCTTTTTTTTTTTTCTTAACGTGCACTCCATCAGGCCTTTCACAGACAGGCAGATAACAAAGGTAATCTTGGAGCCTTTGACAGGGTGTCGGTGTCAGCATAGGCGAAGGCCCTTTAAACATGCCTCATTCAAGTTAATGGGACTCTGAAGGTAGAAAACGGGTAGCCAGGAGACAAACAGATGTGTTGACTATCTAAAGCACAAGGACACAAGTCATCATGTGCTCCTTACTTGGTTTGTTCTGACATGGGGCATGGCAGGTAACTCACATTTTGCCCTCTTGACAGCTGCAAAGAAATGAATGCTTTAATGCTCATTTCCTAAAATAACAGCTTGTAGAAAGCACAAAGAAGACAACTGCTACTTCTTTTAGAAAAATAACAAGTATGACTAAGACACTGTTGGATGTCATGAAGATGTCTCAACCAATCAATCATAGGTGTTCAATTGGAATAATAGGAAATATACTACTTTTGTTAAAATCCAATTCTAGTAATGACTGTGGCTGGAGGCATTATGTATCCAGGTTGTCCATCTGTCCCATTCACACAACAACATATCTCAGGAATGTCTTAAGGGAATGTCTTGAAATTTGGCACAAATGTCCACTTCTACAAAGTATGTAGAAGGACAGAAAAATAAATAAGTTTAAATGAGATTTTCTAACATAAGTGAAGGTGACAAGATAAACTAGCTCACAGCGATAAACTCTCACAGCAATGACTGCTGTGAGTTAGAGGGACGCTATAACCCACAATGTTGGATAACATCACCCTGCCACATTTAGAAAGTATCACAAGATCATAATCAGGTTGCAATAAAGACTAACATAAATAAATGAATAAAACTGATATTAGTTTCTTTTAAAGATTGTTGTGGTTGGGGCAGTTTTGTGAGCGACTTCCAGCTGCGGTCAGCATAATTGTTTAAAGTAACTTATCATGTTTGCTATTAACTGTGTGTGAGGTGATTAGAATGAAGTAGTCAGAAAAAAGAAAAGACTAGGGGGGTTTTCGACTGAGCTGGTTCCAGCGCTGGTTTGGAGCCAGAGCCTGCCTAAGCACCGGTTCTTTGACTTTCCACTGCCCAAGCACCGGCTTCTGGCTCTCAAAACTGGTTCCAAGCTGGCTCCAACTGTTTGCTGGGCCAGATCTAAGAATCGCTTCACGTAGGTTGTGTCAGTGGTTAAGGGCAAGTTAGAGCCCCCCCTCAAAAAAAAAAAAATGATGACACAATGTGTGTGTGTGAGAATGTAATTGCACTGAACCAGCACTGGTTCGTCTTTGGTTGAAATGCTCTAATATTTTCCAAACCATCATTGTCTCTTTGACCATCATTCACCTGTATAAAAACCAAACCAAAAGGAAAGATCTGAACATATATCACATGTGATAAAAAATTTAATTGCAGTGTGGATCAAAATGTTTGCAAGACTTCTGCTTGTAGCATGAATACACTGGACACAAATATATGTGGCTGGCATGTAAAACAACAGTGCCTTGGCGGTAATAAAACCACAAAGAAGAAAAAAATAAATTGTTTGAGTGTGTGTCTGCTTATGTAAGTGAATATTTTTACAGTCAGATATGGTACACTGTACATCCCTACCAAATTTCCATTACTTTATACTTAGTTTGAACAAGTGGGTGCAAAGTGCCCTGACTCTGGCCCTCAGGCGGTCTTTTTGTTTATTTGTCTACATTCATTTCTCCTGTTCTTGGCAGGGGTTGGGGAGGGTAATTACTGATGTGGAACAGCAGGAGAAGGCAATTTATGTGTGGGCACCAGTGAGATGTGAGGCCAGCCTCAAGAGGTTACGGTTCCTCACCTGTTTCATTTAGGCCTAGAGGAGAAGACGGGCCACTGGGGGCTTGCCACAGTACGGGATTAGACACAGAATTTGGACACACTCAGGCACTCACACTATCTCCCTGTCTCTCCCTTTCTAAATCAATAAATAATAACATGGTGCATTCTATCTAGCAATATATTTGAGTGAGCATGTATATTAGGCTGACCCATAAAAAAGGTGTCCTTTTAGCCTGTTTTGAAACCAGAAAATCAAAAACATGTTTAATAGAAAGAAGGAAAGAAATAGATGCAGAGGGAACACTTAAATCTTATTTGTAATCCGTCTGAACTTTTTCTTTTTTTGTTTTCTTTTTTGTTAGAAACCATCAAACGTGGCTTTGCTCTTTTGAATTAAAGCTGCATGTGGAAAAGCCCATGGGAGAAACGAAGGACATACAGAAGCAGACACCAACTTACAGCGTGACAGCCAGATTCATAAGAGTCTTGCACACATATGAGACAATCTTCCTCAGGGGCTTAGGGCAAGGTCAAGATAATGGGGAGTTTCTCTGCGTGTGAGGGCTAGGTGCAAAACAGAAACTGTTTGTGGAAAACTAACTTCACCACTCTGATAGCTTCATTTCAACTCCCACTGTGAAACATGATCACCCTTTTTCCACTTCTTTCATGCCAGATGAAAACTGTAAGCAGTAAAACTTCCTCAGAGCCAACTGGGAACCTGAGCATGAACTGAGGTAGAATACATTTTCTTTTTTTCTTTCTTCTTAAATATAACTCATACACTACATTCAATTTGCAGAGGCTTTTATACAACGCACCTAACAAGTCAGGAACGCTTTAATGCCCATGTGGGTTCAGTATCCTGCCCAAGGACACCTCAACCTGTGAGCTGAGGGAGTTTTGAGATTAAACCAGCAATCTTGAGCTCATAAAGCTAACATAAAAATAAAATAAGTTTTAATTTTATTTGCAAAGTAACAATCACTGTCCTTAACTCCCCCATTAAATGTTAAAATAGATCAATATGTCATAATTTTTGGTCTTTTTAACAATACTGATTTGCACAAAATAGTCATGTGAATGCATCAATTTTTTTGCAGGTTAAAGATAAAAATTATGATCACAAGATTTATGATGACAAGTTTTATCACTGGCTATAGTCATTATAGTGATTGTGGTGATATTATCCTGTTATGGCAGATTTATAGTATTTTTAATATATGTTGTATATTTCTAGCTTTGGAAAAACATTAATATGAGCTTTTCTTCACATATTTCTGGCAAATCCTTTTGAATCTGTGCTTTTTTTACGAAGCTAGTCAGGCTCCTTTTTCAATGTCTCACTTTTTTTTTCCTCACACACAAACACACACACACACACACACATCAATTCCAGCAGTCTGTAGGTCTATAGTAATCTCAACAGTCAGTGGTCTAAAATCTGCTTTCTCTTATAGTTTTGCTTTTCATTCAACATCTGTGTGGTTAGTTCGGACAAAGGCCTGTTGTTGTTTATACCTCATCTCCCCAGTCCTCCATTTAAGGTCAGTTTTATCATTATAGGAGTTGTCTGAGGCCTGTGTGAGTCCAGCACAGACTTCCTTTCATCATGAATCATTCGGTTTGCGATTGAAAAAATTGACATCTGTGACAGTTTGTACCACTAGAAAATAGTCTTGCCATATCAAATGTCAGTCCTGCTGAATAACTCTTAAATGAGCTGTTTTCACATCTTTAGACTTGTGTCCGTGAAAATTGTCACACAATTTGTCAGAGTTACACACGTCAGACAAGCCTGCACAGTTTAGATTTCTGTCTTGATTAAAATTGACTTCCGTCCTTTTCCTGACTATACCAATATTTCTGCTTTAATTGCGGTGATATATTGGAGTGTCATGGTAATTGCATTACATTTGGTTACCAAATGGTCCTTCAGCCTACACTGATATTCTCAGATACCCCAAAAGTGTCATGATGTCTGCTGATCCATATTCAAACGTGTAAACCTTGGCCACATTCATCTCAGTCATCTGTCTGAAATCCTTCCCTTCTGCGTCTGTGTGTGTCTAACCATCGCTGTTCACACAGAGCGTCATGTTCTGGCCCTTCCTGACATTCCATTATATATAAATTTAAGGCTTTTCTGTCATTTTTTCCTTAAGTGTAGATATTTCCTTCCTTATAGATAGTTGAACAGAACATGCCAGGAAATGTTTTTATAATAATTATTATTATTAACATTGTTATTATTGTTATCATTGTTATTACTGGTTAAGCTTAGCAATGGTACAAAACACTAATCTTCAGCTCAGACATCCTCAGCTTGACATTTTGTTTGATATCCTACTGATATCCGACATCTGCTCAGGACATCATTTCACTGTATCATGAATACACACATGAAATGGACAAAGTCAACATTTTCTTGTAAAATGGAAGTACTTCCTTAATCGGCAGCTCACTGTCACATTTAACTCCCTTGTTGTGCACTGCAACAGGCATTTGTGCAGGAAATATTGGAAATCAATTCTTGATGTACCATTTAAAAAGGGAAAAACAAAATGCCTTGTATATACACAATGAATTAGACTCTCCATTGACGTATCGAGTGCTGTTCTTTTTAGCATGTTAATAATATTATAACCAGAATCATATGAGTAAGTTATGTTGCTGCTAGCAAATATTCTTTGCATAGCTAACTTGAACTGTCAGCAGAAGGCATTGTCTGTTGAACCATGATAATTGACTTAATTTCTTTTCTTAATATATATGCGTCACTGTTAAAGCAATTCACATACAAAAAATTAACATACTTTATGCGTATGCGGGACATAAAATAGCAATGTTTGAGTTGCATCTGGATTCTGTCATCTGTCCCTTTAGGCCAGTTCTGAGAATGAGTTCTTCTATTTTCACTGTGTAAGTTCAGCTGGGGGAAAAAAACCCATTAAAATCAACATAAAAAGCTCTTAAGCAATCACGTTTCTGTCCCAGCAAAGGAAGAAATATACAATCAAAGGGGTGAATGGATTAAGTCAGAGGAGGAGAGATAAACTGATGATCCAGCCATTGTATTGACAGATGCTGAAAGAACAGTTTTTGCTAAAAGGTGGAGGTAATGAGTTAGAGTGTATGTGTTTTATTTGGATTGATTATTAATTGAATTCAAAATTCTGAAATAATACCTTTCTATGGAACTGTCCTTAGACTCCATACATTCTCTCTCTTACTGAAGCGACTCAGACAGACATCTTGATGAAAGTGATGCTCATTGTATCAGGACAATTGCATCCGAATTCACAGCACATGGAAAGGGAATCAAGAAATACAGTGACATTGACAGTATAAGACACGCTAATGAAGTTGTGTTCCTTCAATAGATGTCATTTCCAATATTTCTTTACTCAGCTATAAGTGCCTTTCATGGCCTCTTTGAGATTTATTTGTCCAGAAAGCATCTAACGTGTTTTAATTGCTTATCTGTGCTCCATTTCACACTTAAAAACACATGTTTGATTCTACCGCAGGGATTTTTGTCAGTTACCCTACAGTTTTTTTTTTTTGTTTTTTGTTTTTTTTCAAGGTACGTGACACATTAAGCTTTTATGTTTCAATTCCATCTACATAAAGTCTCAGCTAAGCAGAAAAGAGCAAGAGCTGCAGAGAAACAGCTGAAATAGGAAAAAGAAAAAGAAAAAACATAGTAGTGGAAAGTAAATATCCATGACTTAGAGTTTATAAAGCAAATATTGTACCTGTTTTACTTTGCTCCCAAAGAATAAAAACAAATAAAAAATCTTGGCATACACCAGGTCACACACATTAATAATAATAATAATAATAATAATAATAATAATAATAATAATAATAATAATAATAATAATAATAATAATAAT
>JBAMHW010000004.1:12117244-12128313 GCA_037177495.1 Rhadinocentrus ornatus
ATCTGGCAATACATGGCCCCAGTCATCCTCTCCTTAATACAGTGCAGTCGCCCTGTCCCATGTGCAGAAAAACACCCACAAAGCATGATGCTACCACCCCCATGCTTCACAGTAGGGATGGTGTTCTTGGGATGGTACTCATCATTCTTCCTGACATGTGCTGGTTTAAGCAGGGGAACCTTCCGTGCCATGCATGATATGAAACCATGACGTCTTAGTGTTTTACCTGCTATAAAACCAAAAACATGATGATTTGTAAAGGCAAGATCGGTGAGCATAAGAGGCCCTTCAAATTGGTTTTACTGCGTGCACCTCTTTTGCAGTAAGTCTTAAAACCTCATTCTGTCCTTGATTTCGACAAACATCTTATTTATTAAATGCTACATTAAGCTTCACATATAGCTGGGAATACTTGGGACAGCTCCTATTAATAATTGCATAGTTACCCTATGTGATTTGGAGATAAAGGGTGTCTAATCATTTTTGCATTATGCTAATACCATGCAGCATATTATGGAAGAGTGATAAAATTCCTGGTAATCCTTGCTAATCCGTCCTAGTGCTAAAATAATGATTGCTTTTTGTCTGTTGAGAAAGCAGTCCAAACCATTTGGGTCATACACGGCCTGAAAAATCTGTATCTGCTTTCTTCATTTTAATACTCACTCTCTGCATATTGCAACAAAGTCTGTTTGCTACTATAAGCGAGCCCTTGAGTATGCATGTACATACAAACCTGCTCTCTCACACAGATGCATCCCCTTTATGCCCACAACGCACAAGCTGTTAACATTTTTTTCAGAAAAACCCACAGAAACATAATAAGATCATGAAAAGTGCAAGCCGGAGAGCTGCTTTAGCTTTTCTCGTATGGTTATATTTGTTTTTCTGCCCTGAGAAAGAACAGTGGATCAAAGGACCGAGGGGCTTGTGTCCTCTAATCCACCAGCAACACCATGACTGCTCTTGTTACACAAAAATAAATAAACAAATAAAATTACTTAAGTGAGCCAGATGTTAACTGCAATGTAACATACTGTTTTTGTTTTTCCTGAACATTTGAAGTAAAAAACTAATGCCTATGCAAAGAAAGCTAATACAGGTAAGTTTATGAGTCTGTATTCTTTTTAAATGTGTATAAAATATACTCAATATGATTTCCAAAGTCAGGTCAGACTGTCCCTGATAAAGAATAACCAATTATATGACTTTCAAATAGTGGTCATGCAATGTATGAGAGAGATCCAAAGGTAGCTGTTGCCATGACCTAGATGTCCTGAAACAAAAATTTCAAATTGCGCGACTTTCAGATTTTTAGATTCCTGTCTGATAACTATCCAAGAGGAGTGCAGAATAATATAATGCAATGATCAAGATTCAACATTCAACACTAACTCTGTCTATTGAAACTGCAGCCATTCAATGTAGCCTTAAATATGCCTAACATGATGTTATACTCAAGTTTTTTGGTTTTTATTTCTTCTTAGAATATTTGGCAAGCAAAAACAAACTTGGATAGTTGCCATATTTCTCCCAGTGTGCAGGCCCATTTAGCCCCAGAACCTTGAGGACTTTATTTGGAGGCTGCAATGTGAGTTAAGAAGTCCAGAAGAATACAACATTATGCACATGCTACTGATCAGCCATAGCATCAAAAACTAGTGAATGGTCAAGTGAATGGCATTGAATTTGTATTTATTTATTTACTTACGTATGTCTCTCCTTCTACCCCTCCAACCTGCTCATGTGGTCAGTGTTACTTGTTTATGACACTGCACCCTTAAATGCCATTTATTTAGTGTTGGAGGAGCCAGTCCATTACTTACCACCAGGGAAAGATAACTGGCTCCACACAGCTGTTGAGCAGTTCCCCAATCTTCGAAAGCTGATTAGAAAAGGGTATCCAGTTGAAAACTAGGCCAAGTGGCAGTATTTGACAAGGTGGGAACGGGAATGTGTTGGAAGTCTAGTCAACACATTGTGATTGCTCTACAGGGGAAACAGCCTCAGATTGTGTCTGTTTAAACCGATTATCTGTTTTAAAAAAAATAATAAAATACTAATACAAGCTAAAAGTTAGCAGTACTCTCCAGTGTTACAGTATATTATTTACCTGAAATCCCTACTAAAAGTCATAACTTCATTGTTTCAGAACTAATGAGGGAGATATAGTCTCACTGTGAATTAAACCATGTGTGCAAATGTTTTCTTCTGTATGAGGAAAGTAAATCTATTTTGGCTTGTCATTATACTTTCCCTCCATGAACGCAACCCACATTTTCCATTCCCTCCACCAAGTAAATGCATAATTAAAAAAATATGCATCTCTCTGCATTTTAAACAAACTCTCTCGTTCTCATTTTCACGAGCAAGCAAAATGAGCTGGCTCTGTTTATGTTAAGCATTGCAACTGTGTGTAGTAGTTTGTACACATATGGATGTCTATTGCATTTAGTGTTTCTCTATGGTTTCTGGAAAGGGAGGGGGGGTATTACCGCAATTTGATGGCGCCAATAGTAGGGTAAAGACAATTCTTGGCCACACTATTGATTGCTCTTTGCCATGATTTGATGTGTGAGATGGCTGAGCTGTATCTAGCTGTGGGGAGACTGCCCCATCGGCTGAGCCCCTGAAATCAGCAGGAATCGAGGCCCCACTGATAAACATTAAGACATGGAGAATGGAGGACAGTTGTCTACGGGGAAGGCTAAAGGGCCGGACTGTTTACCAGCAGAATAGACAGACTACTGTGAGAAGTTTGCAGCTTGTGGAAAAAAAAATCCTGTTGTGTGATGATGTTATTCTTAAATGTTTCTTCAATCCATGACTACTGTGTTAAACAATTAATAGAAATAAAGATTGAACAACACCAAATTTCAGGGATTGAAGAAAGAGGAAGAACATTTCCACAGCTGCTTTTGTCTGCAATCCAGCTGCCAGCTGTGAGCGTGGTGTGCTCCAGGGACAGGAGGCAGAGATATGTGTGTCGGGTGAGGAGAGACGTCATCATCAGTGTTCATTGCCTGCTCTGTAACTGCAGACATCCATAAATCTTAAGCTGGAGTGTAAGTCTGTGAGGAGGAAGTCTGTAGCTGGAAATTGGTTGAGCGTCCATAGTCCCTGTGTAATTAAGCAAGCTTTTGTGATACTTTTTGCCGTACCCAGACGAGCAATTGCTTTACTTTTAATCATGGTTGCTCCAGCAAGACCCCTCAGCGGGCTCTGGAGATAGAAACATGGTGTGCCATTAGACTAAGGGGCTAAATTAAAGGTTTCAGTGGGCCTGAAAATTCAAGCATTTACTTTACTGTCCCTTGTGAACTGAAGACTTAGCACAGATAGGCCTTAATTATCCTTTACAGTTGTAAAGGTACCTGGAGAAACCCTGATTTCCAAAAATGAAGAAAATGAGTACATACAATATTTTAATTCTGTTCCACAGACCAAATAAATGACTTAATACGCAAAAAAAATAAAATAAAAATCTAGATAAATTTTACTTTCACTTTATGTTTTATTAGGTTCCTAAATGTGTATTATGTCTTTTACATGTTTCATGTATTGTTACTGTTCAGCAGTTTGGTCAGTAATTACTGTTAAAAGTGCTTTATAAATAAAGTTGGCTTGGCTTCACTTCAGTTCATCACAATTCATCTACTTTTTAAAGGAAGATAAAAGATTCTGAAATAAACCTGGTATTATTATTATTATTATTATTATTATTATTATTATTATTATTTTTATTTTTATTTTTATTATTATTATTATTATTATTATTATTATTATTATTATTATTATTATTATTATTATTATTATTATTATTATTATTATACACTTTTATGTTACTGTTTGTGTCGGGTGGATTAGCCATCCTGATGTGTGACCATTAAGATTGGGGTCAGTTGGTGAGATAATACACGAGTTACGTAGCCAGTTGGCAAACAAGCTGTAAATAAAATGACCATGTTTCATGTGGGACAGAAGTCAGAAGTCATATATGTATAAATAATGCATTTTAATGACTGAATAATAACAAATCTTGTTAAAATGTTCTGTTTTATTATGTACTTGTGTTGGAGTGAATAGCTGTTTTGACTTTTTTTTGTTTTGTTTTCAGTGCAATGAGAAACTATTTATTCATTAATTTATTTATTCATTCATTAGTGTAAATTGTTTGCATCAGGATCCAGAAGCCATCTGCCTTTATTATACTAGTGCAACATTCAGTTTTAAGTTAATTTTCTTCAAATTTACAAGCAGTATTTATTATAGTCCTATTAATGTCCCAAAAATTCTTCTGAAGCACCAGACTTGCTGTTGCAGAGTTGTCTTTCCAGATTAATCAAAGTTTCTTTTTTTTTTCCTGAAGAAAAATGTTTCTTCACTATTTACAGTGATGGACTTTATATAGCGAAGAAATGACAGCTCTTATTATCAACAAATGCACCTTTGTTTTTATCTGAATTTCTGTCTGCTGTGGTAGTGATGACCTGACAGTTAATAAACTTTAACTAGACATGGCTGCCACCACAGCATACGATATGCCTCCCTAAAAAGACGAATGAGGGATATGATTTTTTTTTTCTTTTTCATAGAAAAATTAGGCTTTATTTTGACAACATTTTTTTCTGTTTTCCAATAATTTTTGCTTTTGTGTGTCAGTCTCATTTATAGTGTGAGGGAGATACCACATTCTTTGTCAAATTGTACAAATGAATGTGTGTGCGTGTGAGGGGGGGGGGCTTTGGCAGGTGCAGGATTCCTTGCTTCTCTCTTTATGGCAGGAACCTGTTGTATTTTAGCTCCTGTCAGTACATTTGAACTTGGTTGACAGTCCATTTCATCTTCCTTTGGGCATTACTTGCCTGTGACTCACTGGAGACAAGCCATCAGCAACATAAGTTTACACGATTAGGCACATATCCCTCTGTTTGCATCCCTGAGCGTCATGAACAAATTATAAAAGCTGAAGATGAGTAAAGGTAAACAAATCACTTGGAAAAAAATTTGTCTGTCCGTCCGTCTCCCCACCATCACCAACCCCCTCTCTCTCTCTGACAGTCTTGGCATGTCTGGCTGTTTGTCTTTCTGTTTCCTTTGCTCTTCCCGATGACCCCTAAAATCAAATTGCCTTACACTCAGCCTTACTGGTTATTTGGTCTTTTCTCCTGGCCAAAAGAGAAGAAGTCTAATGACCCATGATTTATTAATTGAATCATTCCTCTTTGGCTGAATCATTTTCACAATGTAGTCACTAAATTCCATAATTGTTCAGAATGACATCCTTAATTCCTTTGAGTGTTACTGGTGATTCAGGGCGGCTGGTGAGGGCAGGAGGTGCAGTTTTAAGCTGATTGGTTTTTGAAGTCAAATCAAGTGGTCTGCTGTGCTCTCTGTGATGATCTCTGTGGTGGTGTCAAATACTAACACAATATAAAAATCAGTGTATGTGTTGGAAATGCTCCTTGAACTTTGCCTTGAAATGAATGCAAACTTAAATTCTACATTTTAATAAACCGGTAAATGCTAAATTAAATATTTCTAGAAACAAACAAATAGATAAATGCAGTTTTTGGTTATTCAGCCAAAGAAGGTTGTGGAAACACTGTGTTTCTGCTTTTGATAGGAGTTTTTTTTTTTTTTTTCTAACTGATATACAGTATTAGACTGTAACGAGGCAGTATTTATAATATTTAAATAAATTTTTTAATTTTTCTGTCATACTAACATTTTGAGGCAGCAGCTGTTTTAATAAAATACATGTGCCGATGGTCTAGAGAAGATCTGGTTTTGTCCTGGAATTTCCTTTGAGCTGGAAGTTGAGAGAAGCTATAATTCATTTATTTATACATGCATGCAAGGTCTCTAGTGTGCCTCAACATGCATAGATATTTTCTGATTAATGCAAATAAAGGATCTGTCTTGTACAGTTATTTCAGGTCAGTGATAATTTGTCCCATTTATTTTAAATGATAAATTTTAGATGGACTGAATGAAGGTTTCTGCTTTTTTTGCTTCTACCTTTTTTTGCAAATTAACATAAAGATTTTCTGTCTGAGTACCAAATTCTTAGCTTTATACTATATATGTATCTGTGCAGTAACCTACTATTGTTGGTATTGTGTGTGTCAGGTACAAAAGGTTGACTGCATGTGTCTTATGAAAAAAAAGGCAGAATGTACTGATGTAATGGACTGCTGTTGAATATTGGTGACTATATACCATGTTTTGTAACTTGTACTCAAGTCAGTTTATCATTAATTTATTGCTGACACTTTGGGTTTATAAACTTCGCAGGGTGGTCTTAGTGTTTGTTGACATGTCACTTTAAAGCTACAGTTACGGCCACATTTGAGATGTGTACTGTGGACATGTTGAGAGCAGGTCCTTTAGCTGCCCATCTTTTGTCAGCTGTAAAGGCTGAAGGCCAGAAATCACAAAGAGAGGGAAGTGAATGGTGTATTCACTTCACATACAAACCATTTCTTTGCTTCAGGGCTAAAACGTAAATAAGTGTGTCTTTGTATTCAAACCATGCAGCAAATAAGACTGCTAGAGGACAAAAATATGGTTCTTAGGAGTAATGCTCTAACATAGTGCAAAATCAACTAAAAATCCTAAAATCTGGTAAAAAAATATTTGGTACTCAGGATACCAGGTCCTTAGTCCTTAAAGGCTACATAATCCTCTTACCTGACACTCAATAATTGAAAATGTTTATATCTCTGAAGTCTGCATTTCCGTCTTGAGTGCCATCAAAATACGCAGTGATGGAGAAGGTAAGTGGTTCATTTTTTCTTTCTCAGAATGCTGAAATTCTGTTAAGAGGTCCCAGTTACAGCTACAAGTATACTTGAAAAGGTTTTTAATTGCTCTGAAAATGGATTTGCTTCACTCAAACATTAGATTTCCTTACTTAGGGGGACTTGCTAGAAACTGGTTTTGAAAAAGAGTGGTCAGCTCAGGGTAGACACTAAACATTTTCATTGATCCTGGACACTGTGTTCACACCACACACTTTAATTGTCATCTCTGCCCAGCTGACAGAAACCTGACTTTTAAGCTCCCGCTGTATGGATCAGTGGACCGGTGCTGAACCCCACGGTTGGTTTTCTCCACAGGCAGTTTGTGTGAAGATGGCCATATCCTCAGCAATGTAGAATAAAAGAATGACTGGCTGTGTCACTTTGTGAAACTAACTTTCAACAGAAAGTAAGAGGGCAAAGAATAAAAAAAAAAAGAGAAATATGAAACTACTGACAATATCACCTGTTAGCTATGACACAAAGTTTAGGTTTTTAACACCAGTAACCTTCACAGTCCTTAGAAATGACCAACAGCAAGTCAATCTCCACAGATTACTATGTTAAAATGTCCAAACAGCATCAGATATGTTGGTCTTTCAAGCCAATTTTCCATACTTGACAACTGCATAGTAGGTCTACTTTCAGATGCCACTTAAATGATATGATCACTATAAATGATGTTTCTTTACACATGTGGCTTAAGTCAGTCACAAATGTGTTAGACTGTAAATGATTGTATTGTCACTGCTTCCTCTGTATGTCATTTATGGTTTATAAGTGGTTCATATATGGTTTATTTATAAGTGGATTTTTTATACAGACTCCAGACTGCGACCAAATGGTCGCATTTTGCGACTAAAATGTGAGAGTGTGAGTGAATTTTTCATCTACTCTGCAATGGCGACCAATACATTTGCTGATATTTTTCTTGTAGTAGTTATTAGTGAATTTGGTTTTGTTGCTAACAAACTTCTACTCCCCTCTTTAGCCCAGTAGTTCACAGTAATGCACAAATTAGCTACTGGTTTGCCGACTGAAACTAATTTCAATACAAGAAAAGGAGACGAACACCAACGAAGAAGATGACAGCCACTGTGCGTGTGCATGGGGACGAACGACCTGAGACTGGTCTTGAGGAAAATTTGTCGTAATATTTAGCGAGTTTTCAGAACCCTCCTCTAGCGACTTTAAACAAACAAAAAAAAAAAACAAGCGACTAGCGATAAATCTAGCGAATTTTCTGGTATTATTGGAGACTTTTGGAGACTGACGTGAATGAATGTTGTTTGCTCTTCGCAATGAGAAGTGGGTACTGAATAGACCTCTCACCGTTTCAAAAGCACTCATACGAGGTCTCGCAGCAGCAGCTCTCAGTTGCATTCAGAGCAGACGACGTTCACTTCTTTTTCATGACCAGCCTGAAAATTGGTTTACGAGAATTGAAAACCTAAATGGTACGAGAGTTTAAGTAAGTGTAACCCTAAAGGTTCTCCTCTACTCTGATTCATTTTATATTCTTGGTCTATTTATTCTTGAACAGGGTAAGAATTCATTTCATAATATAACACACCATCCAGGCAATTAATGGCTGGGGATTCAGTGGGTGGTAGCCAATAAAGGTTTATGGACTTGTACACATCGCAGAGGCTGGTTAGTGACTTGCTGAAAATGGGGTCTCATAGAGTTTAACAAGCTCATTATAACACAGGTGTGAGACATTATCTTGTGTCATTCGTCTCACAGCGATGGTTGTAAAAAAAAGGGTTTGGTCACATCAGTGTCAACAGTCCTGTAGGTCACGCTCACTCAGACATGGCTGCTTTTTTTTTCATTAAAGGAAGCTGAGGCTGAAAGTGAAATTATATCTGTGCAATAAAATATCCAGAATTATAGTAATTGGATGTTCATGTAAAGCCTGTTTAACTTATTGGGTCATTGCTATGCAGCATCTGTTGCCATACATGTAATATAACTGGTAGCAATATTTAAAACCCATTATTTCTTTTGGTTGGGCACTCTTGTTGTTTATGTAGCTTATAATAATAATAATATTAATATTATTAATAATAATAATAATAATAATAATTGTTATTATTATATTTTTCATTTTTATTCTCTTTTAACAAGGTTTAAAGAGACGATCAATGATGCTCTAATCTGCCAACCAGTTTTCTCCCATTGAAATACTGCTGTTTTGCCAAAGTCCATGGCATCTCTGACATTAGCTAAAGATTTCCTGTGGCATCAGTGCTCTGACACTCCAGTCACAGCAATACTGGATGGACACTAAAGGAAAACTCTTTCTGAGGTCAGTCTGGAAGGTTCATTTATAGATCGAATTGCCCTCATAAGGGGGTTGGAGGTAAGATGATAGGAATTCAGTGGCATCCTGAGTTTAAAGCTAGTTAGGGATGTTTTTGTTTTTTCCCACCTATTTTTCTGTGCTCCTTTATGTTCAGTTTGCTCTACATGATATTTTGTCATCAACTGGAAACAATTAGGAAGACAATTTCCTGACTGGGTTAAGATGATGCAAGACGTTGGCCAGGGTTAGAAATCAAAGCTAAATTTGCATTAATTTACTAAATATATTACTTCACCATCTTGGTTAAATTAAGCTAAAATATACTATTTAACATTTGATTCAAAGGGGTGCTGCTAAAACAGCAGTTCAGGTGAGGATGGGTTTCATCCACTTTGTTTCATTACTTTTTGCTGTTTTACAGGTGAAATGAATTTAAATTAAAAATTCATCTTTGAACAGAATCTTTGTAGAAATTTTCACCAGTGTTTATGGTCTTGTAAAGATGTGGTTTTGCTTACAATCAGCTCCTCTCAGCACTGAAGGGAAATATAAAATAATTTTACTTTTACTCTCCTGACATTAGTGGTGAAATAAGCAGTGTAAGGCAGGTTTACAAAAGTAATTAATTATATTTAATTGTTGCTTCTTCCAAAAAGTAATGTCGTTAGTATCAGAGTTACAGCATTATAAATGCAAGTTATTACTCAGAAACGTAACTACTCCATTACTTTAAAAAAAATTTTCAGATATGTTCCCTTTGACGGAATTTTAAATTTGTCTGCATGTTCATTTATTCGTATTAAAACCGAATATTAGATCTGACTAATGAATGGAATAGAAAGCTAATGGAATAAATTACTGAAAGAAGAATCATCAACACTAATCTCAGGTTGCTGGATTTCGCATCTCCGTCTCGTCTCCATCTCGTTGCTACGTGTCCTGGTCTTCGTGTGTGGCTGCACACTGACTGGGTCCGCTCCTTTTACTATGCCGGTGGAAAGGGGCTTTACCAAAACAAAAGAGGCATCGATATTTCAGGGCGAAATTGATCATTAAAATAATAGTTATCTACTGAACAAATAAAGGCCAAACATCATCATTATTTATCACATTGGAACATTTTCTATGTTTATCGGAAAACCGACTGATTTGTTTGTTCTGCGTTTGAAAGAGGTATTCTCGCCCAACAGGCCGTCGGATCTAAGCTGTTCATCCAACCGATCGGCAGTTTTCAATGGAGTGAAAACTCCAAACTCGGCAATAAATGGTGCAGATCCACTTCGCTTGCACCCAGTCACAGCACGGCAGCTCTGCTACTTGAACATTAAGGGTGTTCTCCAGATTCAGCCATATCACTCCACCTTCTCTCCACTAAAGCATCAGCACAATATAGTCCAAACAGATGTGAATCTTATGTTCACCCCAAACAATAAAGAACTTTATCTTACAATAGTGCTGTCGGGAATGTTTTATCTTTAGTTACAGTAACAGGGTTGTAACGATGGAAAGAGTAATTAGTTAGAGTACCCGTTACTGAATAGAAGTATTGCCGTTTATTTTAATGCTGTTACTCCCATAGATTTAACACATTATCATTTTGTCCATAATTGCGAATTGTAATAAATATGGAGTAAAACAGCAGCACCATAGCTTGTTAAAATACGTATTTCTTTATTATGAGGACTGAAGGACCTCAAAAAAGCAGGAGAAAGAATGAAATAAAACAACTAGCAGTCCCAAAGCACAATGTCTGCAAGGTGTTTACAGCTGACTTGAAGGGGACCAGGCCTTATTGCTTCAGATTTTAGGTAGCTTGGAATAAATATGGCTGTGCGAATCATCCTTGTGCATTAAGGGATGCTACTTTTTCATCCATTGTACTCTGTTTGTAGGGGGGGGGGGGGGGGGGGGGGGGGGGGGGGGGGGGGGGGGGGGGGGGGGGGGGGGGGGGGGGGGGG
>JBAMHW010000004.1:12135053-12145626 GCA_037177495.1 Rhadinocentrus ornatus
TATATATATTTGTTTAATTTTCAGGTAATAACAATGACCCTACTACTTGCGTGATTTACCAACACTCGGTGAGATCTTAGCATATACAGTTGAAAACATGACTGTGTCGCTTCTGTACAAAATCAGCTTCTCACTAAAATAATGCCAAATTCAGAATTTTAAATTCACCATTGGACTACATTTAGCTGTGAACTTTTTTTACCTCTCACATTAGCAGCGAATGCTAAGACTGTAGGCCCGCCATGTTCAACAAACACAAAATTATTTGCAAATAACAGGAAATGACATCACCACGCATCTACCAACCACCCCTACTACAAGGTCAAGTAAATTTATTGTGATTTATCATATTCAATCAAAATAGCTTGGAATCAGGCTGTTGTGAATCAAATTGACTAAATTTAGGAAATGAGTGGTGATACCCAACCATACTCTGGAGTAGGACGTTTCAGCTGCAAAGCTGTCAGTTACCTTGTGTTGGAGTCAGCTTTAAAAGCTCAAAATCTCAGGGGAAAAACTAGAACTCAACACTTGCCATTTCTTCATAAAATTGTCAAGTAAATTTGAAGTAAACTTCTGATATGTTGCAGAAAAGAACATTTGAATTAGATCAAATATAATTTATCGGTTTGGAACAAATTAGAGAAATGGTTTTAGTGGCTGTTTTACTCAGTTTTAATTCTGTAATTACCACTAAAACATTATAGGTAATCTTTGCCACACAATCAATTAATCAATCAATCAATCAATCAATCAATCAATCGATATTGATCGATCAATCAACCAATCAATCAATCAATCAATCAATCAATCTTTTAGTTGTTTTAGAGATTATTGTCCATGTTTCTACTACAGCCCTGGAAATGGCTAACAGTGTTGGCTACTCAAGATTTAAAGCTGTTTGAACATTTTCATATATGTACAGTGTTTTTATTTATTTTATTATATTTTTTAATATATATTTGTAGACAAAAACCGCCTCGGGCAGGCATTAAGTATTCTTGTTTTTATTCATTTCTTGCACTGAAAAACACTACCTCCCTAAAAGTGGAGAATTCCCTCATGTTACAAACTTCTTACTTTTTTTTTCTCTCAAAAATAATCACAATTTAATTAATTTCAACATGAAATTTGAAATGATTTAAAAATATTATATAGAAAGACACAAATTTTTTTCAAATTTCAAATCTTATTTCTTTTTATACTATTTATCTATGTTATGTATTTCTACATGAAACATGATTATGGACGCGGTGGCAATTGCAAAGCACATACCAGACTAAACACTGCTCATCACACATCCTCCCTTTGTCATCACAGACCCATGGGCTTCATTACTGCCAGCTTTAAAACAACAACTCTGATTCCCACTCCCACACTCTACTCCCAAATGCTCTCAGTGAAGGAGGTTATAACAGTTGCCTGAAGAGAACATGCATGCAAATTTCCACAGAAAAAATGGAGTGGTTGATTCTCTTCTCTCACATAAACAGCTTGGAAGAAAGACATTTAAATGTGGCCCATCTAAGTCTTGATATACTTTCTAATAATTTCTTATTTAAATAAGCATGGTGTTATTAGTTTTGTGGTCATTAAGTTCAAGATTTAAAATTTTTAATGAAAACAAAGATGAGAATCTAACAAGTTGAGCGTCATCAATCACTTTTAGACATATTGATTTCTATAATCAACAGTAGAAAACACTAGTGGGAGCTTTTTAGAAGCAGATTTTTCCTCTGTAATTGTTTGTTAATGGATGTGAAGGATTTTAAAGGCTGGTTATATGCCCCGGTCACCTTGCTTCTACTCATCCAGCACATCTTCCATGTTTTCTTTTCTTTTTCTTGCTCTGAGAAACCTAAATTACAAAGTGCTGCTAGAAAGAAAGGAGATAGTGAGGGGAAAAAACAAAAACATCAGCATCATGACATATTTTCCTGTGCTGCCTCATTAGATGGAAACATCTGTTATTATATTATGTGGCAGTCACTAATGTAAAGAGGACACTGAAGGAAACGGAATAATTTTTTCTTTTTTTTTTTTACGTACGTTTCCTTTTTTTTTTTTTTTTAACTTGCCTTAAGAAAAACATTAGCTAAATGCACACAAACTGCCATCAGCTGACTTTTGGTTGCCCAGCAACAGCTTAAAGACGCTTCCAGGATCTCTGTCTGTGCAGCTCTTGCAAAGCAGATAAGAGGAGCTGATGTGTCACTGTAGAGCATATAGACTTATTTAGTATCTTGCATTACTTTGAGGTGATTACATGAAACCTACTGTGGTTAGTGTGTGGTCATTTGGGAGAATATTCTTTCTGACAGTACATTATTCTGAGTATATAGAAGCTAAAGTAAACAATGATAATTTAGGGTCATGTGAAGTAATACTTATATAAACGGTTTAGACTTTTCTTTCTCATGTCCTGTTTTTTGCATTTTACATGGCTTATGCTTCAGGCTTTCTGCTGTCTGTTGGAAGTTTTCAGCAAATCCTCTGGGACAACATATCTATTCCCATTTGCAGGGAGTTGTAGGCCTGATTCAGGAGCCTCGGAGCTTCACTTATTCAGTATTCTGCCAATGTATAATCCTGACCTTACTGTTGCATGTCCTTGGTGCATGCAGAGCGCAGCAAATGCCTTTTTTGGGGATTGCATGCTCCAGCCCATTTTAATGTGCCTTTTCATTCCAAGCACACCATCACTAAACCCTTCAGCAGAGACTCAGAGCAACCATTTTGATTATGAGGCTGATTGAAGTAACATTGCTGAAGTTGAGAAAGGTTTATGGTAGTCAAAAGCAGGCAGATTTGTGTAAAGACTATGTGACACTTGTGAAATCTAGCACGAATCTTACTAAAATTGATGTCTAATTCACTCAAAGGACAGAAATCAAAACAAGCGAGATGCCCTAGTTAGAATTAAAGGAACTTCACTGGATTGAGAAGTTTTGTGTTTGCCTTGGAAATTATAAGAAAATAAAGGGAAAAAATTTTTTGCAGCAGAATATATGGCAACATTGCATTTTAAACTGTTGATTGAATTTAGTAAAGGCTGAATTCAGGATTTTTTTTAAAGATTCGTTACTATGGGGACATAGTGATAATTTTACCCATAGAACTTCTAATTCCAAAGTAATACCCACAATTATTGACAAAAAAAAAAAGTTAATTTAAGAAAATCAATGAATAAATAAAAAATGTCAATGCCTTGGCAGAGGTCTGCACTCTAACTGCTTATCTCATCTCTTGTTGTCCTGTGCAAGCATAGAAAAATAAATTTGTTCTCCTTTGTTATATAGTGTTTCTCAACACTTAGAATGGGGGTTGTTAATTTATTCTAATATTTAAATATTAACATTTGATTAAATTTGTATTGAGTAACTAAACAAAATTAATCTGCAGTTCAACAAGCTGAAACTTTGTAAATTATCTAAAAATAATGCCATAATACGATGCAATCCTCATAATGACATGTATATATCAAGTATATATGAAACTGTAAACACAAGTGGCTCAATAGGCTAATAATGCATGAAATGCTACAAATCCTACAAGCACAAAAAAAAAAAAAACTCGCATTAGACTTTTAAATAAAATTTATTAGAATTTACTACAGAAAGAAGAACTTGGAAGTGCAACTTATGGAAAAAAGATGGAAATCTGATCAATAAAATAATGAAGTGATAAAATAAATATAAAATTAAATAATATATATCATCAGTCAGTCATTATCTGTACCACTCATTCCTATTATGAGTCGCGGGGTAAGCTGGAGCCTATCCCAGCAATGTTTCAGGTGAAAGGCAGGGTACACCCTGGACAGGTCACCAGTCCATCGCAGGGCCAACATATATAGGGACAAACAACCAATCACACACACACACATTCCTATGGAGAATTTGGGGTCACCAATTAACCTAACATGCATATCTTTGGACGGTGGGAGGAAGCCGGAGAACCCGGAGAGAACCCACGCATACACAGGGAGAACATGCAAACTCCACAGAAAGGCCACCAGCCGAACCTCCCCTAGCCGAGGCTCGAACCAGCGACCTTCTTGCTGTGAGGCTGAGGTGCTAACCACCACACCACCATGCAGCCCAAAATAAATATATTATATATAATAAGATATAAAGGTTCAGCAACATTATGAGCCCAAAGAATGAGGTCAGCTAATACATGAACATACTGAATGAGCTGGTTATTCCATTGATGGTTTTTTTCTTCCCTGACAGCATGGACATATTCCAAGATGACAATGCACATGCCATCAGGCTCAAATTGTGAAAGAGTGGTTCAGGGAACATGAGACATCATACATTATTATCATGTATAATGTACATTATACATGGATTGGACACCACAGTGTCTAGACCTGAACCCCATTTTGAATCTTTGGGATGTGCTGAAGAAGACTTTCCACAGTTGTGAGACTCTCTCATTAACAATACAAGATTTTGGTGAAAAATTTCTGTATGGAAAAAAATCCTCTGATGGCAGAAGTGTGCCATAATTAGGCTAAAGGCGGACCAATGGAAGATTAACGCGTGTGTGAACTTCTTTTTTGGTGGTGACTTTTTTTAGCCAGGCTGTGTATCTCTTGTATCTTTAAGTGACGGGGTCCTGCGGCCCTCACAGATTCTCTGGGCCCAAGCATGGGCCACGGCCCCGTGGTAAAGAATCACTGACTTAGACTTCACTTACCACCATTTTTATTTCATCCTTCAGGGAGTTCCCAGGGCTTTACCTGCAGCTGCTACTGACTGCTATGTGTTTGGTTATTTTGCTGTTTTCACATGTAGCACTTATACAACATATTCACCCTTTAACTGCTTGCTAGGCTGTTTTATGAGCAACATTTTCAATGGCTGTGGTAAATCTGGTAAACATTTGTGGAAGTAAACCTGCTTGAATCATTTTTACCACTTGTTTTTGGTATGTAATAACAAAAGTAAGTGTTTATGTCATTACTGTTTCACATTTAGGCCCTTTAACTATTGTTACTTTAATATTAACAGGCAAAGGCAAGGCAGGGCAAAGCAGGAAAAAGAAAAAAAAGATTTTTATTATTATTTTGCCAAAGATATAAAAAAAAATGCAAAGAAATTAAAAACTTTTTTTTTATTGTGTACATTAAAAGATAAATGTTAATTATTCCTTTTTTTCCCCTTAAATTCAGTTTCTTTTCACCCGCCTTTATTCCTCCCCCCAGATGCCTTTAAATTAAAAAATTTTAACTTTCACAGAGAGCTACTTTGTTCTTATTTTGATCCCCACAGTTTACCAGATCAGTTCTGAAAATACTGATAGGAGGAAATAAAATAACTTTTATCGTGTATTCACTTCAAGTTCATATTTAGTGATCTAGTAGAATTATATTCAATTAATTAATAAAAAGTGGACATGAAGTTTTTCATAAAACTAAATGTTTAATAGAAACAAATAAAGAACAGCGGTTTAGTGTGTCAGTACAGATTAGTGAGTAGAATAAAACAGAATAGAATAGTACTTTTTAATACCAAATAAGAAGTTATTCTTTCATCATAAAAAATTATTAATACCCATTAGTAGTTATAAAATAGTCAATGTGGACAAGTGCTGTGCAGGAATGACCTCATGTACTGCTTTTTGTTGCAGTTGACCTGAAGAAGTCTCTCACTGAACCTAGTTTATTAGTCACTGAGCTATACAGGGGGTTGCAGGGTTATCCATTATGTTAAGCAACTTATGCAACATGGTTGTTTATATAATCAGGTCCACAGCATTCCCCTGCACAGAGCCAGCCTTCTTTAACGGTTTATCCAGCCTTATCAAGTCACTGGCTGTGATGCTGCTGCGTATGAGATGGCTGCTAAAACAAATTCACTCTCCACCACAGACTTATTATTAAATATGCATTACTTAATTCCTGCTCTATCCCTGTAGTCCTCCACCTTCTCTACACCTTCTTTAAAGATGGATATGGTGTTTGGCATGTTCCTGGTTTTCCTAAAATCCTCTATTACCTTTGTCGTTTTACATTCAAACAGGTCATTTTTCTCATGCTGTGCTACAAGTACCCACCAGTTCCCAAAGCCCAGCCTTTTGTCCAATACTGACACACCATGCAACTGCAAAATCATCTGAGTTTTTTTAGTAGAAATGTTCAATGTCACTGAGTTAGAAAAGAAAAACCTTGATTAATTCTCAGAACATTATACCAGCAAATTGGAAAAAAAAAATATATATATACCTTTTTCCAGCTCTTTCTTTTCTCGTATGACAGCTGTGCAAGATATTGTATTGTCAAGTTTTCTGTCTGTTCATTTACTCTGTCTCTGTGCATGCATTCATACAGGGATGAAAAATATCAGTCCTGGCAATTTAGCCCACACTGGCCTATTATACGATCATGCGTACCACAGATCTTTGCACGTCCTTAAATGTCAATATCAATCATGCAATTTCATCAAAATACTATGACCATTCGGGAGTAGAGTGAAGACACTGAATGCTTCCAAATAGTGTAATTTGTTAATAAAATAAAAAATCTATACACTAGTGTTAGAACAGCATTTATCATACGTTGTGTTTGAGGAAGAAAAAAAATAGAAAGAACGGACATAAGAAAATTATGGATCAGATGAAACCTGCTCCTGAACAAAAAGTAGAAAAAGTTTTTGTGTCTGCTGCCTTCTGTCCTATTTCTGATTGGTTCAGCCTGGTGTCAACTAGGAACAGACCCAATGCCCCGCAGATCAATGTGTTTCATGGGCCGGTGATCAGAAAAGAAAGTCCTGTGCTGACTATGTGGATGAATGAATTCCTCAGGCAGAGGGACCAGAGTGAAAAGAAGTGGTGTTAAAAAACTTGAGCAGGTCCGCCCAGTATAGTTGGGCTGCCGATCTACCGAGTTACATGGACCAGTCAGACCAACAAATAAACTGTGTCACCCCAAAAAGCACGTCGGCCCACCAGGAAAACGCCCGGTATGCTCCATAGCCAGTCCGTCCCTGCATACATACATGCTGTTTGTCACCTGGACATGACAAACTCATTAAAATTAGATGGTTAAACGTCAGGCTTACTGCAACATATTTCCTCCATAAGGATACACTATGTAATACTCTATGTACTATATAAGTATGTATTTAAACTGTTTGAAGAAAAGGAAGTTATTAGAAGATATTAAATGTCAACTATGTCTGGGCATTGCAAGATAATGAAATCATTTCATTAGATGGATTGTCAGATGTATTTTATTTTTGCGTCCTGATTACTACTCATTTTGGCAAGCTAACATGGTTTATCAATTCACACAAAGATGACTGGCATTACTGGCATATTCATAGAATATCTCACAAGCAGTAATCTAGAAGCTCTTTTCAGTGTCGCACGAGTAAAAGTCCTGGCGACAGAAAATATAATAATACAGAGACTTCCTTAAAGGGCTCATCTATAGTTTATACAGGAGGCAACATTCTCAATCCTTAAACCCGTTGACTTAAAAGAGGAAGATTACCTGCTGAATCCAAAATAGAAACATGAATTTAACTGCATCTTGTTTTTTTTATTTTTTTTTTATTTAAAGAGCAACATATCAACATACAATATAAAGGTTATTTAGACTTTTGCCTTCTGTAAATGTATCTTTGCAACTGTGAAAGAAGCTCATGCAAAAACAACCAAACACATGACCTACTGTAGCCAACGATGACTAGTGATCAAGCGGGAATGATGTAGAGATGATGGTGTAGACTTGTGTGTTGCATGGTTGGCAGAACAGGATGCCGGTGTCACCAGTACCTCACAGCTCCTTTGTCTGCCCAGTTTTCCAGTCGAAAGTCATTTTGCAGCTCTTCTTTTTGCTGTCAAGTACAATGGCTGTCGCAACTTAGACATTAAACGCACCATCAGTTTTAACTGTTACTCAGTGGCATGTGCAATGCAAACATTCCTTCGTATTTTACTATAAGCTGTCTGATCTCAGTTCAATCTGTTGAGCCTCGTGTTCACTTGTCTCTGAAAAATCTTATCTTACATTGCATGAAATGCTTAAACATAAGAATGTGTTTACAGACCAGTTTTGACATCAGAAAGTTAAAGCAAGCTTTGAATTAAACCTAACAAGCCTTTTATCTTCTTTTGTCTCTCTTTTTGGCATCCTTGTTGGAAATGCTCATCTTCTGCCTTGCATTCACACTGATAGGTAAGTCCATCTCTTGTCTTTATAATTTAGCCTCTGTGCTAGTTTACTTTCCTGTAAACAATGTAAGTAAAAGATGTTTAGCAGAATTTTATATGAAACACTTGTTGCACCAGGATTGCATTTTACCTCAGTGTTTTTGCAAACACTGTGCATGTTCCTTTTTCTCAGCTGACACTTGGCAAATGGGGCAATTCCATTTATGCAGCCAATCTCGTTGGCTACTGGAGAGATGCCAATCTGCCCTCACAGATAGGGAAGAGAGGGGGAGCAAGGGGAGCTGGTTGAATAGCATTTATTCATTCTGACACTGATCAGATAAATGGGAAATGATAAATGCTGCCTATTTTTACTTCCCTTAACCTGTGTTAACTTTGAATTTAAAAGAAGCCTTTGGTTGCACCACATCTCTGAAGTTTCATCTAAAGTAATCAGACAAAATAATAATTCATAATGCTGCTGTATTAATGGCATATTGGTTTAAGTATAAACTGTTATATAATAGCAGACATCAACTACTAAGAAAAGGTTTTTTAAATGACCTCCCTTGTATAATTCTATTTGGGTTTTTTTAGATAATGGCAAATTTTGCTCAAATGTTATACAGCACATCAAAATCTTCATACAGACTGATTTATAGTTGCTCAAAAGGACAGAACATGCCCATAAGAAATGTCCGTTTGAGTTATATGTTTAAAATAAGCTGTTGCATTTGTGGTGAAGGAAATGTGATCCATCATTCAGAAGTTTGCTGGTTCCATCCCTGTTTTTACCTGAAAACATGTTAAAGTGTCCTTGGACAAGACACGGAAGCTCACATTTCCTCTCATGCATTCATCTGTGTGAGTGAGTGTGACATAGAATAAAATACTAGTTATGTAGACTTTGAAGTGCTAAACGTGAGTGAATGTGGTTCAATATCATCAGAAATAAGGTTTTTATTGTACAAAAAGAAATTTATAGCCTTGCCAGTTTGCAAATGGACATAAAAACAAAAACCAGTCTCTTTGTAATGATGTGGCATTTTAGATCACATTAACAGCAAGTTGATATCCAAGACCCTTGATGCAGTGCTGAAACAAGGTAGAGGAGATATTATGGTTTGTTGCCTCATAGACCTCTTCAGCTTTCAGTTACTGATTCATCTATGACAGCTGCATCGTAATAAAGTGTTTGAAGGCTGAGATTTCTGTAGACGCTCAAACGGATGTGGACATGGGGACATTTCCTTGGCATGTTACCCAGCAGTTCAAAAGCAGTGGCATCCTTGAAATATAAAGCCTGGTAGTATGTACAAGATAGTCATTCAACATCTTACAAAAGGAAGGATTTTGAGGTAAAGAAACAACTGACTAACAAGCTGATGTTAGTGGACAGAGGTTCGACATGGCTGCAAGAATATATTTCAGATAAAAGAATAAAAATAAGCATCCAAGGCAAATTCGGCACATAATACTTACATAACATTCTGTTAAATAATTTAAATCACAAATATATTTCTGTTTGCTTTATTGTATTGCCATTCAAGATGACAGATTTTGTTCTGAACACATTTTCAGCTTTAGTTTTCCACGTGTATTGTATTTAATTTACTACAGTTAAATAAATGCTTGCAGAATTCGGAAACACTAATTTACTGTTCCCTCTGAAACTCTGCTACCTTTTTTCAGCCTCTTTCCGGTCAGTGCTGCCAAAACATATTTCCCCTAGGTCAGCTGTTTGTTCTGGAAAGTGTTGCATTGGGTAAATATTTCAGAGATTAGAAGTTACCGCAACCTTTAGATTATATGCTGTACATGCGTTTCTCATGAGTCTCATCAGTTTTTCTTGTGCTAACAGTAATATTAGTGTGCCAAAGCTCAGGTGCCGAAATACGAAAATATAAATATTTTTCCTTGTTTATGCTTTAAACAATGCCTCATACATACATAACCAGGCTTTAGATTTAATATAACCATTTCCAGAGTTACTGATACCCAATGATGATACAGTGATGCATGCATTTGATTTTTCAAAACCTTTGGTTTATTTTGCATCTATTTTATGTCTCATTCTGTTAAGGTATGACTAACAATGATGAATGAATAGAAAATCCTGTGTCCAGCCCTGGATAAAACTTTATAGTCCAGCCGCGGTAATGCTCGGAATATTAGGCGCTGACCCACATCTGGTTACATGGAGCCCCAGATGCAGACCCAGCTGTTGTTGGCTCATGTATTATCTCACCAACTGACCCTGATGTTAATGGTATAAACAAGACAACACATCAGCATAAGCTAAACCACCCGAGACAAACAGTAACATGAAAGTGAATAATAATAACAATAATAATAATAATAATAATAATAATAATAATAATAATAATAATAATAATAATAATAATAATAA
>JBAMHW010000004.1:12145726-12162009 GCA_037177495.1 Rhadinocentrus ornatus
ATAATAATAATAATAATAATAATAATAATAATAATAATAATAATAATAATAATAATAATAATAATAATAATATTAAAGAAAAGTTCCTCTTCCACCCAACTGTTACAGCCATATGTTGGTAAGAATAATGATTCCTGAGTCATTGTTAATAATTCAGCATTACATCGGCATGTTGCATGCAAATGAAGCAGTGGGCTAAGAGACCTATGCACTACCTGCAGAGTTAGCCTGAGTAACGTATGTAGTTGTGGCGCCCTCTTAAAGCTACGTCATTTTCAGCAAAGTTGTTATTTGACTAATTTGAGTGTTCTACATTTGTTTGAGAGGATTTTAAAGTATATGCAAGTTTCCCTGAATTTATATATGAAAATGTAAAATAACCTGTAGATTTCCTCATTTTAATTATTTCATTCATACATGAAGGTTATATAAATATCAGGATGTTGTGAGTGGTTTTATTGCACTTATGTGACATCAGTGAGCATCAGGATTTAAAAAAGAGGACAATAAGAGGATGTGGTGTGTCAGAGGATTTGGGCTCTTGAAGCTATTGGTAATAATAATGATTTGAATATTGATCCTTATAACCCCAGCTGTTTTAAAAGAAGCAGTGGAAAGCCACCCACACATTGTCATTAGTCATCACCAGCTCCTTACAGCCCACTGCAGTCCACACTGCCACCCATGATTTAGCTCTCCATCCAGTTATGAGGGGGTGTTAAGTGTTTATTATGCAGCACAGTCCCAATGAGAAGGCAGAATGTTGCCCAATCAATACCTCTCACAGGAAGCCAGGTTAATTTATTTTTTAAGGATCTGCTTGTGTCTCTGAGGGCCTTCTTGCTGCAAGTTGAAAGGCAAGCTGTTTTGCTAAAGATCTGCAGAGTGACATTTTGTCATGGACACAAACACACACACCCGTCCGTCCAGGGCCTGCACGCACCTTTTTATGTTGTGTTTTTGCTGCTGTTTTGTGACTCAAAACACGTTTAGCAGTTTTTTTAACTTCTACCATGGTTATCCTGATGCTTGCTGACACACATGTATTTATTAGAAATGTAGCTGACTGCTACCACTACAGGTTGTCGAAGTTTTCTCTGCATTGCTGGTGTTAGACATTTAACATTTTCCCTCACCATGAATACACAGTGCACAGATTTTTTTTTAACAAAACACACCACTGCAAAATTTTAGTCAGTAGCTTTATCTTTACATTTCAGTGTTTAAGTTCATTGGCCTGCATTTTATTTATCATCACACATGTGCACAAAGATAACTGCATGTGCTCACCCCAAATGTTCAATTGTCCACACATCAGCTGCAAAACAATAGTTTCAGTCTCATTCACATATGCACTCTACAAGCAACCATTAAAAATCCTCTGGCTGGCAAACAGCTGCAGCTCTGCCACACTACACTGTCTTGCCTCACTACCCTTAAGCAAAGAAACAATATCACACTTTATTTCTGACTGAGTTGTGCCCTGATTTCTGCACTGTAGGTGTCACCTGTTCTGCATAATAAATCATTTCCCAAATTACTGATGGGTTTTCATATAGATAAAACATTTCCATCTTCACTCACCAGTTTAGGTGAAGGAGAGATGAGTACATTTGTTATCTCTATGATCATTTTGGTTACCTCTCATATGTATTGATTCTTACTGAGCATCATCAATCAAGACATTTATAATGGATCCTGTCTGAGAGCACATATCTCCCTTCAGGGAATCATCACCCCAGGCTTAGGTCAAGCAGAGATTTGATCTGCTGTCAGTTAGATGAATTGATGTTTTTCTCTTCATTCAACGTGTCTTACAAACACAAATAGAGAGAACGAAGATAAAGTTGAGCAGAGATAGTGAGTCTAAAGTAGTTTCATTTCAGCCCATAAGACTCAAGCTTTTGAAATATTCAGAGCCATTCTCCATCACCTTTCACCTTGCTTGCTAGTTGAAGAAAAGAGTGAAATTAAATCAATAACAGGCCCAGTACTGACTTATATGCCCAGAATCATCCAATATTTATACAAATGAAGCCTCACAACCTCAAATTTACCCTGCACATGCATGTTCAAGAGGTTGCAAAGGATTCAAATGGCTTGAAATTCTGGACAGGATGTGGAGATGAAGAGGATGAAATAATTCCCTGTCCCTATTATGATGGTTACAGCAGTCATTTGTATTTACATGATATGACAGGTTATGATTAGTAGCCATGTTGAGTCTTTAAGTGGGACACCTTAGCCTACCAGAAATAAGAAATAAGTAATAAATCTGGCATGGCAACTTTAAGCCAATGTCATTCCTAAAACAGGCCTCCATACACATAACTGAAAAGTATATTGCTTTTGTTACTTAAGCACTGGATAACAACAAAGGTTTTAATCGAGTTAAATCAACCTAAGAATGGTCAAAAACATCGACATGCATTATAAAGACTGTATTTTATGTTGACAACAGCTTCTCTACTTAATTTTTCACCCTGTCCAAATCATTGGTTTGATATCAATACAATGTTGTTCAGGTCATTTTCAGAAAATAATGCATCCTTCATCTCAGCTTGAAGAAGATACATATAAAGATAACCCCCCAGGAAACAATAGTGAGCAGAAATTAATTTCAATGCCGTGCAGAACACTGAATTTCCAACTTCTCTGCATTAACATGGATGATTAGTAATTTGATGGAATTTTACCAGAGAGAAATCCTGTAAGCTCTAGGAGGAGAAAAAGTAATAAAGGTATTTTGCGTACACCGTCAGTACATTCCTTGTTTGATAATCTGGAGATTAATAGACTGTTTGTGTCCCATTCCTGTAATATTGTGATCAAATGCCATAAAAATACACTGCATGGCCCAAAACACGCACCACTTTTTATCTTTGATTACGGCACAGATTCGCCGTGGCATTGTTTTGATAAGCTTCTGCGACGTCACAAGATTTATTTTCATCCAATGTTTCATAAATCTTTCACCAAGTATTGATGATGCGAGTCTGACCACTGCATAAAGCCCTCCAGTACATCCCAAAGATCCTCTATGGCGTTCAGGTCTGGACTTTGTGGTGGCTAATCCATGTGTGGAAATTATGTGTCATGCTCTCTGAACTCTTTCACAACTTGAGCTAAAGGGATCCTGCCATTGTCATCTTGGAATATGTCTGTCCCACCAGGGAAGAAAAAAAATCCATATATGTAGTAAAATGCTCATTCAGTATATTTAGTCAGTTGACCAAGTTTTTAATAATGCTTTGAACAGTTCTTAACCCAATTTTAGTAGTTTCTGGAATCTCCTTAGAGGTTTTCTCTGCTTGATGCATGCCAATGGTTGGATCCTTCTTCTTCTTTTCCATGACCATGGGATGTGTCTTTGCACATGGTTGTTTTAGTAATGAGAAGCTGTTCATGACATCATTTGGGGTTAAATAAGTTGTTGCAATCTGAAAGATAATGGCCCTTGCAGTAATTAGCCAATACGAGGTTGGTGCCTATTTGGTTAGTTAAATCCAGGTGGTGACTTTCTTTGGCCTGGCTGTGTTTAAAAATAATCTGAAATTGTCAGTTAAAAGCATTTCATGTCAGAAATCATGTGTGATATTGCAGTTCAAGCAAAACTATCTTGGTTGTTGGCAAACCATTTTTTTTTCCCTTAAAACACATAATTACCAATAAGGGCCTGCATCCTTTCCACTTTTCCTCAGGCTGGGCTTACCTCAAGGCTCTTCACCCCCAGCAAGTTACACCAGTTTGAACACAGCAAACCAACTTAACCCCACCCTGCCCATTTTCAGATCCCTATGTTGCATATTGTTCCTAGAACACCAGGTCATCCTCTATACACATCATGTTTTTGTTAAAATTAGAAATTTAGAGAAAATGCTCTTACTGGAACTTATTATATAATGATTGTCAGTGAGTTCTTACAACATGTTTTATTCCTGCTGACTTACAAGTTGTAAACAGTATCTTAATTTATCGCAAAAGAACACAAAATCATGTAAAATGATCTTATTTCCAGAAAGGCTGCAGCAAATTCAGTAGATTGATACCTTTGTTGTAAGAGTTTGCAGAATATGGTGCACAATATGTAAACTGCAGCCACAGTATGAGAATATGCACACTAGAGAGCAGTCTGTTCCCTCTTTCTGCAGTCGTGATGCTCCTATCTCCCCTTTCTCAGACAGCATACTGTTCATGTCAACGGACCAAGGAAACACAAGATCTGTCGGTGCACTAATTTACACAATAAACACCAGAGGAAGAAGGATATATTCACACCTCGAATGGACTTGTATTCAACATACATTTAACATTACATGAAAACACAGTGGCGAATACTGCATGTGCAAATCTTGCTTGAAGCTGGTGGATAATCTCTTTAGTGGTTTGGACACTACTTGAATTATATTTTGAGCTAAGTGTATGCGGTTTAGATGATTGTTGGCCTTCTGTGCTTGTTTCAGTAAAATGAGGCAACACTCCTCTGTGACAGCTGAAATGTGATGAGAGGCAATGAAAGGCATAGCTTTAGATCTTTGACACTTATTTTCTCTTCTTTTTTTTTTACTTGGATGCTTCACAAATAGAATGAAAATTTGCAAATCGCTAAATATGAAGTGGATCATTTTGAATCTGTTCACAGAGAGGTAACGGAAAATAAATTTAACCAATAGTGATTCAACACAATAAATGATAAACCAGCCAATGTGACTAAAGCAGCGACAGAAGTTCAAACTATGGATTTTATATTGGAGATAAGATGCAGATATCCCTCTGCCCCTTTTATTATAAGATTTGTTTAATTTTTTCTGTATTTAATATTTTTTTCTTTCTTTTTTTATGATACTCTGCAGAGTCATGGCTCTCCAGGCTGCATCTATTGTCGTTCATTCTCTGTGACAGGCTTCTCACGTACAAATGAGTTCACTGTGAATAGCAGTTCATTTATTTAAACATTTTTTTTTTATAGTTTACAAAAGAAATAGATTTTCTTTTTTTTTGTCCACACTTGCACTTCTTATTTTAACATATTTTACAATGAATTAAATTTTTTACATTTTAATTAAACTTAAACATGTTTTTAATATTTTAAATGCTTGTCAAATATTGTATGTACCATAATACAAATGTTTTGTTTTTACTCTTTTTCTTTTTTTTTCATACGTCTCCAGTTTATTTTTAAGCAATGTTTAAATGTCCTGAAGTAGAAAGAAACATTAAAGCTCAAATATCCATCCATGAGAGAAAAGCCTACGTGCCCAGAATGTATTCCTCAGTGTGTTTCTTTAGAGCATCAACAGGTCCAAGTCAGGTGTCCTTTATGCCTTGTAATTTCAGATCAGCTGTAGATATCAGTAGCAGTAAATCCACCACAAAATAGTCAGCCACATTAAGCACACTCCCTCTACATCACAGTGAGACGCTGTGTAAAAAGTGTCCAAAATATTCAATTATTCTCTTTGTCCCACAATACCCCCCTCCCCAGTGTATCCAAGAGGGATTTGCAGTATATCCACTTTATCACACAGAGAGATTTGCTTAAAAATTATGGTCACACTTCACATTCCCGAGAAGGTTGCTGTTGGCAAGTGCAAGAGCCATATTCATTGATGATCACCAAAGCTCCTTCAATGTGGTTAGGTTTATAGTCAACATAGTACTCCGGTGTAGAGATCGTAGCCATCTGCTGCATGCTTTGCTTTTGCTTCTGTTTGCGGCGCTGACTGCTGAAGCATTGCCTTAGCTGCCTTATTCCAGCTGGAAAGCACTTCCATGCCACATACAGCATGAGCACTATGATGAGAAAGGAGAAGATGAGCGCCATGGTGCCAGTCACCACCTTATGAATCTGCATGGTGCTCTCCGGGTCATCAATGCCCACTGTGACAGTGAAAGAACTAGTGACCACCTCACTACCCTCACCATCATAAGGGTTTGGAGTGAATGGGCCCAGGAACACAGAGCTACCCTGGGCCAGATCCCTTGTAGAGGCATACATGCCTGCTGTGGTCACCTCTTTTAAGGAATCCTCACATAGGTGAAAAGCATAGACAGCATCCAACACATCCTCACCCTGTGCCATGTCAGGGCTTGAACACAGCAAGGAACTGTCACGCTGGCCATTGAAGGCACTCAGCCAAGAGGCCAAGGCACACACGTTGCGACTGCACTCCCAGTCATTCCCTGCCAGGGTTATGCTGCCCAGAGATGACCACGAATCCAGGATACGCTGATCCAAAGAGGTCAAACGATTGGAGTCTAGCATTAACACCTTAAGGTTGGGGGAGCTCTCAAAGACATGTGACTCAATATACTCAATTTCATTGGCTGACAGGTCAATCTTCTCTAAAAAATGCCATGTCCACTCCAAGGTATTGACAACAATAGTGGCACGATTGTTGTGCATGTACAAAGTGCGTAAAGAGATGAGGCGAGGGAAGTGGGCTAGGTTTACTTTGACCAGCTCATTGTGCTCAAGATGCAACTCAGTCAACTTGAAGAGCCCAGCAAAGGAGTTTCGTGCCAGGCTCTGTAATTGGTTGTATCCCAAGTCCAGAAACTGCATGCTCCTGCAGTCTTGAAAAATCCGCACTGGCACAAATTTCAGAGCATTGTAGCGCAAATGTAAATTGGTGAGCTTTCTAAGGCCATGGAACAGGTCTGGCTCCAGTGCCTGCAGCCTGTTATATGAGATGTCCAGGATACGCAGGTTTGGGAGGGGCCTAAAGGTACCATTTGGCAGACTCTCAATACGGTTGCTACTCAGGTCTAACTCCTTGACCCGTCTTAGCCTTTCAAATGCCCCCTCCTCTACAATGTCAATGTTGTTGTGACCAAGGTAGAGCCAGGTTAACTGTGACAGGCCGGCCAGTTGGCCTTCACGCAGCTCAGTTAAGTTGTTCTCTCTCATGGACAGGCCCATTGCGCTGCTTAGGTTACGGGGAATGTCTGTAAGGTTGAGCCCTTCGCAGTACAGCAGCTTGCTGTCGCAGCGGCACAGCCTTGGACAAACCCCTTCCACCAAGGGAACAGTTCTTAGGAAAATACCCAAAGTGCACAGTATCAACCCAGGGGGCTTCTTCAGTGGCCACTTTAAGTACAGTCCAATTAGGAGGAAATCCATTAGCATAAATATCCAGGAATGTCAGGGAGAAAATGTCCATTGAACCACTCTGGATATTGTTTTTGCGCCTTTCAGATCATATTTATCACATCATGTTTAATTGATTAAATGATTTTTTGTTCCTTCCTTGTATTTTAGTTGTAGACAGTAATATTATATTTCTTTAATTCAGTTTACTAATGAAATCCTTGTCAAAAATACAAAGAAAGAAAAGCAATTCTCTTGGCTTGTGTGAAAAGAGGCAGTGGGTGGGGAATAGAAGGGATTGAAAATAAAATTGTCCACATCAATCAATCTTATTTGAAAAGATTCCTACTCACCCCTATCCAAAAGCTGACAATCTCTATTGAGCATCTTGCTTTGTGCCCCAACACTAATTATGTACCAATCTAAAAAAGACCCCACTGTGGTACAAATTCTCCCCCCCCCCCACCACCCCCCGCCTTTCTCTCTTTTCAGTGGACACCAGATCCTTGGCAGCCTTACAATGTCTTAGTTCTCTTCAAGTGAAAGAGCCAGAAAGAGGAGGAATCTAAGTAGCTTTCAGTGAGATGGTAGGAAGTGCAAGTTCCTCTTTCTGCATGCATGAGCTCTGTCTCCTCCGCAGTCCTCTGCTGCAATGATCAAAGGGAAGAAGAAACAACCAGAGGAAAAGACTGCTGAAGAATCTTTTAAAATCTCTGTCCTGCGCTTTTTCTCCTCTTCTTCCTGCTTAAGTTTCAGCAAATCTGTCAAAATTTAAAACCGTCCATTTCAGGCAGAGATCACTGACTTGTGAGGTTTAAATCCACCCAAGCTGTTAATCGTGTTTTCGATGACGGAAGCAAGAAGAAAAAAATGAGGGAAAAAAAAGAAAATGGAAATAAAGAGGTGAACCTTGTTCACTGTTTTCTTGTATAACAGTATTCCTTATCATCGCTGTGGTTCATTTCGATTTAGAGATGGCTCGTATCCCCTGTGGTTCGCAGGTTTCGTTCACTCCCTTGCTTGCTCTCCGAGTGTTTTCACAGCCAGCTGGAAGAGGCTGCTGAAGGCTGGTGCTGGTAGGCAGGCAGGGGCAGTAAATGTGGGAAGCAAAGGAGTGCACAATCCCTTGCAGCAGACCAGTACACTGACAGCGCATGCAGAAGCACCTTCTGTTCACTGAGTGTCGTAAGCCACTCACAATTCAGAGCTCGCTCTCTTTCCCTTACTCGCTTGCTCTCTTTCCCTTGATCGCTCACTCACTTTTTCATGCTGCTCCCCTTCCTCCACTCTCGCACATCCTCCATCCTTGCTTTTTTTCTGGCTGTGTTTTTCTCTGTGCCTCAGATATTTACATATCCAGAATGGGCTGGGCTTAAACCAGGAGCTTTAATGAACCCCCCACTACCACCAACCCATCCCCTGCCTCAGTGACTGTAATGAATTGCTTCTCTTTTGACATTGCTAAAAGAATGCAGTTTTCTGATTTCAGACTTGCAGTGTGCAACGTAGGAAAGGCATCCTATATTGGTTCTATCCCTAAAGCAAAAAACCCCATCTGCATACAAATATAAAGAGTAAAATGCCCATATTCAACAAAACTGGAAAATAATCCAGAAACATTTATTATGCTGCATATGCTCACTGTTTCCTCACCACGATAACCTATCAGAACTAGTTAATTTTAGTAATGATCAGAAAGTTTTGTCTTCCATATAACTATGTTTGAAACAATCTCGCAGTATTGATATTCATTGTTTAGCTTTGCCAACAATAAAACCTCAAGTCTAATGAGTCAAGACTAGAGTATGACATTCTTCATTTAATCAAACTGTCCTGTAGCCAGGCATTCTATGTCATTTTCAATTATGGCTCAGCTATTAATCCTGAATTCAGATGTAATTGCTTGCCACATAATATTAACATAAAGATATAAATATTCCCCACAGAAAGTCCACTCTCATCTTGCTTTGCACTTCTCTGAATTTACTACTAGCCTTGTCTTCTTTCATTAATTTTCAAAAACAATAAGCTGTGACTTTGCTTTTCATCCTTTATATTAAAAAAATTTGTAGTCACTGTCAATCTTTTTGTTAATTGGTCCAATTTAATGAATTTGCGATAAACCTTTTTTCACAACACATATTAAAATGTATTTATAGACAATTTTACAATATAATAAAATAGGAATATTGGCCTCTGTTGTTCTATTGGCATTCCTATGCGGCTGGAGATTTCCACAAGTTTCACTTTATTTTGCTGGACATCAGAACCCTAATTTCTCACACAGTGAACTGTTCCTCAGTTGTAGATTATAAGACTGAAGTTTATCTTTATACATTTCATAATGAACCTGTAGATTTGTTTTTCTCCATCTATGCTTGGTTTTTCTACACTCTCTTTTTCCATTTTTCACCAGAGTGAAATTTTTCCATGGAGACTTTTTTTCTCCGAGAGACAACCTTCACCTTAATAGCATCCATAATACTTAACATTTTAGCATTAAAACTAGTGAAAAGCTCATTGGCTTGTCATTTAAATGATTCATTAAATAAATCTGCAACTGCAATAAAGATCCATCCTCTTGTCTCCGCTAATGTCTCTGTTTTTGCGAGATTTTGCATTTGGGGGCAAGCGCAGCTCTCCTCTGGGTTTCCACTGGGATTGGTTTGGTCTATCTTATGAGATAACTCCTCTTGTAGCTCAGTCTCGGCACCGAATACAGAGTGATGACGCAGGACGTGGAAAAGATTCGAGGTGAACAGTTTCACCCCCGACTTGTAAAAATTTAATTAATTTGCCTTAAAAAGATGTCTGCATTCCCGGAATGTAATTTTTTTTTTATAAAATGCAGTTTGTTGTAATGACATACCGAAAAAAGCCAATTATTTAGTGCCAGTAAATCCGATCAGGAGTCACCTAGTGCTTGTTGTTAGAGAAACACCGTACCCTCTTGGTGGGCACAGTGGTTTCTACACAAAAGCTTATGTAATCTGTAATGCAGTCCGTTAAACTATCAATGTCCTGTTCATGTGGCCCACAGAGCACCTCCCAGTCCGTGGTGTCAAAACAGTCCCTCAGGGCATCACTGGCCTCCTCAGACCATTGCTTCACACGCCTTTTTTGGGGGGTTTGTCTTTTCACCATAGGTGTGTAAACAGGGCGCAGATGGATCAGGTTGTGATCTAAGCGGCCTGACGGAGGAGGCGCGGCTGTGTTTGCATACAGCAGGTCCAGGTTTTTTTGTCCCTGGTGCAGCAGTTCACGTACTGGTGGAAGATGGGGAGAGTGACAGACAGGGAAACGTGGTTAAAATCCACAGTGATGAGGAGAAAGGCTTGAGGATGCTCTGTCTGAAGCTGTGCCACAACACCGTGGAGATGCTCGCAGGCTGCATCATTAGCTGAGGGAGGAATGTATGTTGTTATTGTGATAACGTGAAAACTCCCTCGGCAGGTAGTAGGGCCGAATACTCTCGGCCAGAAGCTCAATGTCCCCGGTACATCGTTGCTCCATCACATGAATGTGTCCAGGGTTAAACCACTTGTTGTTCACAAACAAAGCAATTCCCCCGCCCTTGTATTCCTGTCCGCTCTGACGAGATAAAATCCGTCCAGCTGCACCAGTGAGTCCAGGGTGAGGTCGTTGTTAGTGCAGGTCTCTGTGAAGTGCATCAAGCTACACTCCCGGTACTCCCACTGTAGAATGTCAGCGCCGCTAGCTCTTCTATCTTGTTCGGCAAAGACCTCACATTTCCCGTGATAACAGATGGAAGGCAGGGTTTGTACCGTCGCTTCCATTTGTGGCATTTAACTCTAGCGCTGCTTTCTCTTCTCCTCCACTGAAGTTCAGTGGGGATCTCCGGTCTCTCCCCGGGGGTTAGCCTAGCCTGGCTAAGCGCCAGTAGCTGCTCCCGAGTGTAAACAACCGGAGCGTGGCTAAATGTGTTGGCTGACACTGAGTTTAAAAGTCTGCAAAAAAGTGAAAAGCACAACACCACTCTCACCAGCTTCACATCTAAGTGTGGGCATTAGCAGGAGCAACTGGTGTAGGTCGAAAAGCAGTAAAGAAAATTTAAAAGTATAAAAAAAAATCAATATAAACAGAGAAAGAAGTTAGAGCAACTGTAACTGGCTGCCACTCACTTGGCACCATCTTGGATATGAATGTTGCTATCTTGTCTATAATGATGTCTTCCTGCTACAACACACCTGATTCAAATTCATCGCTCATTAGCAGACTTGTGCAGAGCTTGTCAGAGAACCATTTAATGTGGACCGGGAAAGAGACAACCTTTGAAAACCTTGGGTGATGTGGAGAAGAGGGTCTGGTGAGGGGGGAGAGCTATGAGTTGATCGCCTCTCTGCTGTGTCCTCTGCTGTGACTACACATTGTGTTAACCATCATCCCACAATGTACAAAATTACATCCCTCTTTAATCATTTACTTAAACCATCAAAACAACTTAAACTAATAAAGCAAAAAAGAAAACTACTTCCTCCCCAATCTTCCCCCTTTCCTCCGGCCACTTGGTTAGTGCCATCCAAGCTAATTAAGCACACCAGACCCTTGTTAGCAACACTCATGGGCGCGCCTCCATTATAGTGCTGATCTCCAAAATCACCTCAGAGTAAGAGAGAGACATTAGAGACAAATCAAAACATATACTGAAAATAAACTAAACCAATGTATTAACAAACTAAATAGGATCCATCTTTAGTGGATCAATACATTAACAAAAACAATTAAACAAATAAATGGCATCAGATTGTATATAGTGTATGTGTGTGTTTGTAACCACATACTGACCACCTGCTTAGTGAGGGGGTGTCTGCATCTCCCTCACAGGGACTACTATAGCTATTATCAATGAATATTAGGCAGTCAGATGGCATGACAAGCTAGCAGGTGAATCCTTTCATTTGTTGTAATTGTGCTCATCAATTTTCTCCATTTTTTGTTGCAACCAAGACAAGAGCGTTTTACGGGGGTTGCCAGGGTATGCATTCACAAGGTGAAATAAGTCTAATGCATACAAATCAATATTTGAAGCTATGTGAATATGTAACTTTTAAATTTGAAGAAGTTACTGGAATAAAACAAAAATAATAGATCTAGTGCTGTTCTTTGGACATCAAGATTTTTGTTTGCCATGTTTTATTTATTTATTTTCATTATTATCATTTTATTTTTATTTAATTTTTTATTTTTAGCCATTTCTTGTGTCAAGTAGGCAGACATGACTTAGCTATTTGGCTTTGAAAACACAAGACTGCCACAAAATGTTTATAACTTTAAAACTTGAGCCAAAGCTCAGTGTTGTTTCACTCTCTCCCTTTGCTTATTTCATGCCATCCTTCACATCTGAGACAGCCTGACCTTCTTCCCGGATTCTATGTGTTTAGTGTCACTTGCACCAGGAAAGCTTGTTAGTGTTGGCGGAATAAAAGACACCGTCAAAGCAAGGCCTTAGCATTTTAAGATCCAATGAATTTTAATGAAGCAACGTTGATTGACCTCAGTGACAGCACTGGTGTCAACAGTGCATATGGTTCACTTGTTTTCCATTTGATGTAAATTCAGTGCCTGGCATGCTCTCAGACACACAGGTACATTAGCTTGTGCCCTGCTTTATTAGTGCACATTGTGGTATAATGTTGCTTACCATTGGAGAGTTTTTTTTTTTTTTTTTGTAAGAATCTACAAATGACTACATAATTCTAGTTTTTTTAATGTTTTATATTCTGTGTACAAGAGTTCCTTGGGAGACTTTTGCCTTGTTATGAGGGGTCTTACTTGAGGTTTTTTATGTTAGCGGTTACACAAATGCTTCTCTCCAAAATGGTCTTACATATTGTATTTGTTGTTTTGTTACTCTTTTCTTTTGTTGCATTGTTTTTTCGAATTTATTTTTTATATTTTTGCAAACAGCACAGTGATATATTCTAAATGGTTTTTGGTTTTTATAATAAGCTGAAACCATCCACTGTGTTGTAATAAGTTCCCTCCAACTGTTAATTAAAAAAATGTTCTTACTGATATGAACACCACTGTACTGTAGCTGTTAAGACCTGGCAGCACTCAACACATTATGTCATGTATTTGTTGAGTATATTCAATTATTTGCTGGTTTGTTCATTACAAAACTTTAAAGTATGTATTTTTTCTCTTTTTTTTCTACCGTAAAAAGGTAATTTAATTAAAAACTCTTTATGATAAAACGAGTGAAATGGGGAAAAAAGAAGTTCAAATAGTGTTTTTTTTTTAAAGGCAGAGAAGAAAGCTGTGCTTATAAAAACACAACAGTATTTCCAGTCTTTAAACAGACTGTTAGAGGAGCAAGTCAAATACTACACCTAATTTTCAGAAAAAAAGAAAGCACATTTTCAAGTAGACAAAGACATTTCAATTTTACAGCAGGAAAGGATATTGTGCCTGTTTGCGGGATGCCACAGATTGTGAGGTTGTTTTAAGAAGGCTTAGACAACCATATGAATACAAACTTTTGTAGACATATGTCAAATTATCTTAATAGGTCAAAAGCAGCAGTGAATGATACTATGGAAGTATCATCAGCAAAATATTGACAAATAACGAAAGTCGTAGAACTAGTTTGTGTCAACTAATATTATATAATTTCCAACAGTGTATAAGGAGTACTACTTTACTTACTGCTGGGGATGGAGTCAGTTTGAGCCACTTTACTTAAAGTTTCAATCACCAGAAAAATTAGATGCACTTTTAAGTCAGAAAGAGAAAAAAAAGAAAACAAGTTTTCAAATCCTTTCTGCTTTTATTTTTATTTGTATATAATCTTCAATGTACAGAAATATTAAATCTCATGGAAATTTAATCAGAAATGTGTAGAAGTATCATCAATATAAGCAGCTATTTATCAGCATGTCAAGGGTGACCCTAACATGGGTTCAATTTTCAACAGTATTTCCAAAATATTATTGCATTAAGTAACATATTTCTTAATGTTTTGGATATTTAAAACCCTGCTGAAAATAACTAATAACTAAAGCTTAAAAAAATATGTGGCCTATTATACATGTCCTGGCATCATACAGATCAGGGACATTCCTGCAGCCTTTAACTACTGAATGCTGACTTTTAACCTATGCCATTAAGCCATTATTATACTGAAAAAAATATAAACAAACACTATTAATAAGGAAACAATCTCACAATTTCCCCCTTTTAATATCTTCCAGATATCAACATCTAAGCGCCAACTCCTCCTATACACTGTCAGCCTCACCTACAGCCACTCCAGTAGCCAACAAAGACATAATTTTCTCAGCAGTCTCCTCGGGAGAGATGACCCTGTCAATCATTTGCACAAACAGTGCCCTAATACGCGGAATACAACAACACACACAGGTAACCAAAATTGCCACAAAAGTAGCCAAGACAACATCATAGCCATGATAAGCCCCTTCCATGTACCAAACCTGCTAGTTATCCAATCTTCAAATCGATTTTCCGCACCTGAGTGGTCCATCATCTGATCTGACAGAGTTCTAAGTCCCTCCACAGCCCTAGTAACTGTCCTATCTGGGGACTTAGCACTCACACTCCCTTTTCTGGCCAGCAACATGTCCAATGCCATACTATTCTGTATACTATATACTATATATATACTATTATACCATCCTGGAGTATATGTGGATACATCTACCTGGGAAGGGGGAATCACTGCCAGTTGCCATTGTAGCCTCTCCAACCATTCTGATTACACACTGAATGAACCTACACAGATCTGCCCGGAAAGTGGTAGTGTCTCTTTCCTATCGACGAGTTCTACTCCTCCATTTCTGAGCTTAGGACACTTATCCTGAGGTATCTAACACTTACGTTTCCTTCCTATTCAGCTCTTCTTCAAAATCCCCACAAAACCAAAATACTCAAAACCACCAGGGCACATCAGAGCTCTCATCCAAAGCCAGAGAAAAACAAAGTCTGCAGCTCTGTTCTTCAGCTGAAGCTCCAAGTTTCCAACAATGTCCTCAACCCACCTTGTCAGTGCGTCAGAAGAGTGAGACGTTCTCAAACGCGTCCTTTTCCTCCAGGCATATCAGTGCAACAGTTCAATAAGCACTTCTTAACAAACTCTCTGTCAGAAAATGCCCCACTTTTTCGGGTGATTTTGTGAGAAATTACATAACTTTTCCTAACGGCTGCATCTCTGGTGGTGTGAAGTTTTGTAAAAAGTCCTTGTTGGGTTTGCAGTTTTGCTAGCAACGCATCAGACAGATTTTTGTATTTATCCTCATGTTTGGTCGTGTAGTGGCGATTCAGATTGTAATCTTTTAACACAGCGACCTGTGTCCCACAGATCTAGCACACAGCTTTACCATTACTTTTTGTGAAGAAGTACTTGTCAGTCAATGTCTTGTTAAAAACAGTTCACTCAAAGCTCGCATCAAGCACATACGTCAAAATGGAAGTACAGTAACGCTTTTGAAACTAAAAGCAGCACAGTTGTATTGCACGCACAAAATAGATATTTTTATAATCTATCCATGTTGTAATTTATGATTGACCTCATGCGGGCCGGACAGGGATGCATAAAGAGCTGGATGTAGCCCGCGGGCCGTAACATAACCAGGTCTGATATAGATGGACTAAAATAATGTATAAATGCTTAAAAATGTTAGTTTGGCGTATTAATGGAGCAGCTGAATTACGTAGCTGTTGTATTACAGCCCTGATTAAATTAAACCTCTGAAAAAATAAGTTAAGATGATTAACAAAACATCATGACACTGAAACATATCCTCATATGCTCATGAGATCAATTCTGCAGTATATAAATTAATAATTCAAACAGAATCATAGAAAATCATTCATTTAATCAATCCCACACAGACAACCTACAAGAAATCTCCATGGAAGACAGGCCTCCTCATTGAACAATGACATATTCTTTCTTAAAAGAAGAAAACACTTAGACAGAGAATGATTGACACTACACAACTAAGAAAAACCCAGTGAAAGTTAGGTGCCCCTGATTCACCTGTGCACATAAGGGGTAACAAAGTGCAGGAAGGAGCTATTGCCTCCTTATAACGCTAGTAGCGTGTTTTAGCTAACGCTAGATTCTTGTAACTCTCCTTAATAAAAAATTATTTGGTCAGCAACACAATCATGTACTATGTTGTCCTTTAGCCTAAAGACTAGAAATAAAATA
>JBAMHW010000004.1:12162109-12185318 GCA_037177495.1 Rhadinocentrus ornatus
GCTACCTCCGCCTTTGTGCAAGGAGGAACAGGAGGAGCACTGCCAGAGCCCTGCAAAATGACCTCCAGCAGGCCACATGAGGGGGGTATGAGAGCCCGACGTCTGTAGGTGGGAGTTGTGCTTACAGCCCAACATCATGCAGGACTTTTGGCATTTGCCAGAGAACACAAAGATTGTCAAATTTGCCACTCATGCCCTGTGCTCTTTACAGATGAAAGCAGGTTCACACTGTCTAGAGGGCCGCACAGCCTTCCATGTGCTCACCAGAGGTAGCCTGACTGCCATTAGGTACTGAGATGAGATCCTCAGACCCCTTGTGAGACCATGTGCTGGTGCAGTTGGCCCTGGGCTCCTCCTAATGCAAGACAATGCTAGACCTCATATGGCTTGAGTGGGTCAGCAGTTCCTGCAAGACAAAGGCATTAATGCTATAGACTGGCCCAGACCTGAATCCAATTGAGCAAATCTGAAACATCATGTCTTGCTCCATCCACCAACACCATGTTGCACCACAGACTGTCCAGGAGTTGGCGGATGCTTTAGTCCAGGTCTGGGAGGAGATCACTCAGGAGACCATCCACCACCTCATCCGGAGCATGCCCAGGCGTTGTAGGGAGGCCATTCAGGCACGTGGAGGCCACACACACTACTGAGCCTTATTTTGACTTGTTTTAAGGTCAATACATCAAAGTTGGATCAGCCTGTAGTGTGTTTTTCCACTTTACTTTTGAGTGTGACTCCAAATCCAGACACCCATGGGTTAATAAATTAGATTTCCATTGATAATTTTTGTGTGATTTTGTTGTCAGCACATTCAACTGTGTAAAGAACAAAGTGTTTAATAAGAATAATTCATTCATTCAGATCTAGGATGTGTTATTTTAGTGTTCCCTTTATTTTTTTGAGCAGTATATATATGTATATATATGTGTGTGTGTGTGTGTGTGTGTGTGCTTAGAATTAGAATAATAAGAAGACCGATAATTAGCATTTATTTGTGTTGGCCTGTGCTTAGGAGTGGGGATTTTTGAGCAGTGTGTATTTATCTTTGTTGAGGTGCAATCAGAGAATAGATATATTTCTTAATAACTTCCGGCTATGTTGAAAAGAAGGTGCTCCCCATTGAGAGAGACAGACACCAAGCTTTTGACATGTCACAACACAGAACAGCCCCCCAGTCAGCATTTTACAAGCACAATTAGAATTCTTTACCCACCACTGCAGCTGGTAGGATTTTTCACCCACGTTTGGTGGCTTGGTGTGTGTGGATTTTTCTGTACACAGTATTTAACTAAATTACACATTTCATTTTTTTTTTTTGTTTTTGTCTCTTTATAGTCATTTGTGCTTTGGCTCTAATGTTTTTGGCTTCAGAGACCAAACAATGTTTGTGACAATTCTCTGTCAGCCAGAGGAACTTTGTTCAGCTGTCAGATGACACAAAAATCTCAGTCAGAGCCACCATTCCCATTTTCAAAACCCAGCTCACAAGAGTGACATGCCCCCACTTTTGATTGTCCTGTGGAGTCTGGCCTATTGCCTCATCCAAAACCAAACAAGCCGCCTGAACCTTCATGTGTCCACGGACCTTTCTCATGTTCGAAATGAAGCAGAGCAGAATGTGGCAAACAGAAGCCTGTGATGCAAAAGGCTGAAACACTTGTAAATTTTGTCTAAAAATGCTTTGCACCATTGTTCTTTGAGTCTCTCTTGTAGGGGCTGACCGATATGGATTTCTTTTTAATGTAAATATCGATTCCAATAGAAAAAAAAAGCCCAATAACTGATTTATCGGTCTATTAATTAAAAAAAAAAAAAAAAAAAAGTTTATAAATAAAACAACTTTTGTTGAATGTATTTATTTTTTTTATTTAAAATTTGCATTTTGAGTTTTCTTTCTGTGGAGCTACCATTTGTACTAATGAATTAAGGGTTGTATGAATGATTGTATTCTAAAAGCAATAAGAGTGAAGTTACTGGCAAAACATTATATAAACAGCCTTCTGATGCCCTTTAACTTTAAATCACATTTTTTTTACTCCATTATTTTCGTGGCCATGAAGTCATGACTCATATGAACCAAATTAAAAACCAGTAACGATTTTCTCAGATGTTAAAACATGTTAAAAGAGTAGCATTTTAAACATATAATGGTCACAAAAAGTTGAGTAACTTATTTGACTCCACAGCAACACACACAGTAAGTTGCTTTTACAGCCTTAGTCACGTTCTAGTATTTTCTGTCAAACTAAAAGTGACATATTATGACAGTTGCTGAAGAAAGACATTAATATTCATCACCACACCCCCCCCCCCCTCCTTCTCTTTGCCTACACATTGCTTCTCATATGTTGCGTGACTCAATACGCAGCTGATGGAGTGTACTGTAATATTTTATTTACTAGCTTTTAAGCTGTTGGCTTACGGTATACTAGACTGAGATAAGCACAGCAATGTTACTGCTAACATAAACAGACAGGAAGTAACCTAAGCTAGGTTAGCACAACTTTAGCAATGCAACATAAAAGCATGACCGATGCACTGAAGTGCGGGACAGTATCATGACACATGGCAAACAGAGTTAAATTGAAACTGGAGACATGTTGAGCCATTCTTAATTTCACAACGTCATTATAAACATACCTGTCTTCAAGCTCTGCTCTTCCCACCTCTGTAGTGTTGCCTGGCTGTGGCTACTGCTGTCGTTACTGACAGCAGTGAGGACTGAGGAATAAATGGAGTCAGAGCTCCATCTAGTCAACAAATGGCATGACATAATTCCGAACAACACTAACACTTGACAACATTTACATTTTTATGAGAAATTAAGAACATATCGGCGTTAATCGGCAAAACTCTGGCCGATTACAATTATTTTGAAAAGGGCTATAATCGTCTGATTTTATTGTCCTGGCGATCAGTCAGGCTCTACTCTGGTGTAAGAATTGGCAAGGACAACCAATACTCTGAGTAAATCTCCATTTGAGAGCAACAATCAAAGAGATTAAAAATAATGAAAGAGCCTTAAACTGAAAATGTTGAAATCATGCTACTATTACTTAAAATGTTAAAGGCAAAATAAGTAGCATTGCCACCTATTTTTTTCAAATCAGAACCTCAGAGAGTTTTGCGCAGGTTGCCGGTTTGTGAGAGCACGGCTCTTTTATTAAGTCTATGAAGGACGGAGAACATTGCACCAGCAAACATCATGATGATGAGCGAAGATGATTCACACACAGTAAGTTGCTATGCTTTGCAATGCTAGCGCTAATTTCCTGCGCTAATTTACGTTAGCATGAAATGTAAACAAAAGCTACCTTAATCAACAAGTGCCTCGCAGTGGCTGTTTTCCCTTAGTCTCACTTAATAAATACATTTAAAAGTAATTGCATAAGACATTGTTGATGTAGGGGACAGATTGTTCATAGGGAAGCTTCATTTTATCCTTCGCAACAAATGAGAACATTTTAAATTATTTTTACTGAAAAATTCATAATTATTTAGCCTTTATATAATAAATGATTTACTTGATATGGCATGTTGCATAAAGATAGACATATGTCTGGAGGGTTTTATCAATTTAACTCTTTTATGTTATCTACATTTTGAGGGGCTGTTTGTGCCATAAGCTGTGCAGAAATATTTCATATTTATTTATTTTTTTAATTTATTTATTTAGGACAATGCCTATTGATCAACATATAAGCAAAAGCTTCACAGTAAATATACCTGAATTACCTACAAAAGCTAAATTGCATCTGTTGTCCTAAGGCAGGCACATGTAACAAAAATACATTAACAAACAGCATCACATATTGACATGAGTAACAATAGTTACAATAAACATTAAACACTGTGTAGATAATAGGTCCAACAGACTGTTAGTTACACTTGAATACAGGACTGGTTTGTTTTTTACCACGGTTTTAGTGTTTTCTTGTAGTTGTCACAGTTTCTAATATGAGCTGGTAGTGAGTTCCATGACTGTGTGCCTCTCATAGACACCACCATTTGGCTAAACTTAGTCCTGTGGCATTGCAAGTTACAGTCTCCTCTGGTTAACGCTCTAGTACTGACTCTATTGTTAGTTTTCTTCTGTATAAAAACTGGTTCATATAATTATTATTATTATTTATATTAAGTCTCCATTTTGACAATGTTGAAGCAGGGATGATGAATGGTGTTGAAAAATTTGAATGTTGGAGAATAAGGACTACTGAAGAGTTAAGTAGGGGAATAAAAGAATTTAAAGAGATAGTGAAATCATGTTAGCCATGCATGTTATTGCCAACTGAATCACTCAATGGACTAGTTCCACTTCGCCTTGTTGAACTGCTTTATTTCTACATTTCAGCAAGAGAGTTAAGGTTATCCATCCAGTTGCACCAAATGTTCCCAAAACTATGCTTCAAACTACCTTTGTAATGCTGTTATACAGCATGATAGACTGTTCCCACTCCTCAATAGTTTAAAAAAATCTGTGAAGACCCATTTTTTCTCTTTGGCCTTCACTGTCCTGACAGTTTTGACATATCTGACCATTTTTAGAATTGTATTAATTACAGTTATATTGTATTGCTATCATTGTTGTAACTTTTACTTTTTGCAGCTCTTTGGTTGAATTAAATATGATGCACAATTTTAATTTTCTCGAATGAGATGTCATTTGCAGTCATTTCTTTTTCAAGTTCAAACATCAGTTCAAACATGGGCAAACTGTTTGATTAAAAAAAAAAAAAGAAAAAAAAAAAAAAACTTTGACCGGATTCATGCCCTGGTAATTTTGTGGTAAACCAAGCTAATGTTATCTTTGTTGGAAAAACATAGAGGAATTTATTAAGAAAAGCCGCTGTTGCCAGAGTATTGCAACATTGCCAACACTGACAAAATGGACTTCAGTCTCCACACGCATGACACACAGGCAGACATTAAAATGATACTAAAGGATAAGACACTTGCTCTTACCATAGACGGGTGGGCATCGATGGCCACACGTGCTTATGTGACAGTCACAGTTCAGTGCATTTTATTTGGGATTTGACTGTTACATCTCCTGTGAAGTGGTGTTTGTAGCATGGTGTCAACATTCAAAAGAGTGCATGTTTATTTCACATTCGCTCAGACTTGATTCTTCCAAAAAGTGACAGTCTTACTCTCTTACCCCCTGTATCTGAGTGGCAGGGGTTGCTCTTCAGTCACATGCTGTAGCGGTGTGCCACGCTCACACACACAGACCCTGCTCTCAGTGTCAGTAACAAAATAAAACAAATGTTTTAAAGTGTGGTCTCACTTCACTAGACTGCAGTAAATGCTGGCAATGTTCATTGCCTCAACTTCCACACTTTTTTACTTGTAAGTGCAGAAAGACCAGTAATCAGCAAGACATCCGGCAGGAGTTCACCACCTCGGCGGACAAATTCAGTTTTTGACTGCGTAGTAGCTCATTTCCTGTGACCTCAAGTATTCCTGTTAAGCTTTAAGAAGAGTAAAACACAGAGTTGACAGCACAAAATAAAAGCAATAATCATGCAACTAATTTTTTTTTTTACTTTAAGTATGTTTATAAATTCATTCTGAAATGGTCAGAGCACCATCTCAACGTTTTTTTTCTCTCCATTTTTTCAAATCCATTAACTTTGAGGATAAAATAAATTTTTTGCATTAATCCAATTTTGGCATCAGCAGTGGCTAAAGAAGCTATTTTTTACTTCTTTTTTCGTCAGAATAATTAATAAAGCACAGTGTTCTGCCCTTTTAGACACTAAGTGCAGGATGCTTTACTTCTACCACGGTTCATGCAGGCCTTTATTTTGTAGAGATTGCTTTTATTTTGAAGTTTTCAAAATGTTGCAAAACAGGAAGTAGTAACTTGACATGTTGCAGTCACAGTAGAAGCCACGGAAGTGGCAGGCTGGTGAAGTGTTCAGATGTTGGAGATACCAGGAAAATACCAACTTACCTCCTCATTCCCCAGCAGAATCAATGGCTGTATGTATAACATCATTGCTGGTGTTAAGCTAGTTCATAAATATAAATCATAAGTAGTTAGAAAAAAAAGAAAAAGTTATTTGGTTAAAATGTGGATGCTAATATGCATGCTAGTGTTAGTCTGTCCTATAGCTTGATGCTAGGCTCTTTATCATTTGCAAATTTATTAGCTCACTGAATGGAAACTAATGTTGCTAATTTGAATGAACAGGTGTTCACTCGTTTCACTTCCTTGGAGAAAAACCTTAGGAGGAAGTCAGAGATGAAGGACCAGTTCGTGGAATTCATGAAAAAAATATTCGACAACAAACACGCAGAAGTGGCCCCACCACTGGAATGCAACAAGGAATGTTGGTACCTTCCAACCTTTGGAGTATACCACCCGCGCAAGCCCGGAAACATTCGTGGTATTCGACTCCAGCGGAAGGTATTCTGGCTCATCTCTAAATGATGTTTCTCTCACAGGCCCGGACCTCAATAATTCACTTATTGGGATGCTGATTCACTTTAGGAAGGAGCAATAGCAGTGACCGCCGACATCCAGCAGATATTTCACTGCTTCCTTGTGCATAGTGACCACAGGAACTATTTGAGGTTCTTATAGTATAGAGATAACGATATGTCAAAGGAAGTTATTGACTATAGGATGCGGGTTCACATTTTTGGCAATAGTCCATCACCATCTGTGGCCATTTATGGTCTCAGGATAGCCATCCATGAAGGTGTCTACAAACATGGAGCAGACACTGTGCAGTTCATAGAACGTCATTTCTACGTGGATGACGGACTTATTAGTGTGCCTACAGACGACGAGGCTATTAGCCTTCTGCAAAAAACACAGGCCTCCCTGAGTAAATTAAACCTGAGATTGCACAGGTTTGCTTTGAATAGTGAAGCTGTCATGCAAGCATTTGCCCCAGAGGACAGAGCAATCTTGAAAAACCTTGACCTCAGTGGAGAAACCACACCGGTGCAACGTAGCTTAGGCCAGCTGTGGGAGACAACAACAGAAAATAAAAAAAAACCTTCACTCGTAGAGGAGTACTGTCTACAGTAAACAGTGTCTTTGATCCGCTAGGCATGGTTGCACCAGTGAATACTGAAGGCAAAAGTCTCTTAAGGGAACATGGCGTTGACACGTGACTGGGATGCTCCACTTCCAGAGCAAAAAATGAAACAATGGGAATCATGGCGAGAGTCATTGCATGATTTAAGTAAAATGCACATCCCGCGTGCATACACTACAACATTACTCTTAAAGGCTAATCACACAAAGTTATGCGTGTTCTCTGACGCATCTACAAAAGCCATTGGAGTGGTGGCATATTTGAAGACCCTTCAAGCCGACGGACAAATAAAAGTGGAATTTGTCTTAGGAAAAGCTAAACTGGCTCCACGGTCTGAACCCACCATCCCTCGACTAAAACTGTGTGCTGCAGTTTTAGCAGTGGAAGTCGTTGAACTCATAAAAGAAGAACTGGATATACAACTGGAAGCCATCAGGTTTTATTGCAACAGAAAAGTAGTGCTAGGATATATTCACAATTAGACCAAACGATTCTACGTTTACATTCACAACCGAGTCTGTCGAATTCGTCAGACTACAACACCTGACCAGTGGTGCTGTGTCAGTTTGGAGGACAACCCAGTCGATCACGCATCCAGGTCAGTTCCTGCATCTTAACTGGCACAGACTACATGGTTTACAGGACCAGACTTCCTGCGCAAACCAAATCCACCTGATAAAGACACAATTCAAACATTTGAACTTGTAAACCTGGAATCTGACACGGAACTACATCCTGAAGTGAGCACTTTCCTGACTCAGAGCAAGATCAGAGACCTTACAGCCACACGTTTCGAGCGCTTTTCATCTATGTGTTCCCTCACTAGGGCTGTCGCACTGCTCATCCATATAGCTAGAGCTTACAAACACAATTCCGGTCAGTGTAAAGGGTGGCATTACTGCAACATACCACATAATGTGGAAGAGTTGTCTCAAGCCAGGCACGTCATTGTCAGAGCTGCTCAACAAGAGGTCTACTCTAAAGCAACTCTTAAGCTTGGATAGGGTGTAGCCAAGGACAGTCCCCTTCTGAAACTCAGACCTGTTCTTGAGGATGACCTGGTTTGTGTTGGTGGCAGATTAAGGCACGCTGACTTAAGTGCTCTGGAAAAGAACCCCATCATCTTGCCTAAGAACAGTCATGTCTCCCTGCTGTTAGTGCAGCAGCATCAGGAGTACATCAGGCATCAAGGTCGCCACTTCACCGAAGGGGCCCTGAGAGCTGCAGGTTTCTGGGTCATAGGCGAAAAACGGCTTATTGCATCAGTCTTACACAAATGTGTTGTGTGTCGAAAGTTACATCACAGAACAGAGGAACAACTTATGTCGGATTTACCTCCAGAACGCTTGCACACATGCCCACCCTTCACTCATGTAGGGGTAGACGTAGTTGGACCTCGGTCAGCTGTGCCAAGGCGCACTCGAGGTGGACATGCCCACAGCAAGAGATGGGCGATACTCTTCTGTTGCATGAGCACTCGAGCCGTGCACATTCAGATTATTGACTCCTTAGATACTTCCAGTTGCAATAATGCACTGAGGCGTTTCTTTGCAATAAGAAGACAAGTAAAGCACATACTGTGTGACTGTGGAACAAACTTCGTGGCAGCATCAAAAGAACTGGACAAAAACAGCCAAAAACAGTCAAACAGTGCAGTCCAGAACTTCTTGAGCCAGCAAGGGTGTTCGTGGGAGTTCAACCCGCCTCACGCATCCCATATGGGAGGTTCATGGGAACGCTTAATAGGCCTTTCAAGACGAATTCTGAATGCCACCCTGCTGCAGGAAAACATTCAGCTCACCATTGACGTCCTTTGCACATTTATGGTGGAAGTTAATGCAATAATCAATGCCAGACCCCTTGTCCCAGTCTCCACTGACCCAGAATCACCCTACACACTGTCCCCACCGATGGTACTCACCCAGAAGGTGGGGATTACACCGCCACATGGAGACTTCACAGACAAAGACCTTCTTACCAGACAATGGAGACAGGTACAAGCCCTCGCTGACAGATTCTGGCATTGCTGGCGCCAGGAATACCTTCACACTGCAAACTCTGCGAAAGTGGAGAGAGACTCAACAAAATTTGAAGGGAAGGGGACGTTGTGCTTCTGAAGGACAATCAAGCTGCACGCAACGTGTGGCCTATGGCGAGGACTACCACTGTCTTCCCTGGAAGAGATGGAGTGAAGAAGGTGGAGCTCAAGACATCAGATCAAGAGGTTGTAAAATATTTTCAAAGACCCGTGTTGGAAGTAGTTCTTCTCCTGTCTGAAGACAAGGTTCAGGTTCAGAAACCATTGACAGTTAATAGTGACTTTTAAGGTCAGACGGGGAGTTTCTGCTCTTTTAGAGACTAAGTGCAGGATGCTTTACCTTTTATTTAATGTCTACCACAGTTCATGCAGTCCTTTATTTTGTAGAGATTTCTTTTATTTTGAAATTCGTAAAATGTTGCAAAACAGGAAGTAGTAACTTGACATGTTGCAGTCTCGGTAGAATCACGGAAGTGGTAGGCTGGTGAAGTGTTCAGATGTTGGAGACCCCAGGAAAATACCAACTTACCTCCTCATTCCCCGGCAGAATCAATGCCTGTATGTATAACATCATTGTTGGCGTTAAGCTAGTTCATAAATATAAATCATAAGTAGTTAGAAAAAAAACCCAAAGTTATTTGGCGTAAAATGTGGATGCTAATATGCGTGCTAGTGTTAGTCTGTCCTATAGCTTGATGCTAGGCTCTTTATCATTTGCAAATTTATTAGCTCACTTAATGGAAACTAATGTTGCTAATTTAAGTATTTCACTCTTTCTGTTTTAGTTTCACTCTCATCACATCATTTCATCTAAGTTGTACTGTGGATTCAATTTGAAGAAAGCAAATAAATCCTTCATGTTCATGAATGATGGAGAGTTTAACTCACTGTCTAGTTGAAGTTGTTACACCTCAGCGAGAGCAGTATACACAGTGAAAATATTTTAAAACATTTATGTATTCTTTTTCTGATTTTAACAAACATTGAACCTTCACTTTCCTTCTGAAAAATATTATTTTAGACAGATAAAAAATTTAATCAAGTGTTTTGTTCCCTCTTTTTTTTTTTACATAAAAATGAACAGATTCAAATTCAGAGAAAGTATTAAGTTGATAAGCAGTATTGTAAAATACAACGCTGTATTTAAAACAGTATATCTTTAAATCAAGCTGTCAAAAAATTAAATAAAGACAAAAATCTGAAGAATGGACAAATGCCAAGAACTTCCCTGCTGCTTATCCAGTGTCAGCACCACAGGTGGTGATGTACACTGAAAGCTCTGATTCTCCTTTACTGAGGACTGACCTTGATCGTAATTAGTTCAGTTTCATATTTGAAAAACAGGATGACTAAATTTCATTACAGACGCTGCTGGGGGTGACCCAGGTTTGCTAGAAATGTCTTAAAAGTACAAATTCACTTTACAGTGACCTTAAAATATACAGACACACACATAAACAGACATGCTTTGGTTTTAAATCCCCATGAAAATTGCCAGCTGGTGTCTATTGTGTTTCGTGAAATGATATTGACATGTCTGCAACCAATCAGTCAATGAATTAGTTAATCAGTTACTCAAACAACCAACCAAAAATTTTCCATTCACACAATTTTTTTTTTTTTTTTTTTTAAGCACACCAAACCTTTTATCTAACAGAAATTAATTAATGCGTGCATTAACAACCCAGTATCACAGAGGGGGAAAAAAAGACAATCAAAATCTGGTAAAAAATCATAGCTTTATAGTGAAAGTCCTACCAAAAAGGTTGCCAGTGAAATGGAGGACCACCTATACTCTTTGCCCGCGAGACGGAGGAAAAAAAAGCCAAGAAAAAAAAAGAAATAATAATCGGGAGAAAATATGAGTGTACATCGGTGGAGCATTAGCCAGATGGAGGCAGAACGCGAAGGTTGCAGGCTTTCTGCTGGATAGGTAAGATAATTCAATCTTACAGTGAAGTTTATTTTGCCGTTATGTTAGAAACAGGGCAGGGTGGTCCAGCAACTACTTTATCCTTGCGTTTAAGTCGGATCATTTACTGTTCTTTGCTATATAAAATGGCAGAAACGGCTAATTTGTTAGTTAGCCTACAGTAGAAAAGCTCCCTTGCAACAGTTTGCAGTTGTTATTCTTCACAGAAGTTATACCAGCAGGTGACCGTGCGCTTCTTTCAGAAGTATTTTCCGAGAGCTTTCCCTCGTGTTTCATATTTTATTTCAGCTGATTTGTCAACGGGGGTGGGTAGTTGTCCTCCTTCTAGTCAGACAAAATAGACCAAAGTAATATGTAATGTAATATAATATATAGTAAGGTGCAGAGGTGGAGCTAAACAGGCAAGCTAAGAATGCAAAGTTAGAGACTTTATATCCAGAAATCTGGATAATGAAGCACTAAAGGTGCATGGATGGAAGTTATTGTGCATTTTGTGAATTTTTCTCTCTCCTCACCATCTAGAAGCTGTGAGATTGTAATCCTGTTTTCTGTCTATTCACCTGATGGCTGATATTCAACAGATAATGTTCCTTCTTTGTTTAGAAGGAAGCTGCTATACAGCTTTAAATTCATCCTGCTGACTTTTTACCTTTGAGTTAGTAAATCCTGAACATTTCATCTTTCTTTCTCATAAATATTTGATTTTATATATATTAAGAAATATTTTAGCTGTTGCTGTTTAAATTAAAAAAAAAAAAAACTGCTGCTAAATGTGTTTATGTTTTTAGTGCAGGGGTCGGCAACCTTTACAATCCAAAGAGCCATTTTTCCCTCAGCCAGCTAAATAAAACTCGTTTAGAGCTCCAAATGTTACAAGACCTTTTCAAAAAGGCAACCTAATATATATGTTTTAATGAAGAGCCACCATAGGATATTTGTTATTTTTGAAGAACCACATCTATATTTCCATTTTTAGGTTTTAAAATAAAGAAAAACATAAAACTTGTATAAAATGAGGATAGACAGATGTAGATATTTGTGATTTTTTTTTTTAAAGTCCATAGTTTCCAACCTAATGAAAAGAAAAATAGATTTATAAAAATATTTGAAGCATTGTGGAAGGTCCAGACAGCTGCTTGCAGCAGATTAATCGCAACATGTCATGTGATTAATCGCAATAAAAATTTTTTATAGTTGCCCGGCACTAATATAAATATTATGTATGTACAGAGTGAAAGTTTATATTTAATATTCTAGATAGTAGTTTTGATTGAATTAGATTTAATTAGATCATTTTGTCATAATAATTTACAGATCTAATATTTAACCATGAGAAACAAGAGACTGCATTGTGTGAAAGGCTTTTGTTTTCCTATTGTGCTTGGTGAAATGCTATCCTCTGATGTATGATGTGCCATGGTGTATGATATTATCCTGTCGTATCATAGCTTTGTTTCATGGAAGGCATTTTGTCATGTCACAGCAGGATCAGAGTATGTGATCTGAGGTCCCCTTTGCTTTTTCTCACTTTGTCTTGCTGGTATTGTGCATGCTGGCTCTCTGTCACTGGGATACAGAATCGAACCAAAAAAAAACACATAAAAAAAAAAACACTGAACAACAACTCAGAAATGTATAAAAACTGATTTTACATGCCAAACCTGGTAAAGATAATAAGGGAATGTGTGCATGCAAGGGTCAGTCTAGCTAAGCATTTGTGAATTTAATACATTACAATGAGAGTGTGTACACAATGAAAACATAAAGAGGGCTTCTTCTACTCTGCTCACACAAATTTAATAAACATCCTCAGACGTAAGGATTGGGAAGCCTGTAGAAAAGCCTATTTTCTACTTGTAAGCTGTTATTCCCCATAGATTGTCAAACTAGCAAAGCAATGTAAATACAGAATCATATGCCCCAGGTGTGATGTCTGCCCAACTAGGAACTGTTCAAACAGAAAAAATGCAGTCTGAGTTGTCTCAGCATGATGTACATGTGTTGTGGAGGAATATGTCAACCATGCAATAGCCGGCAATGTTGGTGACATTGATGATTGTTTAATGCTTTTGGATAAAAGTGGAGAACATAGTGACCGAAATTACGTCAAGCTTTTGCTTTAGTGTCACACTTCATCACAAAAAGCGTACAAAGCAACCTGGATCACACAGGGAGAAGTTTGATTAACTCTATAGCACTTGATGAAATTACAGACAACAGCTCAGTGGTTGAATGTTGTAATCATGCACTCATGTATCTGACTGTGCTTGCCTTTGTGCAGCTGTGTGCATGATTTTATTGGTGTTTTCATGGTAACATGGTAGCATGTTAAGTCAATGCGATCAGCTGCCTAATGTTTCTTCATAACACTTCCTTCCCCATATAAACATTTACATTAAAAGATAAATTATCAATAAACTTGTAAAAGAGTAACAAACACAAAAGGATTGCAATTTAAAAGAATTTAAAGTAGAAATGACACATTAACATTATTTACTAGACTGAGTCTTAATCTTATCAATAATTATGCATGACAAATATAAACATTTTAAAGACTAACGTAGTGCCTTTTAAGTTTTCGTAGCAAGGGCACCGTCGTCTTGCAGTACCATAAGCTGTGACGTCATGGGGTTGGTTGGTGTCGCGGTCCCGATTAGAGTCCCCTTGTCCGCGTCAAAGTGAGAGAGATAACAGAGTGAACAATGGAGACTGGTGAACCAGGGCAGAGGAGAAAACAAAGAGGGGCACTACTTTATTGCTGCTGGGTGGAAAAAACTAATTTCACGAGTTCAGGCTGAGGACAAAACAAGTTTTCATAAACTTGCACTAAAACGGAGAACTGTACTGCTGTGCTGTTTGGCAGCACGAAGAGAAAAAACTTGTGCCGGGCAGTTATAAAAAAAATTAATTGCGATTAATCGCATGACATGTTGTGATTAATCGCATTGTTACACGCAAAATGTCTCTTTCCTTTAAAAGAAGGCCTATGGCTATATAAAGAAAATGCAGTACATTTTGGTTTGCAAACACTAAATCAGGGTCTCCAACCTGCGACTCTGGAGCTGCTAGTGGCTCTCTGGACCTTCCACAATACCTCTAAATATGTGGCTAAATTATTTTTCGAAATCTATTTTTCTCGTCATTAGGTTGGAAACTATGGACTTTTTCGTTTTCCACAAATATCTACATCCCTTAGAAGAAAGTCTGTCTATCCTCTTTTTATACAAGTTTTATGTTTTTCTTTATCTTAAAACCTAAAAATGGAAATAAAAATGTGGTTCTTCAAAAATAGCAAATATTCTATGGTGGCTCTTCATTAAAAATATATATATATTAAGTTTCCTTTTTGAAAAGGTCTGGTAACATTTGCAGCTCTAAAAGAGTTTTATTTAGCTGACTGAGGGAAAATGGCTCTTTGGATTGTAAGGTTGCAGACCCCTGAAATAAACACATTTACAGATTACAATCTCACAGCTTCTAGATGGTGAGGAGAGAGAAATATTCACAATATGCACAATAACTTCCATCCATGCACCTTTTGTGCTTCATTATCGAGATATCTGGATATAAATTCTCTAACTTTGCATTCTTAGCTTGACTGTTTAGCTTTACTTTTGCACCTGCACCCTCGGCTAATGGGAGTTAAGGGGTTAACATCTGGTTTCTGGGTGTAGCGTCAGGTGCATAAATGTAACTATAAACGTGTGTTGTATCAACTGAAAGTCCAGAATCTCTGCTAACAGCTCAGTAAAGCCATTTCTATGACCAACAAACACAGTTAAGACAACAAACAATTAAAAGACCAGGTACACAAAGTCTGAAAAATATGTAAACACAAATTATGGCTCCACATGGCATAAACACAGACAAATGACTTTTATACTGAAAGCTCACATCTCACAAATTCCACAGCTGGAAGTTTAATGTTGCAGTTTGTCCAAGTAAATGAATCACGCGAGGTAAACGTATTACAGGAATACAACCTGTAGGATTGTGGTGAAGAGGATCACAGAATGTAGGATAATCTGACTGACTGTTGTGGAAAACGGGGAGTCCTGTGGATCCAGCTGTGATGACCTCTGGCTGAGGGATGAAATAAAAAAATTATAAGGAATTTTAGAGGTTATAGGCGGTGAATTAAAAACCCTCTGAGCTTCTTAAGACTTTAGTCTGCTGGTCCAACAGGCCACTAGCTTGCCAGAGTTGTATATTCCTCCTCAAAACCCACTACAGACCCTGGAGTCAGGAGGGTTTTTTCTCTTCAGTGCTGCCAACCAGCGCAGCAGGACTGTTCTCCGTTTCAGCGCAAGTTTTGTCCTCGGCCTGAACTCTGTAAAACTCGTTTTTACACCCAGGATCGATACAGTAGCGTCCCTCTTTGTTTTCTTTTCTGCCTTGGTTCACCAGTCTCCATCGTTCACTCTGTTATCTCTCGCACTTTCACGTGGACAAGCGGACTCTAATCGGGATCGCGACACCAACCAACCCGTGATGTCACAGCTGATAATACTGCAAGATGGCGGCGCCCCTGCTTCGAAAACTAAAACGGCACTACGTTTTTCTTTTAAATGTTTATATTTGTCACGTTTTTTATAGAATTATTGATGAGAATAAGACTCAATCTAGTGAATAATGTTAGTTTGGTTAACTGTTTCATTCCCACTTTAACCCTTTAAAAACTACTCTATTATTTTTGTGCTTTGTGATGTCATTTCTTGAAGTATCCCCAAGTGCTTCATATTTCTATGATCCATGCAACTTAAGCCAGAAGATTATAAAAGTCAATGGTCAATAATGACTTATAAAAGTGTTGAAATTATTCCCTAAATGTGAGAATTGAACAATTTTCTTAATGTTGAAGAAATGACATGGAATGACTTGTGCTGTTCATGGGTGTTTGAGCAGAAGTAGATAACTTTAAAGGGATAGGATTTCTGAGCTATAAACAACATATTGTCATTTAAATGTGATGAAAACAACCTATACTATCGTTAAAATTAGTCATTTTTAAATTTCTTTAAACAAACACATTTTTGTGGGTCAAAAATTACTTAAAATGCCCTTTACAGGTTGAAACCTGGTTTAGTTTTTTGTGACAAAGTGGTAAACTTGGTGCTCCTTTATGTTAAAAACCTCACTGCCCCTTCCCTTCAGATGCACAAAAGGCAGGTCTTTGCCTTGCAGGCATAGAAACCACGCCTACCGATGCATATAGACGGATGTGAACTTGAAATCTGATGTAGATTCACTAGTTTCAGGCTTCTGGACTTTTACAGAGCTTTTGAGAAAATATTGCTTCAACGGGGATGACTTTTGATAGATTTAAAAGTAACACCAGACGTTAATATTTACCTGCTGATCCTCATCTGGCGACAGATAACACCCCAAATCGTGGCAGCAGCTACTTGCAGCGGCACTTCTGGCAGCTGCCACAGCCTGCCTCAAGTCGCCACAGCTTGCCAGAGTCTGCCGGAGCTGTTGACACAGGCCAGCGCAACAACGCTAACGGCTCAGACTGATCAGATTCAGGACCACCTTGTTCCTCCACCACCGTGATGTTTAGCTGAGGGGATTCTGGAGGGGAAAAGGAACAATCTGTGGTGTGGGTGCTTTGTGAATCTGCATCACTTTCCATGTTGCTAGTGGCTGCTGAACTGCTGACTGTCATTCAGTCATTTCTGCCTGTGTATTTACGACCCGCCCACTCTCCACCCTCTGATCCCCCCCACATCTCGCACTGCAACCCTTGCAGTTTCTGGCATTTTTCAAAATATGGCAGTGGGTGTAGTTACACAAAAATTAGGGGGTCAAGTAACACTTTAATTGTGATTTAAAAGTGAATGTGAAGAACACTGAGCTTTTCTTCATGAAGATTAGTGCTGTCTGTGTCTGTCTGTGTGACAGGGAGGGGGACAGTAGTTCACATTTTTTGTCTGCTGATGGGAGTGTGTTTGCATCGGGTAGGAACACCGGACATACAGAGAGCAGAGGAAAACACTGGATTTTATTCCCAGCAACAAAAACAGGTTAAACTTTGGTGAACAGTTGTCAATATAACACTTAATTGTACATATCATACCATACCATGTTGTCGTCCAGCTTAACATGATTCAACGGGTTAATAACTATGGAAATTTTGTGAAATGTAACAATAGATGCTCTTATCAGGTTGATGTTGTGACCAGAAAATAAAAATCAGTCAGTCAGTAAAACAAAGAGATCACGTCCACAGTCTTTCAACTTAAACTTGTCAAAACAAAACTATGTCAAACATCTGACACTTTTTTTCTCTCTCACCTAGAATTTAGTATAAAGGAGGGATGTCTGTTGTCCTCACATAGGGAATCCCCACAAACCCTTTTTCATGACAAGCAGGGATTATGAAAGTCAACCTTTCCTAATCCCCATCAGGTCTTCAGCTGTAGTTCAAAGGCAATGGCTTGACCAAGGGTGGTGCAGGCGTAATTCCTAACTAACATGCATGAGGAGGAATTTAAGTCTGCTAAGCATTTCATGTATTCTCATGATTCGTGACAAACATGAGAAAATCTGTATCCTGGATTAAAGGTCAGGTGGCAAATCTAGAACAGAATTTTTGCTAATATGCCAGCAATTAGTGTACTTATTTATATATTTTACTTTGTTTGACTAGCAAGTCGGAAGTCATTTATACTCAGTCAGCTCAAATAAACACAACTAAAATTCCTATCTTGCTGTTTCCCTTTTAATAAGATGCTAGTTTGATAACTGCAGCAGGTTGAATATTAAAATCTCAAAGTTGTGACTATAAATTGTGTAAATATGGACACTGTCTTGTTGATGCCTATGACTGGACAGTATATATATATATGTATTTAATTTGTGATTCATTCTGCTGTGAGCCTGTTATAAGCTTGTACATGTTTATAAAGCATATTTTCAGTCACACTTCAGGGACCTCTATCCCAAATAGCTGTGGAATCACTTGTTAAACATGACTATTGATGTGGATGTTATTATTTTAGTTGGATTTTGGCACAGACTATGCATTGGTGAATGAATTCTGCAGTATCTCACAAATTAAATTAGTCTTTTACTATTCCATGTCCAGGAAGTGTTGTGTTGCATATTTAATATATTATTAGACATTCTCAGGATCTTTTATCTAGACAGTCTGCAGTGTTTACACTTTTTATTTGAGACACTGGCATTTCTTATCTGAAGGGCCCTGACTGTTCTGGATCTGTGATAATAGGACAAGGTTGGCTTGACTTCTCACAGACAGTGACTTCCAGACTTCCATGACAAAGACATAGGTCTTACACTCTTTTTTTGTCTTGAATAGAGATTACATATTCATAACAGCATATCTCTGCTCTAGATGTTTGTTAGAATCTGCTCCTCTGACTTTATTTAGTTCAGCTTTTAAAGCTGTAATCTGTTAAAATGCAACATATTTGTGCCCCTGATTCTACCGTATTTATTATAACAGTTTCTTGAAATTGTCTAGATTGTTTTGCAGTTAATAATACCAATACGTCACGTGTCATTTAACCCAGTAGAAGTTATATTACCCTCCCACAGGCTGAGGTGGTCTTCTAAAAACTGACTATTGCTACAGTGTACAGATGACTAGAATCCAGTCAGCATTGCAGATCTTTACAGCACGGTGCAGGACTATATGATGAAATGTCCCCCAGCCCTTCTCAGAATGAGCAGAAAAATACAATTGGCGTCAGATCATAAGACAACTGGATTTAGAACTGCACCCCTTGATTAAAATGCAGAGTGCTGTCTCTGACTGCAAACAATGGCATCTAAATCCCCTGATGAGGAAAAATTCTCAGCCTCACTTCCTCTCTCCCGTCTATATGCGTGCATTGTGCTAAGTGTCAGACTGCTAAAAATTACTTTGCATGATTAATTTCTCTACCACAATCATGCCAACTATTGAAATCTAGAAATTTGGACCTGAATCAAAATCCTCCTTTGTTTATGAATATATGAATTTGACAAACTAAACTACTTCAGTGTGGGTGGTGGGTTCATAAAAGTATTTGTAGCCTATGAGTCTTCATTTAGGGACATTGCACCCTATATGTCTGGTCATGCTTGCCTAATAGTGATGGGATGTTCGGCTCTTTTCAGAGAGCCGGCTCTTTTGACTCTCAAACGGCTCTTAATTTAGCATCTTTTTTAGCCCCCTAATTTACCTTAACTTTGCAAAAATTAATGAATTGTGTTTTGAAAACCCGTTTGTGTTCAGCATTTTTACGAGAAGCCTTATATTTGCCTCTTTTTAAGCATTGATTCTGATACAAAACCACTTACTTTTGTTTAATATTTCAACAAAAATCTTATATTGCACAAATGGACAAAAACAGCAAACAAATCCACAAAACAGAACGAGAACCAAACTTAAGAAAAGTCCTCTGTGCAGGTTGGCATTCAGAAAAATAAGATGCCTCATCGTGGATGGGCTGATCTGGTTTCTCCTCTGTGTGACAAGGGTTTTATGACATGACATACTCACTCAGGTACTGTCCTCACAGCTGTCTGCTGTCTCATACAATGTAGTGCCATCTATCCCCACCCTTTCTGTTATCACATAATGCTATGAGCCTATATCCACACATGTGATTGGCCGCCTGTCCATGCGGGCCACTCCGAACAAAGCAGTGCCATGGGCAGAGCTGGGGCTGAAACTAAGCGGGCAGTAAAAGAAAACAAAACAAATCTGGGAGCCGGCTCTCAGTCGGTGGGCTGTTCTGATTCACTACCAAGCATCGGCTCTCAGAGCCGGCTCTTTCATGCATGGCACATCACTATTGCCTAAAATTATCCATTAATTCAATTTAAAATATCCTACTATCAGTGGTTTTGAATGGGTAAAAGGTAAAATGTTTTGCATTTGCAGCTCCTCAAGTGGTAAGTTAATCTATAGTGTGCAGTAAGGGATTTAGGGGGCCCTGAGCGTTGCATCAAACACTTTCAAACTCTTTTTAGCCAGGTTGACAAAGCACTGGGAACATTAGCTATTGGCACTGCACTGTATAAGTTGACCTAGTATTGACATGATTCATCTTGTCATTCCTCTATCAGTTACAGCCTCGTGCATCTGCCCACCTGCGCCAGATAGGCCATGCATAATTAAGATCATAACCCACAGCGAAGACCTGACCCTGTCACCGCATTGAAAATAATTCTGACCAGCCCAGGGGCACACTTATCCCAGATGCCCAATAGTCCTTGTTTCAATGCTTCTGGATTGGCCCTAACTTATTGCCAGGCAGAGCACGCATTGTTAAGATCAAGGTTTTGCAAACACATTGTTATATCCTCATAAAATTGTTTTATGAAAATAACTCACATGCCCTTCTCTGTTCGTTCCTTTATCCTTGTTCGTCTATTTAGATTTATGGGAAAAAATTTAAAAGGACAATAGAATTACTTGTGTTATTAAATAGTTATCTGTTTCATAATGTCCCCCGGCCATCACCTTTGGTCTGACAACACTGACTTCACTTTTCAACATTTTTTATGAGAATAATACAGTGATAGTATAATGCAATCTTAAGCAAACCCTAAAGTTGACACTTAAGATGTGGGGGAAATGCATAGAAAATCACATAAGGACTCAACATCACCGGATTTTCTTTCTGAAAAGTCAAGGGTTGCTAAACTTGAACTGGATTCCAGTAAATGTAAATAAGAGACAGATACTGCATGTCCTTGTTTCCGCAGCTGAATCAATTCATCAGTCTGTGATCAAATCAGTGCTCATTTAGACGTGCGACAGTTTAATAAATCAGCTGTTGAGAGCTTCATATGTCTCGGCGAGTGTTTGAATCTGTGGTGTTTCCAAGACGGGTTGATAAACGACGGCCAATAATTTTCAAGCTGATGTCTGCATGTCATTTCCTGCAAATACTGTGTGTGCTGTAACAGCTGTGACTGTCGTAGGAATATATTTTATAAGTCAGCTTTAGAAAGAAACTGGCTGTCCTTTGAAAAGACATCAATCCCCAAACACCCACCATGACAGTAAGTCCCATGCACTGATCCATGCCCACGCAGTGCATTCACATCATGTCCAGAAATTCACTGGCTTCACTGCTTCTTATTCCTCACAACTATTAGCAGCAGCAACTCTGTTTCTGGCTGAAGCTGCTGCCTGGATGGGCTGACAAAGCCCACATGAAAGGACAGTGGGAGACATAATCATTCCACCAGTCCAGCCAGCTCCACTAGTCTTTGAAGTTGTTGCAACCTGAATCATTAGTGCAAGGGAACACCCTGTAGCTCTAAACAGTGTATCTGTACAAATCTGAGTACACAGTGACAGTCTCCACGGTGAGCTCAGACACACTACACATTCAAAACATTAATGTTATCCGACTGCCATTAGCAACTTTTTATTTGATCTGTAGTTGACTCCATTTCGCTGACTTTATTCTCTGAGTTTATCCAGACCATTTTAATCCCTGATTATTTCTACCTACAAAACAGCAACCCCCCCAGACAAGCAGCTTGAATCATTATCCAGGTTTATAAAGATGCACATTTATTTCTCTAAAGCCTCGTGTTAACTCCCACCTTTACCCTGATAGCACAAGGCTGCCAGCTCAGGAGAGCTCCTTCTCTGGTCACATGTTTGGTGTTATTTGAACTTATTATTTCTTGTCTGCCAGAATTAGGCCTCCTTCCCTTCATCCTGCCCATTAAATATAGTTTGTGAGAAGCTGTCTCTGAAAGATGGAGTGGGACTAAAATGCAACTGTGTCTCAAAAACCTTTGTTCTCTTCAGTCATCTTAGGTTTCTAGAGCTCTCTCACTAACTTGTGATCAACAGCATAGCTAAAAGGTCACACGGAGTGGTGGGTTTAAATTAAGTGTGAGGTGGATGATGTCTGAATTCAGTAGTCGGTTTCCTTCTCGCAATCATCTGGGTATTTTCATTTATTTATGTATTTTTACCTACAAACTATTTTGCCATTTTGGCTATGGATAAGATACGTTAAATATAAAATGTTTGTTGTTTAGACATCAGCCAATCTGTTCAAAAAAGATCTCACACCCTCACAGACAGCCGTGTCATAGTAATGCATGTATGTATTGGAAAGTGTGTGTAATAAATCGACTTTTTCAGCTCTGCAGTGAAACAAAAGTACATCAATGATACTCAAACCTTCCTCTCACCCCATTGACTCACATTTTTTTCTCTCTCTCTACACCACAGCCTCTACTCTCACAGATATCGCACTGCTCTCAAATTTTCTCACCCTCTGTAACCTATTCTCAGCCTCTCCCTCCCTCGCTTCTCTTCTCTCCTGCTGCCCTTCCTTCAGTCCCTCCCTCACAAACTACTTGCTATTCAGTTCAGGGAGGCTGCAGGCAGCATTGCTCTAGCTCCCCGTACTGCTGCAGCAGGACTAGACTTTTTTTATTCGCTGCTCTCTCTCTCTCTCTCTCTCTCTTTCTCTCACTTTCTCCCCCCCCTCCTCTGTCTGATAACCAGACATTTCCCCTCACCTCCTCCTCCCATTCTCCTGAAACTATGCACCTAAACCTTGGCTTACTGCCCAACATGCTTAGTGTTTAACCCTTTGCATTCTGTTACTGCTTCTAATTTTTTTTTCTTGTCTAAAGAACGCATGGACTATGAAAAGATCAGTCAATCAACAACAACAAGATTAACAAAGCAGCTCTTTAACATATATTATGAACCCTCTTTATGATTATTTATGAACTAGTTGAAATTAGTTATGTATATTGTGGCAAATGTCCATGCCCTTAACATAAACAGTATACCATCACACTTACCTTAATTCGATGCCAACTGGATACCACCCAAACATTTGTGTATAGAAACCTTTCTTTGTGTCACACCATCTCAGTTAGCCATGTATTTGTTCACTCAAGCAGGAAGTCTTTATTAGGCAAGGCAAGGCAATTTATTTGTATAGCACATTTCATGTACAGGACAAGTCAAGGTGCTTTACATAAAACAAAAGCATTACAGATATTAAGAAATAGGAAAAGACAGCAACAACAGCAAGAATCACAATAAAATCATAAATTAAAATGATTAAAAAGAGAAGTTAAAAAGTTACCGTGCAGAATTTATTCATAGGCGCATGAAAAAAGAAATGTTTTTAACCTGGATTTAAAAATGTCTACATTTGGTGAAAGTTTAATCTCCAC
>JBAMHW010000004.1:12187030-12202977 GCA_037177495.1 Rhadinocentrus ornatus
GAAAAGGGTGGAGTGCTCTCTCCAGGTCTGCAATAGGGTCCTGCCCCAAGTGGAGGAGTTCACGTATCTCGGGGTCTATATATATATATATATATATATATATAATTTATAACTAATTTATGTAATTAATTGCATTGAAATAATTAGCGCATGGGCAGCATGACAAGCCCCGTACACCTGTCATTTCTCTGTTATGATGGCGGATCGTGAAGAGGCAAGATAGAAATGAGCCACAACCGCACTTTAAAAAAAAAAAAAAAAGCTTTTCTCATAGAAGTACATTATATGCTGCATTTACTGACATCTGACATTTACCCAAGAAAAGGTCAGTTAACACAAAATATTTTTAGCATTGACTCGTTCTGTTGATACAATACATAGGCATAGTCGTGAACGGTGATGAATCATGGTTAATTTGTAAGCTGTGATTAATCTGAGTAAAAAATTTTATCATTTGACCCTTGGAAAAAGTAGTATCTTCCTATGCACCCTCTTCCCTCTTGGCAAAAATAAATCTTAACATCCAGTCTGCAGAGGGACAGACATCTTAGCCAAAGTGATCCTTCATTAAAATCACAGACTCCAGGTCAATGACAACAGCTGTGCTGTATAATTGCTCATTTGTGTTTTTTTCCTTGAAAATAAATGAGAGCAGGTTACTTTGGAGACAACATTGTGCTTTATCCCCAATGATAACACGTTGTTCTAGTTTTTCTTCTTCTTCTTCTTCTTTTTTTATAGCCTTGCAAGTGAACCTCAGGTGTGAAAATGATAGTGGATTTCTGTTTTTCTGAGTGTGTTAGGCTTGTGATAGATGATGTCTGGGTCTGCCCCTTATACTGCATGACCTAGCATAAAAGCATGCCTTTATGCCAGTTAAATGAAAAACCAAAAAGGAATATAAACCTTCCACCAACCTCTTGTGCCGTTTATCTTATATCTACCAATTTAGCTTGACTTGAATATTATTTAGCATGTTTTGTGTTTTTTTTCTGCCATCAAATTGAAAATGAGACACCAGAAATTCCAATACAAACCACTCATCTGGATGCATTTTGCCTTGCTGTTGGCATTGTGGTGTGTTTTCTTTTTTGGGGTATCCTGTAATCACACTAGCTGATAGTCACCACTGCACCTCTTTAAGTTGTACTTAATGAGAACAAGTCAAATTGGCCCATCTGTGGCCCCACAGCAGAGGGAGCGCAACTTATCTTAATGAGGATCTGGGTAGCCATTATCAGCTGGTAACCCGACCAACATGTTATCGTCACACACTCCCAGCTCACACACACACAAACACTTTCTCACCCTCTTGTTATCAGTTTGCCTTCCCTCTTTAAGCTTGCCACAGACAGTGTAACCACATTGGACAGTAATTGTACCTCTCACTCCTGCCTAATTGAATTGACAAGGAGCCGGAATTGATATCATTTAACTCATTGATCCTGGGAGACAATGAGGCACAATGCCTCATGCTCTCCCCCCACCTGACTTCTATTTTCTTCCCTCTGATTAATCTGTTCACGAATTCCAACAAATTACCAGATTCTTTCGTCATCCTTTTACCGGTCAGATACCGGGTACAGATCATTCCACACATTATATGTGTTATTTCATCATTATGAGTTTTAAGGTCAGAAATGCAGTGAAGCAGATTGGACTGCAGTGCACCAGCAAATTACACACTTACCTGAGAGACCTGACACCTGAGAGAATAGGCATGCTCACAACCCAGCCGCACACACCATCTACCAGCCGTCTCCTGAGTGGGCCAGAGTAACTCCACTTCAACTGCCTCCATTACCCCACGCATGAGATCCTTATTGTCAGACATGTTCTTCTGTCTTCCTGCCTCCAACAGAGAGTGAATGAGTGCACACTGGGGGGGGTGTTAAACAGATGTCCAGCAGACAGACATGCATATGACATGGTGAAATATTTGTTGGATTTTATCCAACACACAGCCAGATATATTAATTTAGACCCAGCCAAGATGAATGTGAGCTCAACGCATTGACTAACCCATGATTCATCACTGTGGACAGCTTTGTATGTAAAGTTTGTAATCGGGGATTCATGCATAGGGTTTTTAATTGAGCATTTTAAATTCCAACATGAGCAATACATGTGTCATCATATCATTAATGCATTTGTTATATCAAAGTAGAGGAGTAAGAGAAGCAATTATAGAACAGGACAAACCTTTTTTTTTTTTAGTTAAATTGTCTTGACTTTAGCTAACTGTCAGAACTGTCACATTAATTTCAAAGATTCACTGCATTGGTCACAAAAATAAATAAACAACTACTCAGTAGGAGCTTAAAATATCAGTTCCAGGGTTTTGTCCATTTAGTGTGACATTGTTGTTCTGGTTTAATCTCAGATTAAAGAGTTTTGAGATTAAAACAGCTTGGATTTCCAATTCTGAAAATACAATTTGAAAACTGAGCACACTTAACTTGGTTTATCGGTGTCTCTATGGGACCTTTTAGTGCCATCCACAATATTACTATGTTGCAATTAAGGTTGCTGGTTGATGTTGGGGCATTATCTGCAAATGTTTGGAAGTGTATTTTGGGTGGTGAGCATCTGTAATCCTGTGTGTTGCTCTGGAGCCTTTAATGACACATCCGGCTCTGAAGGCAACACTATGACTAATGTCGTCATGTTCTCCTCTTTGCCGTTGAAGTCAATATGTGAGTGTTTGTTTGGATGCGTGGCACATAATAAACGGTAACTGACTGCCATTTCCTCTTCCCCCCTTTATGCCAGTCAACAACTAGATAAAAGCTTTCATCAGTCCTCATGCAAACAGTGCAGTAGTCAGTTTGTAGTTAATATTGGAGTGAATTTCAGATATACTGTTAAAGACATGCATGCCAGTTCTTTTCCTTTCTGTTTGGTGCATTGCTTCACAAAAAATGACTGCACTGTGTGATTGCTACTAGAAGTGGGAATGACTTGCTGTAGTATGAGCTGGAAACAAATGATTCATTCTTACTGTAATGTTTAACATCCCTATGCATGACAATGCTATATGAGCTTTGGCCATGGGAAAGCAGCAATATATAAAACAAAAAAGAAGAATTGAATCCTTTTTGTAGCTGCAGGACCTTGTCAATGAGCACTGCTTTCACATCAGTGACCTTGCATACATGTGTATTGTCCGCAGCACATACCCACTTTGAAACGCATGTGGAGCAGTGAGCGTGACAAATCCGAAATGAGGAAAGTGCTAGAAGATTATGATTTGTTGTCCCTAAACTGGCACCTTTACAAAGCGTTTTGTGGAGCACAACAGCAATAAACAAGACAGGTTTGCTTTAAACTTCCAAAACACGGTGTTTCCTTACTGATAGGTGCACCATAACCACGGTGAGGAAGCTGCTTGCACGCCTCCTGAGCAAGTGAAAGACCAGAGTTGTCACTACTGTCATGCCACAGCCCAGAGTTCACAGTAGGGGCCTTTGTTATCTCCCCTCTCTGTTGCATTCTGTTGTTACAACATGAACACTCATAATTAATGCGAAAGCTCATATTTCTGATATTGACCGAGGCAGCGAAGGTTATGATTGGGAGTGAGTTTACAAATGAGATGTGCATATGATGTGGACTCATTTGGTTCTTTGTGACACATAGATACGAGGTATTCTGTTCCACTAAATTATCAAAAGGGTAGAGTAATAGGTTACTAACACAGATAAGCAACCCCATTTGCTGTTCTAGACAGGATGAAAACTAAATTGCTCCTTTACTCCAGGTCTGAGTGGTCAGTGCATCTCATTAAACCCTTACTGGAGGATTTGGAATCTGTGTCACCAGGTGTACGTTGCTTCGTAAAAGTGTAAAATCAAACTGACTGGTCACCTTCAGCAGAAAACCTTACATGGTTGCTTAGCAACAATACAAAAGCTATGTATGCTGGTATTGCTTTGACAAAGGATGTCTTTTGTTTTTTTTACAATCTGATAATCATCCCAGTACCTTTTTTTCTTCTTCTTCTTCTTTCTTTTCTTTCCCCCCAAACATCTCCAACAGTTTTTTTTTGGTTGCTTTGTCCTCGTGAAACAAAGAAGTTTGTTAGAAGAGTGAAGGTGCCAGTCATTATTCAGTTGTTAAATCAGATGACAAAGCAATTAACATAGATGATTATTTATAAGCATTCAGCTGGAAGAGATGTGGGATTTGACTTGATGCAACAGCTGATTGAGAAGACCTGAGAGGGAGTTTCTAATAGAGCAGTAAACATAGCCCATTCTTCACCTTTAACCATTATACTCTTACATGTTTGGCTACAATGCTGCAGTTATTGCAAATTAACTTTATTTGGTTTGTTTAAAAAAAGTAAGCCAGACAGAGAGAAATTAATATTTGAATATGAAACTTGTAAATGCAAGCCTTTTTTTTTTGTTGTGAGGTGCCAATAAGTAAGATGCTGTGTTGTCACAGAGAGACCTGAGTGAAAACTAGGATAATCTTGATATTAGGCAGTTGCTCATCAATGCCCAGAAACATGTCTAGTAAAATGTTTATAGTAATAACTCTTTTTTTTAAATTCTATTTCCATGTTAAAAATCCATTTATAAACATAAAATTCAGAGGATTAGGATGAGGATTTTTTAAATTCTAATTTACTTATTTATTTTTTATTTTGCCACCGTCCACTGTTTCACACACTTTTTCATTTTCTCAAAGTCAGCACAGAGTAGCACTGCATGAGTCCTTAAGCAGAAATGTTCGATTCAAGACTCCGCCGCTGTTTTTTTAACTTTCAGGCCAAGCTGCCATTCCAAATCAGATAATAAAATTGGAAATCTAATAACTTTCTCTTCATGGTTTCTGAACAAAAACACTAAAGCTTGTAAGTGGTAAATTGAGCCTGTAGCCGTAGGTGGATCATCTTGCTTGGCCAGGCTTTTCGCTGAATTGAATGGAAATATTTTTGAATGAAAAATGGAGAAAGATCCTGTCATAGTGTCACCTTTGGTGACTCGTTTGGTTGCTCTGCTTGTTAAATGGGGAGAATTGAAAGCTGGAGCGGTGAGAAGCTGTGCTGCTTGCCCAGTGAAACTTCCCACTGTCAAGTTAAAAGAAGCAGCTTGTGACTCTGTGTGTATCAGGTGAAGCATGTGGTAGTCTGCACCCTCCTAGAGCCATCCGTAGGAGTTGGCATTGAAAGGAAGTACAGCACAAAGGGGAATTGGTGACAACTAAATTGATACTTGCAAGAATGGTTAGTTGCTATTTAACCTTATAATTTCACTCACGTTTGTTTCTCTAACCAGTGAACATGTTATTCTCAGATGGCTCCGTGAAACTTTGCATTTATGTCTTCAGCATTCTGCCCTGAAACAGTCCTTGTTAAGTCTCTGTTAAAAAATCTTCTCTTACATTTGTGATGTATGTGCAGTGTTACAATGTTAGTTTAAAAAAAAAAAAGTAATACTTGTAACTGCATTAAGTATTTTGTTCCTTTTCACAGACTGGCAGAAAAGAGAAAGGTGACCCCCTGAACACAGCCATTGATAAAATGACCAAGAAGACCAGGGACCTGCGCAGACAGGTGAGATCTCGCTTTCACAACACTTCATCTTCATCTTCATCAGTACTCTTCAGCACTGGACGACTAAATGGACAGACAAAATATGGAGATATTTCACACAATAAATAGGATTGTGTGACACGTAGAGCCGACCAGGTGGTTGGCCGACTGTGACAATGAAACTGAGCAGAAGTTAGGGTTTTTAGGGATCACTGATATTAATTTTAGACTGTTTCTGATAGATAAAGTGTTTGTTTCCTGTGTTCCTCCTTTTAACAACACTTTAAAATTACACTTGACTCTCTTGTAGACACACAGTTTTCAGTCAGTATGGCATGTATATATATATATATATATATATATACATGTGTGTGAGGGGTTTAGCTTCATGTTTATTCTCAAAACAGTTTTATCATTAAGCTGCAGTAGAAAAAAAAAGACAGTTTCCAAAAGCTTATGCCCTCCATAAAATCATAAGAAATGTTGATGTGATTCTCATATTTACTAAAGGCAAAATTAAACTGGCTTTTTTCCCCATTGGATTGTAAAAAATGAAAAAAAATGTGTCTTTAATAAAGGAAAGATGCATGCATAGTTTTCTTTTCATCTTTCAAGCACACCTCTTAGGTGATCTTTCACATCTCAATCAATTAAAACTCCTCAGGAGTGGTATTGCACATCTGAAGAGGTAGTTAATTTATATTCCCTCCCTATACATTACAGCTTGAGATGTTCTTATATCACTTGTTTTCTTCTTCTGTTTTGGAAAAGAAGCAGTTTACAGAATGGTTGTGTCCTGTCTGACCTCTGGAGATGATGAGATCTTTGTACCCTGCTGGGGGGCTGTCTGACAAGCTGGCAGGCAGTATTCACTCTGACAGCATGTTCTATTGACTCGGGGATTGGCTTGACAGAATGGGCGTTGTGTTTAAGCTTTGTGTTAAGATGGGAGGGCAAACTCGCAGCACACATGCAGGCACTACATTGAGTTGTGATAGTGTAATTATGTCAACAAGACGCATGCCGAGTTTAGCAAGGCAGTGGCACCGTGTAGAGATGTAAACCCTTCCTGAGGGGAGGAGAAGAGTTGTGCGTTTGAGAATTTCCGCCTCCAACATCTCCATTGTGAAGAGGAGGGATCAAATATTAGAGCAGACAAGCACAGATGATAGACAGCATTTGTGAAATGGGAACAGGTAAGACCAAGCAAGCTTTTCAACGACACAGCCAGAGAAATGCTGTGTTGTTTTCGCTGTCATGCAAATGTTTACACATGTGAGACAATGCCAAGCTGTCTGTTATCCTGGGCCAATTCGGTAGATGTCAAGCATACTGTTTGTTCACGCCTCCTTTTTCCCCTCTTTCTTCTTGTTGAAGCACCATCATGTCTCAGGAAAGTTAAGCTCAGCAACATTTAAATCACTCAAATATGGTGAATTATTAATTTCCAACATAACACTAAGAGTATATTTTGCATTTAAAGATACAATTGACACGTGTGAAAATATGACAATGAAGCCCTTATTCTTACCTCCTACATTCCAATAACAGCACAGATACTCTTACATATTAATTACCTGTATCTCCTCATAGAAGAGTTTCAATCTTCACTAGAGAAAATGGTAAAATTAAAGACCTTTAAGTCATTACTTTGCTCTGATGTTTAGATTTGCACAGTAGCAGGGAACTTCTTGACTATGTCCCTCAGCAGGACAGCACATTGTAATTTGCATATGCTTTTACGAGCCTCTCAAGAGATAACAAACCCACTGCAGACTGTCTGACCACAAAAACCCTCCTGCATGTAGGAAATTTTATTACCTGACAAGATTACACCAAGACAAAAGGCTTTTCCAGGACTTCATCTCCATAAGTCAGGGCCCCTTATGCCTCACTAGTCCTTTAACAGCAGGTGACCCTCTGCTTTCCTGCTGTACATCTGGTACTGGCAGCAGTGAAACTTTTTTCATGCTCACGCTCTGCTCCAACAGGATATAGACACAGATCATGACAACATATTTTAAAACAAGCAGACAAAGGGAAAACGTTGACATTACTTCAGGTTTTACTGCTAAAGGTGGTTATGTGAGCTATTGATCATTTTAGTACACTTGGTTTTTCACAAACAGCTTCTGCATTTTGGTTTAGTTGCTGTGTGAATAGAAAATTACCTGCTTGCCAGATCATTTTTATCATGTCCTGATACATAAAATTTAAGATCTAAAACAAGGTTCCTTTTCCCATGCCTTTATATTTTGCTCTCAAAAATGTCACTTAAGCAACAATAACGAAAGATAAAGACAATGGATGGTACGGCTTGAAGAGTATCTCAAATAAATTATTCAAACCTAGAAGCATGTTAACCCTATGAAAATTAAAATATAATCAAGACAAGGCAAATTGAAAAAAAACTGGGATCTATTCAAAAATGTATGAACAGGGTTATGGTTGAAGAGTCAAAGTACGGTCACTCCTGGTCTCTTTCTTGTTTCTTTTTTCAGTGCTGCTTTTAGATAAATGCACACCCACACACACACAAACAGCCAAGGGGTTCAAACCATGAAACCACAACATTAAAAGTTCAAATTACACTAGAAAGACCATTGTTGCTTGCCCTATTGCTTTCTCCTTTCTGTCAGCTGTCAAACAAAGGAAATATTGCCTAAAAACAAGAGGAAAGCTTGTAAAAGCTTTCTTTTCCTCTAGTTCCTGTTACAAATTTGCATGAACTGTAGGCAGTTTTTAATAAAGAATAAAAAAATAAATAAATCAGATGTAAAACACAAAGTTTTTGCAAAGCTAATATTTATTAACCTCAAGGTAGTAAATAAAAAACTTGTTTTGACTTGTGCTATAAAAAAACGTGTAAAGTTCAGCATCAAAACGGCAGTCCAAACAAATAGCTCACAGCCACATAAATAAACCAAAGTATTGTCAACAACAGAACTTTCGATTCACTGCATAAAATGTTTTCCAGTGACTTCGTGTCGCTTACTATTATTGTGCCAAGTAGGGATTTTTTTTGGTCAGATTTGGACCAGTGTCTAAAATTGAATCCCCTTAAGATGTTTGAGATGTACAAAACTAAAGCCAAAGTTTTAGATAGCTTAGGCATTTGGATTATGATTCAATATGCTCTAACACTGGGAGATCTGAAACATCCCAAATTTGTCAAACAGCATGATAATGACTTGAAGCATACAGTCACATTGATAAAAAAAAAAAAAACTATCTTGATGGAATGAGGTATAAAAGCAGAATACAACTACATGAAAAACGACGTGCCTCAGAATTATTGCATTTGGCTTAAATGTGTTTCATTTATTTATTTATAAAATTATTTGTTTTGCTTTACCCATGTTTGCTATATATCAAATAGAAAGAGCTAATAATTTATTTGCTTTTTTGGTGCAACAGAGACTAAAGAATTTTGCAATGCGTTATCTGTCGAGCTGTACAGTGTCTGAACATACATCATGAAAGAGTTTAAAAACACAACCAAAGCTTCGTGAAGCATCCAGTATGCCTAACGATAATTCGGATTTGCGTGTTCTAGCAGTTCTAATAGTTAATAATATATATATTTTTTATTCATTATTTGTTTTAAGTCAATTTTAAGCCATTTCCAGTGATGTTTACTTACATAGAATGCGTATTCTAATTATGTGATATTTTAGTTTACTTTCGGTCTGAAAGTGTGTTATTTTAGTTACAAAAAAACAGCGTTCAGAACAGTGTTAGATCTGCTGTGAACATGTATTTTATTAACACAGTGATGTTTCAAAGCTGTTTAGTCACAGAAGTGAATGGTTTTTGTTTTGTTTTGCTTAAAACAGAAATCTGTTTTGTATCTATATTTACCAAACTTGAACTCAATGCTCACATTGTCAACTTTACCATGTACAGATACACGGTGCTAAAAGAAAAAAATAAATAAAATCAAGAAAACATTTTTTGTATTGTACATCTTGTCCAGTCACCCAATACTGAAAATCTTAGATGGCAACAAAGGTCAAACATACAAAGTATCATGTCTCATATTCACACAACTAGCTGAATTAAAGCTGACAAACATGCTTTTTTAAGAGCCCCACACGGTGGCAAACCTTGTGTTCATATTATTGGGTTTATGATATATAACAATTGTTTTAGTTAGCAGAGTTCAAGAAAAGAAAAACCCCTGACTGATTTAACATAACGTCAGGTGAGATTTGGCCTTGAGCTGTCCACACAGAATAGAGAAAATAAAATGTCAAAGCAAGCTAATGAGTAAACCTTGTCTTCTGTTACACATTAATAAGCCTATTAAAGTAAGCTTGAAAATTAACAATCCAAACTAGCAGTTGTTAAAGCCGTTTTAACAACTGTTAAAATGTTTATTTTATTCATAAACATTACAAGCTAGCATAACTTTTTATTCTAAATGCCCATTTATGCTCGACGCAGAAGACTGATAAGCAGACAAAAGGACAGTTTTGTCTGTCGTCTGTGTTGATTTGGTACGTTAGCTTAGCTATCCGTTGTATGGCGCAGAAGACATAGCAATACCAGCAGAAAATCGCGGGGGTATTGCTGAGCAGAATATCTGACATGCGGCCAGTGAAAGAAACAAAGCAGGGAAGAAGAAGGATCAGCAAAGGAACAAAAAAGCAGAAGTAGAATGAAGACGAGCACAACGGTAGAAATTCTGTGAGCTTTTGAAGAAATGATATGCAAGTATTTAGGGTGTGTTGGGCGGTTACAAACAGCTTTATAGCGGTGCACTGTAGCCACCAAACAGTGTCTGAAATTGACGTTGGGTCGTGGGAATGAACTCTGAACTAAAGGTGGGTTGATTTGTACTCGGAAGTCAGATTTTTGAGTTGCCAGTCAGAAATACAATTTGGACGCCCCTTGAAGTTGGATATCCGACTCGTAAAGTCAGGACAAACTGGCCAACCCTGACTTCACCCACATTCACAATATTTTATTTATATTATATATTTGGAAGTATGAGGATGGAGACGTATGACAACGTTTAAAACAGATATTGCTCTTTACGTACGTTAGGGGTCATAAATGGACCTTAAGAAGTTGATTACAATTACTTGATTTTAATGGCTAATAAAATGTTATAGAACAGTTTTGAATTGCTGATGATTAACATTTTAACATGGGCTGTCATTTTACTTTAAGACTAAGCATTTGTTGCGTTGGGGGCATAACTTGCACCCAAAACAGATTCCTTTAAAATCTGATTACTTTAATCAGTTATAACGTTCTTGAGCTTCATCCAATTTCATCTATCTCTTCTCTAGATTTGATATTTTCCGGTCAGCCTGCAGTAGTGCTCTGCATACATGCATTAATATGTAAGTTAATGTACTTGAATTAAGGCTCTGCTTTCCGAATGCATGAGTAGATGAACAGGTCTTATTTCATTTGACTCTGCCTCATATAGAAAAGGATTGTGATGTGTTCAGTTCCTAAGTTGGGCAAAATGTGCACGCTCTTAGAAGATATAAAAACCTGTCTTACGATAGCAAATCTGTAGCTGCCATAAAATGATGATGTTTAAGCTCCTGTCACCTTTAAGGAGACTAACATTTGGAGAGAATTTTAATGTAAAAGATGACGTGCTTGTGCCCTGTGCTTCTCCTTTCAAGAGTGTGACAAAGTTATGTGCTAAAAAGTAAATCCACTGTGAGTGTGCCATTTTTTTAATGTCCCTTTAATGAACAAATTTAATAACCTTCAAAATGAGATAGTAGAAAGTAGAAAATAGCATTTTTAAATTCTTATTGGTCTCTATCCCTCATTTGTAACACTTGGCTGTTTAATAATTAAGGACAGGCCCATATAGAGTGACTTACTGTATGGCTATCTACTGAATATGCACAGTAACTTTGGGTTCCAAGTTGGATGCAAATCTCAAAATAGGTACAGCTAAATGCAAATTTTGAGGCCTCCAGTGATCCACAAACTATAGGCTATGTCTTGGTGGCAATGTCCATCTTCTCTGAAAGCATGTAATATCTTACAGTTGCCTTATATTCAATAGTATTTTTATAACTTTTGAAAGCCATTCCTTTTACCTCAGGGGCAGAGTGGTTACCAGTTTAGCCTCACGTTGAGAAGATTCCTTGCTTAATTTCATTGGTATTTTACTGGTGCTTTGTTTTTGTTTTTTAATAATCCTAAAGACAAGCATATTACATTTATTGGTGATCCTGTTTTGACACGTAAGTGCAATTCTGTGTCTGTGTTTGGCCTGTATTGTACCACAGGCTGTAACTAGCTGTCTGGACAAAAATAGGTTGTATAGGTTTTAGCCCTTCCAAAAACATAAAGGATAATCAGGATGCTGATATCAGGGAATTAGAAAAAAGATTACATTTTTGCTAGAAATATGAAGAAGGTTAAAGGAGAGTACAAGGTGGGCATGAGAAGATGGAAGGGATACAATAGTTACAGTAAAATGTAATGTGTTTAAATCTTTAAAATATTTTTCCCCCTTTTTGGAAGAATTAATATTCAGAACGTCTGCAGCCCGACGAAGCTATTTGAAATGAGCCATTTGCTGTACCCGCTGTCATCTTGTCTATAATGAATGTATCTGTCACATGATCTCTTTGGGCCATGCTTTGACTGATGGCTGATTTCAGGATTCCCTATAGCACAACTGCCTGACGTATTTTGCTGCATATGTCTCTTCTGTTTTTCTTTTTCTTCCTCTTTCTGCTCTGGGTTGTTGAAATAATTTCCATTTCTGTTGCGGCTTTGTTGATTAGCCCAGCTGTTTTTAATTGTGAAGGGTTTTGTGTTAAGAAGAAACAGCTGTCACAATTCCTGTCAGCTGTAACTCTTAATTATGCCTTTAAAAAAAGAAATTAAGCTCACTTTCATCTTTTTATCCAAAACATTTTGAGGCTGGAAATGAATGTTTTATTAACTGTCGTGTTAAACCTTTCCTGTTTTTTGAAGAAAATGAAGATACAGCAATTTGTGACCCAGTGTAGGCTGATTGCTGCAAACATACAGGCACATATGTTTTTTTATGAGCATAATTACCATGCATATCATATTAAATTGCACTTATGTTTTTCCAAAATAAATTTTTTTGCAAGCACATAAATTATGCATCCCCAGTGACTAGCCATTTGAAAGATAGTCGCCCTGTCTGAACATGGCTCTGTTGAAAGTGTTTTAAAATAAGTTTTCTGTTCATATGTCGACAGGTGCTTGCTTAAGGGGAAATTACAGGTATTACTATGCAATATTGTAAGATTTCTACTTTTTGAACATGAACAGCTGGTATGTTGTTTTGAAACCTCAAGTTGAATTGGCTGTCCCCTTCTGGGTGGTGTGGGCGAAGACCAAGGCAGCTCAAGAATGTGGTTTTGATCCAGTGCCACCTTGTCTTTGCATTTGGACATTTAGATCACCATTCTATGCTGTATTTATTTAAAATTAAATCATTAAAATTTTGAAATTGAGTACTTCTTAATATTTAGCATCCAGTGAAAATGCGAGCCATACCTACACTAATTAGAAAAATTAAAGGGCTAGTGCACCCAAAAATGTGTTATTTGAGCTGTTAACAACACAGCATTACTTAATGATGATGAAAACTACATATACTGTTGATAAAATTAGTATTTTATTTTATTTTATGTTTATTTTAAAAACAGGATTTTGTGGGTAAAAAAAATCGCTCATAACGCCATCTACAGGGTAAAACCAGGTTATGTTTTTCGTGACATAGAGAGGTTATCTACGTCAGGAGAAAAAAAACAAACACAGTCCCTCCTTCCAGATGCAGATAGACGGGTCATAGAAAACCTCGCCCATCAATGCATATGAAGGGATGTGAGCTGAGCTGCTGTCTGTCAATCATTTCTGCCTGTTTATCCCCTCCCGCCCACTCTCCGCTCCCTGATCACCCCACACCTCCCCCTCAACCCTTGCAGTTGCAGGCATTTTTCAAATTCGACAGTGGGTGGAGTTACACAAAAAGTATGGTGTGTAGTTACACTTTAAAGATTTTCCTAAAAAGGAAGAAATTACATAGTTGTAAGCAAAGTTCAGCCTTAACCAAAAAACAAAATAAATTCATTAATTTTGATAACCAATTTTAATAGTGAGACAGGTCACAAAATTGTTAAATAAAAAGCATCTACTCCCTTTAAGTCAGTTAACAATGCTAACTCATCATAATTTATTTTCTAAGAGACTACATGTTTAAAAAGGTGTTTAAAATCTGTAGCTTATTATCAAGCTTTTAACCACCTGTTAAAGTGATTTCTAAAAGTGAATCAGCTGTCCAGATTTTTAGCAATGTTGCCTCTCACTATTCTTATCATTTACAAAGATGTGAGATTAGCATGTTTCTAAAACTGACCCTTTAAAAGTGCTCTTCTGTAGTATTTATTTAAGTGCTAAGATCAAAATATTCCTTTCTCAACTCACAACACCAAAAATAAAACTGGTTTAAACATCAAGAAAGGGAATTGATTGATTGAATTGATTGAATTCCCTTTCTCATTGGGAAGATGCATAACCCTAATTGATGTTAATATTTGTAATACAAAATAAATGACAGATGAAAGGCAAGTTAATTTATTTGTATTGATTGGCATTCTGAATGAACTTGACATGACAACCAGTTAACTACCTCAACATGTTCACATCATGAACAGGGTCAGCCATAGCAACACACAAATCATAACTCAAGTTATGTGATGCTTGAAACTGGTTTGTGATATATCATTAATCACTAGAGTTTAACTAAATTTGAACTGTGGATTTAAATCTCCTTCAAACTCAGATCCTTGTTCTTGCATGTGATTAGCTTCTGTTGATCTGTAAACAAGTCAGATTGCCAGAGACTCTGAGTACAAGTGTATGCTCAAGATAATTCAGTCTCTCTTTTTCTTTGTCATGAGTCATAAACTTATCACAGTGCATGTTTGCAACAGTCTCCCCCAGGCATCTGCTTTTGTGACAGAACAGGTTTCTACAAAATACAAACATTTCCCTCAACCCTACAATGCAAACGTGCAAGAATAATGCTAATCTGATCTTTGAAGATAACCTAACCACCCACGCATCAATGAGCCACACAGATATCTGTCAAATTTTGTTTAATGTGCTTCATTTTAATGATTTCAAAGCTTCTTGTTGTGCATTTGCAACAGCTGCAACAGCTGGAATTTGAGCTGTTTTCTCCTTTTTTAATGGCATATTATTTTTCATTTTGGTATGTTCGTTTGATATAATTCCTAAATCATCTGTAGTATTATGATGTCAATCATTGACAAAGGCCAAATAAATCTGCATACAACCACTTTGTCATGACACCATTGTATCGTGTAGTAATATGAAATTTACCTGCAGGTTTTTTCTGAAGGATGGATTTAGGCTAAACTTTCTTTCTTATTTAACTAAATCAGTTATCTTTTAGGGAAAAATTTGCTATTACCAAATGGGGAGTAAAGGTTACATGGAAAAAACAATGAGGAATCACATAGGGTTAGAACATCTCTAAGGTATCGTTTCTAAGCGAGTTGAGCCTAATCATTCAAAACAAAGTTTTGTTTCCTCTTTTGATCATGACTTAACATCCACTTTGAAATTAATTCATAATGCAAGGATTACTTTAGGTATCAAATATTGCTACAACTATGTTTTCCATGAAATGCCAATGGTCTAACTTATAAACACTGACTTTTAACAATTAGACAATATTTAAAAGGATCCTAACTGCTGCATGAACCAGGGCCACTGGAAGATAAGCTTGTTAACTTAAGTCCATATAACGCAGTCTGGGTTACAACACGGAAATTCTTCAGTAGAGAAAATGTTTTGGAAAAATAACCATATAAATATAAACTGAAATAGAGCAACATTTGCTTGCACCACTGACACTTTTTAGGTTTAAGTTGTTGAGCTCTTAAGGTGGTCCTGGTCCTAGCAGCTATTAGCTTGGCTCACGTCTATAACCGTACATGGTTTTTATAAATTTAAAAAGCACTCAGAGGGGAAAAAAAATATTACTCAAACCCCCACATAACAGGTTGGCAAGTAAAAAAAGCACTTTGAAGCCTAACTACAAGAATATGCTCCTATTAGACAGACATGCTAAAGGTCAGGTCTGAATATCTGAGTACAAATTGATTTTCTCATCCATCTGACATTAAATTGCTCTTGGTGAGTTTGCAGCTTTCTTCATGAACATAGACAATGTCAGTGTTGTCAAAGTCCCATTAATCAACAAGGTTATTTTCAGTGAGGAAAATAAGTATTTGAACACCCTGCTATTTTGCAGGTTCTCCCACTTAGAAACATGAAGGGGTCTGAAATTTTCATCGTAGGTGCATGTCCACTGTGAGAGACATAATCTAAAAAAAAATCCTGAAATCACAAT
>JBAMHW010000004.1:12218999-12243302 GCA_037177495.1 Rhadinocentrus ornatus
TGGTTTGGAGAAAAATTTCAAAAGTTTGCGGAACTCCAGGGTGTCTTCCGTTGTCGTGAAAAAAGTGTACCCCCCCCCCCCCCCCCCCCCCCCAAAAAAAAAGGATCAAACAGGAGGAAAGTGTTGAAAAAATAGAAAAAAACAACAACTTCCATTTCAATAAATCAAAATTAGGTAAAGCTTCCAGTTTTCTTACCTTGATAGCCAAAGGGAAAATGCAAGTATTCAAGCAGACATGTTCTTGTTTGTCTCTATTGATTATAAATTCCAATGTACATTAAAATATTGTAATAGGAAGCAGGAGTAAATTAATCTGAAAAGATTCAGTTTGACTGTAAGTAGAGCCCTCTGATGTGAGATAAGCCCATCCTCAGCGCTGTTGACTTACTGCTGTTCATTGAGGGTGGTTTTAACATGATGTGGACTTGATGCAAGCTAATCGGATCAATACTGCCACAGGCTGCATCCAGTTCCCACTGGAAATCAACCACTGCCAAAGCTGTAAGACACTAACTCACCTGTCTTTAGTGTGCTGCTCTGCAGTACTGCAGTGCCAGGCTCAATATCTTAGAGCTGTCATTTTCCAACAAAATTGTTGATTTTTTAGTATCAGCATTACAGTCAACAAGCAGCAAAGTCCTGTAGATCTGTTCAGTTTAATAAGTTTTCAGCTAAAACTAGATAAAATCCCCATTGTGTACAGGATTGCAGTAGTGTCATAAATGTGAAATGGTCTTTAATAAATACTGTATATCTGTGGCAGTCTTCTCTTGTGGCTTTATTATTAATTTCCCTTTGACTTAGCCCACATATGAGGGGGCATTTGTCAACATGCCCTATAATGGAGTCAGCCATTTATTTATTTATTTTTTCAACATTTATGGTATTTGTGTTTCATCTCTACTGTCCCAAAAATGTAAAAGGATGGAAACATGGAAATTATATGTGAATCAAGCATGTATTCACAAAAGACCCCCACCACCGCTACCTTTCCTGCAGGCTACTAGAAATTAACTCACGAGTCTGCTATCTCTCTTAGAATGCATGAATTGGTGGCAATGATTGCGTGACACATTTAACCAAACCTTTTCCAAGCTAACCGCCATGAAGATAAGCTTTTCTTTGAAACAACAACGTGAGCAATCTGGCTGAGTGCGGGGATAGCTTCTGTAAAGGTGCTACATAATAAGAAGTGGTGGTATTCCTGTCATGTTTCTTACTTATGACACTAAGTGGATTACATGAGATTAAGTGTGACAAAACAGACGCAAAAGAGGAATAAGACTTGGCATTGCAGCTGTGGCTCCATGCTCCGAACAAGAAGGCCTTCTTTGGTAATATGATATATGCCTCAGCATAAATCCTTAATTTAGTCATATGCCCACCGGGGCTTGGTCATATCACTTTAGATATCCCATAATGCCTTTTTGCCTATGATTCATCTATCATTTTTCGAGTTTCCTTTTTTGAGGATAAGAACAATGTAGTGTTTCAAAGCATGGGGTTTTCAGAAATGTCTCATTTTATATCTGTAACGTAGAGATGTGATAAATAATCTTATCTTATTAATTATAAGAATGTTAATTTATCAGACAAAATATATTTTGGAAATCTATTTAGGAAATAACTGTGATGACTTTCAGGCTAATTCATTAGATTATGTTGGATGTGCACCACTGTTTGATATAATCTGTAAAGCAGATCAGTCAGTTAAGGTAAAAATTTTCACTTATAGACAAGTCAGATTGTAGTTGCAGGGGTATAGTATGGGAAATGTATGTACATTTTGAAAGAGCAATACAAATCTGTTTTTTCTTGTTATTTGACGAAGGGATTATGAACTTCATTTAGTTTTTGAATCCATGAAAGGAATTTACGTTGAGCTGGCCAACAATTCATTATGTTACCATCAAATTTCAATTAATCTGATATTCATATATCAAAAGTACCAATGGTGATGAGTAAAACATTCATGCGCTTTTTCACATTGCCATTTCCAATTTTCTGCTCCTATAGGAGGGCAGCATTAAATACCCACTCTCCAGATGGAGGTGAATGTGAATCATGGTGCCACTGGAGTTATTACTCTAGGCCAAAGCCTTTTGTTCTTGCATGCTATGAAATTTCAATTAATGTCTGTCTTCATTTTATTCTCAAGGATATGAAATGCATTAAAGCACTTCATCCTTCCCACATAAGCAAGCTGCATACACACAGATCCTTTCAGATTCTAATGCATATTATATTTCACAACTGACGGAAATAATGCCAGTCATCAAGGTGACAACGTTTCAGGACAAAGTAAACCCATTAGTTGCCTTAGATTTTAATGACAGCTGAAGATATGGGGGATTTTTCCCAAAGTTTTTTTTTTTAATATTTATTTGTGATGAGGTACTAAACATTTACCTGTAGCTTTGTAAAGATGCTAGACCCCTTGTTGGATGAGGATACTGCATCAGCCTGTACAGTTGTACCATTTTTTTAAGTTACAAAATTCATATAAATATTTATTTGTTTTCCAGTAAACACCCATGTCTGCTTTTGACTCACATGTGAACGGGGCCAGCAGGCAACCTGCAAAACCACACAAGTACAAGTGTGTACAGAAAAGACCATGATTTTCAATTTTTTTCATCAGTTTTTCATTTATGGCGAGACCTTCGGTAGTCATCTTTTGTCTATTAAGTTTTATCATCCATAGAGCCACTGTAATGGATGGCGAGGAGACCACATAGGACCTTCTGGCAGCTTATTTCAAAGTGAAAATTGACTCTTTGTACCCGCTGATGGATATTTTTTAAGAGAGAACTTAAACTTAGTGCTGAGACTGCCCAACCCCAAGACAGATAAATGAAAGCGCTCACTGACAAAATAAAATGTCCCACAGAATGGAAATCATTCAACCAACCTTTCCGAATAAATCTCAATCTTCAATTACAGCTTTTGCTAAAAACAATTGTGTTTCAGATGAGATTTAAAATGATTTTCTTCATTTTTCCTCTCCAATAACCTTGCCCAAATCTATATTATTAATTTTACTGATTTGGCAGCAACTGTAGCAGCTATTCTTGGATTGATTGTGAGTATTGACTGCTTCTTCAATTCCTCACTCAACCTGTTTACCATCAACATTGCTAATACCAAACCAGGGGTGAAACTCCTTTCCTGTGGCTCATCAATTCAACGACCTCTTTATAAAAGGGTAAATTAAACCACGTCCCGCAGCCATTTTACCTTACCGACAGCAGGTTAATGGCTCATCAAGAGTCTGTTCTCTCTCCTGAAACTGATCTCCTCATTCTCACACCTGCGCATCCTTATACTGCTTTATTGATGGTACTGTGCTGTGAGTGTGTGCAAAAGCACAAGTTTCTGTACTTTGTATGGTAACTTTTCTCTAAAATGCAGTTTGTAGTCGAAGTCATTGAGAGACAAAAAGAAAGAGACCTCAGAGATAGCAGAGCCATTAACAAACGACTCAGTTTTCTGTCCACAGTTCATCAGTGAACTGTCCAGTTGCAACTGAGGGAGGTGTGGCATAATCAGAGCTTGCCGTAGCAATGATGGGAGTCAGCTCCCAGAAGACACTCACTGGCCACAGGCACCTGATAGTCCAGGGGAAATTTGTTCTATCAAACAAGTGAAGCAGCAGAAAGGAAAACAGAAATTGCTGCTACCTGGAAGCCTCTTAGAGTATTGAACTGAGACTTAAGGCAGCTTTAAGTCTCGGAATTGAAGGACAACTGAAAATAACTGAGTAGTATTCTTTAAATGTATTAGTATATCACTGTATTAAAATACTATCTTGCCTAACACTGTTATGCATTATCATATTCATTAGTTTTTACTGTCAAACAAAAGAACAACAACAACAACAAAAAAAAAAATGCTTTGGAAGAAAATGGCCACAAATAAACACATTGTTCTCTTTGGTGGTTCCTGAGCAATGGAGCAAGTAAAGCTAATTCATTCCCATCTTTCCAGTACCAACAACACCAGAAAACTGGGTTGCTGAGCAAAGCTAAAACTTATGCACATGGGATAGGAGTTAGACAGATGTGGTTATGTATTTTCATTCTTCCAAACATTTGCCACTTCAATGCACTTGTTTTTCTTAAAAGATAATCTAGGTAGTGCTTTCAGACGGATGTTCTGATTCTGGCTCTATTCTGGAGTCTGAGAACCTTGGTGCTTTCTGGCAAACCAGCTCATTCCAGTTGAACTGGTAACAAAGTGGGAGCTTATTCCATGAAAGTAATTGCAGAAGCAAAATGTCAGGTTTCATTGATTATCTGTTATTATCTGCAGGCAACAGTTTCTTATTATATAATATCCAAATGGTTAAATTGATGCTGGAAATTTGCAGGAATGTTTATTAGCTTATTTTATGTTTTTTTCTCCCTTCCAAGTTTTCCCAGTTATATATTTCTTCATAGGAAATAACTGTGCAATATAATGAATAACTAAATATGAACCACGATTAATGTAACAAGTGTGCTGTAAGGTTTAAAAAAAACTAAAACAAAAGAACAAACACAGCAACTCATTTGAAAATATCCTCTCGTCGACTCACTGAATGCTGCCTTTTTTTTATCAGTACAAAAGATACTGTTGCCTGACTGTAGGCTTTTGGTAAATGGTTGCTGTTACAACATTTTACTTTTCCTGTCTGCGTATTGACTTGATATCATATAAGCACATCAGAGTGAATAAAGTTGTCGATCTCTGTTTAGAAATAAGGATGTACAGAACTGTGTGTTTTGACTATAATCTGTGGAAACAAATCTTTGATCCTCAAGTAGAATAGAAAATGTGCAGGAACCCTGCTATAAAATGTTGTTGCTGTGCAGGCTTTTGAAACAGTCCTCTTATGCAACTACAAAAAAAAATAAAAAATGAACAGCTCAACTCTCCCCAAGCTTGATTGCAAATGCGGAAGTGAAACAAATCTCGAAGGAGCTGCTCCACAGCCTCGTCTCCCCTTCCCCGAGGTGGAAAGCCCTAGTTTGAATGTTCACTTACATCATCAAAGGGCCCTTCTGTCTCATGTAATATTAACATGTGCTAAATCAGTGGCAAACAGCAGCAGCAATGTTTACACAGCATTAGCACAGCATTGCAAAGCCTCGTGGAGAGGGACTGCTTTTGTGTTTAAAGATTAGGAGCTTCTGAGACCAACAAGAAGTCAGAAGGTTATTGTTTATACAGGTTTGTCATTTTACATGGTGACTAATGTATTTATGCTCTGGAATAGTTTTTTTTAGTAGGGGGAACAGTAGTAGGGAATCTTATTTGGATAATCAGAAAGCTGTTGTGGTGTCATCATAAAGTCAAATACGCTAGAAACTAAGTCCATTAATTAAATACTGTTTCATTTAGTATTTCTTTTTTATACAATGCTATGAAATGTGTCTGTGAGGGAGTGAAAAAGAGCGCAGCCTTCAGCTGCAAAGACTGAGAGAAAGATAAAAAATGTTTGGTGATGCAGAAGAAAAGTCATCAATTCTCATTAAGGCAAATAGATCATCTCTCCTAATTAGAGCCGTGGCTTTTTACCATGGTAAAAAAGCCGTGTAACACAAGTCAGCCATGGCAGGCACAACCCACCACTGAATAATTAGGTGCATGAATAAAAACATGGATCTTTTCAGGTCCATGTGACATTGCTCCACATAGCTTATTAAGGTTAAAGCACAATATGTTGTGTATTGAATAATTTGGGAAAGTATGTGTATGTATGCAAGTATGTAGTGGAAGTAAGGGAATGTAGTAAGTTGCATCACATTTATATGAATATAATTTCCACTACACTTTTTTTGGCTTGTTTATTACTTGGGAAAGGATCAACAACTGTAAGTTAAGCAGTGCTTTATCCAATAACAGAAGAAGAGGAAATTGAAATGAAAACTAAAATAGACAAGATACGATTAAAACTATGCTGTACCCCATCCTATAACTGTACTTAAACTTAATTGAAAAGTCTAACTATTATTTTAAATGTATCAAGTTAGACACACTGGCATTTTTTCAATAATCAATCAAAGAAGAGACAATAGACTAGATGAGCAGAGTGGGATTTGTTCCTTATCAAATTTGGAGTGATGGGTTTGGGGAGGAAGAGAAGTTTGGCACCAGCAGAGAGGTATTAGTCGAGCGAGGACCACTATAGATAATTGGGATCTTCCTCTTTAGATGATTAAGATGGTGTTACAGTTTTTTTTAGGCAGCAGGTAGGGAGGGGCTTCATTAACAAAAAAACAACTCCTCCTTATTTTCATGAAGCCAGGCTAATTTTGCATAGGCAGGGCTTTCGTGCTTTTATTCTACCTCAGTGTTTGAGAAAGGTAGGGACATAGGGTTGTGAGGTGAGTGGGGGATTTGCCTTTAAAGCTACAGCATACAGTCAGTAGATGCAATATGCAATGTTTTTTCTTTATATATATTTCTTTGTTTTTGTTTGTATGTTTGATTGGTTTCTTTATGTAAATAAGTACTGCATATGGCAGGAGGGAAATAAAACTCACATAGGTTTTGCATGGGAGCAGTCGTCTTGTAACCCTATGGTTGCCGGTTCAATCCTCGGCCAAGTCAAGTTCATGTCAAGGTGTCCTTGGGCAAGACACCGAACCCCTAATTGCTCCTGATGGGTCGTGGTGAGCGTCTTGCATGGCAGCTACCGCCATCAGTGCGTGAATGGGTGAATGTGATGCATGATGTAAAGTGCTTTGGATAAAAGCGCTATATAAATACGGACCATTTACCATTTATGTTGGAGTAAATGTTATTCTTTATTGTTTCCTTTAACAAGTCACAAAGAAGTTTGGTCACATCCTGGTTAGGTTTAGGAAGTAACATTACTTGGTAAAACATGTTTTGGTGTCACTGGATGAAAAGTAATGTAATATTCAGCTGATTTAATTTAATGAACATCATTTTGCTTGTTGCCTTTGATGTTATGTCAACACAAAATATTACACTTTCTTACTTCTTGGATGGTGTTTTTCCTATATTATCACTTTTGTGGGAAAAGAAATCCAAGCTGTTTGGATAGGATTAAACAATAACATGGTTAAGGCTAATATACATTATTTGTACAAAACCATCTTGACCATTTTGATGTCACGGCAGCAATGTCACACTTCACAATCAGTTGTAATTCACAACCACCACAGTATTATACAATAAATGGTGTATAGGCTGTTATTGCCTGCAGGAAAGACTAACCTATTGTTTTGGGGAGGACAGCCTCCTTTCCAACCAGCTTGGAAAGTGAGTATTATTTACTACATTGTTTGGAGAAATCATTAGTCATAGATTTCACTAATTCCTACTTCTTCTTTAAGGAAAAAGGACAGTGGTGTCCTCCTGTTGTTTCTAACTGTTTATGCATGTTCTTGTTTTCTGACCATTGTACAGTATTTCTGCCTGTTCAGTTTTTTTTTTATTATTATTAGTTTTTTTTTATGAAATCAACAAAGCAGGAACATAAATTCAGCCAAACACAAACAGGACTTAAAACTAATTTAATTTCCTTTCTTCTCTGACCTGGTGTGTCTTATCTGTTTTTTCACCACTTTTATTGCTTTATTTATTTTCTCTCCTCCGTCTCCTTTTTTTAAACTTAAAACCAGATAACTTGTGCTTTGCTTAGCAAAGGTCGCAGGTTGAGAGAATATTCTGGATGAGGTGAAAACACAGCAGTGCATCTTAGGCTTAAATAGACTCATAATGAAACAGAACATTACCTCATGCATATTCATGAAACAGGTACTGCTCATCCCACAATCTTTGATCTGTATCAATAGAGTATGCAAATACAGTTTGCACACAGAGGCACACAAACCCTTTCTCTTTCCCCTGCTAGCAGCTTATATCATTAGAATATACCACCCAGAGTTAGCCTCATTAACTTGCATACTCCAGGATTTATATAGTAAACATAGTTTACTGGTCTATCTCATACTGTTACTTAAACTATAAACTGTTCACGTTGTGCTCACGTTTTAATGTTTATTGTTGAAAGCCTATAATGGGATACATTTTTTGGAAGTACGGCATGTTATTTTTGGGTTCGTTTGATCCATTATGCATTCATTGGTTTGATCTTATTGCATTGCAAGCTTCCACGGGGGTGGGATTGTGTCACATGTTGCACAACTAAGATGCTACTTGAACTGGAATTTAACAGTAACTTGGAAGTGCAGTAGGACATGTGTGCGTACATACACTTCGGTTCCATTCAGTTGAAATACACAGATATAATATAAACTATGGACTTAAATTCAAGACATACCAAAAGCTTTAACTAGATTTCATGCTAAACTTGAATGTTCCTTAATTACACGTCAATTAAAACTCCAGCTTGGAATGCTGTGTTTATTATGTAAATAAAAACAGGATGCACTGATTTGCAAATCTTATTCCCAGTAGAACACAAACAACATGTCAGTTGACATTAGCTCACTTTGAATTTGATGGCAGCAGCATATCTCAAAAAAGTTGGAACAGGGTCGACAAAAGGAGCATTTGAAAACTAATTAGGTTATTTGGCAAAAGATCAGTAACATGACTGAGTATAAAAAGAGCATTTTTCAGAGAGGCAGAGTCTCTTAGTTGTATAGATGGGAAGAGGTTCACCAATTTGCCATAAACTGCCTGTATCTAAGCATTATGGAACCATGTCAGATAAATGTTTCTCCATATAAAATTGTGAAGACTGAAGATTCCACCATTCACAGTGAATAATATCGAATGATTCATGATTCAGGGGGAATTGCGCAATACTCTTAAGTTGCAGATGCAGATTTTAGCCCTATCATTACACTTCTTATCTGATTGGATAATGACAAATCAAACTGTCCAATCAGAGAGCAGACACCTTCCTGTCCTTCCGCACCACTGCAGGACCTTAAGGGGAGTAGACAGTTTTTCAGATGTTTGCAAAAGCACTTCTATTTTTCTTTTGAAATACAAATTTTACAACCATGCAAATGCTTTTCTACACATTCACAAACACAAATTTAAATCAGATTTTTTTTTCAATCATTCATTTACAGTTGCAAATCTTCATGGCTTTATATTGAGCCCATACAGGAACACTTCCAGACATCACTGTCTGTGCACATAGTTCTTCATGCAGTCGACATATGCAAGTTAAAGCTCTATCATGCAAAGAAGAAGCTATATGTGAACGCAATCCAGAAACACTATCCTCTCTCAAACAAAGCTAATTTAAAATGGTTTGAGGCAAAGTGGAAACTGTTTCGTAGTCAGATGAATTTTGGAAACCATGGACACTGTGTCCTGCAGACTAAAGAGGAGAGGGACCATCTACCTTGTTATCAGCGGATGGTTCAAAGGCCTGTATCTCTGATTGTATGGGGTTGCATTTGCAATGTCTCTTTCAGAGAAGGTTTTGCATATTTCAGCAAGATAATGCTCAACCATATACTACATCTATCACAACAACACGGCTTCACAGGAGAAGAGTCTGTGTGCTGAACTGACCTGCCTGTAGTCCAGACCTTTCACCTACAGAAACCATTTGGAACAAAAAAATAAATTCTGGTAACAACGGCCCAGGATGGTTAAGCAGTTGGAATCCTATATCAGACAACAATAGGACAACATTCCTCTCCTAAAACTCCAGTAACTGATCTCCACAGATGTTTATAGACAGTTCATAAAAGATGAGAGTTTGCTGCACAACAGTAAATTCACCTTCTTCCATTGCTGTCATCAAATTAAAAACAAACTATTTTCCAATGAACGGTAAAATGTGTCAGTTTCAATATCTGATATGTTGTTTATGTTCTATTGGGAAAAAATGTTTGGGGCTTATATGATTTGCAAATAACCTCATTCTGTTTAAATTTACATTTTACACAGCGACCTCCTTTTTTTGTAACTCAGGTATAATAATTGTCTGTCATATTTGAATTTAACAGTGACCACTGTCTTCAGTTATAAAAGCCGGGGTTATGATGTCCCCTGTGCAGCAGAAAATTGTCCCTGCCTGTATTACTGTAAATGTTTCTTTTATGGTGGCATTCACCTTCCTAATAGCAGAACAGAAAGATGTATTTACAGGTTCAAGGTTATCTTAAGTTTTATTGTAGGAGGTAAAATGTAGCACGAGGTAAAGCTTCAAATATGTTTTAACAGACACTTTTGCTTGACACCAATACATGAGCTCACTCGAACTGAAATAAAACTGCAATTGCACTTTCTCATTGCAGACAGACAAAAGTGCCTCTGTTTGTTTTTTAAAAACACAGATCATCAGTAAGTGAGTACACAGTAAACCTCTAAACTACACTGAATGATACACACATACAGTGTACTGAGAATTACTATCCACTTTTGTTTTTACTTTTTTTTTTATTTTTTGTAATGAGGAACAGAGATGGAGTAAGGTAGATTATTTTGTGCATATGTGGGATGCGAAGGTGCACAATATGTATTTTATTTATTTAGTTTCCATGTATTCTACAACATATTACCACTGATAACACCGTAAATGATTGCGACCTGTTGCTAATTCTAAAAGGTGTTTCATCACATAATAATTGTAGCAGCATTCACAAATGAAAATGTAAAACTTTTAATCCCTGCCTGTCTTTCACAATGAAAAATTTTCATTTTGCTTTTTGTTCAGTTAGTAATGGAAATACTGTATCTGCTTCTACTTTCTGTATCACCATGGCAACAAACGTGCTCCTTGGTAACAATGCAGAGGAACACTCAATCAAGCCAGAGTCATTCAGGTGAAGGAAATTTCACCCCATAAAAATGCAGAAAAGAGGCCATACCTTTATGGGTAAAGATGAATGTTGGATTGCATTGAATAATTGGCTGAATTGTTGCCTTTTGTTTATTTTGTCTCCTTTTTTTATCATCCAGCTGTAATTGCTGGATATATTGAGTCAGATTAAATTACTTTGGTGTTGTTGCTGTTTAGTCTTTTTTATATTTCCTATATGTGTACCATAATGTAAACCATTTAAAAGGTCACACAGTAAAGCACAGTCAAGTTCTGCAACTCATAACCTCAGGCATTGTCATAGTGTGTCCATGGAGCAGTGTCATACCCAAACAGATCTGTTGCATTAACTCTTAATGTGAGCTGGAATGCTCAGCAGTTAGCTTGACTTAAAGTGTCACATATTTAGTTAAGAAGCCTGTCTGCTCTTGTGTATGAGGCCTATTTTTCCACGCTGACCCTGAGCTATTCTAGGTCAGCAGCTCCACTCATTGACAGTCAACTTCTGGTCCCTTTTCCCCCAGAGGTTAGGCTGAAGCAGACATCTCTTCTATGTGATGCTGGACTTACATAGACACAGTCTCTGCTCCTTGCGGACATCTATGAGCTACACATACACCGCAGAGCTGTGACATTCCCAGAGGTGTCAGATGAAAGGGAATCTTCCTAAAACACTCTTCACAGGGCTTAACTAAAAGCATGTCGCAGTCATCATGAGTTATAGTCAAAGCTGCTTTATAGCTATGCAATATCATGAGGATATAATCATGAGGTATTTAATTGTTCTGTGTAGACGCTACCCAATTGACTGTTCACAATTATCAGCTGCAAAACTAGATTGCAGTCTTCTGCATTCATTCTGTCAGAAAAGTAGTAATTATGTAAATATTCTCCCATCCAAGTATTTAGAGTGGCTACAGTAGCAGCAAAGAGACAGTTTGCAATAGATTTGGAGGATGATAAAGAGCTGTTTTGTCTGCCATTACTGAGAAAGACAAGATTATGGTCTGTTAAGGGCTGTTTAGGAGTCCAAGAAGACTAATAACAGTTCTTGTAGCATCTGTTCAGCCTCGATCCTCAACACCGAGATATATTTAGTGTGCAGTGGCTTTATAGTTATTTTATCTCTTTCTTATAAGGTCTATTATTTATTTTGACATGTTGATAGTTACTGATACCAGCTCTGGTCAATCTATAAAAGGTCTTGTCTGGACACTATCCTAACAGTTTTTGAAATACAGTTAATTTCACCCTTTGTCATTATTGTATATCATGTTTATTATGTATATGAATCGTCTGGTCACCATGGACACCAATGTAAAATGACATTGTCATTATTTGTCTTAACTCTTATTTTGTTCACTCCTCCTTTACTGTCTTTGCCCCTGTTGCTTTCATGCAAAGATAGCCTCATAAGTGAAAGAGAAGCCAGTGGGGATGAGCAATGCCTGCTAAGCTGGTCTTAGTCACAGGGCATTGTCATTAGATTAATGAAGCAGAAGGAGCCATCCATCCTATCACCAGAGGGGAGCTTCACTTCACAAAAAGAGAGGACGTTGCTCCGCCTCAAATAGAGGATGATGTGGCAGTTGACGTCCCCCTTCTGCTTGTGCATCTCGTTGATCTTGTATAACCACCTTGATGTTCTCACTATGGCCTCTTGTGACTCTTGTGTGTCTGTCTGTCACTATATGCTCTAGACTTACATAGTTTAATACTTCTGCTTCACAATTTCTTTGACTTGAGAATAACCATCAAACACCAATTCTTCTGTTCCTCCAGGGATGGTGTACTGCAGACCTATTCCACTCCAGCTCCCAAGAGCCACTGTCCTGCAGGATTTAGATGCTTCCCTGCTCCAATAAACGTGATTCAAAATAAATGGATCCATCAGCTTAAGTTCTGCACAATGACCTGTTAATTTAAGTTAGCTGTGTTGAAGCAGGAGACCATCTAAAACCTGCAGGATGGTAGCCCTCGCGAGCCAGAGTTTTATAGCCCTGCTCTACTAGATTGAAGTGCAGACTCTTGCAGGGTTACTCTTCAATTTTGTAAAATTTTCCTGAAGCAGTTCCTATGTTTACTTGTCAGGATACTTCACCTGCTTAGCTTTTTAAATTTAAATCTTCAAACCTTTTTTATAAGATGCGTTCCTGAAATCTGGGTTCCTCTGTGGATTTGGCTTTGACTCAAGAGTCACTGTATATGTTTTGTTCTTCGTCTCAACCTGCTACCCAAAAAACTCCTTAAGCCTGTTTCTCTTTTGGTAATTAGTATTATTTAAAATACAACCTACCTGCTCTTTCTATTTCTACTTAAATCTGTGAAAATATGTAAATACTCCACCATTAGTATAATTACAGCATGCCTAGCTTTAGATATGTAATCATCTTTTGTGAAGTCATTAATGTTTCATTGAATAGGATATTCTTTTTAATTTACTCTGCTTCCACACAAGATAGCCACAAAGCACAACTTCAGAGCTTTGCCAACAGCTTACAAATTTATATCAACACACTCAAGTTTAAATTTATTTCTTGCCTTATTGAATTAATTCCGGAGAGTGGGGGGGCAATAAAGCGAAAACCTGCAGAGAGTTGAACAACAGTGTCCACTGAAGAAAGAAAACAACAGTTTTTGTAGCAAATGATTTAGAGTTTAAGCCCGCTGGACCCTGTACAGGGTTCAGCAGCTATAAGCAACAGTACATTTGTGTAAAACGTTACTTTAGTGGTGTAGGGATATTTTTTTTGTAATGTTTCTCAAACAACAAGGTCTTAATGCCACTAAATCTACAGTCCAAGTGCATTTTGTCAACAAAGTATTTTTTTTTTATAACAAATTCAAAATGCGTATGCAACAAATAACGCCATCAACATCTCCACCCAAAACAAGTCTATATTTGTGGCACACCACACAGAGTAAATGTATCATTTACAATCATTTACAACGAAGGCTAAAAGTGATTAGCATGTGAGAGAGACCTAAAAAAAATAAATCCCCCCGCTTAGGAGGTCTTAAGTAAACACAGAGATCCAGCTCTGAAGCTAGCAGCGATGCTAATGCTAACTATGATAGATTTTATACACTGTGCACAGTGGTAGGAACTGATGATATAATGGCTAAACACCAGGGCCAGTTTGTGAATTGTATGCACACAGTATTTTGTGGGCAGATTCTCTTCCAAGTGAAATACCTACATGGCACACTTTAGCAAAGCTCGGGTATAATGGCCAAATGCAGAGTCCACGTGGTACTATCCACACTTAAAACCTTCATAAAATCAAATATCTTTGCGCTTTTCTCATCTAACTTGGTACAGTTGTAGTCAAGGTGTTGCTGAATGCATGCATAGACATCTTTATGCATAGAATCATTTATATTATGATGGTTTACACTGTGTAAATTAAAAAAACAATTAGGCAAGGATAAAAAAAAATTTTTTTTTCTTTTGGTTTATTACAATTTGCTTAGACATATGAACATTCTCAATTTTTCTGACACTGGGATTATATTCTATGAGGTTTTAGCTATAAAATAAGACCAAGATTATGCATATTGAAATTAGAAGGTTATTCTTGATTTAATGTGGGTAGGTCTGTTTAGGCAAAACACACCTCCAAAAACCCCCAGGGTTTAGGTGGTAACGTCTTTTCAGAGTCTTATTTATTATTAGCTTTGAGTATTTCAACACACGCTAAATATGGGTACTTATTTTAAAAGCAAATCTTTTTTTACACCCACACATTTAAAGCATGTTTAACTATTCACCCTCAACTTAGCAAACAGCATATGTATTCACAGAACTGATGAAATGATATGATTATCTGCCTGGTTGCTTGGCAATTTAAAGTGACATAAAACCAGACTGCAGTGTTACTCATAAATGTTTAAGTTGCCGCAGTTTAAATGTTAATAATGTAGCTGTAATTTGTAGTGGGAGTAGGACTGTAGTGTTAAGGCACTTTGAGTGCTTTTGCTGGCCAGTGTTGTCAGACATGTGAAGCATACTTACACTGGGGGTGAGCGATATATTGAATATACTCAATGTATCCTGAGACGTTTTACATATGATATATAAAATAACTATTATGCGAACATTGAATATAAACTATCACAGCGGCATTCTAAAGTGTAACTACACCCACTACTTTTTGCACAACTCCACCCACTGCCAAATTTTGAAAAATGCCTGAAACTGCAAGAGTTGGGGTGGGAGGTGTGGGGTGATCAGGGCGTGGAAAGTGGGCAGGTCAGGATACACAGCCAAAAATGATTGACAGACAGCAGCTCAGCTCACTGGCAAGATGCAAAGCGAGATTCACAAAGCACATATGCCACAGAGCGGTCTTTGAGGTGGAAGACTTTTCTCCTCCTGAATCTCCTCAGCTACACATGAACAAGGTGGTCCTGAACCGTATCAGTCTGAGCCGTTAGCGCTGTTATGCTGACCTGTCAACAACCATAGCAGACTCTGGAAAGCTGTGGGGACTCACAGCAGCTTGTGGCAGCTGCAGGTGCCACTTTAAGTTGCCGCTGTTAGGATTTGAGCTGCTCTCTGTCGGCAGATGAGGATCAGCAGGTAAAGAATAAAGTCTGGTGTTACTATTACACCCCTCAAAATCTGTCTAGTTGCTGGAATATTTCATCCAAAACTTTATGAAAGAATAGAAGTCTGAAACATACACCAGATAAGTTCACATCCTTCATATGCATTGGTGGGCGTGGTTTTCTATGCCTGCAAGGCAAGGACCCGTCTATCTGCATCTAGAGGGAGGGGCTGTGGGGTTTTTTACATTTTGACGTAGATAACCTCTGTTACGAAAAATCATAACCTGGTTTTACCCTGTAGGGGGCGTTGTAAGCCATTTTTTACCCACAAAATCCTGTTTTTAAAATGAATTTATAAAATACAAATTTTTATTAACAGTATATGTGATTAAGTAATACTGTGTCGTTTACAGGTCAAAAAACAAATTTTTTTTGGGTGAACTGCCCCTTTAAGCCATCTACATTGGTTTTTCTTCGTAGCGCTCTGTCTGCTGGTCGGAGTGAAGCTCACCTGTGTGTGAACGTGGCCGACATTTAGAGACATGATGCAACGAAATTAAATGTCGGCATTACAATAAGATAAATGACGATCAGGCTTTTTAGTTTTTATAAAATTAAGGACAAAATCTAAACCCAAGTTCCCCTTGAGGAAAAGGGACCTCGGCTTCCTTCGTCTTCTGGCCGATAACAAGTCAGCCATCTTCACAAGTATTGGTGAGGACTATTATCAGAGGAGTGCTACTGTCCATCACAACTGAGGTCTTAAACGCTGTAGTGGCTAGGTTTGATGCTGGCGAGCTCATCACTCACAGAGAGCTCATATCTTGGCAGGTTAGTGAGGACTTTTTAGAAGGAGCATCCACCTTTGACCTCATCTTTGATGATGTTTGATTTATAGACTTCACCTTTGGCAGGATTCATAGAGGTTGTTGAACTAAAAGGTGGCCCAACAGTAGGCAGAGAGGGCCCTCTTCATTTTTGCTGTCACTAGCTGTAACTTGGGCCATTGATAGGGTTTGGTTAGAAGATTCAAAAGAAGATTTTCATATCTTCACACACATTCCTCACATTCCTTCTCTAACGTCCACTGGACTGAGCACTGCTGATAGCAGCATGGTGGGAGATAGATTGAGATGTTTGTTATTGCTACATTTATGTAGTCCTACCTGTCCATGAGTAAAGGGTTAGACTGCTTCATTTATGGTAATGTGTATATACAGTATATATATATATATATATATATACTCTGAGAATGCTTGTAAGTAGAGTAATTTCTTGTACAAAATTATTTCCAAACTATATCACTGCATGTTTGAAAAGCAACAAACATAACAGAAGAGAAGTGGTCTATAGTTCCTTACAAAAACAAGTTAAATTGATGATATAATGCAGCACTGTTATTGTTGTGCTGGAAAGTTTAAGCAGATTGTGTAACTTCTTTCAAATCTGAAATGAAGACTATCTTTCTATTCACTCTTAAAGATTATGTTGTCATGAATAATTTTGCCAACCCACATCAATTCGAATGTGCCTATCTGACAGAGGATGACTCTTCATTATTTACAGTTGTTACTGCGTCTTTAGATTTTTCTGTAGACAGTGAAATGCCCACAATTCAGAAATTGCTCATGTTAACAATAAAGTCATCTATCTACTGCCTAAAAAAGAAAAGAAAATGTTTAAATTATTTCTTTTCCCTTTGTAACATTAAAGAGGCAGCATGAGTGGGTAAATAGGTTTGACTTCTGATTGGCTAATTAACCTTTAACGAACTGTATTTTAGTCACCTATTTATAGTGTCAGCTTATTGGCTGACCAGCAGTGTTAAAATGATTGAACCATGTCAGGATCTACAATGGTCATTTTGGCACAGTTTGCTACCATCTGTTCTAAATGTCCCCCAAAAAAGAGTTTCAGTTTTAATTTCTTTCAGCACATGGGAGGACATTTAAATATGTTTTATGGCGCCTATGCTTAGATGCTTACATTTTTTTTGTCATGTTTTACATGTGCATAATATAGAATGAGTAATTATTGATTCTTATGAATCATAATCTCTCTTCAGCCATCCCCCAATTTAAAGGTTGAGGCATTAAGGAATGACAACCGCTGACCTTTTCCACTGTGTGCATCTATTATCCAACAGGACTAATCATGCTTTTCTTGTGCCTTAGATAGATGTGAGAAGGCAGAGGGAAGTGATGTAGAGAAATTTCAAGGTCTTGCTGTGTTCACATTTTTGTCTGAGATTGGGTTGTGATGGTAGAGATCCTTTGGATTAACTTAGAATTGTGTTATGAGTGAAATAACGTGCTATTCTTCCGTTTATAAGATTTCTGAATGAACCATTTTCAGACAGTATATAAGCACACTGAAACATAATGCTACCATGCTGGGTGTATAAACTAGTTTGTGACTGTGGCAACTGTATCACGCATTTATGCTTCACGGTTTAATATCTTGAGAATGGGCATGATTTTTTGGCAGTGTCACTTGAATTCACTGGTCATTGAAGTGTAAGTTACTGAGAGAGCAGCAGTTGCTGTCTGAGCCGGCACTTGTCATGGATGCCAGTGTTTGACAGAAACTATCAAGCACTGAGATCTCGCTCTGCCTCTGTAGCTAGCCATCATTATGCCTGCTAAGAGTACACTGTGTGAGTCTGTGCAGTCTGTGCATGGGAATTTTTTTATAATTTTAGCTAGAAACTAGTGGTGCTAGACTTAACACCTGATTTTGACAGTGACCAATTTTGAATGGGTTAAGCATTTCAATTCCTCTGAACCAGATTTTAAATGGCATCTGTTGCAGAGGGACTGTGAGCACGTACGAATAGATTAAAAGAAACAACCCAGAGGTCCATTTTCATAATTATGTTTTGGTGCCAAACCCAAATGCTTGGCTAGCACTCCTTGAAAAAGATGGTGGGTGGGACTGAATGGGGGGAAAGCAAAGATAAATCAATACTTCAGTTAAAATAGGCTTAGTTTTCTTGCTTTGTTTTTTCTTCAGGGGGCATTGGAAATGACTTCTGAGAGTCAGTATGGTCCCATAACGGCAATACTAAGTTGACTAAAAGGCAAAAGAGATTATAAAATTAACAAACTGCTGTACTACCTATACTTTTGATATATTCTGCCTGTATACGTGGTAGAAACCACCCGCAGCTACCTCCTGACTGCTCACAGCAAAATGAGGAGAAATCAGTCTATCCTGCTTTTGCTCTTCAAGCATAACCACAGGAAAGCTGCAAGACACCAAGGCCAATACAAAGTGTGAATACTGCAGTTGTTCCACGCCTAAGGCAAAGTGAGTCAGCCATTTGTTCTCCTCTCCTTTCTCTCTTTAATGCCCTGTCATTCACAGCCATGTGAACAAGATAATCCAATATCCTGGGTTTTAAACAGAAGCTTAACAGTGAGGCACTCTTCTACAGGATGTCCGTGATTTGATTTGTTTATACTGCTTTCAATTACCTTTCTCTGTCCCTTGTTGAGCTCAATAAAATTTTATATTGAGGATATTTATCTCTAGGTGCCCATTCTCTCCTCCCAGGGCCTTCTTCATATGGGCATTCAAATTTCACTGTAAATACAAATTGCATTTTTAGGCCACAGTGTATGTGGTCACATAAACACCCACTGGTCAATCACATTTACAAAGGGGACAAAAAAGCCTGCTGCAAACAGATTGCTGGAAGCATTTTTTGTTTAGCATCAGGTGTGTCTGCTGACACAGTGTGCAAATGTATGTCTGGAGCTACATTCATGTGTCTGTACTTAACTGTTGTCATCCACCCCGGTGTTCGATTCTAAGCTCTCCCTGCTAGCAGCCCCTGTTCATCTCCCGAGTACCCTGCAGCAAATTATCATATTTATCGAGGAGCCAGCCATGGTATTAGCAGAAATACTCAAACCTCTACCATTGCTGCAGAGAAAGGGCCAGCGTAAATCACACTGTCTGCCTTTCAAGCAAGCTCAGTCATGGTTGTCAAGGTAACTGTGATGTGATTGTGGTGGCTATTCTGTTTTCTGCTGTATTCATTTTTTTTATTTTTTTTATTCAAAATTATATAGACCCAGAGGGGGTAAAAAATAAGAAGGAAGAAAACCGATGAATCGCAATGTAGTTTTCTTGGTGAAAGTGAAAGGTTAAATCGAACATCTTTCATCCATACTCCTTTTATTGGTTGTTTTTAATACTAATTCCACTCAACTATTGCCAGTGATTCAGAGAGACACACACAGCTGTTTTCTCAGCTTGCTGTAAGTCAGATTCACTTTGTTGAAAATAAATGTGTATTTATTTCCTGGAATTCAATATTACCATTTAAACTTTGCTCATTTAAAAGTTAGATTATATAGTATTTTCAACTATACAGAAGCTTACTAGCTGACTATGAAGCATTATAATGTTTGTGCCAGTTATGCTTCCTCATTTGGAGTCATGTGTGGAAGCCAAAACTTTGAGTTTAGTTTGACGTTTTGATGTTTTGGTTCAACTCCCAGTAGTTGTCTAATGTCTTACAGTGGATCTTTAAGTTCAATGATTGATATCCCTGCAGTAATAAGGTTAAAGCAATAGCCTTATGCATGAGGTTATTATATGTTGTCTAAGTCACAGAAAACCCTGCAAACAAGGCATATTAAAGATATTCTCAAGCCATTTTCACACTGTATTGAAATCCTGAAATTTTCTAGAGGGGCTGCATTTGAGAATGCAAACATCCGTGTCACCTGCACCAGACTCTTTGACTGAATTTACCCAGCAGGTTAATTGCAGAAAAGCTCAAAGTGGGCTCATGTCTAAATAGAGCAGATAGCTCTGCTGGAAATTCACAGCAGGGCTAGTGTGTGTGCTGATAACAGTTGCTGCTGCATACTCAATGCTGCTGCCCGTATGTTGCTTTGCACTCATTCATCAGTATGATATATGCATATACAGTGCATATAGTATAGAAATCCACATGAACACAGTCATCATTATGGATGTCAGTAGCCATGTGCAATCCTTGATATGCTGTGAACTAAACACAGCAATTTGTGCTGCATACTTTCTGTTTTATGCCCTGCCTTCTGTGCGCACTGCAATTCCCAGTGCATGAAATTCTGCCTTGAAATTGAGATATGCAGAAGTTTACATTAGTGCCCAATACTTTCACTACAGCATTATTAAAGCTCAACAGCAAAACGCTGTCAGCAGTTTTTCATCTACTTGTTCTCTTTAGTTTTATGTCTGTTTCGTTGGCTGTTGGTTACGGTTTTGCAACATAATTTCTCACTCAGGGTGAGCCATAAAGCCTACTGGGTTAAGTTTTAAGATTGTTGTTATGAAGTATGTTAAAAAATATATCTTTAAATACAATTTAATGAAGTATACCTGCACCTGTACAAGTGATGCTTAGAAATTCTTTCTGCATTGATGTTATTTGATACTCGGGTACCTCGGTAGTATTCTCCCTGCGTAGCTCCGTTGCTCGGTATTGTGAAAGCGAATCATGCTTCTACTGGCTATGGTGCATGTGTGAACGGGAAAGTTAAGAGAAAGTCTTATTCTGATCAACATACATCCTCCAATGTTACTGTGTAAAAAATTACTTTGATTTTTCTGTGTGGCGTCATGATAGGGTTAAAACACATGCTGCAGTAGGGAAAAAAAGCAGCATTGTGTGTTTATCTGATAATGTACTATGTTTCAGTGGGAGGTCATAGCAGTGTCAGAATCTAGGTAAGATTTAAGAGAATTTCAAAATCTGTATTCTTGTCCTAAACATCTAAGGGTTATGTGATCTGTACACGTTACAGACAGTATTGATCATAAAATGAAATAACTCAAACATCAAAGTGAGGTCCGAACTTACAGCTCCTCAATCAGTAAACACAACCAGGAGAGAAACCGCAGCCCGCCGTTAAAATCAGTTTTGTCGAAAGGTGAGTTAAATTACCTGATGCACTGATGAGAAGCTTTAAACATTTTGCAGGGTAATTAATGTAATTTTCAGGTAAAAGAGAGCAATGGCATGTCACCATTGTCAGTGCTGTACAGCGTAGAAACGTATTTCCTCGACTTTTGCTGTTCCTGCTGTAAAGGTTTGGTCGAAAAAGACATGTGCAATTGCTTTTGCTGACCTAGTAGCAGCTTTGTTAAGGAGTCATTGACCATATAGAATGATGTCTTTGAACTTTCATGTTACCATTAAGAGGTCATTGTAAGTGTTTCAACCATGGTCAGTTACAGTTTAGCAGTACAGGATAAAAACCATCAAGGGATTACTGTGGCAGCAATGAATAGAAATCAAAGCTTTTTATATTTTCCTTCATTTTTTGTAACTTTTACCTTTAAGTAGCTGGATAATAATTTTCTTCTTGTTTTTGTTGTAGTTCTTTTGTAGTTTCTTTGGTACTTTAGTGATCATGGGCAGATGATATGCAACAGAAATATTTTTAATTACAGCATGAAATCACTATATTACTCTATATGGAAGTGGTTATTCTTTTAATTTTGTTGTCATCCAGCATGTGTGAAATCAACAGATGAAGAATGTGCCCACAAGACGTGACGCAGCAATGCAATCCTGACTGGCCATGAGTGGGAGACTCTTTCTATTCTGCATCATTATTAATGAGTTACCTTCATTGCAAAGATTTAACATTAGAAATAGTAAGAGACACTCCTTGTTTCCATGTGCCTGCTTTTGTGAAAGCAACTGTGCTTGTCATTAAACCAGGGGTTCTGCGGGGGCGGCGGTTTGTGGAGGAAGGAAGCTCTCCTAGTCAGCCACATATTAGTGAACCGGTTACTTTGTAAACAGTGACTTAAACTCATTTCCAATATGACTTAAGAAGTGTAGAGAGAACTCCTAAGTGCATTAGAGTCACTCGCAATTTAGGTCCACTTTGTCTTTTAGTAGAGGGTACGTGGGTAGACAGAAGAAGGTTGCAGAGGGAGAATTAAACTGCAGTCTGTAATCAAAGTGACTCACACATTATGTTGTAGCTTCATCATACAGATTTAGGTTAAACAACCACCCCACAATTTATACAACTATTCTGAAGTATGTGATATTATTTATTATATTGCATAAACACACTGAGGTCACTTCCTTGAATATTACTTTATTAAACAGGTTTTCTTGCAAGTCTACCTGTTAAAGCTGCCTTCATCTGAAACAAGATCCAAGTGTGGAACCAGCAGTGGAGTCATTATGATTCTGAACATGCTAAAAAATCCTTTGCCTTTGTTCTTGTTATTTCACACTTTTCTTGTTTAATATGCCACAAGGTCTGGCATTGCTTTTGATGTTGTTGCAAGCCTGGTGGGCATTCCTCCTGAGGCAATGTGCACTTCACTCTTTAATAGGGATTGAAATTCAAAGGCGTGGTTTTTAGTCAGTCACAGCGGGTTGTCAGCTCCTGCTGCTTGGCATCCTCAGAGACCTGAACCTCACACAACCTCCACTGCTTGTGTTACCTAAAATCATACACCTCCGGTCCGCACTGTGCACGTACAGTCATCACCTCATGGAGCTGACGGCTCGTGACTAAACCAAATAGATGTACTCCTGTGAGGGCTGGTGTATAATTGTTTCACATTCTACATATTGTATTACCCTGTTACATGTTCTGCTCCATCTACGTTGACACATGGACATATGTCCTTGTGCGTGAGTGTATGTCAGGGGGAGAATGTGAAAAAAAAATTGATCATGGTGGTTGTATGTGTTCAAAAAACTGTACTTTAGGCTTATTTTTCTAAATTTAACACAATGCTCGTGTCCGCAATTATACAAAATACTTTTAGATAAAGTCATTCTAGTTCTGGCTCTTTTCTCAAATCTCAGAATCTTGATGCTTGATGCTCAGTTTAACCAGAACCAAAGTAGCAGGACTTTACTCTATAGAAGTTAATGTAAATGGCTTGGAGATTTTAGTCCTTAAAGTTGATGGTTCAGTCTTCAGACTCGACAATACCCCACAGTTTCCCCAAATAAAAATATATGGAGTAGACAGATCGAATTTCATAAAATGTTAGAATGTCAACACTAACACTACCATAAGCCACAACAAGTGAAAATATGACTTAGTAGCATCCGACAGTATATATTTATTATATAATAAAGTGTATTTTACACCCATTTCCCCATAGACCAGCGCAAGTATTCCACATTTTGTCCTGACAGCATGCTTTGTCTTCTCTGGTAAAGCTGTTATATATGCTAACCTTTGCTAACACCTATCCTCTTGTTCAGTTACACATTACAAAAGAAGATAAAGTTTCATGTGCGTACACAGAAATCAACATATTGCGATATTTGCATTTTGTTAGTTCTAAAATTGTAATGAAAAGTCACTTCTAAGATGTTAGGTTACCCTACTTTAACACACCTGAATAAAATGAATGGCTCGTTAACAGCCTTGCAAATAACTCAGTGATGGAGTTCATTAATCTAAATCAGGTGTGTTGGGGTAGGAACATGTCTAATACATGCAAGGCAGTGGGTCCTGGGGAACTGGATTGAGTAACACTGAGCTAGATGATCGGTATGATCAGAGAACAGGTGAGGTGGTACACATGAGCATCCACATAGAAAGGGTTACTGTTGGAATGGATGGAATAAGTACATTATTTTAAATGCAGCAGTTCTGATCTGGATGATACTTCTATGTGCAGATGAGAAGATAATTTTCCTCCATGCTTGTTGTTCTCTGGTTATGAGTCCCAGTTTGTTCTGTCGGACATCCAGGAGTGTTTTCAGACATTTGAGTAGATCTGCCATCAGATCCAGTAAAGTTTTTTGTAAAAAGTTAATATACTTCCTGAAATGTTTCATTGTTTCATATTTTTACTGCTCCTTTACTTAAACAAGATGCGTTAAAATAATTAATCCTGACATCTCTTTTTTTTTCTTTTATCCATCCATCCATCCATCCATTTTCTGTACCGCTTGTTCCCATTAGGGGTCGCGGGGTGAGCTGGAGCCTATCCCA
>JBAMHW010000004.1:12243762-12254040 GCA_037177495.1 Rhadinocentrus ornatus
ACACTGCTGGGATAGGCTCCAGCTCACCCCGCGACCCCTACTGGGAACAAGCGGTACAGAAAATGGATGGATGGAGAAATGAATCCACACAAATGAACAGATAATATATTTAAATTCAGAATTAAAACAATAAATGTTTAATAAACATAAAAATGATCAGTATGATGGTGTAGTTGCAGCCAACAGTTTGTCGACTTGCAGGTTTTAATCTTCCCATTTGTAAAAATGGCTGCATGAACATTTAATGATTGGTAGTTTTTTCAGATTCATGACAGGTGTAGAAACTTAGACCAAACACAAGGTAAACACCGACATCTGAGACAGAAACCAGTGGAAGCACATCTAAACCTGAACTTCATTCATTGTTCAGCAGATTGCAACGATCTAACTTATTAATAATTAGTGTTTCTGCAGCGACTCTTCGTCTCTCTTGTGAGCTTATTACGGTAAAGGTGTTTCTTTTTAAGCGTGTTTTAGAAATGTTTATAACACAGTTTACTAGTGAGAAACCTGAAAGTGTCGATGGAAACAAAAGCCTGGTACCCCCAAAATGGTGGCGCTGCGATGATGTCACATGTGCATTCTCTATTTCCAGTTACTCAGCTCCATTTCAGTGATTTAGATAGCTTACATGAAAATGCCCATATCTCCAACAGCCATGGAAGCCTTCATCAAATTAGAATTGAAGTGATTATCCAGAGCAGAGCTAAAGGACAAAATCGATAGTTCTTTGTTCAAAGCTAAATTGAAGAATGGTCATTCAGCAGGGATCTCTCCCTGTTGCTCTTCTCTGTCTCTCAGCCACATACACACATGCACATGCTTGTGCCTCTCTGAATTGCTTATTCTGCACCAGCATCCTTGACCATATCAGTGTTAGGCCTGCATGGAGTAGTCTCAGACCTTCTGCCTTGGTTTTTCCCTCCCCTGTTTAAAAATAAACACCCAAAGGAGAAGTGCTTCCTAGATAATTGCAATTAGTAGTTTTGGCTGGGTTTGTAGCGTCGGCCTTGGCCTTGCTCTCTGTGTTGGGTAACAGGGAGTAGGAGTGAGCCTGTTGGGCATGTTTCCAGCATCCAAAGAGCCCTCTGCCCGTTTGCCTCACATGAGACGCAGCAGCAGTCAGAGGGCAGAGCAGTAGTACAGATGGGAAGCTGTGTAAGTGAATAAAGTCAGAACAGAAAGAATTGCTCCTTGTTGGTCAAGTATCACAGTTATACTGTAATTGGAGAGTGTGCTAAATGAGAAAAAGTGTAGCACTTTTGTCCCTGGTTATTTTCTGAGTAATTTCAATTTGAATAGCCCACAAAAATTACACAATTGCATAAGAACAAATAAATTACACTACAAATTGGAGCAGGTTTGTTCACCAAGACTGTGAAAAAAAAGCTCCATTCACTGTAGTACACAAAAGTACAAGGAAACTAACAGTACCATCTATGACTAACATAGGTTTATATAAACTCTATCATATATTTAATTAAAATTTGTTTTCCAAAGACAAGAAGAAAATTGCAAAAGTGTGGCAACATGATCAAGGTTCCAGAAAATTTTCCTTATTCAGTCTAGAATAAGGTAGAACAGTAAGCATATGCATGAAGATATGGAAATGTGATTTGTATCATTTTCATACAAATCCTCACAAGCAGCGATTCGGTTTATGTGGTGCTGACTTTCAGTCACACTCTCTTTCTCACAGATGCCACTTTAAACACATACAAGCCATTCTTCACTTAAAGGACTGTAATCCATCAATATGCTCATTGCTGTCATGAGCAAAGAGACAGAGCTCTAAGCAAAAGTCCTCTAAAGCAAATTTGATTTACCTCAGTTTCTTTCAAACAGGGACATGTGAGCGGTGGAAGTGCTGGTACAGACCGGCACCCTTTGCTGCCAACAGGCTAGTGTCTTTATAGTTTAGTTTCAGAGTCAGGGCTCGTGTTGATTTGCTTAGGGATGTATTGGATTAGGAAGAATCTGAAGATGTGAAAATTAACTGTGGTTGCCAGTCATGATGTGGAAAAATTTGATGACTTTATGAGAGACACTAAACTCTGTGTGTGGGTACGTGTGTGTAATCTTGTTATAAAAAGTGAGGGATGTGGTTGTAAAATATATTTTATAGCATCTCTAATTTTGTCCAACTTTGTAAAATTGTTCAACCAGTTCCTATGTTATACTGCATACAGACACCGAATCATACAATCTTTAAATTTTCTCAAGCACATTTAATCTTTGCCCGAGGCAAAAGTGAAGTGTGGAATGATGCATTAGGTTACTGTACCAAAAATGGTTCAAAAGCTGCTCATAAATCAACTGTGAAAAGCAACTGTAAAAGTTTAATATGAAGGAGTTAAATTAAAATTCAAAAGAAACTTCTTCAGTTAGCTTGCTCTGGATAAAAGTGTCTGCTAAATGAATGAAAAGTAATATAAATGCACTTTTCTTTTGCTTCATTCATAAAATAAAAATCTGACACTTCAGTTGTGCATTAAAGCACCTCTGTGCACAACTAAAGCCCCATAATGATTTAAGCATGCTTGACATACAACACAGTCATGCTGGAAATGTCAGCTTAATGAATTTAGCTTTCTGTTTAGATGTTGTAGGAATTTGGTCATTTTGGATCCAAATGAACCAAATTATCTTTGCTGTGCAATTTCTCTTTACTACATAAACCATCTTGACACGGATGTCCCTTGTAGTACCGTTACTGTAGTACATAAAAACTCAAACATTATGTACCTGTAAAATAAATCAATAAGTCAATGTCCCCACATAGACACAATTGGAATCCCCTTCATATAGACATACAGAAGTCTTCAAATCCTTATTCCTGCATAATGTTTCCTGTAATAAAAGGCAAAGATGGGTTTATTATTAATAACAATGAAATTAGTCATTTCATTTCATCTTGTGACATTTTTGATATTCCATCTGCATCTTCTGTTATTGGCAATACGCCCAAGTAACAAAAATGTTATCTTCCTATATAACACTGCAAATTGTTACATAGTCTGAGGTATATTATGCTTAAATTTATTTAAATAGATACAAGAAGACGGCTTCATCTTTTCACCTCAGTCCTCGTGCTATTACTGCATGATTTTTAAGGCAACCCTCACCTCGGGCAAAGACCCTTCCACATGGATCATTGCTAGGTGCTACTACTAAATAATGCTGATTACACTTACGACCTTAACAACTATTGACCTATCTCTAAGCCGTCTCATGTGTGCAAAAATCCTAGAATCACTATTCAAATCACTGCGTGGTCTCTGTGAAGATAATAATGTCCTGCTGTCACAGCAGTCGGGCTTTAAAGCAGCCTAGAGCACAATTACTGCTGCTGGTTGGTGACATTATTAACTCACTTGATAAGAAGCAGCAAGATGCTGCTCTATTTGTAAATGTGTTAAACATTTTTTTCTAATGCTGATCGCAACATTTATGTGAGCTTCCTGTTTGGTTTGTTGTATCTACTATTAACTGGTGCAAAGAGCATCTTGGTCATTGAGTCAAACTGTGGCTGCTCCAAATAGTTAGTAAAGGTATCTCTTCTTCAGCTTTTCAACTGTAAAGTATGGCGGTGCTGAATTGTCACAGGAATACAAAAGCCACAACACAAATACAAAAACCATAAAATTCCATAATTAGCCACAACACTTCGCAACTAGCAGCAACACTACAAAATTAACTACAACACTCCACAATTAGCAGCAACACTACACAATTAACTACAATACTCCATAATTAGCTGCAACACTACACAATTAGCCAGCCGCAACACTCCACAATAAAACGCAATACAATTACATAAGCCACAACACGAATACAAAAGCCACAATAATCCACAATTAGCCGCATTGCAAGTTACGGCACGCTTTTAGGGAGGGTTTACACCCCACATAATAGATGTAAAGTGAGACATGTTTGGTAAAACCTTGAGAAGTGAGTAAAATACTAATGATAAATAATGTTTATTAATTTCAGAATGCACTATTATAGATATTAACTGTGATGTGTAAATAAAAACTTATTGCCTGTTAGAGGTAGTAACTTCCGTAGCAGCTCAATTCCTGTCGCTACGATGTTAATGTAGTGTAAATTTCCCCCAAAAAGCATAAAATTAAGCAGAATAACTTCCGTTGCAGCTTTATTTTTGTGTTTTGGCTTTTGTATTTATGTTGCGGCTAATTGTGGAGTTTTGTGTTTTTTTTGTATTCAAGTTGTGGCTTTTGTATTGCTGTGACACTTTAAGGCCACCATAATAAAGGGACACATCTTTATAGTAGACATTAAAATTTTATAAAATAATTAAAAAGTTTCGCTTTTCAACTTGATTTTTGTCAACTCTGTCAGATACAGCATACATTTTTAATTCTTCCAGTCCAACTTCAGAAACTTCTGAAGTATGCTGGATCGGGGTTTAGTTACTCCAATATGTAATAAAATCCAGAATCTCATCTTCAGATGTGATTTTTACACTCTTCTAAAAAGATTTCAAAATATCTTCATTGTCAAACTCAGTTTTTTAATGTTGTTATAATAAACTTTACCCTAATCAAAACATAGGAGCATGTAAAGCAGATTTTCCTTTATAACATCCATCCATCCATTTTCTGTACCGCTTGTTCCCATTAGGGGTCGCAGGGTGAGCTGGAGCCTATCCCAGCAGTGTTTCAGGTGAAGGCAGGGTACACCCTGGACAGGTCACCAGTCCATCGCAGGTCCTTTATAACATACAGAACATAAACTGATGAAAAAATAAACATTTTGTTTCAAACATTTATAAAACATACATCTGACCATGTTGACAAAGAACGGACTGAATTAACAAAATGTCCATTATTGGTTAGCGAACAGAAGAAAGAGACATTAGATGAAGCTTTTAATCTTGTATTAAACATTCATTTAGTACAATATAAAGAACACACTGACAATTTTCAATAGTCAAAATAACAATAACGGAAAGCACAACACCTTCTATTTTCCTTGCCCTCTGAATGAATAAATATTCTCTATGAATAATATTGTGAAAAATTTTTCTCATTTACCTGACATGATTGATTAATTGATTGATTGAAAATTTTAAAGGTACCCTCTGCATTGGAATAAGCATATATAGAAATTGGATGGATAGATTTGGCAGAAGATGAATATTTATAAGCTTGTTCCACTGTAATTCCATAAAATAAAAAAAATAAAAACATTTTATTGGCACTAGAATTTGGTTTTATTTGTAAAGCGCCAAATAAAAACAAAGTCATCTCAATGCACTTTTACAGACACATTTAAGTGTTGTAGTCGAATCTGTATCCATTTGAATACATCCTTTATATAATTTAAATTATTCTAAATTCTAATAAATGTATTTTTTTTTTAAATATATTTGCCAATTCATAAAAAAAATAAAGTCAAGCTAAGGAAACCAACGGATTGTATCAAATTTTCTTATCTATTTAGTTGTTCATCCTATTTAATTAACCGTTCTATTGGATAAAATTGACTGGGTGGTGGGCGAAAGTGGAGAGAAAAAACTCTGTCTTAACAGGAAGGAAAACCTCCATCAGAACAGAAAGACAGCCATCTTTCTGAACCGGTAAGGGTAGGAGAGAGCAGGGAAGATTGGTCAACAGTTGTTTATTTCACAAGTGACTAATTTTAAGATTAGGACCCCCATACTTTATGTAGCGGTAGTATAGGGGTGTATTTTCAGCCAGTACAGTACACAGTTTGACTACCAAAGATTTGAAAAATGAAGCATTTGTACTTTCAGTGCAGAAGTTGCCAACTTGGTAGAAAGAGTTATCCAGGTTATAAGAATTGCACCTTCTTTGCTTGTTTCATTCAGGTGGCTAACTTGGCTTGCTCCATTTCCAACAATGAAGAGGGGGTGAAGCTGGTAAGAATGGCTGCCACCCAAATCGACAGCTTATGTCCACAGGTGAGTACTTACTGTTTCATTCTTTGTAAAGAATAATCTTTATATAAGCTGTAGCCAAAATATTTTGATAATTTTTATCCCTTAGCTAATCTAAAAGGAAAATCTTATACAGCCTTTTTTAGGCTTTGGAATGACATAGAAAAAGCAAAGAAAGAATGATAGTTGGCAGAATAAGAGGAAGGACTATGATCATTGTGTAGGAGGAATTTGTAACACCGTTTCTCAGAGTGCAGGCAAAGGAGGATGTTAAAATCGATCCATTATTTTCAAGGTGAAAGGTAGGCCTTCTTCACGCAGGACACATTACAATAAGTTAGAAGAGAAATGGAGAGCCCTTCCCACTTATTGTGTACCGGGAAATAGAGATAAAGACTGAGTTCAGGATTTAGGTTCTAATGTGCAAGCTCCACTGTGCACATCTGCTGAAATCCACTACTTTATAAAAGCCTCTTGGCAGACAAATAATGTATTAGACACAGATATTGTGACTGAGGAAGGAAGAAAGAGGAGGATTCCTCACAGCAGCATCAAGCCAGATGTTTATTTCTATTTTTATACCTACATTCAGTTAAAGACAGTAATGAGGGATTGGATTTCATGTTTGTGCACACTGAGGGTGGGCGGGTAGACATGCACTTTGTTTGTACGTATATGTGTGTAAGTGTGTGTATGTGTTTGTGCGCGCATGCTTGTGTGATTATGTGTGAAAAAGACTATGAAAAGGTGTGTTTTTAAATTGCTATGTCATATACTTTGGTGTGTGAAGGCCTTTTTTTTCAAATTTATTATGAATAAATAGTCTTTATTGTGTAAACACTTTGTGCGCTTTATTCATGAAAAACGCTTTATTAATAAAAATTAATTTTATATTTCCGTCTCCTCTTAGTCTGTTTAACCAGATAATTTTTAATGGTGTTAAAAATGCATTATGACCGAAAAACAGCTTGCACATGTGCGCAAATGGGTTTGAAGCTTCCAACTCTTATTGTAGGTTTAATTGTATCCACTTGAATACACTCAGTCATAGCTGCTCACATGTGGTGCAGGTTTACACTGTTAACCACTCTTCCATCCCAGGTCATCAATGCTGCTCTCACTCTGGCTGCCCGCCCCCAAAGCAAGGTGGCCCAGGACAACATGGATGTTTTCAAGGATCAGTGGGAGAAGCAAGTGCGCATCCTGACCGAGGCTGTGGATGACATCACTTCTGTGGATGACTTCCTTTCTGTGTCAGGTATGCAGCAGGAGAAAATTCAGATGGTCTGAAGGAAATGGAAGAAAATGATCCATGAGTGTTTGTTCCCACTCTGCAGAAAATCCTCTGTGTATTAGTGAGATAACAAACATGATATTTGAAAAATTAATTATATGTAACAATGAGGTTGAGGAAAACAAAGTTTTGGAGTTAGGAGGGATACGTATAGTCAAGAAGTCTTTAGATTAAATATTTGAGAATATATACTGTCAAGTTGAAATTTAACCTAATTACAGTAGTTTCAAGACATTTCTGTTTCATTTCTGTTCCAAATTTTTTTCTAGCCTTTTGTTGCTCCATCTTGATTGTTGCTGTAATCACATCCAACATGAGTCAGTATTTTTTTTTTTTTAAGTTTCTCATTATCAGCCTTTGGTATGTTTTTTATGTTTTCTTGTTTTTTTGTTTCCATTTCATACAGCATCCCTTGTTTAAAGTGTTGTTGTACCACAGGTGCCCTGTAGTGCATCTATAATTTTCTGATGTATATTATTTGAGAATAATATATTTATATTATTTGGCTGGTTAATCTGAGCAACATTTCACATTTTGGAAGGAACGTGAATGACTTCAGCTTGTGTACTTGTCAGCACAACATTTTAAAGATATGAGTAATTCTTTTTTTTTTTCCTTCTTTTTTACAAAGAGGAATTGATTCTTTTGAGCAGAATGTGATTATTAAATGATAATTATGTCTCCCAGCCTCCCAACAAGGGAAAACCTTGAGTCCCCCTTGCTGAATTCCTATCTTTTTTTTCCTCTTTTTCTTTCTCTCTCCAGAGAATCACATCCTTGAGGATGTCAACAAATGTGTAATTGCTCTGCAAGAGGGAGATGTGGACACTCTTGACCGAACTGCTGGAGCTATTCGGGGCCGAGCTGCTCGTGTGGTCCACATCATTAACGCTGAGATGGAAAACTATGAACCAGGGGTCTACACTGAGCGGGTGCTGGAGTCCATCAAGCTCCTGTCTGAGACTGGTTAGTACACTGCACACAAAGTAACACAGCACAAGGAGTCATGCTTGAATTTAAAAATTTTATATTACATGTTGCTTTGCTTTCCAGTAGAGTTGTCCAACATTCACACACACACACACACTTATATTATCTTCTCATTCTTGTCATGACTTACCGATACACCTTTGCTGCCTGAATGCTCAGTTTTCCACAGTTTTGATTAGTGTTTTGGCTCTAACACAGATGCTGGACACCAGCTGTGCACCCCACTGACACTGGCCTGTTGTCAGCTTTTCATCTAATTTTTTCTCCTTACTGTGCAGTGTCAGGGCTTATACTTGGAGGCCCAAGTTTATCTTCCTAGCAGATAAATCACAGGATGAACACATTGCGTTTTCCTCCCCTAAAAGTAGATATTTTAACCTTAAAACTAATTATTTCTCCCTGTACATAAATAGTAAGGGCTGTGTAAGACGCATTAAGCAAATTAATAGATCAGTGTTTATTGGGTAGATTTGGGTTGTTTAACCTTTTCTTTCCTTGAGGCATATTTTTTTTGGCTTCTGTCCAAAAGTGAAAAGTAACCAAAAAAGTATACCTTCACAACTCCAAGGGCTATGTGTTATCTTGGTATCAATGGAAAGCCAGGATGTGGGATTACTACAGAAGTGTCAGAATCAAGATATGTGTTACTATGTCAGAGTAAATTCAACTGGAATATAGCAGAAAATTTAAAATATTATTCCCCTCCTTAAAGAAATGGAATTACTTTCCCACATATTACTTTTAATGAAAACCAGAGGATAGCAGCCCAATTCATCTAGGAATAAGTAATGTCTGAGTAACTACAAAAGTAGAAGCTAAAAAAGTTTACCTGAGCAGTTTTATAGACATAATAAAGGTGTTATGCAGGTAATAATCTCAGGAATCCATTAGTGAATGTTGATGACGTCTCTGTCAATTTTTGTGGCCAGGAGAACCGAGAATCACCTCAGTAACACAATGAGGACCCTGAAAGAAGTGAAGACCAAGATAGTGTCGTAGAAAGAGTGAATACTTTACTATAAAAGCTTCTTAATCTTCAAGGAAAGTACCAGGACCTATATGATTCATTTTAAACAAAGGCAGAGTCATAGCAGAAAACTGTAGCAAAGTTTGGGGTAGAATACCACTTTTAAGTTTTTATTTGTTTTTATTATTATTGCCCTTTGGCCGCTAGCTCACAGAGTTTTTGCAATCAACAGAGTCTCTGCTTTCATATGACACCATGTTCCTGATGTTGTGTTTCATTTGAACACCAATGCCTGGTAGTCCTTTAGCCGAGTTTTTCCTAGTGATTTGGGTTTTCTACATGTTAGGACTGATGCCTCCTTGCATGTGCAAATATCTTCTGTACTGCCCGTGTCTCATGTTGCCCCCTGACAGGGGGCTCTCGTGATGAGTTAAGTATTACATTTGCTCAATACTGATTAAAAAGCAATGACATTGTAGAGTACGAAGGTTGGGAGCATGTGAATGGGAAGCAAGCTTTGGTGTGAAATGTTTGTGGAGGCGGTGGCTGCAACACAAACACTTTATCCTCTGTGTTTAACAGTTGAAGACCTGTTTATAACACATGCATGTATTTCTCTCCAATCACAGCTTTGCTCAACCATAGGATGCAAACACAAATGTCATCTTGTTTGGATTTTAATTTAAAAAATCCTTACAGAAGTTTGTGGTGAGGACACATGAATTTTTTTCTTTCGATGCCTCTTCCTTCAAGGTCATATAGGTGCCTCTGTGGCTACAAAGTAGAACAACACGTCCCACCTCATAGTCTGTCAAAAGATTCATCCTGGGGATCTTTGCTGTCAAAAAGGAGGCCGTTCCTCTTCATCCTTCCTTTAAATAAGCTGCTACCTTCAAGTGTTTTGCTAGCCTCTTATTGCCCTCTCCTGCTTTGAGCATCAATTATTTTAATTTTCAGAGTCGTAGGCATTTGAGAGAATTCAGTGACTGAATTATGGAGAGATTTAAGGAGTCTAAATAATTATAGAGCTGCACGGTGGTGTGGTGGTTAGCACCGCAGCCTCACAGCAAGAAGGTTGCTGGTTCGAGCCTCGGCTGGGGGAGG
>JBAMHW010000004.1:12254140-12293763 GCA_037177495.1 Rhadinocentrus ornatus
TGCTGGGATAGGCTCCAGCTCACCCCGCGACCCCTAATGGGAACAAGCGGTACAGAAAATGGATGGATGGATGGATCAATTTAATAACACCTGTTTTTTCCTGATGATGACTAACAGTTGGCCCTAAAAAACTAATTAAAGTGTGATAGTTTAGTCATATCTACTTTGCATGATTCCTGTTCTTTTTTTTTTTTTACTTGAACAATGTAAACAAAACTTAATATGCTAATTTTGCTTAAAATGCATTTGTACATGATATATGTTGACAGTGGCAGCTGCAGGAATAATGCCCATTATAGGATTGCAGTTCAGTATACAGTTTGCAAGAAGCATAATCGACATGTATTGGAGCATCTAATACAAGCAATCACATTGAGTTATGCTTGGTTTATGACTCCATAAGCCTATTTATATACACAAAAGTTTTTTTTTTATTTACATCAGACATTTAGAAATTAAGAAGCAAACAATCAGTGTTTTTGTTTATTACTGCACCCCTCTGTAATGCATCACTTTGCTGTGCATTGCATTTAGAAAGTGCCTCAGTGGAACCAAAGAAAAATTATTTTTTTTATGTTTTTGTGAAATATTTTTGTTCTTTGATAAAGCTCCGGAAAAGTATACCCAAGCATGATTATGAAGACAACTCCATCACAGAAGACAGGCAAAATATAAAGCACAGGATAAAAGGAAATGAGTAATTTATCAATTACCTGTTCTGAAATTTAAAATCTGACCACTCTCCCTCTTTTATGCTTAAAAAAAAAGAAAAGAAAAAGGACAACATCTTATGACATGCCATTTTCTGGCTACCCCTCTCCTCATTCTACTTTTTTTCCCCTTTTTCTCTTGCCCATCCTTCCCGTCCCAGTTTCTGCCTCTTCCATTAGAGCCCATTTAGCGAGGCGGTATATCTGTTGTTTCGCTCGTTACTTTCATCTGCCAGGATAATTGAGAGACACAATCAGCTCCCCTCCCCCGTTTGCTGATAAGTCACAGAACAGCATTAGGTGAATCACGTGTGTTCACACAGCCATCTGTCTGAGGCCCTCTCCAGAAGCTCATCTCCACCATAACCGACAACTTACAGTACTGGTTATATGGCATTCTGTTATTGCATAATTCAGTTTAATTGATTGGGGTAATTAATTGATGAAATACTGTGACAATATCTTATGGACACTTAAGATCAATTTTGTGCAACTATAACCTTGTCACATGCTAAGCCTTTATAATTATGCTGCTGCTCTATTAATCCTCCATGGAGCATGGATCTTGTTTTAAGAGTCAGCACGACCCAGAAGCATTATGTCAGCATTACTGAGAAACAACAAATGAGAACTGTTGATGTTGCAATATCACATTGATTGCCCACCAATTCGCCTTTATCACGTATTTAATGTTTTTAACATAATGGAATTGTAATGGTTTAAACTTACAAGCCTAATAGAGGCCCTGAATGTTGACGCGCATAGTCAAAGATTAAATAATAGGATTAAATAAAGGTGAGTCTGACAAACTGGGGTATTTGCCAAACTTTAAGCTGGATAAAGCATCTGACCTTGGTCATGCAGAGGCAGAAAACTATATTTATCAAATACAAATGTAAGATAATATTGCAATATATCTATCAATATATATTTACTTCACTATCTTTCATAAATTCTGCTCAATATTTGGTTTGTAAAAGCTGTTGTATCTTTTGGAAGATAACTACCACACCTAACTCTACAACAATACAATTGATTGGAGGAGATGAAGCATAGCCACTGGCAGTCTAAAACCATTTCAAGATATTTTATGCTTTTCACAGTTTATTCAGGAATTTGGATGCACCACACAGTTCACATTAGCCAACATTAGGAAAAAAAAGCCAAGACAATTTGGTCACAGATAACTCTTTGTTACATAATGATAAAGTTTTTCCTGAAACGATAGAAACGGTTCACTGAAAAAATAACAGCCATCATTGTCCTGTGAACGTGCAGTTGGGAGACAATTTTGACTACCTTGTTTACAAAAGAAAAAAAAATTGCAGTTGATCTGACCTGCACTTGTGCGTAGATATTCGTTTACAGGCCTAATTTATCCATGCATGATGTGAATGTTGCATCAGTGTTAAGTTTCCACGTTTCTTGTTGCTGCTTGTACTGTATGTCTGGAAGTGTTAGATGAAACACATTTCACATTCTCTACTTGTCAAATGCCAAAGTGGGTCAAATTTCTTTGATACCTAGAAGAGGACAGAATTTATGCCACTGTCAGCATCAAAGCTGGATTTTTCTTTATATCAAAAGAATCAGGGTGTTGGGAATTTATAGGCAAAAGACAAAAATATCAAAACTAGTCTGGGTTCAGCTCTGCTTAATATCTGGGACTAAATGTTTTCCAACTACAAAACCTGATATATATACATATACATACAGACAGATGCATTTTATGGCACTTGTCTGTTAAAAGAAAAAGCAACAATGGTCATTAAAATAACTTGAAACTGACTAAAGTAACAATAAATAAAAATTAATTGAAAGTAAACCAATGATAATCAGACATTGCTTTTGAATTTTTTTTCAACAGAGCTTTAAAAAAAAAAACAGTAAAAGAGACCTGGACAAAAATTATGGCAGCCCAAGAAAAGATTGAAAATAATTTGACCATAGGAGCATGTTAAACTAAGGTGTCGTCTGATAAGCATCACAGTTGTATTCAGCCAGTCTGCCTATTTAAAGAATGACAAGTAGTCACTGTGCTGTTTGGTGCCATGGTGTGTACCACGCTGAGCATGGCCCACAGAAGGAATAGGAGAGAGCTGTCACAGGACGTTGTTTTCATTGGTTAATTTTCAGTTCATTTTTATTCATTGTTACTTTTGTCAGATTCAAGTTATTTTAGTGACCATTTGAGGTTTTTCGTTCATTAACAGAGGGGTGCCAACAATTTTGTCAATGTCTGTACACATACGCAGACACGCACAAACTACAAGGTGGTAATATGTGATTATAAGTTATAAATGCAAGAATACGGCACCGATACTGACAGGGAAAAACTCTCTAACATGCCTGTAGCCAGTGAAAGTCATTAAAGTTCTGCAGCTAAAACATTACTAGTCTGTACGGGAGGTGACAGCGTTAACATTTACAAGCTGAACTTGCTTCCATTTGCTGCTACAAATAGTTCTGTCTTCCTCTCAGTGTTACAAGTGATTATTTGTGTTACATGTATTGTATGCATTTATCTACCTGGAACTTATTAACACTATGATGTGTGTGATTTAGCAGATTTAGGGTTTACTTACAGGTCAGTTTCACAAGATCCCTTAAGGTACAATGCTTTTCATAAGTAAGTAAACTGTGCTTTTTGGTGTTCTGTCTGACTTTATCTCAATGTACTCCAGGCAAAACTAATTCATATATATCAAGAAAGTATATTTAGAAGTTTTGTTCCATGAAAATTATCCTTTCATGGCTTAAATTGGTTTAGATATAGTAAAGCTAATTTAGTCTCATGACTATGCAGTTCACCCTGCTTCATTCCTCCAGTGCTTGCCTACAGCTCTCTGGAAACAGTGTCCTCTGTTTGCCAGCAAACCTGACCACACCCACTCACCAGAGAAACCAGTGCCTCATCTGTAACTGAGGAAATCCTGTAACAAAGACAAGGTTATATTTCAGCACTGTCTTCTCTTTACCTGTTTCTTATCTTCTCTGCTCTATGGAAGTCACACAGTAAGCACTGCAGATGAAATACTCATAAAACAGAATAGAGAGAGAGAGTGAAAAACAACTGTAGAGACTCATACTGAACTCTTCTCAGTTGGCATAAAGGGATATAACCTGTTTGCTCAACCTTGTAGGGTCAAATGTTTCTTTGAATCTGTGATTTGTGTCTGACTCCAGTGAGGAGACACTCAGCTATTCTGTTGACCAATTATTTGCTTATGTTATAACACAACAGGATATTTTTATTACACCATCACAAACTTGATTTTTTTTCTCCCCCAAACGGGAGGTCTTTAAGGTCACTACTTAGATGATACTGCCTACACAGAGGCAACGAATAGACCAGCTGAATGGTCTCATAGGGGACTTGAGTCTTAAATTTAACGATTCTGGATTCTAATAGAGATGTTAAGGCGGGGAACGAGCAACTGTGTTAGACCAGGGTTTCACTGGCTCTATATTTTTCTTTGATTAAGGGCTGTTGTGTTTCCCTTTTCTGTTTTCCTCTTAGTGGTAGTTGGGGTTTTTAAGGGCTACCATGCACATCTGATCTGGACCATAAAGCACTTATTGATCCTTGTGAACTTTTGCCTCCCTTTCCCCTCAGTCCTCTCAGACATGATTTCTATGGACCTGAGCACAGTCAAGGAGAAATCTATAGCTGGGGGAAAGATGATTAAGTATAGCTGAACAAAGCAAAAGGATATAGGACCACACACTTTTTAGAGGGTACTGAGTCCAATTAACTAGACTCTACCAAAAAAAAATCGATAGCTGTCACCAAGGATTTTACTAAGCGATTTGAGCGAGGATTTTAGTGGAATTCATTGATGTGGTCCCCCTTTTCCTTGTCTCACTGGTGTGCATGTGTAAAACATTTATGTCTTGCCTCTGTGTGTGTGTGTGTGGGTGGTGGTGGTGGTGGTGGGGGGGGTTGAGATGGCTGTTTGTTTATATATGATTGCCCCTGTGTTTATGCCCACAGCAACATGCCAATCATCACCACTTGCCTGCTTTCCTGACAGCTGCTACACCAACATTGCGCTCACCACAGCTTCTTTACTTGCCCTTTGACCTTGTCTCAATTTGCCCATCCCTCTTTTCTCACATCAAGCGTGGTCCGATTTATGGCCAGGCCATAACACATGCAGCTGAGGCGCACTCTGTAAAGCTTAGCCATAGATTCCTGACAGACACTCACACATTTGCGATTGAAGCGTGTCCTTGAGAGGAAAAAAAAATCAATAACCTGATGGGAAAGTGGTTATGACTTCTCTCCCTTTTGCCCTCTAGTTCCCTCCTCCCTGATACACTTTTCTTCCTAATGTTAACACTCTGTTTAAACTAATCTACCTTTCCAAAAGACAGACTATTTTTAAGTTGCTTATTAATATGGTGCCTGCAGAAGGTAGATTAAAAAGGAGATATATAGTCAGTGTGCCATTTAGAAATGGTCGGATGATGTTGCTCCCTGTTATTACATTGGGGCACAGAAAATAGGATTTATCCAGGGTCTTGCAGTGAGTAATAACACATATGCTCACACTGCCTCCCACATGTCATGCCTGTAAATCGGTGGATCAAGTGCACTAAAATGAAATGCAGCCGAGACTTAAGGGATATAAGTAAAGACACTTCATATTTTATGCCTCTAAAATAGTTCCAAAGACCAGACCCCCACCCCATAGTTTTTTTTATTATTTTTATTTATTTTTTTTTATCTTTAATCAGAAACCCCCTATGGTGACATTTGTAACCACCAATGAAGAGAAAGCTATTTATACATAAATGGAAATGGAGAAGTGAATCAGTGCTCTTTTAAAACTCAAAATGGCCTCCTTTTATGGCCCAAAGGTACACAACACACATAACTGGATGAGTCACTTTTTAAATCTGTGTCTATTGTTATAGCGATTGCAGAAGCGGTATTTGCCAGAATGAGAGGCAGATGGCAAACTCATAGCTGGAAAGAAGAAGAGGTAAGGTCTCTTAATCAGTGCGTAAATAGAGGCGGGTGTTAGAACAGAGTACTGATGAGGAAATTGAGAGAAGCAGTGCAGTTTGAGGAGGGTGGAGAAATATTTTAACCAAGATTACGGTGTAGGAGAGAAGATCAATGAGCAAACTGCAAGAAAGATTTTTTTTTTTCTAAATCTTTTTCAAATTGCAGGCTATATGGGTATGAAAAAAAGTAAAAAACACTTAGTTTGAGGTGAGGCCAAGGAACTTTGAAGCTCAAGTCAAAGACTTACATGAAAAATCACATTTTTTTATATATATATTAAAGGGTGCAAAGAGCAAAGCAGCAGTTATTGGCCTGCACTAACTCTGTGGGCTGTGTTAAATCAAGTGTATGCAGTGGCACAATGTGCTAAAGGTCAGGCTGAAGTTGTATATATTGTCACATTCCCACCAAATGTGGCTTCCATTTCAAGTCTGTGTTGAACAGGGCGAGATGCATTAACGCAAACTTACCCACCTCCTTCACTTCAGTCCACAGTCGGATCTGATTGAACTTTGAGCATGAAAATGGAAAAGCTCTCTGACATACAGCCAGTTTAAGAGATGAGGGGCAACTCGCCTCTCGCATGGGAAATGGTGTTAGGTAATTCTTATTTCCTAACTGCACGATGAAATGCTAGAAGCAGCCAAAAAAAAAAGAGGTCAAGTTTGGCTGGAGTGAGTGTGAGGACAGCAAAAAAGGTTAATGACAGTTAAATTTTTCATAAAAGGCTGGATAATGCATGATTTTGTGAATCACTGTGGTTAGCCCTGTAACCATGCTTGTTCCAGCAGGTTAAGTGTACAACACTTCCCACGCTCTTTCTCCCGCCCTCCTGCTTTAGAGTACACCATGGGAATATATTTTGTCTGGCAAATTCTGTCTGACTCAGAATCTAGCATTAAGATGGTGGTCTCATGACATTTCTCATTCATCTCTGTCGAAGCCTCACTGAGATAAAAATTCAAGCATGAGTTTCCTGGTTTGGTGTAATATTAAACCGATTTGCAGACAGATGTGCTCATCAGGCCAATATAAACTGCACATGTTAAGAAATGTACAGCCTATTTTAAGTGTGCATTGTGTACATCACATCACTAGAAAACAACCTTAATACTGTGCACGAATCACATACTTACTGTCATTACTTTAAAATAGTTGTGCCGTGATGATGACACCGGTTAAACTGATTTTCCAAGAAATTGTGCAATTCTCATTGTGAGAAAGATCTACAGGAAAATACTTTTACTGCAATGATGGAAATATTTGTATGTGAGTGCATTAATGCAGCACTATTTCAGCTTTTTCACCTTCAGAAATGTTTACAGGAATCCAACAAATGTTCCACAATGTTGCCTTAAGTATTAAATGGAGCAGCAGCCTGCTGTGACTTGCAGCGGATGGTCCTGTGTAATGGTGATGTGCTCTTGGGCGGTACTTCCCAAATTAGGTGATGCAGATTTGTCAACAAGCATGTCCCGCTGCCTTCAAATGGCTGCAGGGGATTAATGAACCAAAGGTGGAGCTTTTAGCGCTGTGTGTAAAGCAGCTGTGGATAACTAATACTATGAAATTCCTTAAATAAATGTACAGATCACTCCAGTTTCTGCTTTAAACACATTTTCTTCATGTAAAATTGAGCATGTCTTTATGCAGCAATTCTGTTTCTGTCTTTCTTATTTTAGATTTAGAACACTGTTGATGAAATCCTTATTTTGCACCAGAGACAGGTGTGTTCAGAGACATTGACGTGTTTTTCTGAAGTCTAAAACCATTTCTAAACACAAAAACACTGCCTTTGGTCATTTGAATGCAACTTCTACCTAGTTTGCACCATACCTGCCACCTGTGTGCCTTAAAATCTGCACTTGGCACCAAAATACCACATAGATGTTCACGAAAAACCTCATCAATAACACCAACCTGTAAGAGTTCTACTTGCACTCTTCTGCTGCAATGCAAGTGAAACTAGATGAGATGAAACTCAACTGATGATTGATGGGAAATGACTTCAGTGAAGATGTAAAACAGATCCAATAAACAAAACAAATAAAAATGATAAACATCAAATAAGGTGCAGAAAACACATTAAAAAGCTTATTCTTTCATATTTATAACAATAACTTGGAGTTTAAAAGGCAGTTGTGGAAATATTTTTATAAAATAATGCAGCCCTCCAGCCAGAATATACCATACACATTATATATAATAGAGAAGAGACACATTTTCTCTAACTCATTTTTCCCCTCACCCAAGCACAAAAAAACACTTATGTTGCCATCTTTTAAGTTGCAAAGATTTTGAAAGCTGTTTACAAACTAATCCCCAAGGACCAGCATAATATATTGGAAGATGTTTTAGCTTTGTCCTGATTGATGTAGCTCCATACGTTCATGAGCCTTTACTTTGTAAGTGTATTTGCTTTTTAGCTGTCATAATACACTGTCTAAATTAAGCTGTCTTCGTATAAAATTGAGGTTTATGCATCAGAGACAGCACAGGTTGTGTTGTGTAGATCTTGTTAAGTACGCCACAGAGGTACACCATCTCTGCTTTGAGATTTTTAAGCATTTATTGTACTTCCATAACTTCTCTCTTTAACTATGCTTAAGCCTGGTGGGGGAAAAAATCCATTCCTACATGGTCACATTTAATTCTCTTCATCATTTTTCAACTGGAATGAGTGAAATTGCTCCTTACCATCAGCAACTTTGCTCATTAAGGGGCTCGGAGAACATTTAAATATTTTTATTTAAAACGCCTTCCCAGCAATTCCCAAAAGCCTATTTTACGCTTCTTCAGTAAGTGGATTAAACTGAATTAAAAATTAAATGAAAAAAGGGACAGACTTTTTGTAGTGGCTTTTATGTTTGGTAAAATATAGCTTATGTTTTATATCAAATAAGTACACTCCAGATACACCTTTAGTGCAAGTGAGGTAATTGATATAGTTTACTATGATTGAAAAAGAGGAAGAAATTTGGATAAAAATAAAATCACACAGTTTACTGTTTACAGTTTACTCTCTGAAACCTACTGTGTTCATACATAGTTGCTGTTTTTTTTTTTTTTCTCTCTACATCTTTTTCTTGTATATAATATCTTTACAGAAATTTATTTTTAAGGTGGAATGAGGGGAAAAAATATTTTCCAGTTGTATACCTAAACTAATATAAAAGTAAAATATTAGTTTTACAGGTGATGCTTGTTTCTCGAGGCAGGTGATGTGAAAAGATGATTGTAGGGTAAAAAGAGCTCCAGACACCAGCTTAATGAATAATAAAGACTGTATTGCTAATGATCAGACACTACATAGGTTTCGTAACGACTTATTCTGGTTGACGACCAGATTTACCTATCAAGGTAAATCTCTGTTTTGTTATGCTAATTTCTACTGCACAATTCTTCTGCCACAACAGGGTATCACGGTGAAAGGTAGCCTGCTAAATATTGAAGCATTTGGTCTGTATCCTTGAATATGAAACAAAGTCTATTCACATCCAGCCCAATTCATTTGAAACACAAAGAGCATAAAGCTCTTCCATCAGGTCTAGCCGGTTGATACTGACAACAAAAAGCAACTATTTTTATAGTCAATAGGGACTTTACTTTTGTTGAATGGCTTTTGTTTGGCTAAAAAAGACTTTGTTTCCCTTTAATCGACATTTTGATTGGACACCCTCAGGCGTGCATGCTAGAAAAACAGAAGCACTCACAGCCATCTTCCAACTCTGTCCGAACACACATACGTACACTCCAAAGAAAAGCATACATCTGATCAATCTTACAGTGTTTTAAAGGCAATTAGTCATTTTCAGAGTTTCAGTGTGGTGCTTCGCAAGAAATCATGAAAAGTTGTGATTATGTCTTTAAACAGGGAAATAAAAGACAGAAATGTATGATTTCACTGTGACATTTCCCCTTCTTTAATTGATAAGCTTGCAGTAGTTATAGAAAGCAGCATATAACTAACAAGCATGATAAACTTGTCTGTCCGATCTTTTCTTCTCTGTCCCATCTTTTTAACTTCTTTTCTTTTTTCTCTTCAGTCATGCCCCGTTTTGCTGAACAAGTGGAGGTAGCTATCGAGGCACTGAGCACGAACCCCCCACAGCCCTTTGAGGAGAATGAGTTCATTGATGCATCCCGCTTGGTGTACGACGGCGTCCGTGACATCAGGAAAGCTGTCCTAATGATAAGGGTATGTCCATTATTTGTTCTCAAAGAGCGTAAAATGCTTACTCAGGTTAACTTAGATGATTTAAACTCAAAGCCAGAAGTTGTTTATTTCTGTCTCTAAGGGTGCATTCACACCATGGTAGGCTTGGTTTAGTTAGAGGATGCAGTATTGTTCTGAGATGAGTTCACGCTGCACTTGTCAAACAAATCAGACTTTTAAATAATGTGTTTCACTCTCCACCAGAGGCAGCGCTGCACCAAGATTTTTTTGAAGGACAAGACAGACAATGAAGAAGAAAACGCGTTCATTTATGGGTTAATGCAGTACAAGTTTGTTTTCTAGTACATAACAGCTAAATATCGAGCTGCATCAGCTCTTAGTGGCAATGTTGTGCGCTGAACCCGCAATGCACATTGCTTTGTATTCCACTTTGTTTTCCATTGCTTTTGTATTTGGTCTGCTTAAAACAGACTGAGACCTGCATTTATACATTATACTAATGTCCTGTGCAGGTTAAAAGCCCATTTATGCTTAACACAGAAGATGGATACGCAGATGGACGAACAGTTTTGTCCATCTTCTGTGTCGGTTACACGCGTAATTTGGTCTATATTCAGGGAGCTTAGCTATCTGTCACTTGACACAGAAGACAGAGTAATAACACCAGAAATCGTGGGGGCGGTGCTGAGCAGAATAGCTGACATGCGATCAGCGAAACAAACAAGCCAGAGAAGAAGAAGAGGATCAGGAAGTGTACAAAAAAGCAGAAGAAGAATGAAGACACAACTGTGGAAAATGTGCAAGCTTTTGAAGAAAGACTACATGCGAGTGTTTAGGGTGTGTTGGACGGTTGGATACGACTTTATAGAGATGTATTAAAGCTGCTAAACAGTGTCTGAAACTGACGTCGGCTCACGGGAGCGAACTCGGAACTTAGGAATGCCTGCTAGTGGAAGAACAGCCATGACAAAGCAAAAGATGCATGGAAGTATGAGGAAGTATGACAACGTTTGAAATGAATGTCTATGCACGCATGCAAGGGAGCATAAATGTGCCTTAAAACATGAAATTTTGGTGTACTATATCAAATTCTAACCACCTTTATAAACTGCTTTTGTAATCTGGCTACACATCTTTACCAGTCTATTTCTACAGAATTATGTGCTACTTACTGAAATAGTGTTAATTATTGTAGATATTTTATAGCACAAATATACAGTGCATATAAAAAGTCTACACACCCCTGTCCAAATGCCAGGTTTTCGTGATGTAAAAAAATGACATCAAAATAAATAATTTCACAACTTTTTTCACCTTTCTTGTGACCTATAATCTGTACAGCGCAATTGAAAAACAAGCAGAAATCTTTCAGGGAGGTGAAGTAAAAATAAACAACTGCGATAATGTGGTTACATGACGGGGTGTGGCTGGGTTCAGATTTAACCAATTCAAACTCATGTTAAACTGGAGTCAGCACACACCTGTCATCAATTAAAGTGCCTCTGATCAACCCTAAATAAAGTTCAGCTGTTCTAGCAGACTTTTTCTGACATTTTTGTAGCCACATCTTCCAGCACAAGCCATGGTCTGCAGAGAGCTTCCAAAGTATCACAGGGATCTCATTATTCAAAGATATCGGTCAGGTGAAGGCTACAAAAGAATTTTCAAGGACTTAAAAATACCATGGAACACAGTAAAGACCGTCATTGGAGAAAATATGGCACAACAGTGACATTACCAAGAGCAGGACGTCCGTCCAAAAGTGATGATAGGACGAGAAGAAAACTAGTCATGGAGGCTGCCAAGAGGACGACAGCAACACTGAAAGAGCTGCAGGAATTTCTGGCAAGTACTAGCTGTGTAGTACATGTGACAACAATCTCCCGTCTTCTTAATATGTCTGGGCTATAGGGTAGGTTGGCAAGATTGACCCCTTATCTTACAAAGAAAAACATCTAAGCCCAGTTTAATTTAGCAAAAAGTCATCTGGAATCTCCCAAATGCATGTGGGAAAATGTGTTATGGTCTGATGAAACCAAGGTTGAACATGTTGGACATAATTCCAAAAGGTATATTTGGTGCAAAAACACTGCACATCATAAAAATAACACCAAACCTACAGTAAAGTACGGTGGTGGCAGCAATAATGCTTTGGGGCTGTTTTTCTTCAGCTGTAACTGTGGCCTTAGTAATGGTGGAGGGTATTATGAACAGTTCCAAATACCAGACAGAAAGAGGAACTTCATCTTTCAGCATGACAATGGCCCAAAGCACACATCTAAATCAACAAAAGAATTAATTCATTGGAATAAGATTGAGGCTTTGGAATGGCCCGGCCAGAGTCCAGACCTGAATCCCATCAAATATCTGTGGGGTGATCTGAAGAGGGCTGTGCACAGGAGATGTCCTCGCAATCTGTCAGATTTGGAGCAGTTTTGCAAAGAAGAGTGGGCAAATATTGCCACATCAAGATGTGCCACGCTGATAGGCTCCTACCCAAAAAGACTGAGTGCTGTAATAAAAGCCAAAGGTGCTACAACAAAGTATTAGTTTAAGGGTGTGCGTATTTATGCAACCAGGTTATTTTAAGTTTTTTCAATTTATATTTTCCACTTTAAAAGTTGGTTTGTTTTTCATTGCATTGTACAGGTAATAGGTCACATTAAAGGTGGAAAAAGTTGTAAAATAATTTTCCTTGCTGTCATTTTTTACATCACAAAAACCTGGCATTTGGACAGGGGTGCGTAGACTTTTTATATCCACTGTAGCTGCCTTCAGCATGAGAAAAAACATAATTGAAATGTATCTGTCACATATGTTTTACAGAGCAGACTGAACACTTGAAAACATGTCACGATAAGAATGCCTCACAACAACAAGAAACCAGCTGCTCCACTTCCTCACCCCCTCACTCTGATGTTACAGTATCTACATTTTTCACCCGAATTGGCCCTCCTCTTTTCACCATGTAATTCATTTATTCAACTTTATGCAGGCTGGAAGGTTTCCCAGTGCAACTCTGGAAAAAATCTAATTATGGAAAATAATTTGATGTTGGTAAATAATGTAAAACAGGCAGCTTTGAACTGCCCGGGACCAGCTGGCTTCATAATCCCATCCAAGTTCAATTACTTTCTGAGGAAACAACTTGGAAAATCTGCGCTTTTTTCTGTTGTCTGACTTCATCATAGAAATACCAAATGTTGCTGCTATGCGTAATAGTTTTTATCTTTTTTTCCACTTAAATCGAGTAATAGCTCCTTTACAATTTATACAAGATTGATCTCATAAGAAGTCAGTAGATTAGGAAGGCAGTTCTCCACAGAGTGTAAAATCTGAGGCAGGTTTTGAGAAGAGAATAAAGTATAATGAAACTTCTTGAAACGCAGCGCTTTCTCATAGTCCTTATGTCACCACACACACACACACAGGCATGCACAGCATTGTAGTTGGACAGAGCAGAAAGGTAGTATAAATAGAACTGTGTACTAAATGTAAGAATGTAACAAAAACCAATATACCTGTATTTGCACATTTTACTAGGTGTAATAGACTCACAGCATGTCTTTCACAATAATTTTACAGATCTAAAAACCACCCGGCATTGAAATGAATGAAAGGAGCTGTGAGGATGGGATTATGTCTTTCAGAAGCTGACATATAATCTGAGACTGCTGGTTTAAGAACGTTGTGTTCCAATGCTTATCAGAGCCTAAACACTTCTAAGGGGTTCACAACAAGGCGTGTGATTTTAACAAGCTTGTAAAATTATGGTATAACTATAATAGGTATATACACTGTTGCAGTAACCACAAGGTAAACAGCAGGATCACTCAGCGCACTCGAAGCAATCTCCAAGGTAACCAGCCCTTCTGAGTTGGCACCTCTGTTGCGCCACACACTGACCTCATTGAAACAAATGAGGGGGCTGAATTCTTTCACACATTCTTTATGTATGTGTGAGGATGGCTTTAGTCAGATCTTACATGACTTCAGTGAATATTCTTTGAAGCAAGGAAAAACTCAGCTGTACTTACTTCTATGGTTTAAACATTTAAATTTCTCTTGAAAATCTAACCACACTCACACCCAAATGTTAGGTGTGGTCAGTTGTGCCGTATAATGACAAAATCTGGTCAGTACCTGGGCTCTTCCCTGGATTTTTCCATCCTGTTCTAAAACATCCAGATCGAAGCAAGAAAAGGTTTTCACCAGGATCTTAACGCATGCCTATGGGGATGTTTGGACTGTAATATGATTTAGTAACCTGGCTTGTAAGACAGATACATAAATAGGAATTAGTCTGCTGCCTTTCAGTTCAGATTTGATTTCCAAGTAGAGTTGATTAACTAGCTTAGATCAGAGTGCCTCTGGCTGCTGTTGGATAGATCTACCACCAGTCATTGCAGTAACCAATCAGTTGCCTCAAAAGCACCCCACTGCACTTTTTTATTGTTTCTGACCTGATCTGTATTAGATATACTGATGTGATTGGCCTTGCTGGATAAAAATCAATTAAAACATGAGGAGAACACAGTGTGTTAAGTCAGAGCAAATGAATCATGAGCTTTCACATTCATCTAGTCCCCGGGCTAATAACTGAAGAAGCGAAATAGGAATGGAGGTTTGAAAAAAAAGGCATAAATTATGCAACAACTAAATGATCAAGCAAAATATATCAATGCTACATCAAAAACTAAATGAAATAAACTCTGTTGTCAACTTTTACTGTAGAATAAATTAGTTCAATAAAGATTTGAGGAAGAATGTGAGCAAAGCAGGATATACTTCAATAAAGAGTTTAGAAAAGTATTTCTGCCGCTGTAAACAAATATAAACACTTTGAGTCTATAAGACTACAAAGAAAATTAATTACAAATCCTGTTATGTGCTGTCATAGGCTTTAATCATATAGCAATAATTTGTTCTGTAAATGGCCTGGTCTAGTTTTAACTTCTTTAAAGCTATCACGACTCTGATATTATTAATCAGGCAAACACATGTACGTTTAAACATGCTAATCTTCTGCACTCCTGGAAGTTCAGCTAACACCGATGCAGTTCAGTGAAAATGGAGCCAACTATGAGAGACCAACAAGCCAGTGTGGGCTGAGACAACCTTTTCAAGCCAGCAGAGAAATAAATAGCTTGTTTATAGTCTAATAACAGAGTTTGTGCAAATGCAATATATAATTACAACATATAGTATATGTCTTTAGTTGATGAAAAGTCACAAAACATTTTCACCTTTCGAACATGGTGCTGCCTAGTTGCTTTCTTAGAAAATTTAAGTCTATTTGGCAACAGTGGCTCTATACAGAAAAGTTTAAGTATTACTCATCCTCAAAGTAAGGAAAAAAACTGTGGATTATTGCACAATGACAAACTGAACAAACATTAATGTTCTGAAAAGCAAAGCACCATCAAAGATCAAACATAAATCGGGATTTAAGGCCTTTAACTCCTGACTGCTGTTGGATTTCTTGTCTTTTGATTTCTGGTTAAACTAAAAACTCAGTAAAACCTTTTAAAATTCCTTGTTTAACAAACGATGTTCCAAATATTAATCCTGTTGAGTAGTTGCTGCAGAGATCCGCTTTGACGTCTGACTTCTTTAGTTTTTGGTTTGTTCCATTTCATAAAATGACCAAAAAAACTAAAGGTGTGTGTACACAACTAGAGTTTCTCACACAGGATTTTTGCAAACTGGTCCAGATATTTTACATATTTTATCTGAAATAGGACTTAAATGCAAATTTGTATTTATCTGAAATTAATAAAATAAAAAGAAACATTGAGATGTTTTTTTAATGGCACTAAGACTTGGGTTTGACATTTTCTCTTTTCCTTTTTACACCCAACCAGAAATAACGCTCAATAGTTTTTTGTTTTTTGTTTGTTTGTTTGTTTTTTTATTAAGAATTGTCATTTCAGTCCTTTACTGAAGTATTTTTTAAACACAGAACATCTTGTTTAAGGGAGGAATAAATACCAAAAAGCAACTCTTGAAGCTTTTCACTCTACTGTGACTGTATTTCAGCTTTACTCGCGCCTTTAGGAACTACTTTTCAGACAGTTTGATTATTTTACTTGTGCTGAATCTTTATCAATAAGCTGACTTTGGTTTGAACTTAAACTCTACTTGATCTATTGTGCGCTGAAAGCAACACAGAGAAATGAATGTACGATTTCCACACAACTCGCCTTAAAGTTCATGAAAGCTTGTGAGCTATGTATTTAAGAAAAGAAGTTTTTTTTAAACCTGCTTGTTGTTGCTTCTTTCAGACACCAGAGGAGCTGGAAGATGACTCTGACTTTGAACAAGAGGACTATGATACTCGCAGCAGGACTAGTGTTCAGACTGAAGATGACCAGCTTATTGCTGGACAGAGTGCCCGGGTGAGTGAGTGTTCACATCCCCCTGCTGTGCTGCACCTTTTCAAATGTGCCCCACTCACATAACTAGTAATGAACAAAGATGGGGACAAAAAAAATGATATTTTTAAAAAGAAGAAACAGGTAAAATAAACAGCTTGGTTAAGGCTGGGGACCAAGCCCAAATACTTGTAGGTTAAAGTGCAAGTCAAACTCCCTTACATCCATCCATGTTCCATGGTCACATGTGAATAAGTACATCCAACTAGTTCCACTTGTACAGCATTTAAATCACCTTAACAAGCAGCACCATTTGAAATAAACACTGTTCAGGGATGGCAGGTGTAAAATTGCAGTCACAAACAAAGAAGTAATTACTAAACTCCCTTCAGACGCTACCCAAAATACAGCACAGTGCCGTGCCAAGGCCTCAGTCATGGTCACCAGGGTCTGGGCTTTGTTGCACATTAGCAATTTTTCACTTGGGGCCCAGCTTAAAGGACATTAAGAGGGTATCAGTGCCTGCTCCCTTCCAGCAACACAGAGGGTCTAGCGGTGTGTTGCATGTTGAATGGATTTTGGATGGCAGGAGTGTGACTTGGCTCAGTGTCTCTCCCTGTGGCCCATGCTTGCCTGAGTCTCTATACAATATTCAGTCTGCACACATTGGGCCAATACAAAAACGGGAGAAATAAATCCATTCAAAACAGCAGCTTATTTGATTTAAATGTCTCTACTGTGCAGCTACAACTCCCATTCTTTTTTTCCTTTTTTTTTTGTAAAAACCCAAAAACATAGGTAGAAAGCAACCTTTCATGTTCAAACTAAATGACTCTGGGACTGTAGCAGAAGTCTTCAAAATGATTAAATATTTTTTTTAGCTGGCAAATAGTTTAATACTTGGTATTGTCTGTTTATACTAAGATATCACTGATTGTTCTGAGCCAACTTGAATATTAAAAAAAACGTCTTAATGCCATGGAAATAGTTGTGTATAATGCGCTATTAAAAACAGTTTAATAATTTTTCAGCCTTTCAACACATTTTGTGAGCAGAAATTTATTTATAAAATATGTTTTCATAAACATTGAAAGATTCCTTCTGTGTAAAAGCAACATTTTAAAAAGATATTTTAGCCTCATAACCAATACAATCTTACTTGCAACTTAGATTGACTTCAGTCTGAAAGACAGTCAGGATGCACAAGATAAATCTTGGCCAGTATTTATTTTCATTTTTCTTGCCATAACATTTATTACTGCATTTCAGAAATGATGGCTGTATGAGTGCCTTTTTTTCTCATTATGTTAATTGTTAAGAAAAGGCCACTGTTGTGCCGCATGTAGAAAACACACAAAACAAGCACCTGAATCTCTTCATTCACACATTATGTGACTCCATAATAACATCATCTTCTTCAGCCTGAAGGAAAACCTTGATGGAGAAAGACTATTTAATACATGAGGGAAAAAAATGGAAAGGTCCCACTTCTTCTATAAAGACAGAAACTTCTGACCTTTCATGTGAATAAAATTAATTATTAGATAAAGGAATTATGTATATTTTATACCTGTTAAACAGATAAATAATGTCTACAAAAAAAGAGAATTCCTAGTGTTTGTAGATATAGTCAAAAGAACAAGTGTTCGATAATTAATCATATCAAGCCAATAAAGTTTACTATGAATTTCAGTTATGGACAGTAAGAGCAGACCCAAATTTGGGACCGTTTCAGAATGACTGTGGGGGTTCTGGGAGTGAAGCACTTTGGGTTTCTTGTATTTATACTCCCACTAAGCCTCCTGCAGTGTAGCATAGCAGGGCCATCTGAGCTAAGATGCAACAACGCTTGTACACAAAGAGTTTTACAGCACCAAACTGTTAACTCCTTCTCCTGGCACTCAGCTGAGATTTGAGTGGGCAGCACTTTTTGGGAACAGTTTGCAAGTTGCAACATGTCCCTTTGTCATAACTTGTAACTTCGATACAAGGTGGATTAAAGCACATAAGCATGTCTGTGCTAATATCCAATAGTATAATGTTATGAAACATTATGTGTCCCATTTAGTTTGAATTATTTAGCATTATATACTGTATCTGGGGTGCTGACAAAGTTTTTCACAAAGCTTAACATCACCTGTTTTCTACTTGTAAGATTGTGTCAGCCCCATAGAGATTAAAGCTTAAAACATGCAGAGGGCGAGCACATCCATAAAAGATGTTTTTGCTGTGAACGACTAGTGATCTGCTCAATCTGCCTCAGCCTGTCGTGTCAAGATAAAGCTTGCTGTCCTCTCACGACCATGCCAAGTCCTCACTGGTGCTTTGTGTTTCTATTCAAACAGACAAGAGGAAGCGTAATCCATTTTTTCCATAGGAGCTGACATGAGCACACTGAGGTTTACAGCCATGATCCCTCCAAGCCCATCCACTGCGAAAGCTTTACAGACAGGAACCAGACCCTGCATCCCTGTTTTACTCTCTTGATCTCACAACTTCCTCAAGTTCAGGGCAGTTTGAGGAACTTGGATTTCCAGGGCCTTCCTTTTTTGGCGCTCCACCTGTCACTTTTATTGTCGTTCTGCACTAGGTAAAGATAGAGCTGCCGTACATAATGAAGAAACAGAGAAATTAGAAAGAGAAGGAGGCCTGTATTTAGCATTTAATTCTTTTAAAGCCTACAGAAGTGAACTCGAATTCTGGAACACGCCATGGATAATACACATGGCAGCCAAACACAAAAGCCCCTGTTAACCCCCTAAACACAGACTAAAAAACATTTCTAAACACACTGATTGGATAACCCTGCTGATAGGTCATCCATAAAATTGAACTCTGTTTGCCTGGGCAGTTTATTTCAAATGAAACAAATTAAAGTCATTTCAAGACGCTGCACTTGGTGAAGAAACCCGAAGAGTGCTTTAATCCCTGCAGACGTAGCCGAGTCGCACAGTGTATTGGCACAACATTCCCTCGGCCGGATTTGCCACTATGTTAAGCTCCCAAGGCCCGCTCCTTGTTGTTATCAGTAAAGAAGGGAAAGGGATTTGGGGATAAGTGAATTCTAGAGAGCTATAGAGGAGGGGGTGGGGGCGTCTCACCAAGGGCCTTCCTGCTCCCCTGACGTCCCAATTGGCTCATGTGTTTACCCCTGTGCTGCAGCTTTCTTTTGTGTTCAGAACCCCTTTCCCTCCTTTCCTCCCTGACGTGCTCTCTTTTGTCACACCATTTTCAGAGCGAATTGGTATACTACCCAAATCCCCCACTCTCTCCCCCCAACCTCCCTTGATCTTCTTTTTTTTTTTTAAACAGAATTTTCATTCCAAATTGTTGAGTTTCAAGAGACTTTTTGCTCCCTTTAGCCATTTGGAAAAGTAGTCTGGCTTGATTTAATGTTGTTGTTTTTTTGTACAGAGGATGTGGGGAGCATCCTTGTTTTACTTTGAGAATTAGCCACAACACTGTTTCTCAACTTAAATTTACATTATCTGATTCATAACGCTGGCATTTAGCAAAACCAAGAATGCCCACCCCTTTGACATAAGCTGTACGCTGTTTAGCGTAATCACAGAAATGAGTAAATAATTGATGCCTCGACAGTTGGGTGCGGAAACGATATGAATAGCAAAGATGTTAATGACTGCCTTCCAGTCCTGAAGTCAGAGAGTTCTGCTGAATATCACAGCACACTCACGCTGTGTAGTGTCGCTGTTGATTAGGCAGCAATTACAGTCCAGCTTTGCCTACCTTATATTTCTGGCCACACTGAGAGCATGTAATCTGCATCCTGTACCTCAGGGAGCCAAAACTGCAAGCTGAGAACACAAGCACCCTTCAAGTAAATGGGCTGGAATGACTTTTATAGTGCTCACAGTTATAATGTATTTTAAACAGGCTGAAATCAAGACCCTGAACATTTTTTGTTTAAAAAAAAACAGAACAAAGTGAAAACAAAATTAAATTGCAAATTCTTTAAGCAAAAGCATGGTAAGGATGTTTCTGTGACTACAGAATAAGCCAGAGCAGTGGGATTTGACATCCTGACTTTGTGTCATTTACTACTAGAAAACAATACGATTAGGCCAAACAGTGAGTGGGCAGCTATGACACAGGTTTCCCCTACACTGGATGGAAGCTAAAGGCTTGTTTCTGTTTACATGGCCTCTTTGCAGAGTGAAGGATTTTAGGTATTCAACCGACACAAGACAGACTTGCATAAAAAGGGTGTATAGCCCCTGGATATGACATTATGTGTAGATCAAATGCTCACTGGCCGAACGTTGGCTTGGAGAAACGTGTTAAAAGCACAGACGAGCAGATGTTTGTCCACTTTGAAATGTATATTTTTTGCAGCCTGTCCTTAGTTTTATGCAATCTAAAGGTTTAGTCTGCTGGTGAGGATGAGCTTATACTGAATAAAGATATACTGAATATATCTGAATATACTAAAGATATACAAAATATTGAATAGGTCTACCTGTAGCAGCAGCACATTGTTTTAGGTTTACTGAGGAAGAGTCAGCAAACCACCACAGTATTCTTAAAATGAGCTAGATTGTGCATCATGTTGTTCAGACACACCAAAGGGCAAAAGTGGTGAACTGTTCTGAACAGCCACATAGTCCAGAATAAATGAACGAGGATGCAGGCACCCCAGAGCTCCTAGTACGTGCAATATACCTTCAATGTGAATTTAAATGTGTCCTGCTCCAATCATTTGTATGTTTTGAATAGCCCGCTCCTCATTGTGCAGTCTAAATAAATATTAACTTGGTATTTGTTTAGATGTGAGCAGTGCTTTCACCCCACATGCTGTTTAATGGGATTTGCCTCCATGCTGCTGTTTGTGTGACTTGGCACTAACAGCAGAGGAAATCTAACTGGGCTTGAGGGGGCTCGTTTTGCACACACTTTATTTTATTTTTTTTTCTTCCAAGCTAACTGTCATCAAAGCTTTGCACTGCTCTTCTCAGAGAGCGATCAGTAGGCCAAAGCTCATGGACACCTCTTTTGGCCACTGATGAGAAAGTTCTGCCTCCGTACTTCACTATTTCTGTCTATAATTTCAATTTTCTCTTATTCACTGAGCGCCCCCTCGTTCCCTTTCTCACTTATTTTCTTATAAAGAATTTCAAGCGGACAAGCCATCAGTAGTTTTTGTTTTCATTTTCCTTCTGACACATCTACCAGGGGACACTGGCAAAGTGACGCACATCTCTTAGGCCACCCCGCACACCAGCGGGATAAAGGAAGAGGGAATGGGGTGATTATTTCATTACGAGACTAGCAGTTCTTGGAGGACAATCAATAATAGATGGGGTTAAAAAACAATAGTGACTTTTTTTTTTAATGTACTCATTTTCTCTATCTGCCTCCTGAGTCAATAGAATCGACCTAATAGAAACCAGGTTACTCTTCCTTCCACCTCACCTCACTGACATAATGTTGAACAAATGCATTATTCATTCTCTGCTCTAAGAAGCAAGGTAATTATACATTTATCTCCCAAATAATACTGGGTCCTAACTGCGCCTATGACCTTGCCACAAGATTTATGCCGTTTTAGACCTGCCCCCGAAGGCTGCTGAGAGAGCAAATGTATTCTCGTGAATGGGAGGAAAAAAAATGGTAAAAATGGATTTGCTTTTTACGGGTATAAGATGTCAAGGGGTTTGAAAAGGTCCGGTCATTAAATACAAAGTTTAGAACTTTTTTTTTAAGCATTTCAAAAGGGCAGCAATAGTCGGACTTCAAACTTAATGCTGAAGTTTACGGTTCTGTAGAGCAGATCAAAAGGTATACAGGATAGAAAAGAAAATGGTGCTTCAGCTCACTTTTTATTCTGTTTCTCCTTAACTAATCCTTTTACCCCTTTACCCTTTTCCTCATTTTCCTATCGTACTCTGCTCTGCAGCTTTATCTTCCTCCTCTACCTTAATTCCTCTCCTATGGCATATCCCTCATTCTAAGCCATCTTTCCAATATATTTTTCTCAGCTTAACCCTTTCAAAGTCTCTTCTTCTAACCCCTTTCTTTCCTGTGTAGGCCATCATGGCACAGCTTCCTCAGGAGGAGAAGGCTAAGATTGCTGAGCAGGTGGAGAGCTTTAGACAGGAGAAGTGCAAGCTAGATGCAGAAGTCGCAAAGTGGGACGACAATGGCAACGACATCATCGTGCTGGCCAAGCAGATGTGTATGATCATGATGGAGATGACGGACTTCACAAGGTAAATGTGCCACACAATGAAAGAATGTCATGTGACTTTCAAGAGGCTGTGTGCTGCTATCTTTTCCTCTTTGATTTTTAATGAGTCTGCTCAAAAAACAAAAACAAAAACATGAATCCTTTGTTTCCACTGGCTTTGCTTGTTCAAAGCACATAAGATGCATCATTAAGAAGACAAAGGTATACTTTATTGTTTCATCCATTACCTGGGAAACATTGCACTGCTGGTTGATTTTAATGCCTCACATCCAGGCTGCCAGAAGCAGCAAATTAGCAGCTATACACAACTTTGTGTGACACAGAGGTGAGCTCAGTATTAAAGGGGAAGCTCTGCATGCCTACTGCCTCTGCACAACTCCCACAGATCTTTTTTTTTTTCTCTCCTTGAATTTTACCAGAGGCAAAGGCCCCCTGAAGAACTCCTCAGATGTGATCAACGCTGCTAAGAAGATTGCAGAGGCTGGTTCCAGGATGGACAAATTAGCTCGTGCTGTTGCAGATCAGGTAGCTTCACAACTTAACTGCAATTTCCATCTGTCACTGTCATTTTTTTTTTTTTTTTTTTTTTGTCTTCATAATTTCCTATTTGTCTGGAAGTGCCCCCGAGCAAGTGTGCATGGCCAGTGGAAATCTTTACTGTGAGCATCAATGAGCGAAGCATGACTTTGTCTCTCAACGGGGCCAACAATGAGAGAGCAAGACAGCAGAACCAAGTTGTGTCTCTAATATAATTAGCTTCCAACTGAGGTGATGCATTCATTATCAGATGAGTACCTCTCTAAAACACGCTGACAGACCATTTCAATATCTAATCAATCAGTTCTTTGCCAAGGAAAGATGTGGAGTGAAAAGAAATGAGTGTTTATGCTGTGTAGGTGTGTGCGTGTATACACATAATGAAGTAGGAGGTTTGAAACACTCACACCAGGTAATGCATGATGTTCTTTTTCACTTCACCTGTCTCTAATAAGAAGTAAGGATAAACTTAAGCTCAGAGCTCTATGATGTATTGAGGCTGCCTGTTGCCTTTGTAATTGCAACTGCTGTTAGCTTTGCACACCCTTTGAATAATTAGTGATGGTTTGAATGTCACATGCTGAGATTCTATCTAGCGCTGCTAAGCTGAAGAAAGGTTATATCTCTTAACTTTTGGTATGTCAATAGTAAAATGTTTTCCTGTAATCCTGCTGCCAACACCAGGCCTGCATATTTATTTAAAGTAGTTTAAGTAAAAAATCTGGAGTTTCTTTTTACAAACATACAGAAAGTAAAGGGGAGAGAACCAAATAGATTGCTATATATCTATATATTGTTTATATATATATATATACAACTGTGCAATACCTTAACAAACCTTAGGCTGTTTAGCATCCGCTGTTTATAATCTGTGTAACTGGCATTTCATATTTGATGGGAAATACTTGAGTAACATCAGTCAATCTGGTCCAAATTGTAGATGAGAGTTAGATTAATGGGTTTTTGTACAGAAAGCGACTTAATACCTGATTAATTATTCTTGCTGACAGTATTCTGGACAAAAGTTTGAATAAGATAAGACAAAATAATAATAATAATTGCATGAACATGTCCATGTACAACCAGGGCATTGGTTGGGGGTCTTCATATCCTTAATTTAACAGACTAAACCCTTTTAATTGTAACCCAAGATTCAGACTTTGGATTGTGGTACAAATTTAACTAGCATTTTTTTTTTTTTTTTTACTCCAAACATTGGAACATATTTTAACAATAACTAAAATGAAAGCATAAACCTGTAAAAGAGTGCATCTGTGGTGCATCTGCTGTTTGGTGCGTATCACATCCAGCATAGTTGGTGTGGTTTACTACTGCTCAAAACAAAGGGAAGTAAAAACTTCAGCCTCTGACTTTAGAGTGCCAGTACTAAGAGACACACTTCTTTACATTTTCTGTTTTCCATGCCTTGTTGTGACAATATGTGACTACACAAGAATATATCAGCAGGCCTTCTGCTGTTACCACGGAGCAGAATGTCTGTTCGTTTTTGTGGCTGTAGAGTTTGCAAAGCTGTCAGCGGGACAGAAGGCATGTTTGGTCAGTGCTGGCAAAATTCTTCTGGTGTCACTCTGTCCTGCTTTTCAGAGCATATTGCACTACAGAACAAAGTTTAAAACTATGTATGCATCTCTACAGTGCTGTCTGTTTATTAATGAGCTGAAACAGAGGGACGAGAAGCAAGATTTTATTTATTTATTTTCTATATGACTCATGTATGTAAACACTCCTGCATATTCCCATGTGTAGGAACATTTGTCTCCATTTGTGGCCGTGTTTGTCGTTCAGAGCCAGATCTTAATTTGTCTGCATGTGTAAACTCTTCTTGGCTGCAGATTGCCAAGTGACAATCAGTGTTTAAGAGGACTTGAGTGGGAGTGAATATGTCACAAGGTAGATCACTTGAAGAGGCTGTGTCTTAACTGAACATTTTGCTGTAATGAACACAGCAGGTGGCGTGCCATTTCTAATTCTCACTTTCAAGTTTCCTAGACTAGTGTTTACTGAATGTTCACGGCCTCAGAAAGAAGCACAAGATCTTGTGTTGAGGGCACAAAGTAGAGTATGAGGAACTTTATATTTCCTACTATGATGTATTTGGTTTATGTGTTTATCATACTAGTCAGTCTAAAGTCAAAACATAAAACATTTGCATCTGTCAAGCATCTTAATGGATATACTCCACAGATAGCAGAACTTTATCATTTGTCCTTGTTGTGTATGAAAAAGACAAGTTTTTCACATTCACAATCTTTACTCGTCGACAGCACTATGACTTGACAATAAGAAGAAAGGTCGCTCCACTGCTCTCATACGGCTCCCTTAAGTAGCAAACCTTGTCACCATGACTCCTCATCAGCCCTATTGATGAACACATGTGAAGCAGAAGGCAATTCACAGAGAAAGGATGGGAGGACGACAAGCTCTTTCATAGTCATTTAAGCACAGCTCTTGACATAGAAAATGCCCTTAGGGATCTTCACCCCATTTCACTCCAGCAATGCTTCTTTTTCTTCTCTTTTTCTCCCACTTCCTTTCCTACATTCTGCTTCATCTGCAGCATTAACACTGAAGCTCATGCTAAATATTGAATTCATTCATTTTATTACATCAAGATTGCTGGTACTCCTGGAACTCTTCATCTTTAATGTCAAACTTGTATGTTTTTCTCTCTCTTTCCTCTTTTCCTTTCTTTTACATGCGTGAAGGTTGTGATGACTTTATCTGTGAAAATTAAGTAAACTGGCAAAAAAATTATAACTTGGACTTTTTTTTTGCGAGTCTCACATGCTTTACAATCACAGCTTTAGCTTGAGAATTTAGATGAATGAAAACATGCCAGGAGAAGTTACGACTGAAGACAGTTTCATTTAGTTACCTTCTGTGCATCCATCTTACAGTTTCTGCAGGTCAAATTTCCAGTTTGAAATGAAAATGAAAATTTTCTGTATTTTAGCCTGTAGATGTGTAGATGTTTTGCTCTTTGTGATGAAAGGACTTCCTGCAAAGGAGTCTTTATTTTTAATCAAACTGGACACTGGGCAATTGGTGCAATTTTTGGGACTGGTATTTATTTTTATCATAATGTTTTTAGTTGCTTTTACGTTACAAAATGAAAGTTACTCTATATAAGGTACAAGTACAAGTTTTTGTTCCCTTGTTTTATCATTGATATGTACACATCTTCCATTCCCCATTTCTCTTGAATGGGGAAATGGGCGATGGATTTTTTAATTGGATCCTCATTTTGTAAGTTAAAAGTTCCATTTCATGTCTTTCTTTGACAGTTTTCATTCATCCATCTCCTGTTGGAGGGACCATGTTATACAATTTCTTAATACTTTATTTATTTATTTTTTTTTGCAAGCAGCAAATATCTGCCATGTCTTTGCAAAGTATTTTCCTTCTTATTTCTGCAGAACTACACAGGACGTAGCCCATCATGTTTTTTTTATTTATTGTTAGGAAATACATGAAAAGGGTTTGCATTTTTCCTAACAATTTTTATACAACACGGTGATACTGTTATGTCTTTGCTATTGAATGTACGATTGTGATGAAATCAAATACATTTTTTCCAACAGTTGTTTTTCCATGTATGTGAGGATGTTGTAAACTGTTTTACATTCATCATCTGTGGTCTTCATACCCAGTTTGTCTTCCCATTTCTATTTGGCATGTAGCATTATGTTCTCTGTTCACTCCAACAGATGCTGATGTTGTCATGACTATGGGCAGTGATCCAGTACAGTTCTGTGATTCACTTATTTGTTTCTCAGAGTTTTGGTTGCCAAAATAAATTGTAAAACTTATAGCTACAATGCAATTGTCAGTAACACTAAATATGACCAGCCTTATCTTTTCGCTTTAATGTGAAGTTTTCATTTGAATTTAACTCATATCATCTTTTGATTTTAAAGTAGCATTAAGGAACTCAGTTGTATAGCTACTGTTTATAAATGCTGAAATACAAAAACAAGGTTAAAGCCAAGCACTCGGACTTCCAGGCTTGTCTGTAGTTGTCACAGCGGATGCCTTTGTCACACACAAAGAAAGAAGCAAAGTGTGAAGTGAAGTGAATCCAAGCGTGACTGATGTGTAATTATAAGGCTTCTCAGTTAAAACAGAAACTCCAGATCAACAGGTGCTGGCTGTACTGGAGTAAGAGCCGACTAAGTTCAGCAACGATGTTTGCTCTCTGAAATTCTTTCAACAATTGAATGTTGTTGAATTGGACTTTTTCTGCAGAGGACTTTGAAGTCATTTGATCAAATATGAGATTCTGTGAGAAGACAAACAAATGCTAATCGGGTAAATATAACAGGAAGGTTCAGTTTACAGGAGGCTTCAGTACATACTAGATTTACAGTCGGGTCTTGTCTTTGGTGCCAATGCCAGAGACTGGATGAGCAAAGGGAAGGATTACCAGCTTTCTTCAAGTAACTGACATCTGATGACTTTTCATTAAAATGACCTGGATGGCTGGGTGTAATGCCAGCATCATCTTCCTTTCTCTTAAGTATCTTTTTATGTGTTTGTATTGTACATTATCAAATAGAAATAACAAAAGAGGGCAAGCTGGAAAAGAAAACAGGTCTCATTTACCAATTACTCATATTTACAAACTAAATATATTCAGAGAAAAGTTATAGTATCTGCACCAGCATGGTGAACAGCACTCCTGAAATACCCTCATCTTCTGTTGATCATCCTAAATCATCCCAAATCATGCAAAAAACAAGATTAAGCATCTTCCACATACTCCCCCCTACGGAAAGTAGCATCAGTGTCATGAGGAGTTTTGCAAAGGTCAAACAAAGTCAGGGTAGTCAGGCAGAAGGTATTTTCTTACTAGTCAGTAATAACTCCTGTTTCACAATGACAGATAAAGAGTGAGATGGAAAGAGCTTCAATGAGGCTGGCAAAGTAATGAGCCGCACAGTTTATTTACATCAACAGGGAATCTGTGGTAGAATCAGCCTACTAGTCAGAGACACAATAGGGAACAATTGTGTCATGTCTGCATCAAACTTGCCTGGGGCAGTGGCGTGCATGTGTGTATGTTTATTCCAGCAGTGTGAAGTGCTGTTAGCAGTGATTGCTAGCCAGGAGTGGTGATGCAGTGATAATGCCCAGCGAGAAGCTCCCTCCTGCCTCACTGACTGCTCTATGAGCTAGCAGCTCCACCTCAGTCTGCACTCAGTGTCACTTAATGTGGTGCCAGTGGCAACTTTAGTCTTATTTACCGTGTTGTTCAAAGCCTTGTTCTGACAGTGCCTGTAACTATTGTTGTAAACAATGTCTTCGACTACTCTTTATCCTGATTTATATCTGAGAATAAAAGGAGCAAAGATTTCCCCAGATAAGAAAAGTACACTTTTCATTCACCATTCCTGATCATCAGTGACGGGCACTTGTGGCCAGTCGGTAACATGGGAAGCCTTTTAGTTTAACTGAAAGAGACAATATGGGTGGCACAGGCAGCTCCAAGTTTTAGGGGCAGTATATTCATATCACAGCAAGATTTTTAACTAGAACCACCCCCCTTTTACATAGGCCAACAAGACAGGGAAATGAGCTGTGCATTTCCTCACACAGGACTGCTGAATGTCCTACTTAGATCTGTTTAATATTAATGGCTAGAGAAAGGTGGTTCTACAAAATTATCATCACAGTGTTTAGGCAATTGATGCAGTACTCTCAGCCCACTGGGAGCTTAGTGGGCCATAGCTGGCTCTTGGAAGGCTTCCAGAAAGAATAATAGGAGCAAACTGCGATAGTAGGACACCTGAGGAGGCTGTCCTCATATTCCACGTTGGTCCATTTGCTGCTCTGTACGAGTGGTCTCTTTGCTGCTGAAGTAGCACAAAGGCCAGCGGGACCAGGTCAGGTCTTGTGGCTCCTATAAAACAAAGAAGAAATGAAGTGATAAAAAGAAAGAGCAGCTGCTAAGGAATCAGGTCTTTATATGTTTGAAATTCGATCGTTTGTTGATTGATCTGCTTCTCTTGTGCAGAATGCTGGGGCAAATATGTTTTATGTGAAAGAAATAAGCCTGACGGCCTGCAGTGTAATTGAACTTGCCTTTGAAACCCATGCCAACAAACCAAAACTGAAAAAAAACAACAACTGTTGAGCAACATCTTGCATGCACAGTGCAAAGACGTTCTGTAATTAGCAACCCAAAAAGCTGGAACCCTACTGTTTTTGTTGGAATTGTTATTGCTGTTTATTCTGCCTTAAACAGTTTCCACATCAGAGACCATGAGTCCTATAAACAATTCAGTTTGGAAGAGAAGTCACATCTAATATCTATTTGTGAATAATACTCCCATTAAAACTACACAAGTGTTCTTTATTTGGCAGGCTTAGATTTCTGTCATCAATGTGTGAAGTAAGGCCAAGGACTTTTCTTCTTGCCATTTTAGTGTTTTAAGTGGAACCACAATGTGAAATCTATTGAGCATTTTCCACCATGTCTGACAAGTAAACCACTTCCTGCCAAGAATCTCACAGTGTGTATGCATGGATGTTACTGGTCACTGCACACACACTGTTTAAAAAAATAAAGGGAACACTTAAACAACACAATGTAACTCCAAGTCAATCACACTTCTGTGAAATCAAACTCTCCACTTAGGAAGCAACTCTGATTGACAATAAATTTTACATGCTGTTGTGCAAATGGAATAGACAACAGGGGGAAATTATAGGCAATTAGCAAGACACCCCCAACAAAGTGGATCTGCAGGTGGTGACCACAGACCACTTCTCAGTTCCTATGCTTTCTGGCTGATGTTTTGGTCAGTTGTGAATGCTGGCGGTGCTTTCACTCTAGTGGTAGCATGAGGCGGAGTCTGCAACCCACACAAGTGGCTCAGGTAGTGCAGCTCGATCAGGATGCCACATTAATGCGAGCTGTGGCAAGAAGGTTTGCTTTGTCTGTCAGCGTAGTGTCCAGAGCAAGGAGATCCTCAGACCCCTTGTGAGACCATATGCTGGTGCGGTTAGCCCTGGGTTCCTCCTAATGCAAGACAATGCTAGACCTCGTGTGGCTGGAGTGTGTCAGCAGTTCCTGCAAGACGAAGACATTTATGCTATGGACCGCCCGCTCCCCAGACCTGAATCCAATTAAGCACATCTGGGACATCATGTCTCGTTCCATCCACCAACACCACATTGCACCACAGACTGTCCAGGCGTTGTAGGGAGGTCATACAGGCATGTGGAGGCCACACATACTACCGAGCCTCATTTTGACTTGTTTTAAGGTCATTGCATCAAAGTTGGATCAGCCTGTGGTGTGTTTTTCCACTTTAATTTTGAATGTGACTTCAAATTGTTGTCAGCACATTCAACTATGTAAAGAACGAAGTGTTTAATAAGAATAGTTCATTCATTCAGATCTAGGATGTGTTATTTTAGTGTTCACTTTATTTTTCTGAGAAGTCTTTCAGCACCACGGCCTTTCATGTCATTTTGCCATTTAGTTCAATCTGGTGACCACTTAAAGGAATTTCTTGTGTCATGTGTGCTCTTACATTTTTTCTTTCTTCCCTTCTTCCATTTAGTGTCCTGACTCAGCTTGCAAGCAGGATCTGCTGGCCTACCTGCAGAGAATCGCTTTGTACTGCCATCAGCTGAACATTTGCAGCAAGGTGAAAGCTGAGGTGCAGAACTTGGGTGGAGAGCTCATTGTGTCTGGGGTAAGTCTTTTCACCATCATCCCTGCTTTAGATGGGCCTTAAGCTCTGAGTCAGTAAACTTAATCCTTTGAAGACCAATTTTATGCTCTGCAATGCACCTGGACAAGTCTTTTAGTTTGAGGTGAGAGTGGAGCTCAGAAGATGAGATGATGGGTCATAGAGATTAAGGCTGGTTAGATTACCATCTAATGATACCTGAATCGTGTGCCAAAGGCTTTTCTCCATTTGCGTTTCTCATGCTTTATAAACTTATCATTGCCTCTCAATCTAAAACACACATTTGATATCTAAACTTTAATCAAATCAAAAATTATCAAACTTCTTTGTGAACATTTTTCAGGGCTGTCAAATTAATACAATAATAAAATTGATGAAATTGAATTTAAAAACCATTAAAAGACTTTTTTTTAGTGCAAATTAACATATGATTAGATCCTTTATTAACAATTTCTTCCATCTGACGGGTGTTATGCGTCCAGCTAATGATATCATGTGTAAACATGAACAGGGTTTTGTGTATATGCAATAGATTTCATTCAACACAGTTCAGTCGGGACTTTATCATGAGGAGAACTACTGAACAGCACATTCCCGAACAGAGAAATGTACAGACTTGAATGAATGAAAACATTTCTGGTGGGAACTCTGGAATCAACAAACCTTCCTTCTCCAAATTGTATCATGTCAAAAAGCATTTGCAAACAACAAACTCATGGCTCAATTTTGGAATTATGCCATTAAACCAGATTTTAATAGAAGTCAGTGGTTTTCTGGCATGGATCTAACTTTAAATACATTCTTTTCAGCTTAAGGTTGTGGAAAGGGCATTCCAAAATCTTAATGTTTCCATTCCACAACCAACTTTGATGTTTACACCTAACAGCTGAGCTGATGGTTAAACTAAGGAAATCTGTGTTAGTTCATGTTCATTATTTTTTCCATGCTGTGCAATGTATTTGTTCCATTAATGGAAAAGTATTCCCACAAAATGTTAACACTTCCATGATTATAATGTGGTTAGCTCCAATCTCAGGTTGAAGTATTTAATCTATATAATAAGCTTCTTTCTCTCAGAAGCCGTTCTCTCAGATCGTGGCCATATAAATCTTATTTCTCTGGAGGCACTGATTCTGGTGTTCCAGCAGCTTTAAGCTCATGGCAGGCCTGTGTACATGTACATCCTGGGTTGGTTCAGATGAAGGTTGGTCTGTAGCTAATGTGTGTTTTAATGTTTGAAATAAATACACAAGCCACTGAGCTTCAGTTTTATGTTGTTGTTTTTTTTGTTTGTTTGTTTGTTTTTTATCCTGAGAATAGCTGCAGTCCTTAATGACCACTAACAGGAAGTTTAAAGCCCTTGGCAAGTTCAAACCTAGGTTGGATATTCAATTGCAACTGGAATAGTGGTCTAAGTGTGTCTGTGCATATCTTATTCATTTGAGAAGCCCCTAAGACAATGCAAGGCTTGTGTGTAACATCTTAACAGGCATCCTGCAAGGGAAAAAAGCGGGTAAAAAAATAAAGTCAAAGCCTCTCACTGCAATAGTTAATTTTATCAATTAAAGAAATGCGGCATTAACGTCTCTTTAATGCTTTTATTTATCTTAAATTCAGACTCCACTTTTACATTTTGACGTTGGATTTTCTTGCATCTTGGCTGGTTTTGCATAATTTCTTACCACTTTCATAGTTTCCCTAACATGAGATGCACAAGCCCTGCTGAGATTTTAACCTTTTCATGGTGGCCAGCTGGAATTCGCACTCATTAAATCGAAACAGTTGACTCATCTCAGTGTGATGTAGGAGAAGACCCCTCTGTCCGCCGACCCTTAAATGTCAGCCAAACAAAACAGATGGAGACAGAGGTACACCTGACCCCTGCCTCAGCTCATTAAGAACTGCTAAAATAAGATGTCATATAGTGAGGGCTGTGTTTTTATCCCACTTAATTGCTAGTTGTAGCACAGACCTCATAGGTGCTTCATGTAGCTAATATGTCCAAATGTGCTTCCTGAAGCCAAGAAAATAATTGCTCTTTTTCTCCTTTTGACATTTTGCTTTAAATTGTCTTTGCCTTCTTGTAGTTGGACAGTGCCACCTCTCTGATCCAAGCAGCCAAGAATCTCATGAACGCAGTGGTGCTGACGGTAAAGGCGTCTTACGTAGCATCTACCAAGTATCAGAAGGTGTACGGAACAGCTGCGGTTAACTCACCGGTGGTGTCCTGGCGCATGAAGGCCCCAGAGAAGAAGCCTCTGGTAAAAAGAGAGAAGCCAGAGGAATGCCAGACACGTGTACGACGAGGCTCTCAGAAGAAACACATCTCCCCAGTCCAGGCCCTCAGTGAATTCAAGGCTATGGACTCTTTCTAAGAGTTAAAAAAAAAAAAAAAAGTAATGGAAAGCAAAACATGATGCTGACAAGTTGGTGAAAAAGTCCCTTTTTACATTGTGTTAACCCACTTCCGTTTGCTCTGTGTGTGATTGGTGAAGCTCAGGAGGACCGCAGTACACATGAAACTGCCTTACTGTGGCTCCAGTGAACACTGTGGTCTTCATGGCTCACAGATGGCCAACACACACACACACACACACACACACACATACAACAGTATTTATTGATCTTATTGTAGCTTAATATGTGAGAGCCAAAATGTGACAAGTACTACTTCTGAAAACATGGGAGTTACAACATATCGGAAGAGGGGGAGTGGCATTTAAAAAAATAATAAATAAATTGTGGCCGTTGATATTCTAGCTATATGATTATTGTGCTACTGACTGGCTGCTTGTGAACACTAAAACTATGAAAGTAAACCCTGAATGAGTAGAGAAGTCATTTTAGAGGGAAGATATCAATGTTGGTATGACCTTTCTTTATTTTTTTTTTATTTTATTTTTTTAAACCTGTTAACCTCTAGTGCTGGAAAAAAAACTTATGTTTAGAATATTAAGAATCAGCATCCAAATAGTTTCCTTGTTCCCGTTTATGCTAATGGTAAAGAAAAGTCCATAAAGTGTTTGTTTATTTCTTTTTTCCTTTTTTTTACCAAAGCACACTTATGGTCTGTTTTATTCCATTTTTAAATCCCTTTTATTTAATGATTACATCACTAACTACGATGACCTTGTTTGGAAGTTGTGTAGCGTATAATATAGACAGAAAGGTTTGACTAGTTGTGGTTTGCTCTGAGAATAGATTCCCTGCATACAGTATCTTTATATTCACCCTTCTCTAATAAATCCCTCAACTTGACCCTCTATGTTTCCTGTCATTCTTCCTGTCATTCATAAACCCTCTTTAGTTGCTGGGGTATCAGTTTCTAGCAGCCTGTAATTAATTTTGTGGATCTGACATATTCATTAGCGATCCAAGATCAACAGATGGAGTCTGCTGGTACTAGAATAACTGTATTGATTTAGGGTTACAGGTCAACTTCCATTCTTTACTATGACTCGAGATAACTGGTCTCAGTTCAGCCATGTTATTTCTGTCTTAGTGATTATTTTCACCATTTATTTTGGACACAGGGGATTTTAGTCCCTGATAACCCATGGTGCCCAAAGTGTGTAACTAAGTTTTTCTTGTGCCAATAAAAGCTCAGTATTTGCAACAAAACATTACAAACAAGCATGAATGTTTCCTAGACTGAGTTCCACAGACGTCTGTGATCATTTACCCTCGTTTCTTTGTCTGACATCAGATAAAATTGTCAAACTGTTGGACTCGGTTTCTATCTTTAGACTGACATTTCCTTCCCCTCTAACTGATTTCTGTGAAGAAAACGATTACATTTTCCCCTCTCACCGATCGCTAGAGACGAATTCAGATTCAAAGGTCTGAACCCAAACAACTTTTCACCAGTGCCACCCTGAGGTTGACATTTGTGGTTTTAAGTACAATGTCTGGACTAGTGTTGTAGGGATTGCTATTAATTTTGGCCCAGAAATGCATGTTCCCCTGTTTATTGGGCGATACCTACAGTGAACTCCAAGAAAGAAAGGTTATCCTCCCAATGACATCGCTCAGTCACCCACTGACACCTCAACACTAAAGACGACCAGGCTTTTTCTGTTGCTGCCCACCAGCTCTGTAGGCGTTGAAATCAATGTTAAAAGCTCACCTTTGAACCTATGGGTTCAGCTTAAGGTTGCATCTCAGTTTTTGTCAAACAAAGTTTGTTTATTTACGTTACGTAAATTTATTTAAGGTGTTGGTTTTATTTGGCTACTTTTAGTTCTCCTTTTTTTTCCCTGCTTTTCATTTCTTAAGGCTAATTTTGCTGAGTTTTTTTTTAGTGTTCTATAAAAAAAACATTAACTAAACCACCATTATCAACATGTATTAAAAGTAAAGGCATTACCTTTCAACTTCAGCTAGGGTCCCTCTGATGAAGAGACATTTATTCTTTTCATAAATGCAACTTTCCCAGATATGTAAGCCCGTATTAACCACTGAAGTCCTTAGCAATCTCTCTTGAGCCTGCTGAGTTCTTCGAGACTGGATGGGAAAAAAGGAAATGAGCATTTGATGGCAGAAACTCACCAGCTGAGAGATCACCAGTCAGCAAGGAAAGAAACCCCACAATGGAAAAGTTGGACCACTCCAAAGGCAAATCTAGATCAGTGTGGAGATTACCGGTGTGAAGTGTTAAGTTGGATTTGTACTCGTGCGACGTCTGCGTACAGTTGGACGCTAGTTAAATGTGCTCTCGCACTCAAGCATAGGGTTACAGCATCATGTTGCAGTTTCTATTCCGCATGTGAAGGTGACAGTAAGGCAGGTATGGAGGATGGAATTCCTCTGATGGCTCATTTCAGTTCTGGAAGGCATTTTCCTGTTTAGAACAACACTGGTGGCAGCATGGTGCAGTGTTGCGTGCATATTTCCTAACCTCCTTAATCAGTGTCTCATCAACTTGGTCTATTGTGTGGTGTTTTTAAAAATGGCGATTTCTGCACAAATTCAGTAACGCATTATCACAAACTGACCAATCACAAGAGAGTACTTCTGTGTAACCGTGCTGTATATTAGGGTTGCACGTCAGGTCTGGGAGAGGTATGCATCAAACCTCTGCGGACATACGCGACGCCTGCAGCGGTGACGCTCTAACCGACCTTACGCAGACGCCACACAAGTATAAATCCAGTGTTAGAGAGCTTATGTGCTTTTCAGGATACCGCAGAGACAACGCAATGCATTCCTTTTACAGAGCAGCTCTATCCAGTCCCTGATGGCGTCACAGGCCCTGACTGCTGTTATAACACAAAAAGCGGCTCAACTAATTGTTGCACATGACCTTGATCTCTTGAATCAAATCAAAAGCATCGACAAGCCAGACTGTATCAATAATGAGTCATGCATTAGCCATTTAGATAATTCTGCAGTTCAGTCTCTGATAATGAATGAGCTTCCTCATGTTTCTACATTGTACCACTAATGACCATTAAACACAGCATGGATCAGGCATCCCTGCAACAGCAGAGTACCCTCTGTTTATGTAACAGAGCCAGGGGGGGTAGCAACACAATCCAGTTAATGGAGGGATTAATTCCTGACTGTGGTGCCTCCTTAACTAAAATAATCCCCATGTGTATCCATCTCCACTAGCAAAAAAAACAAGGCATGATGCCCGACAGCCCGCTCTATAAAAATTTATAAAGAAAGAAAGAAAAGGACATAATAATGTCAGCAGAAATGTGGGATTTTTGTTACACCTGTTTGAAAGATGTCTACATGATGTGATGTACTGAAAAGGTTAACAGTTCTATCCTTTAAACAACCCTCCTTTAGACCAGCTCTGAAAACAGAAAGGAAAAGGACTGTCCCAGGCCCAGAGGGACAATGCTGATGAACAGCACACAACCAGCTGCTGCAATATGTTCGTTTGGCTTTAGTCGGCAGTGTCAGAGGCCTCCTGACACTTTTAACATCTGCACATATGGACATCAGCCTAGTAAAGTGAAGTTTCCTTTGACTGCAGAGAGAACTGATGTTGCAGTCCTGTCCCTTTTTCAACCCGGTCACCGAACCTTAAAAGATTAGAAAGTTTATTAGATGAATGTTACTTTAGTTCGCTGAGGTGTTATTGGGTTTTCTCAGTTTGACTTGAATTCTCTTATTGACACAGACGCTGGTTATTATAGCAAAAAAATACATATTTTGGAGAAGATAAAAGATTTCTCCTTGAAAGATCTGTCACGGTACTTCAATGAATGCATAGCAGACACTTTTAGGACATGTGAAATGAAAACTCAAGCTCTACTGTCTTTATTTATTCATATGTTTACTTCTCTATGTGTTCTAAAAAGGTCAAACCTGTTTCAGAATGTAATTTTTCTTAGGAAGTAACTAGGTGAGAACATTTTTGACAATTCACGTCACCAAGTGCTGGGATGACCTCTTTTCTTTTACTCGCAATTATTTAAGGTCCAAATCAACTCACTGAAGGAATCTAGTGGGTCAAACGGACATGACCCCTCAGTGTGGCTGCACAGATTCAGGTTCTCCTGCCAGACTAATGTTATGTTTGCAGTTTGAAAACACAGATTTTAAGCGTGTCAAATTGCTCTTTGCTGTATATCTAACAATTAAAAAAAAGTAAAAAATAGTAAAAGTACATTTCTATTTTTTATTCAGCTGACAATGTAGTGCATTACCATGATGCACCACATGTGTCAAAGCTCGCAGATCTCACCTGAAAACTGAGTCAGATTTATTTCCATCACAAATGTTGCAAATATGGTGCCATTTCCCTGCCTTCTATTTATTTATTTTTTATTTTTTAACTAGTGGTGCCTTTTTTGTTTTTTGCTTTGTTCACGGAGCCCCGTGTGCTTCAGTATGCAACATGTGATTACTCCTGATGGTTCCCTGACTTTTTTCCCTTTTCCAGGGAACTTCCCAGAATTTCGTTTTAGCAGCACATAATAGAAACATTCATTTTTAAGATAGTCAAGTCCCTTGACAATTTTACAAATTTTAAGCTCTTTCATTGAAACAGAGAGAATTACTTTGTTATAACATTATTTATTTTTGGTGTGGTGGTTAGAACCGCTGCCTCACAGCAAGAAGGACGCTGGTTTGAGCCTCAGCTGGGGGGAGGTTTGAATAATGGCCTTTGTGTAGAGTTTGCATGTTGTCCCCGTGTATAAGTGGGTTCTTTCTAGGTACTCCGGCTTCCTCCCACTGTCTACTGACATGCATGTTAGCTTAATTGGTCACTCTAAATTCTTCCTAGGAGTGAGTGTGTGTGAATTTTTGTCTCTCCGTGTTGGCCCCGTGATGGACTGGAGACCTGTCCAGGGTGCACGCTGCGTCTCACCTGTTAATTGCTCCGACAGACTCTAGCTTTCCCACAACCCTGAATTGGACTAAGTGGTATAGAAAATGAATAAATTTAAAAGTTACTTTGTTTCTGTTGCTTTTGTGTAACAGCAACAAGCAAGTGAAGCAACTTAAATTATTTGTTTAGCCTAATAATTTTATAAAGCAGGTGAACTTTAACGACTGCTTTGTAATGGATGCGAGATGCAGCCTCCGGCATGAAAGCCAGATGTGATGCATACCCGAGCACCTTACCTTTATTTTTCACTACATAAAGGTCACACTACCTCCTATGTTTGCACATAACATATGTGCTAGAAATAAATTATATGGTGCACAAACATCTAAAGTGAATGTGATACTCAGATATACTACACTGCACATATCAGTTAAAGTAAAGGATTGTTATTTGGAAATGGATCACAAGGTTATTTATCCCATCTGTGTTGTTCAACTCATGTTTGTCCATGACCTGTGTTGCATTGCCACATATTCTTCCAGTCCTCCTACACATCTCCACAGATCACAGATAATGAAACAGATTTGTACAATGCAGTTGTGCAGCACAACTGAGAATTCTCTTCAACATGTTACATTAAGAAGGTGATATTTTATCTCGTATGCAGTTTGACAGATACAGCCCCAGCCTCCATAGAAGGCTCCATAATGTTCTCAGGTATGTGGACCAGCTGTTGTCAAACTACCAGCTGGCTCACCGATACATGTTTTAAGCACTTTGGATGTTGCGCTTCTCGGGTAGAACCTCCTCAATTACCTCCTCACCAGGATGGCAGTGATGGACAGACAGAGGGAGGGAAGGGCAGGGGCTACATTGCTGTCTCTGGGTGTAATGGACAGTACGCTGCTGGGTGGAGAGTTTGGAAGGGAACCGTGTCCATAGTGTGTTGACCTTTAGAATGATGGACAGTTTAGGGATGGGGGAGGGGCTGTTTTCTTGTCAGTTTCAGTCATGTCAGTGGGGGAGAACGAGGGTGAAAGATGGGCAATTGTACATGAGAGATGGGATGTTGTTAGCGGCTTTCCTTCAGGCAATGATCTTGGGCCTGGGGTCCTCTTGTCAAACTTTTAAAGACTGTTAAATATTCGACCTCAGAGGGACAGGATACAAAACTTAGCTTTCTTCTATTTATTTATTTTATTTCTAATTCAATGTCAAATAGAAATGCTTCCACATGTTGTCAGGTTAATTGATTTTAAATTTAGTTATAGATTCCAGTAAATTCTGCTCTACAAATTTATACCCAATTGTGTCAATCTATTTGGACATCTCAAAAGCTGATATCTTGCAGACACTGAAATGAGATTATATAAAAAGAAACAACTTATTTATCCCCTACTGGACTTTGTACTGTTGAAGTAGCTTTTTCTTTTTTCTTTTAAAAATGTAAATAATTGATAATTACTTGATGGCCCAAGTGTTACGTCTCCCCTTGTCTAGGGAGAAAGGAAGCGGTAACAAAACGGACGACAACCGTCGTATACAAAATTAACAATATTTATTTAGAATATACTATAACAAATCAAAACAACTCGGG